>OY728136.1:193475760-194725760 GCA_963277665.1 Viscum album | reverse complement strand
GAAAAATTTATTTTGTTCTTATACCATGTTCTAGAAATGTGTAAGATGAATAATAATGTTATAAAATTAAAAATTTTGTTAATAATATTCATAACATCTAGTTCATGACAATATTATAATAATATAACATTGTTTATTAAAACCCGGTATTGCGTACAACACACGCTATCGAGGAAGGTCGTGATTGCGTGTAATGCAAGCCAAGTCAGGGTTACGTGTTGTGAAATAATCCTTCATTGTTTCGTATAACAGAATCCAACCATATTTCATTTATACATTGAATATATATATATATATATACAATGTTCCGTAAATAAATATTATCAAAATTGTGTCTAACACGATCCAAGAATAGTGTTGCGTATACTGCAAGCTAATACGGTGTTGCATATAGTGCAAGGAAATCTTGGTGTAGAATACAACACAAGTCATTAATGATTTTAAAAGAATATTTTTCATAAAATCTCGGGGTGTTACAAATTAGCTATAAGAGAATTTAGTAGCTGTGAAGAAATTGTGCGTTGTGTTATCGAGGTAGAACTCGAAGTTGGTGTAACATATCCAGATCATGGTTTTGACAGGAAACAAAATATGGAGTTCAAATAAAAATCTCAAAACAATTGTGAAAAGAAGGTGAATGTTTCTTTATGCTCAAAGTGTAGAAAGAATCATGGTGGAGACTGTCTTAAATGTACAAGATAATGTTTTATGTATGGAAAATAAAGTCATCAAGCAGCTGAGTGCCTAATTAATGGAAAAAATGTTTCTAATGACATGAATAGAAAAAAAGACTATAGAGAACGCTCCACCAACACTTCAATGCTTAAAAGTGAAAGGAAATGTGGCATTATGAAAATCAATTCCCTAATCCAAAGGTTAATGATGATCAACGTGGGAAACCTTTTAAGGAAAAGGACAGAGGGAAGTCAAATGCGATCTCTATTGGCGATGTTGAATATGAAAACAATGTACTGGATTATTATGTGTTTATGTAATGAGATTCCAAAATAATGTTGTGGAATCTAATTTATAGTACTTTGGAATATTGGAATATCTATGTATTGGTTTATTATGGTATTCAATAATTATATGGTACAGGTAACCCTGAAATGTAGTTCAAATATTTGGGAATGAAGATGATATACGCATAATGAAAGGATAAGGAGAAAATAATATTAATGAGCTCAATACTGATATAAGGACAATGTGTCTTGGTTTGAATATATAGAAATTTTGGGATTTTGGTATGTGGTAAGATTAACCTTTTGAAATCATTCATGTTTTCACTATGGTTCAATGGTAATTCATGTTGCAAGAGAATACAAGATTAAGGTATTCACATGTTTGGAATGCGATCAACAAGATATATCTTATGATATATGAGGGATAAATGATTGTATTCACATGATTGGTTGATGACCATTCTAGTAATCGTTATCTTTAAACTATGAGTTTTGAATGAAGTAATTTGGTTAAATCTTAAGGTTAGACTGGATTATATTTGGAATCAAATAGTATTTCTTAAGGCTATAAATTGTTTTGATATTATTGTAGGAATGTAATAATAATGTAGTTTTAGAAAAAGGGACAACCTGTATGAAAGGCGACAACCCGTCATGTTTGAAAAGGATGTGGGAATCGAACCCACAACCGAAGTACGACATACCTTTATTGTCTATCACTGGCCTACAGGAAGTCCCTGGTTTGTATAAAAAAGTTTTATTTTATTAAGCGGTATGATAGATGAAGTATAAGTCCATTTTTGGAATCATATACGATTAACCTCACCATTGATGGACTTATCTATATTTGATAACTTTTTATAAAATTTTGTTTGAGACATATGGAATGACCTGTCATTCTATCACATGATCAACTAACACTTCAATAATGAAAAATTTGACTTTATTTCTTTAATAGATGAAGTGGAAATTGTTCAAGCCACGAACAACGGTGAGATTATACCATAATAAAGGAAGTATTTCTTCATATTACAATTATTAAACATTAGGGAAATGATCATGAAAACCAAAAATGTTGTCCTAGAGGCCTTATATCAGATGAATCATATTGTACCTTATATCATCACAAATTTATGGATTTGTTATTGTTGACTTTTTAATATCCATGTTCTCTACCACTCTCCATCAGAACTTGATGGTTAGGTTTTTCATTCATATCCATCTTTTCACCTATGTTCTCCTATGTGGAAACCTAATGATGAGTTAATTTTGGTAACCGATATGATTCATAATCCACTTATTTAAATTTATTTATTAGTATTCCTTTTTACGATCTGCGTTTCTATGAAAGAAACATTCAAGTAGTAAACCATTTATAACCCATACAGATTTTGATGGAAAAATTCTTTTTAAGGGGGTTGAATGTAAAAAAATGAGATTTTATGAGAATTGTTCTTTTTAATTTCATTGATATCTTGTGTTGTATGATACACCAAATGGATCTTGTAGTACATGCATCTCTGATTTGGCTTGCATTAGACGCCATCGCGACCTTCCTCGATAGTGTGTGTTGTACGCAATATCGGGTTTCACTAAACAATGAAATATTGTTATAATATTATATTGGACTAGCTGTTATTAATATTATTAACTAAATTTTTATTTTTATCACATTATTATTCATCTTACACATTTTCTTGAACATGGTATGAGAAAAAAATAAAATTTTTCGGGTAAAATAACTATTTTTCATAAAATGCAGTTTTGGTGCCTTTTGATGGCGCGCCCACATTAAATATATTTTTTGAAATGTTTTTAAATTTAATTTGACAAAATTAAATTCTTCTTTTTAATCAGGATATAAAAATTAACTTTGGATAAAATTTTCATATTATTCTGATAACTTTCATATTTTAATAAACAGTAAAATCATGCTATATTTTAATTAAAAACTACTTTTTTCACCACAATAATTTATATTGATAAATTATATTATTAAATTGTTTTAATGTATAAATTGAATATATTTTTACCATTTAATATTATTTATATCATTACCATTAATGTTACATTGAATTCATAGGTAAAAACATTTCAATCTTTGGTAATATTTTAACTTTTAAAACTAATTTTTTTAACAATGAGATAAAATTTAATTTAATTTCTGAAACTTCTGTGGTTTTACGTTTGAAAAATGGATTCCATATTTTCATTCAGTGTGTCCAAATTACACTACTGGAAATACGGCCTATACCCACGGTTCAAAACCGTGGGTATAGCCCCCAAAACCGTGGGTATAACCTATACCCACGGTTTTGGGAACCGTGGGGCTGAGTGGCGTCGCAATAGGGGTCGGAGGCTATACCCACGGTTTGGGCAAACCGTGGGTATAGCAATGTCATTATGCGGCACCTTGACGTACCAGCGTGGCACACCACTGCTCCCACGGTTTCAAAACCGTGGGTATTGAAATTCCAAAAACGGAATTTGCAGGATTCGAACACGGATCGCCGCAACTGGGCGCGCCCCTCTCTGACCAACTGAGCTATCAACGCGTTTGATATATAAGTATATATCTATATTAATATAATAATATAACCGCATATCTAAAATAGAGAGCGGCGCGATTCGAACACAGCACCGGCGGTAGTATAAATGCCTCTGAACCAACTGAGCTATCAACGCGTTTGATATAAAATTATATATCTATATTAATATAATAATATAACTGCATATCTAAAAAGGAGAACGGCGTGATTCGAACACAGCACCGGCTGGAGGATAGAAATCTCCGAACCAACTATGCTGCGGGAATATTGTTTATTTACTCAGACATCTGTTTACTTATATTAATTATATGTAATTTATTAGAAAAAAAACTCCGCGAGAATCGAACAGCAGATTCATTCAAACGAAAGTATACCTGACCAACCAAGCAATGAATACTTTTTGTATTTATTTGTGTATGTTTATTATTATATTAATAAAAAATATATTTTCACCAAATATTTTTCTTCCCTCGCGAAATTTTTTTCCCGCCATTTTACAGGAAAGTTATACCCACGGTTTGGCTAAACCGTGGGTATAGGTCTTCCGAAAAAAACACCAATACCCACGGTTCTTCAAAACCGTGGGTATAGGCCTTTTGAGAAAACCCTATACCCACGGTTTTGAAAAAACCGTGGGTATAGGCCTTAAGAGAAATACCTATACCCACGGTTTGGTAAGAACCGTGGGTATAGATGACCTATACCCACGGTTTTGGAAAACCGTGGGTATAGGTGCCTATATAATCTCTATGCCCACGGTTTTCGAAAACCGTGGGTATAGGGTACCCTATACCCACGGTTTTTTGAAGAACCGTGGGGATAGGTCCATTTTCCAGTAGTGTTATTTCAATAGGTTACTTTTATTTTTTTGATATTATGAATAGTAACTACGGTAATTTTTATTTACTTCATTTAATGATAAATCGGGTAATTAAGGGTAAATATAAGATTATAAAATTACCCTAACACATGAAAAAATTCTATTTTATGACTAAAGGTAGACCCATATAACCTAATGGTTGGATTAGATTCATTTTATGGACTTTTTACCAAGAAAATAATTTAATTATTATTCAAACCAAACAAAGTGACAACATGTCACTCTCTTAAATCAAATAATTATAATGATTTTAATTTAGTGATAAAATTCATCAAACATATAACATGAACAGTCTCCATAAATATAATAAAATTATTTACATCATGTGAATTTATTAAGAATTTTTAGGGATTAAATAATTATCATTAATAGGGACAAAAAAGTGATGTTGAAATTAATTTATTGATTGAAATATCAAATAAATGGTTTTAAAATATTAAAATAAATATTATATGAACTATTTAATGTGCTACACTAAATTTCTAGACAAAAATGACATTTTATTATTCTATTAAAGCTTTTATTTTTAACGTATTGTCTGTGAAGATTTTATTTAAATTCATATAAATAAATAGTGACAAAAATGACACTATTGTTATTTTATAAAAATAACATAATATAAAATTTTTTAAAAATAAAAAAAATATTTAACAATTTTATATTAAAATTTATATGGTATAAAATGTGATAAATAATCCAATTATGGAAAATTCACAACACATAAGTTATTATTTATAGCAATTTAAAATTTACAATCTTATAATAATAAATAAAATTAAATAGATTAAATAAGGACAAATCATGTTGATAATGTTTAAAATAAATTACCAACATGTATAAACGTTATTGGTTGATAATATTACAACCATATCTCATCTAAGTTCGTATATGGGTCATTTTGGATGTTTTTATGTGGGGTTTGAATTTATTATAAATTAATATTGTTGATGATTCCAAAAGTGCCCCTCTCCTCCCTTATAAAAAGGGAACCCCTTCCCTCTTCTCTTCACACCATTTTGAGCCTTGAATCTCAAAAAACCACTACCAATTACTCTTCTCATCCTATCTAGTTATATCATAGAGGTTCTGGTCTTCTAAAAAGACCAACTATAGTGCGCTAAGAAGAAGTTTAAAGGAGGTCCGTCGAGGAAGAGGTAATCTCTTCTACTGACTCTCTCAATTTTCATTCTTATTCTAATTCCTCTACTTTAGTGGATTCATTATAAAGTAACAACATAATAAATACTTATATACTGATATATTATTAAAAATATGAAACAACCCTATTTCACGTTTTATCTTACCTACGGAAAATGAAATCACCGCGCGTGCGTACGTACGGAATACCGTCTCCACACCGTGGTGTAATCAATTTTTCCACCACCGCCTTACATGGATGGGTATATGGTGTAAATAATAACTATATATGATTATTATAACATCGTACTGATTCTAAGATATTATATCATCCACTCAAATTCCATTAAATAAATATGGGAACGATATCATCGCTCGTACATACGTACGGATTACTATCTCCACGGTGCGATGAGATTCATTTTCCATGTTAACAATAGAAGAATGATTATAAAGTATATATAATAAGTAATCATGAAATATATGACATAATAATGCTACTGGATTTATGTATATGTAGTTTTATTTTATCTACTTAATTCCATTCAATTCAATATGGAAATGAAAACAACATTCATGCATACGTACGACCTATCGTCTCTATGAACGGTGTATTTTCTTTTATTTATTGATCTATTATATATATGTATATTCTGAATATATATTATATATAAATCATTTTTTATATTCTGTAATTAATTAATAATGATCTATGTAATTATATTAATAATGACAAGTCAAAACACGGATGATAAATGAAACGATTTTACCCAAAACGCTGCTTTAACATGGAATTGACAAATGAACGGATAATATAAAGTCATAAGTGAATCATATATGATATCATAAACATTACAATGGTTCTGTTAAAAGTTAATAATATGTTTAAACCCACTATACATGAGTCTCAGACACATATGAATGAAATTGGACATAAGGTAAGGGATAATTATTCCAAACTCATTCTTATCCGAGATCGTTTTTTTGTAAGTATTTATTGGGGTTATATTTTTCATCCATGTCCATAAAATGGTTTCATAAAGTGTTTAATATTCTTCCATGTATTTTTAAAGTCATTTTTACCCCTCTTTTAATTTTAGATTGTGTTATGGAAATAATCTTTCTTTTGTTTACCATACGAGGAACTTTTTGACTTTTCTAGCAAATGTATGCGGAGAATATATTTTTTAACTTATACGGCATGAACGGATTTTTACAGTTTCATAACTCCTAATTTTCATGAAGATTCCTATAATATTTTTCATGTTTATTTTCAATAAAATAATTTTATTTTAAAATTGTGTGTCATTTTGTGAAAAGAAAATGATTTTGAAGAACAAAGGGTATTTTCCTCAAGAATTAATTTCAAGTGTTTTATCAATACTATTTTCCTTCGAATATGACTTTATTGAGCATGTTTATGTTTCCAGAATAATGTCTCTATTATTTACATAGTGTTATTTTTCTTATGATGAAATTATATCCATTTTTTTATATGGATTATGTGATGATGGGATGAGGTTTGTGAAACCCATTTTATTCTTTGGGTTATGATGAATGTTTAATGTTTATTTTGTGGCACAATTAAGAATGATTTCATTATGAGATGGGTGGGACCTATATCACCCTAAATTGCATTGGGTAATGATTTATATCTCATGATATAGACATGGCTGGAATGAAATGTTAATCTGGTTCAGTGATACAGGACTGGAATGAGGAGTGATCTCAGTTCAGTAAGGGACTTTGTCCACTAAGATGGTTTTGGCAGCAATTCCTTGGCTACTATGGAAATCATATAATGTGTGTAGTGTTTTTTCCACAATTACAAATCTTATTTCCAAACTATTTTATCATTATGGATGTTCCATTATGATCTATGACTTACGTAATACCATGTTTTATGTCATTGCTCAATATTTTGATGTTTAAACATTATTTTCATGTTTTTATGTTCAAATATATATGGATTGTTTTATTTTTTCCATGATTACCCTTACTCAGCATTTGAACCCACCCTTTATATGATTTCTTTTCCACATGATATAATGAAAGGTTTTATGTTAGAAAACAAATGTGGAAGATCTTTATGGGAGATGTTGAATATCTATCACCATTATTAGAATATTACTTTCTGAGTTTCCAAAGACACTAGACTATTATGATCCTTGAGTGTTGGTTTTTGTTATGTATTAAGTATTCCTCAAAATTAATGTAACATCTATGAACGTCAAGCTTTGGGTCTTTACATTGTTGGTATGGGTTTTTTATCTATTAACCATGCTAAGATTTATTATAGAGCCAAAGATGTTTTATTATTTAGATATAGTTTTAGTTTGTATACACAAATCAACCCATATCATTGATAACATATCAAAAAGCTGGGAAACTATTAAAAAATGAAGATAACAGTAATCTAGCACATATTGATGAAAATAATGGAACTACTCAGTTAAATGATGTTCTAGATGTAAATGAATACCTAAATGTTTTTTCATGAAGAGTTTTCCAATGTCATACCTCATCGAGACGTTGAATATACTATTAACTTAGTTCTTGATGCTAATACAATTTCAAAACACCCTTATCAAATGGACCAGGTGGAACTTCTAGAATTGAAAGTTTGTTTCATGAGTTTCATGATAAAGTTATTTTCATCCAATCACTTTACTATGGTGTGATCATATTTTTTCGTTAAAAATAAATATGGTTCCATGAGAATCTTCATTGGTTATTGAGATTTTAATAAAATTACATTTATAAAGAAGAATATATTACCATGTATTGATGAATTGTTTGATCAGCTCTAGAGAGGTCAGTATTTTTCAATTATTGGCTTGTGATTATAGCATAATTAGTATATAGTGATTGAGGATGAAATTCCAAAAAACTATATTCCATGCTAGATATAGAAATTATGATATTTTTAGGCCCTTATATATAAAAATTTATCTCTCCTGATTTATGGATCTTATGAATATAAAATTTCGTGAATACATGGATAATGTTTTTGTTTTTTTATTAATGATATTCTGGTATTTTTGAAAATATGTGTCGATAATGAAAAAAATTTAAGGTTTGTTCTTCAAAAATTCCATGAAAATATTTTATATAGAAAAATTAGAAAATTTGATTTTTGGTAACAACCAATTAACATTCTTGAGGACATTGTGAATAAAGATGGCATAACAGTTGATCCCACCATAAATGTGGCTAATGAATGATCATGACCAAAAAATGTTCCTGAGATTCATATTTTTCTTAGATTAGTAGGTTATTCTGGACAATTTGTTGGAACCATTTCACAGTTATCAAGCCTACTAACTAAGTTAACATAAAAGGGTTAAATTTATTTTGAAATAACACATTGTTTTTTGTTTTCAATAACTAGAATGAATATTGGCGAATGATTCTATTTTATCTATGCCTTCCATAAATTGTGATTTTTCATCCATAGTAATGATTTATTAAACGAAAACGGTTGTTTTTTGATGCATAATGATATGGTAATTTTTTATGCTTCCAGAAAAATGCAACCTCGTGAATTAAATCATCCCACAGATGATTATACTTTGTATCTATGGTTTTACCATGAAAATATGGATACATCATTTATATGGATCCAAATGTGAATATTTACTATCTATAATAGTTTGAAGTGTTTATTTCTCAGAATTAATAGAAATGAGGAAGAGAAGATGACTTGAACTAATAAAGGATTATGATTGTAAGATCTATTACCATCCAAAAAAATCAATGAAATTGGAATATGCCTTGAGTCGTACACATCATTAATCATTAACAATGTTTTTATTGGAACATGACCCCATGATTTATGTTCGGATGAATTTTGTATTCGATGTTGTTGGTGCAAAAAATTCCTCTATTTTTGTTTCAAGTGTATCTGTAGTCATCTCTCTCAATAAAAATTGTTAAGTCATTGATGGAAGACCAGGAGTTATAGAAAAAGGTAGAATTGGTTAAAAAAGATAAATTACCTGAATTTAATGTTGATAATGATTTTTCTTGATATTTAAAATGATATAATGTGTGCCATATGATTCTCAGAAGAAGAAAAAAATTAATTCATGCTCATAGTTCCCTGTTTTATGATTATAATGGGAGAACAAAGATGTACAGAGTTCTTTGATAGTATTACTGGTGGGATTGAATTAAAAGAGGTATTGTTGATTTTACATTGAAATGATACACATGTCAATAGGTTAAATTATATTGGAAACTAACTAATAGGATATGTTAGCATTTTCCAGTGCAGGAGTAGAAATGGGAAAATATATCAATAGACTTCATTGTGGGACTACAAATTACATATTGAGGTAATAATGTGATTTTATTTATTGTTTTTTAACTAACTAAATCATATAAATTTAATTCTATTCGATAAACTATTTATCTAAATTAGAGTACTTAAATTTACCACAAATATAATTTTAGTTTACATGATTTTCTTATCTCCATTTTAGTTTACTTTAATCACATGTTAAATTTTAAATTTCGTAAAGTCCTTAAAAATATGTTGGGAACTCAATTAAAATTAATCAGAACCTCTCATCCTCAATCTGATAGACATACCAATCAAAGAATTCAGATATTGTAATACATGTTACATGATTGTTCAATGGATTACTAGGAAGTTGCGATCAAAATATATCTTTAGTTGATATATCATATAATAATAATCTTCATTACATTATAAAGATTCACCTTTTGATACATTAAATGGAATTTGTTTTCAAACTCGGACAATTTAAGATAAAGTTGAGTAAATGTAGTTTATGGGACCATAATTAGTAGAGGAAGTGGTTGAGAATGTAATGATGGTCCAGCAACACATGAGGATAGGTCAGAGTGGGAAAAAAAGTTACAATGATAATAGGGGGAACACTTTAATTTTGAGGTAGGTGATCATGTTTTCATTAAAATATCTCCAAGGAAAAGTTTTATTCATTTTTCTATGACATTTAAGCCAATTTTATGGTTCATTTGGTGTTTTTAAATTCTACATAAAGTTTCACCACTTTCCTATCTAGTAGCGTTGATTTTGAGTTTGTCTTAGGTACACAATGTTTTTAATGTTTCGAGGATGATAAAGCATGTGCCTAATTTATCTCATTTTTGAGCCCAAAAGTATTCTAGATGGAAGAGAACCTTTTATATAAAGAGAATCCTATTCAGATTCTTAATCATAGAGAGAATGAATTTATAGAATAAGGTAATTCACTTGGTTAAGGTTTTGTGTTGAAACTATATGGTTGAAGAACCAATATGGAATATAAAAATAATGTTTGGGAAAGGTATACACACTTGTTTATTAAGTGAATAAAAATTAAAAGGATTTAATTTCAAAAAGGTGGGGATAAGGTAACCACCCATGTACTTATAAAGTATATTTTTTATTATGAAATAAAATAGTAAAATTCATTATAATTGTATGATGAAATAAATGTTATCTATAGAAATTAAGTAATATATACTAATGTAACATTATCCTAACCTATGAAATTATAAATAATATTCAAGGACCTTAAATGTGAATATATGAAATATTTATATCATTGAATACGTAAAGAAATGTTTTGAATGTGATAAATTAAGAGTTGATATTTTTGTGAAACATAATTGTTTATTAATAATTTTATAAATAATATAATTATTTAAAAGAAAATTTTAATTTATAAAATAGATTCATAAATTAATATTTTATTATCTTATTATTATAAGACAATTTTATGAGACCATAAATAATTTTTGAAAGTGTTATAAAATTAGTTATAATTATAAAATGGATACTTAATGATTAAATGATTATTTCAAATAATTAATAAATTAATCATATTTAACAAATTGAAAACATAAAAATCAGTTAAATTTTATATTATATATATTGAAAATAAGTTAGGACTAATTTTTTTGATTTTTCTAAAATAGTAGAATTCGTGGTGAATACTAAAATACGATAATTGACAGTATTTAGATAATAACAGATTTATTAAGTCAAAGATGATGTATGGAATATGTAAGCCCATAATATTAAACTATAATTTATTATTTTAATATATTTATTGATAATTATTCTAAAACTATTTATATTATTGAATAAAAAATAAACTAATGATTAAAATAAAAAAAACACTATCTCATTCACTATAAATACTACCCCACACCACCTTTTATCCTCACACAACAATGCCTTGTAGCTTATTTAATTTTAGATAAATTCTTTTACCAATACACTTACCTATATTAAATTCCGAATAGTTGAACCAAAATTAAAAAACCAAGTTCCTTATAGATGTTTTCAAGGAGGATAATTCAACTGGTAATATCCTCTATCATTTTCCTTATTTGTCCATTTAATTTATCTTCTATTATTATTCTCTCTTAGCCTAACTTTCTAAAAGTTTAATAAAAACTATATTATATTATATATATGATAATTTTATCTTGTTGACTGAAAAAATAATAATAAAACTCATTCTCCTCTCCCTATTATTCTAAAAATGAGAACACATTTTGTGATGAGTCGATTTTCTGCTATTATGAAAGATACAATTTCATTTTCCATCACCGCCTTCAAACCTAGTCATAAATCCATAATTGTGTTAAAATAATATTTTATTATACATATTATAAATTATATAATGTTCAAGAAGAAATGCATAAAGATGATATTAAATAAAAAGATATGATATCCTGATGGCTTTAAAAAACTACCCAAATAAATTTAATCATTTTCATTGAAATTTTATGAAATTAATCATAAACATTAAAGAAAACAAAATGATATATAGTATCATTTACAATTATAGGAAAATTTTAAAAAATTAATTTCTATTATGTATTTTTCTTCAATTCGACAAGAGTATTCCTTACGAATCGCCCATTAAAACCATGAAATAAATACAACAAAAATAATGGAAATAACTAAATATTATTAATAAACGTGTGAAAAAATGTTATAAAGAGACTATATAATGTATTAAAGTATGAATATAGTTCTATAATATATTAATAACAATCTATAAAATGTATTAAATGTGGTTTGAACACATTTTATTTAAGAAGAACCCAAGTTAAGGGAATTTCCTTTTAAAATCCCTTTTAATGTCTCTTTTTAAAAAATTAAAAAATAATGATTATTATTAACTTCTAATATATGATATGAATATCATGATTTCTATTAATTCATACTTGTTTGATATTTTATTTACATAATTATAGTATTATTTAAATATAAAGGATTTCCATTATGTTTTCATAATATAATTTTATGATAAGTCTTTTCCTCAAGAAATGTTTTAATAATGAAGGTGTTCATGTTTTATGATTATGCTCTAGATCTTCAGAATTTATTATGATGAAGGGTAGTACCTATATCTTCATCCAATTAATTGGGTATTTTTATGTTTTATATTGACCATAATGGTTATTCCATGTGTAACAACGATGGATACACCTTACGGTAGTCGTAAGTGTTACATCATTAGGTAATCACGAGTGTTACACTATAAGGTAGCCACGAGGGTTAACAATCATAGGTTATCTATGAGGGTTAATTTTGTTAAGTATTTAATAACCCAAATTTCCTAAATGTTTTTTATGTTTACCATGTTTTATGTAAATATCTTTTCTCACCAATTTAGTTTATGAAATTTTATAGGTGAGAAGTATGTATTTCAGAATATTATTTCGTATGTTAATATATATTCATGGAATAATGCCTTCCTTTCTATTATGACCCTTAATGGTATTTTTGTGTTCATCGCAATTATAATTTTTTTTCATAGGGATTATGGATTGGTAAGAGAAAAGAGGAATCCATGATGAATATAGTGATGATTTGACATTGAAAAATTTGAAGTTTTATTAAACCAAATTGTATTATGAATGAAATGGATATTATTTTATTAATACCCTCTTTTTAGGCTTGTGTATTAATAATTAGGATTTATTTCCTAAATCAATACAACTATAAACTTAAAAAACATTATAATTTATGAATTTTAATTCTAATAGAATTTAATAGATTTATTAATGATTAAAGAAGGATCCATATATTTATAACTTTTTTAAAATTTTTTGTAGATTCTCTATAAACCTAATATAAAATCAAAATATATATTTTTTATATATTTTTCCCATAAATTTTTTCACTCCCATATTGAAAAATAATTTGTGTTATCAAAATTTCTCATTTCACCCCTATAAAATAAGAATAATTCAAAAAATTCAAAATATTCCTATTTATTTTAGTTTCATAAAAAATAAAATATTTGTATCCTCAAAAAACCCATATAAATATCATAAAACTCATTTATTATTGATTTATCTTAATCTCTTACCTTTTAAAAATATTTTCATGATAAATTTTATGGTTAGAAGATGACTATATTTTAAAATGTATCCTTTTCTTCCTAATCATTATCTTATAAATCAACCATAAACATTTCAATATAATGACCTAATTGTCACTAATATATTTAGTAGTTATTAAATTTATATAATAACTATTATTTATTTCATTCCAACCACTTATAAAAACAAAATATCGTTCATCATGTACTTATGAGAAGAACCACCTCCTTAGTGAAACATCTTCTATTTTTCACCATAAAAACTCTTAACTGGTTATAAGTATGAAATTAAAGGATAATTTTGACATGTATAATATAATTAATAATTTTAACAGGAAATTTATAATTCAAAATCATTCCGTCAAATTTAAAGGTATATAAAAATGTTAATCGTCGGTTGTGCAGACTACCACCTCCCCAAAGTAACGTTTTTCCTTTTTCATCATTATATTAATTCTCTATAAAAAATTTAAATATATAATAAAATATTAAATACTAATAGTATTTTACATTAACAAAACAATTACTTTTTATATTTCTATAAAGAATATATTTCATATTTAACTTATTCTGAAAATACCATCTTCGATCTATAAAATTATCAAAATAATCCCACACTAATCCGATTTTCCTGAAACATAACAAAAACCATAATGCAAAGAAAAAATGTATATATATATCTATATTTCTTATCTATTAAATTAACATAAATACTTTAGGAATTGTTAAAACTGTTATAATGGTTAATAACAACACCACTATTACAAAACTAGTTTAAAATGATAATGATAACACACACATGATATTGAAAATATATATAACTAATAAATAAAAATAAAGAGTATAATATTAAATGAAATTTATTAAGGGTAATTTATAACAATATGTTTTTTGAATATTCTATTAAGATATTATATTCTATTATATATGATATACAAGTAACTTGTTGGAATCCAAGAATTAGGGTTTGAGTTTAATTGTATCATTTTCAACTCTATATGACATGTTTGATATTTCGAACAGTAATTTATTTTACATTGTTTGATTAATATATAATGGATATATTTTATAATATTCATGTAATTTACGAGATTTTATGATCCATATTATATTCTTCATTTAAATTAATTTCTATTTTAAAGGAACTAAAGCTGTAAGGTCACAACTCCATTAATTGAGTTACAATGCCTCTTATTGATATTATTTATTATATTATTTTTTTCATTCACCACAATATTTTATTAATTTTTAATTTACCTTACTATCATTGGATAATGTAAAATTTCATTCAAATATTCGACATGTATGAATTTATTCAGCATCAATGTAAGAGATTGGAAAAGACAATTCTCATTTATATTAATGTTGAATTTTAATCCTTGTCCTTATATTATTTACCACCAATGTTATCCTTTATAACTAGAAACATGAATTTGTGTTATCTGACGTGATATTCATATTTCTATACCAAAATACTTTATAAAAATATTACACGTTTTTATATGTGGGGATTCAAAAATGGAATTTGAAAATATCCAAAATGTTTTATATCTGTTCCAAATTAAATAGTTTATCTTCAACTATATGTTTCTTTTTTATAACCATTTACTCTTTTCAATCATATATTATCTTAGAGTTTCTAAAATATTTCATATAATTTTTTTAAACCTTTTTATCATTTTTATTTCTCTATTATTTATGATTTTTTTATGTGAAACTTTTCAAATAATTTTCAAATAACAATTTTGAAACTATTATACCATTATGAAATATTTTTTGATGAAGTTAAAAATTTAAACTTGTTTTTTTCATGGGTTTTCACTTCAATTTTATTAGATTAATTCTCAAAGTAACATTAAATTAATCTTTTATTCTAATTATTAAAGAGTATCCTAGAAAAAACACTTATGATATCACCACAATTTCCTATTTATCTATAATTACTTTATTTCTAAAGAAATTATTTTTATTGAAGAACCTTCCAAATGTTTTCATAAAATACCCATTTGGAGAGAGTAAATTTTTGGTGTCGATATTTTAAATTATTGAGGTGTATTTTGGTGATACCATTTAAAAATGTGATTAAATAAACATTCATTTCATGGGTTCTTCAGGTTATGTTTTCTATTTTTATATGGAATAATTGTATATATATTATTTATTATGAGATTGTTTGGGAATTTTAAATACCATAAATGGTTTTTTTTCATACCAAATAACATTTTTCATTGGTATGTGATAAAGCCAAATGATGGGATGGTTTAGATAAATCCCTAAGACAATTTGAGTTTGATAAATCATCGAGATTGTTTGGATTTGATAAATCATTTTGATGTCTGGGTTTGATAAATCCGTAGGATGATTTGTGTCAATTAAATCCATAAAGATTATTTATTTTTGTTCATTTCTCATGAGATAAGGATATAAAGTGTGTATAGTTTATTTTCTATCAACCTGAAGTATGACCATTTTTTAAACAATATTAAACATGTAAATTTTGTTTTATGTTAATTTTATAATTTCAATATTATAATGTTTTTAAACAAGTACATTATTTTTTTTTGTTTCAACATATTGGGGTATGTCTATATAATATGGAAATGAATAATATAAATGGTTAATTTTCACCATCTATTGATTTCAATGCCTTTTTAGATGGTATATTCTTGTTTATTTGATAGTACATGTCATTTTATCATGATTTATTGAAAAACATTTCTGTTTAATGTTCATTTTAATTTGAAATTTCTCCCATACCCATGTTTTCTCATACACCTATTATCTAATACATTAAATTCATATATATATATATATTCCCCTTATATGCATTTGAGATCACACCTTTATAATGTTTTTTTTGTGATATAAGGATAATTATACCGTGTGGTAAGTATACAAGGGAGTATAATGGAGTCTGATTAGGTTGAAATGTTTATAAATTTTTTGAAATAAATTTTTTACATTGTTATTACTCAAATACACTAAACCAAAATGTTTTATGAGTTATTTAAGATTTTTTAGATGTAATTAAAATATGTAATATGTCAATGTTTATATTATCATATCAATTGGGGTCAAATTTAATTTTTATATTTATATGTTTTTACCACCGTGCCTAGGAGTATGGGTCTAGGGTTCTTAAGAACCTTCAAGTTATAGAGCTTTTTTAAGTTTATATTATTCTAGGCATACCATTCCCAGACCATCTAGCTCAAAAAATTCCTTATCCAAAGGACAAATGATTTTTTGGACTTTTTTCTGTTTAGTTGTTTTATTTATTTACTTAATTAAATTTAGTGACAATTTCTAATAAATTATGTGTTATATTTGAGAAACTTTATTTCACTATGAATAATTTACATTGATATTTACTAGTATCTAACTCCATTTTTTATCAAAAAAGTGGGATGAATAACATAATAATAAAAAATTTACATATGCATCATTTTAATTTATTTAAATAGTATCTCAATATAATTTTTTTTAGAGTCAATATTGATATTATAATATTTTTTAACCTATAAAATATTATTTTTATGGGAATTTTATGATAAAAATACTGAGATTGTGGGATGGTTATTATGCCCTAACACATATTAATATACCTTAAGTCGGATTCCAACAAAATAGAATATTTGTTTTACTGGTGGATTTATTTTAAGTGAGTATAAGGTTATTTATTTATTCATTAATTTGATTTTTAAATTTTATTTATTTTTAAATTATTATTTTTAATGTTTTTGATGAAAATTCTAGATATATAATCCTTATATCATTGTTGTTTTATTCAATAACAAGCAGATAAATTTGGAATTCACTCTTACATGATGGATTTATTAACGTGAATAACCATATGTAACCAAACTTTACTGTTACATAATTTTATTTGTTTTTAGTTTAGTCTTACAAAAATAAATTCATCTAACCCAAATATATTTAACTTTTTATATTTATTCATGGGTGTTATATTCAATGAATAGTTTAATCTAACATATTATGATTTCTATAAAGTATAATTTCGAACATAGAAGGTTCTGTCAAATGGTATTCTTAATTATGGAATGATTTATTCCTAAATGACATTAGTAATGTATTTATCCATAAATAAACAATAATATGTAATGTTATTATTACTTAGAAAATTTTTCATAAAACATAAGCTTTCATAAAACGGGAAAATGATATCACATCTATATGGTTTGATTTCAAAGATATTTTCATTTAAATTCTGCATTGATGATAGAAATGAGAAATATTTTATCAACATATAAATGGTTTTTTAATTAATAAAATATTTTAGTAATTATTTGAACATGTTTATTCATTATTTTAGTTTATAGAAGACTAAGTTAAATTTTCCCGGATAAAGGATTTCTATTATTATATACAATATCCAAGAAAACATTGAACAAATATTATTTAATTTTTAATTATATGTTATTATAACATTAAAGAAAAATATGAGTGTGATACTCATTCATTTGTAATAATATAAACACTATAAATACATTGTCTAGTCTCTCATACTATTTATATATTATATCTTCTTTTATAAAATTTATAAAATATTTATTCAATTAATACCATTAATATTTTTATATTTCTTTATAACTAAAATAATTATTGGGAATGAATATAAAAAAAATTTCTAATTTTTTTTTCTGGAAGAAATAATATATGGTTTCATATAACTTCATAATTACTATACTTTGGCAGAATTTTATCTAGGTTAAATTCATCATTTTTAATTATTTTTCTATTAAATATTTTATTATTGATGTAAAATCATATACTATATATTACTATAATGTATTGGTTGAGAAAGGCTAGAACATAATGTGGGTGTAATATCAAGGTTATGTCATATTTGAGAAGAACATGGTTGAAAGAAACATTATTTAGTAAATATTATATGTAGGATTCTTATACCCATATAACAATATCATTAGTGAAATTATTTTAATTAAATAATGAATCCAACATTTCATGTCAATATTGTGATGTAGGGATTATCAATGTAGTCTATAACTACTATAATAACTATGTTTAGTTTTTCTATTAAATTTAATATTTATTTTATTGTAAATATTATTCAATAAATAAATAGAATTATCACAATCATTTTATGAGTAAAGTGAAAATTTTAATTGGGGAAATTTAAGAACGCAATATATACACCCATATTGTGTCATTGTAATAAACATAAAAATTATAAAATATGAGGCTAATTTATTATTTTATTTTAATAAATTGGTCACTAATTTTATTTCCCTATTATTTAAACTGTTTCCCCAATTTGAAAAGTACTTCAAGAGAGGGGGTGATTCAAGGTATGATAGATTACATCAACGTCCCCTTTATTCATCGTAAAAAAATAAATTATCAATACATTATAGAATTTATATATAGAAAAATATATGTATTCATGATACATAACATTTTTTTTCTTAGTTTACCTTAATATGGGATGTACAAAGAGAATAACAAGGTAATGTGTTAATGTAATGAATCCACTATAATGTGATATTTTTAATTTTTTTGTAGTGGACTCACTATCATACTATTTTACAACTAGTAACAATTTAATTGCAGATTTCTCTCTTACCTATAGTTAATTTATTACTCCTTTATAATGCTGTTCTATTCTTTTAAATCATATCAGATTTGGTTTAAACATATGAGAGTACTTCAGGGATCATTGTTTTCATCAAAGAGATGAAATATTCCCTTCCTCATAAACTATATTCAATAAAAAACCCATCATGAAATTTTCGTCTCCTTATATGGTTTACAATTCATTATGGGATAAAACCATGTGATTCTCTCTAGGTAATTACTCTTATTTATGCTTTACATGTGATACATAAGTGATATTCTTTATTTGATCTACCTCACATAATCCACATTTCACAAAAATATATTATGATGAAACTATTCACCAGGTAATTCCATATGTAGAATGATTCCATAAATTCCATTATGTGTTAAATGTTAACCATGTAACAACATATGTTGGCCGATTTGAAATAATTCATTGATCAATGTTTCACTTCATGAAATACATTTAAACATCAATCGATTTATTAAAATGTAAATCCTCTCATATTTTTTCCTCTATAAATGAAGTGATTAGCTGGTCAATATAAAGTAAAAGGGGTCTAAAAATTATATTAACTACAAAATTATCATTCACACATTAACAGAAAACCCCATAGACATAATTCTCTCTATATTCTGACCCTAAATGATGGACTTATCTAATATCACTACTTGATACTCACACCGAAAAAATCGTTTCTTATATTATTCCACACCATTAACCTAAATCACTATTACTTCACCAAAAATAAAAATATCCCTAAGTTGTTCCATGATCCAATTTCACAACATAGATGAGTATTATGGTGTCGTGAACATTTTATGTTGTCAAATGATTATCTTATATGTATCATCATATATTTCCATCCCATGAATATAATAAACACACTTCTCGCATATCTCTCATGTTTATATTACATGATCCACCTTAATTTAAATGGCCCACATAGTCCTTTTTATGGAAACCACCATTTTCAAATTTACTTCTATGAAAATATATAACAATAAAAATCTATGAAATGAATATACAAGGTAAATTTCTCCAATAAAGATAAAGTGTTAATATTATATCCAATATTCTTCAAATAATTACTTGAAATACTTAACCACTATATATCTTCTAATTCATGGAAGAGTTTAATGATGATACTGAGGATATTAAATACCATTGTAATGAAAACTATAAGTAAAGTTAAATATGATAATACATACAATGATTTATATTGATAGTCTTTATATAAGGAATGAATTTAAAATTCCTTAATTCTATATGATAAAATTTAACAAAATATTCATAGATAGTCATTTGAACAATTTAATCAATGCCACCATAACACCTACAATGAATTTTTCATTGCCTGATTTATCACTAATGTTTTTAGAATCATTTTCCCAATCATTATTAAAATTATTGAATACATTTCTAAAAATTAATGTATAATATAATTAAATGTGTAGTTTTATTAACGTAGTAAATATTTGATTTATTTAATAATAAATCTGTGTAATTAAAATATTCAAATAACCCAAATAATGAATATTTTATCTTGTATAATTAAATAATTAAAACACTAAATAAAGATATAATATGATCATATCCAACATTCATGTTATTGAAAATCACTTATCGTATACTTCCACTAAACACACATCACACTACCCTCAAGGAATAATAATTTCAACCTAATTTATTTACTCTGTCTCTATAGGAAATTAAATAAAATTATATTTTAATATTCAAGATTTCATGAACAACTATAATATGATTCATTCATGTCCTCATAAGTTGTCAATTAATTCTACTTGTGAGGGATTTTATATTCGATAAGTTTACTCATATATCCTCTAACCAATATCTAAATTTGATAATAATTTTTTAGGGTCCTATACTACCCCATATGATGTTGATGGTCATGAAAACGTAGAGATGGCCATTTATATTTTCTTCATTCTCTATAACTATAAGTGAAAAAATTTGATGAAATATATCATGAATAAATAATCCACATGGTATAAAAATTTCCCATAAGTTATTACTATAAACTAGTATTAAAATATTTTAATTTAATCACCAAGGATTTATCAATATATCTCTTTATTAAATTATTATTATATCATAGGTATCATTATACTATATTAGATTCGATTTTGACAAGAATGATCACTTATTATTATTTTAATCAAAACAATAAAATCAGTCTTTAGCTCTCGTAGATTCCAAAATCAGTTTACCTTTATTATACCTATCAATACTTTATATTATCCAATTACATTATATTAAACTAGTACATGTAAATATAATCCATACAAATTGATTTAGTTATATTATTATAAATATCACACCTATATTCATGATGCATTCCAAATAAAAACATGATCTTACATAAAAATATATTCTGTTACTAAATGATGATCATCAAAGAGAACCTCATAGGGTTTCCTTATATTTTATATACTGAGAGAAAATATGTCAATTATTTTTTCCTTCAAGAGATTCAATTATATTGATAACAATAATGAAATATCTTACATAATTTTATTTTATAAATAAAGATGTTTTTACAAGAAATGAATTCAATTAAGTCTGCCCTTGGTGAATTCCACTACATATCATCATACTATAATAATATAATATTTAAAAAAATACAATCACATCATTCACATGAAATTTACTAGCCCTTATAAATCTCTAATCTTTCAGATTTTACTTTAGTGTGATTTACTCACATATGGACCATATATAATCATCAAACCATTAAAAAATATAGATTCCATACCTATCGAGTTAAATTAATGGTCCAAATTTTTATATTCCAATAGAAATTTTGAATTTAAAATATACCATAAAAAATAAAATAGAAATTTTAACAAATATATTATTTTTTATGATAAATTTAAAAGATATATAAGAACCTTTACATATCTCTAGAAAAAATTCTATAATAACCACAAATCAAGAAATATAACTAAATATATATTAATTTATTTCAATCCTCTGTTCATATAAAATAACATGATAAGTGCATAAATATATATATTATGTTCTATCATAATTAACTTATATCTGAAAAAAAAATTATTTAGATTTTAAAACCCCAATCAACTCAAATACAGAAAAATATATCTATAATACCTTTTATATATCTCCATTAATCAAAATTATCTGAAATTAATATAACTCATGATCATAATAGAGGATATAGATCATTATAGAGCATTAACCATTACATTATATTAATAATACTCTTGAATTATATTAGATCGATCACACACAAATAATAATGAGCTAATCATTTATAATGTATGATTCCATCATTTATATCGAATGCTTCCTAGACTAAGGTTTCTCAAAAATATTTTATTACTGAGAGTCCTTAGGTATACATTAGTCACACATAACCTTTTAGAAATCCTCTATTATGACTCAATAAACTATATTTCCTTATTAAAAAGTAATTCTATTATTTCCCAAACAATCTTCACATGTATATAACTTTAAAATCTAATAAAATTCTCTGATACCAACCTATCACATATTTGTATAATATTAAATAAACTCTATAATACCACCTCTAAAAAGTATATTTATAATGACCATAAGAAGGGTATCCAACCATGTTAGTTTGGGGAATTACCTATAATTCTAATATATCCCCTGATAACATGTCATATTATACATTATATTCTAAATGAATAGTTATTATGAAACAAAAATCAAGTATAAATTAAAAATATCAGTGTAGTATAATATAAAATAGTAAAATAAATTTATTCATACATTTAATATGTCCCAAAAAACATTGAATCATTAAATGATAAATATAAAAACCAATTATATCTTTTATTAATGACTTTAATGTTTCAATTTTTATATCTTCTATCCATCACCAGAATCCATGACCATTCACCCTCTAAAATTGATAAAATTTGTGAAGATAATAGTATAAAATTCTTAAGTTCAGATATATGGCTGATCAATAATACTAATTATTTTATCCTATATATTGATTAATATAATAAAAAACTCACTATCAAAGTAAATCATCAATATATCAGCTATAAAAAAAACTAATTACCATGACTAACATCATTATTGGTCATCTTTATATACAAGATTCATTTTATATCTGGTATTCCTATAACATTATTTATTAAAACTCACCAAATAAAAATGAATTTATATATAAACATAAACTCTCATATTATAATATAAATAAGAAAGTGGAATATAATTATTATTATCCTAGAAGTGGAATCCACGGACCCACTACCTTCATTGGACCCATAATAATCATGATAGGTGTACCAATTATAAAGCACTACCAATATAGAGAATCATTTAATACCACGCTAAATTTTTGTTGAAAATAATCCATGATTAATGTATAAAGTAGAGCTTAAAATATCACTTATCCCTACTAGTATTATTAAATAACTCCCATAGGAATAATAGTGGAACAATAACACATGTCAAAAATAATATAAATTAACAATATCATATCACAAATAGAAACCTAATTTATTTATCTATTTAATTTCCCAATATACACTATATTTATTATAAAAATAATTACCTTGTTGATTAGTATATAGACACCCCAGAGTTATGGGTTAGAAAATGAAAACTACTTAGTCTATCATGTTTCACATCAATCAAAAATCCCTGAGAAAAAAATTATGTAAGCGCTCAAGTGATTCATCATCTTATAAAAACCCATGATGATTGGAAAATTAAGAACACAGTAGTGCAGAAAACATTTTTTACGTCGGTTATTTTCCATTTTTTATGTCGGTTTCTAGCCAACGTTAATACGTGCGACGTTATAAATAAGTTTTTTGATGTCGGTTATTTAAAAACCGACGTCAAAAACATACAACCGCGATGTTTATCACGTCGGTTATTTAACAACTGACGTGATAAAAGGCCTGGAAAATGGTTTAT
Source organism: Viscum album (assembly GCA_963277665.1). Classification (NCBI taxonomy): domain Eukaryota; kingdom Viridiplantae; phylum Streptophyta; class Magnoliopsida; order Santalales; family Viscaceae; genus Viscum; species Viscum album. Next base: position 194,701,317 of record OY728136.1, on the reverse strand, counting down.
CACGTCGGTTCCTAAACAACCAACATGATAAACCGGGGCGAGGGGGGTTTATCACGTCGGTTCATATAGAACCGACGTGATAAACTGGGGTGAGCGTGGTTTATCACTTCGGTTCTTATAAAACTGACGTGAAAAACCGGGGGAGGGGGGTTTATCACGGCGGTTATATAATAACCACCGTGATAAACCGGAGGGAGGCGGTTTATCATGTCAGTTATTCAATAACCGATGTGATAAACCATTGTCCAGGTCTTTTATCACATCAGTTATTCAATAACCGACATGATAAACCATTGTCCATGCCTTTTATCACGTCGGTTATTTAATAACCGACGTGATAAACCATTGTCTAGGCCTTTTATCACGCCGGTTATTCAATAACCGACGCGATAAACCATTGTCCAGGCCTTTTATCACGTCGGTTATTAAATAACCGACGTGATAAACCATTCTCCAGGACTTTTATCACGTCGGTTATTAAATAACCGACGTGATAAACTATTTTCCAGGACTTTTAAAACGTCGGTTATTAAATAACCGACGTGATAAACCCAATTTTTTTTAAACAGAATGCAGTCATCTTCTCTCCACCAGAATCAACCAGAAAATAAATCTAGAAATCGTACCACATAAATAGAAGTAGATCAAAATTAATCATGTATATAGATAACATATAAAACTTACCCCCTAGACAACCCCCGCCCTCATTTATACCCCATGGACAGCCCTCCCCCACCCCGTTGGAGCCCTCACCCTCATGTATACCCCCTGGACAGCCCTCTCCCACCCCATTGGAGCTCCCACCCTCATGTATACCCCTTGGACAACCCTCCCCCACCCCATTGGATCCCCCCACCACACTCCTGGACTGCACCCCCCAACCCCCGGACACCCCCAAACACCCCTCGACAACCCCCCCACCCTCCTAAACAGCACCCCCTCACCCCCTCACCCACTTGACAGCCCCCACCACACCCCTGGACAGCCCCAAACACCCCTGGACAACCCCCCCCCCCCCTGGACAGCACTCCCACACCCCTAGACCGCCTTCTCACACCCCTAGACATCCCTGGCACCCCCCAGGATTGTCCCCCCACCCCACCGGACAGCCCTCCCAGACCGCTGGACACCCCCAACCCCACTGAACACACCCCCACACCCTTGGAACCCCTCACCCACAGACCCAAATCCATACCATAAAAACCATCAAAAGTAGACCAGAACATGAAGTAGAGCAAAATTAAACATTCACATATATAACATTCAAAACATACACTATCAACTTCAAAGAAAAACTAAATCCAACCTAAACAACTACCAAATACAGAATTAAAATGACAATATTCAAAATTACATTTTACATTACAAACAACTAAAATTCAATCAAACCTGTAAAATAATTTGACCACTCCACTTGTACGTGTTTGATGTCTTCAGCAGTATAGGGTTTAGGGTCATCAAAAAGCTACAAATTAAAAAGAAGATAGATAATGTGTATAATGAATAAATCAAATTGAAATATTATGGCAAAGTTTAAGAGGAAATTGTACCAGGTCAAAATTCACAATGGTCCCAGTTGTTATTATTTCATACATAAATCGTAACATATAATATCCGCATTCGATGACGCCTTGTTGTTCATGACAATTCTGTTTGAATGAGTGTAAATTCAATATATTATTTTTATGTAATAAATCAAAAAGTACAAATTATAAATGGAAATTTACCTTCGCATTTACATATTTGATCTTTGCATTTATTTTCTTTGTGTTTTTTCGAAAGTAGACCCATGAATTGTTAGAAAATAATACGAATGGGGTAAATTTAAAATACATTATAATATATAAAACTATTAAGAAATTGAAAGTTACTTTTCCAATATATTCTTAAAACATTCCCGCACATCACCATGAACAGAGCATAACCAATAAAGAGCTTTCTCCCTGGGAAAAAATATCCCTAACATCCAATGATCATTGATAAAAGGATATTTAATGTTAGTGGTTTTTTATGTTAAAAGATAATTAACTCTTTAAGAGAAATGTGTTTCATACCTCTCACAAAAAGGCATCATCCAACATTGTGTGATTATATTCATTTCAAATCATTCAGCAATATAAACCATTCTTTGTTCCTCATTCAATGCACATGCTTCAGGGGAAATCAATTGCGGGTCCATGAATCCATATACTTCTGTCAGCTCATTCCTCTCACAAATTTTATAAAGATGCCTAATAGAAAACATACATAAGTATACATTTTTAATAAATATAACGCATGGAAAAGGTGTTAAGACTTACATGGAAAACATTTTCACCATGTTGATGCCCAACTTATCTCCAGTAACAAGCTCCATTATATCATTTTTTGTAATCCCCACACTTATTTCACGTCCACAAACATGAGATTCCATTGGAAACTCATTAAAACCCAACAACAAATGTGAATATCTTGACAATCTGTCAAGAGCACTAGAATCTGTATCTGATGTCATAGCCTGTTGTCTTTTTTGTTGTCTATACAGTGTTTCTTTACCTTTGAAGTATTCCTGTGAAAAAATTGAAAAATATAGTAGTTTTCAAATGATAAAACTACATTAGTAAACAAATAAAATAAAAGATATAACATTCATACCTCTATGGTAATGAGTCGAAGAAGTATGGATGGACAAACTAAAAAATCGCTGATACTCTGTCCAACTGTCGCCACCTCATCTATATGTATTGGTACCCTAGCTGATCTATCTATAATATCCTATACAGTGACCCTCTGATTATCTACCTCTAATTGTTGATGATGAACTATATCTCTTATACAATATACCAACCCGTATGCTACTATATGATATTGAGAATCATAAAAATACATCTCGCAATATGTAGGAAGCTGCGGCGGAGGTGTGTGATAAAAAATGGGGCCCGCAGGCTGAGGTAGGGGAGTGGGAGCTACTGGCAGAGGTGGAGGATAAATAATGGGGTCTGCAGGGGGAGGTGGAGGAGTGGGAGCTGCAGTCTGAAATTGTCTTTACATTTCTGCAAACATAGACTACACTGACTCTATAATCTTTTCCTCCATCGTCGCATTAATATTTTGAACTTCAGCCTCCAAGGATTCTTTTTTTTATAAACCCACTCAATGTTAGAAGTGGAAGAACGTGGAAACCCATTTCTTACCGATACACCTTCCAGATATCCTCTTACACAACCAGGATGTTCGGGCCTTCCCAATGCTGCAAATAAAATATCATTCCTCCTAGTAGCTATAAATGTCCCCTATGAACTTTGCTCCTCAAGAGAGTCCTGTATTAATTAATTGAACATTTCTGTAATGATTGAAACTTATATGAAGAAAAATGTTAACTTAAATAAATTAAATAGATATCTTACAATCCTCTCAGATACGATTCTCGATTCTTCCAAAAGATATTTCCCTTTTTTCCCTTCTGAGCTCTCTTCCATTTTTCATGTCTAGATGAAGGGGATGGAGGGGCCACCTCTCCAGTGCTTGAAGACTCAGCTCGTACTTGTTGAAATTTTTCCGCCATAATTTGTTCTTCCAATAATGCATACCCTCCCCGAGATAAACTATTAGGGTATGCATTTTTTGATTGGATCTACTGATGAGCTTTCCTTGTTTTATGTAATTTAAGAATAATAAATCATTAACAAAACATTAATAAAATCATTTATATAAGAAAGTTTATAAAAGTTTACATTGCCCTTACCAGAAATGACTCTTTTTTTCTACTTTCAAAAAACTGTCTCCATGTGTCTTCATCTATAAAAGGATATATATGACATGGATTGTCGTGTCTCCTATGACCATAAATGAAATCAGATGAGAGGGTTTATTTGAAATCCCTCCATCTCCTGGCAACCAACGATAAGCATTTCTTCCTGACTCCTCTAGTGTCAGGAATATCAAATGTCGTCCGATAATGAAGAGGTTAAATATATTATATATACTAGAAACATTAAAATAATTGTCAAACAATGATAAAAGATCTTACCAAAATCATCTCCCATAACTGAGAGATAATCGCTTTATCCACACCTCTATAATCATCATACAGAATGCTTACTTTGGTCTTAGCTTGAGTTGCAACAAAAATCTTAAAATCTTTCGCATTCGGACCTCTAGGAATATCATCATCATCAAACTCAACGACTATCCTCTGATCCTGCGTACGGGCAAGTGATAATTTTGGTAAACGTGTGCACCCACGTTTACCAACCTTCGAACACTTTTTCGTAATAGGAGCATGTGAATGTTCATCCCTAGAGGTATGACCAGCAATATGCTCCTCTCGAGAATCATGTGGTTGATCATCTGAATGATCTTTCATTATTCTTCAAATCAAAAAAAACAAATGTTAGTTCACAAATATACGTATTCAAATATTATAATACTACTGTAATCAGAAAATAGAAAAGTGTACTAAGTTACATAATAGTAAACATTTGTTAATATGGTAAGCATGTTAACCAATTGTAAAGATGGCAAAGATGGTCAAGATGGTCAAGATGGTAAAAATGGTAAAAATGGTAAACCTAGAAAAAATTGTAAACATGGTAAAGTAATTGTCAGTGAACAAAAATAAGCATTTTAAAATTCATGTAATAGTTATAAACATGATAAAGTAAACTAAACAAACTTAAAACAAACAAAAACATATACTCATTTTATTTTAAAACATGTTTTAAAAAATAAAAAACGTACAATATCTAACATTTATGGAAAAAATAAATGTAAACAAGAAATAAACATATGTTACCTGTAATTTTAGGAATATACAAATGGATTGTTTTCCCAAATTCCTTCGTTGTGATCGTTCCTTATGGAAAAAACTATCTGTTCAACATGATCATCATTATGTTCTGTTAATATTTCCATGGAAGTAGGGATCTCACATAAATCAGCATATTCATCAAGTTCATCCTCACCAACATATTGTTTTTTCCCTTGTAAAACAACAACCCACAACATATCTGATTGATCAACTACATAGAAAATTTGTTTTGCATGTGTTGCCATTATAAAAGAATCAGCTGTGTCTCCCAAACTATTCAGATTAACAAGTGTCATTCCAAAGTCATCGTGTCTAACACTGTTGTTACCGTTAAACCATTTACAGTTAAAAACGGGAACTTTAATTTTAATGTAATCAACCTCCCATATGTCTTAAATCACTCCATAATATGCACTTGATGTATAAATTGGGTTTTTTCCTTAGCACTCGAAAAATGCATTGCTTCTGCAAACACCAATACACCACTATTCTGAACTGCACTTCTGTTGTCCTGAGCTTCTGTATGAAATGTATAACCATTAATGTCATAACCGGACCATGCTATCACATTTAAACATGGACCACCCACTATCCATTTTAATGTCACTGATACATCTGATCTACAAGAAAAGTCTTTTTAATCCATAACAAAAAAGTTTTGTTGTGATCATTCAAAATTCACATTTCTTTCTTCTTTGGATGACATTGTTTCAACTCATTAATATGAAATGTGATATACGGTTGAGCATCAGCTATGTTATTCAAGATGTATGATTCTAACTTCATTATCTGTTCAGCTAACAATGATTTGACTTTCAAGCCATGAATCCCCTTTCTCTCATTATTAACTCTTTCATGGAGAGATGGAGGCAAACCTATGTGTTGCGCTGCAGCCAAGTAGCTCGTACAAAACTTTTCTACCTCCTCAGAAATATACTTTTCAATAATGGAGGCTTCAGGTCGATATAGATTTTTAACATACCCCTTTAAGAATTTCAAATACCTTTCAAAAGGATACATCCAACGAAGATATACAGGTCCACAAAGCTTTATTTTTTGAACCAGATGAATCATTAAATGAACCATTATATCAAAAAAAGTTGGAGGAAAATACATTTCCAATTTAAAAAGTATAGAAATTGCATCCTTTTCCAAAATGTTCAAAGCATTCACATCAATCGCCTTGTTACAAATTGAATTAAAAAAATAACGCAACTTCATTATATTCTTTCTGACACGAATGGGCAATATTCCACGCAATGCAACTGGTAGAATTTGTTCCATCATGACGTGACAATCATGTGATTTCATACCTATCAACTTCAATTCCTTCAATGAGACAAAATTTTTTACATTAGAAGAATAACCTTGAGGCACCTTGGTATCATAAGGACACTGACAGAAGCTAATTTTCTCCCTCTTCGATAATGCATGACAAGACGGGGGGATGAAATGTCCGTATTCCTTTAGGAGTGGGAGCTAACTCCAACCGTATTCCCATTGACAGTAAGTCTAATCTTTCATTCAAACCATCTTTACTCTTTCCTTTAATATCTAACAATGTTCCAATCAAAGAATCACAGATATTATTCTCCACGTGCATGACATCAATATTATGTTTAACTTCATGATACCTCCAATATGGTAGCTCAAAAAAATTAACATTTTCTTCCAAATATGTCTATCATTACCAGATTTCTGTGTCTTTCCCAATTTCATGTCAAGGTTTTTCACGCTCTCAAAATAATGATCAGAGAATAAAGGTTTTCGAGTAGTATAAAATTCTTGTGAGCCATTGAATTCCATTTTTAGTCATCTATAAAGGTGCTCCATAGGCAAAAACTTTCGATGACCCATGTACACTGTTTTCCTCCCATGATGCACTTGACAATATGACGTCTTTTGTTCGCAAATTGAACATGCTTTATGCCCTTTAACACTGTATCCAGAAAAATTTCCATAGGCTGGGATGTCATTTATAGTGAACAGAAGCACTGCATGCAGTTGAAAATATTCCATTTTATAAGAATCATACACCCTAATACCATCAGCCCATAACAGTTTCAAATCATCAATCAACGGTGACAAGTAAACATCAATATCATTACCGGGTTGCTTTGGACCAGAGATCATTGTACTCAACATGACATATTTGCACTTCATACAAACATCAAGAGAGAGGTTGTAAATTACCAGTAACACAGGCAATGAACTATGTGTGCAACTGAGTGTTCGGTATGGATTCATTCCCTCTGTGCACAACCCTAGTCTGAGATTTCTAATTTCATTTCCAAATATAGAATACTGCGCATCAATTTTCCTCCATTGTGGACAATCAGCTGGATGATGTATTTTTCCATCACATACCCGCTCTTCATCATGCCATCTTAACCTTTTTGCATCATGTGAATTAGCAAATAAACGTTTGAAACGATTAATTATAGGAAGATACCAAAATACCTTTTAAGGGAGATTTGTAATCTCTACATCAGCCTGTGATTTTTCTTTCACCTTATACCGTGATGTCCCACATTTAGGACACTCTGACAGAAATTCATAATCCTTCCTATATATAATGCAGTCATTCGGACAAGAATGTATTTTCTTGTATCCCAATCCCATCGGGCATAATATTTTCTTGGCTTTTTAATGTGAATATGGAAGATCGTTATCTTTTAGAAGAATGTCTTTCATCAATTGTAGCAGCTCTGTAAAACTTCTGTCACTCCATCCTTGCTTCGCCTTCAGGTTAATCAATCATAACACTGCCGAAAAAACCATAAAATTTGTACAACCAGGATATAATGGTTTTTCAACATCACCATATAGACGCGCAACTGTCAGTTTTATCTCAATTTGTTCTGCTAGAATATCGTGAATCATTTATTCAATTCCATCGGAGTTACCATCTAACGAATCATCATCATCAGTGACATTCTGTCCAGTTTCACCATGCCAAATGCAAGGGATGTAACTCGGATTAAAACCATGACAAATAAGATGATCTTTTATCTCTCTACTTTTCAACTTCTTCATATTCAAACATTTCAGGGATGGACAGAAGAAAATTTCACTACTTGGATCATTCCGTTTTGAAAATTACAAAAAGGCATCAACACCTTCCTCAAATTCATTGCTCATTCGATGAGCCGTAATCCAACTTCAATTTATTATTACCTATAACAAATATCAACAAAAGATATTTATTTTTATGATAAGACAAATATATGTTTATATGAAAAAAACATAATTTGAATGTAAAACAATTTAAAATATAAAACAAATCTATATGTATTTAAAAAAATATGCCGGAATATTATTTTTAAAACAAAATATAGTTAGATATAACAGTATTAAATTTCATTAAATCAATGAAAACCATGACACCTACATAGTTTAATATTGATTGCTGTTTTGATGTTTTAATATATTAGATAAACTACCTATTTAACATGTAATTAATGGTTTCTGTAGACCCTAAATCCATTTGGTAAATATTTTCACACAATTATAAAAATAAATGGAAGTGTTTTTGGGAGGAATATGTTCAATCATTTTATTTTGATGTCCCATATTCTATAACAAAAGGCAATGTGGATACCAAAGCCCCTAGTTTAGTTTTTTATTCTCAAAGGGTTTGTGATGAAAAGGAAGAGTATAAGTTGATGTATATGATATATAAAATACAACTATATTTTATTTATGGTTATGATAGAATGAATTCATATCATATCATTTAGGATCTTCTCCCACTAAAAGTAACCCTCCTCAGTTTGAAATGAATAAATTTAGATAATTATGCATGAATTCATACATGTATTGTTGTACATAAACCAAAAAAAGATTATTAGTACTAAAAGTAAAACTAGGAAGAAAAAATAAACTCTATAATCTCATGAAAGCTACTCCACAACACTTCCATGATACTAACATCTACAAAAAACTACAAATTGATTTTAAAAACCAAAATAATTGTTTATATTTATGTATGGTGGGCATAACATGTATACATAGTAAGAACCTCCATAAAACATCTCATGAAAATGTTGAGGAAGCACACTAAATCCCTATAAAAAAAGGAATCTAAATCATCACCTAAATAAGGAAAAATAGTTTCATATACTCACTATGGATCACTCACAAAATAATTCATATAAATAAACATTTTCGTATAAAAAATTATATATATATATATATATTAAAATTAAGGTTCTCGGATGCCACTTATCCACTAGTTTTCCTCTCACACCCCAATGCTAATGTCATGGTCTCACCCCGCCCATAAATCATCCTACACCATGTGAAATTGTATCACTTCCATAAATTAATCATATGTATCTTAGATTATCTCATCACCATCTTATCAAAATAGTAATGAGGTGCATACTTGGAAACCACTACATCTTGTTTACATTAAATATACAAAAATCGCAAAACATAATTACAGAATATCCGTGAAAAAAACGAACGAAATAAATTCGCGGAAGGCTTACTTGAATGTTGCGAGTTGAGATGATAGATCCGAGAGGAGTGAAGAAGATAAACAATGAAGCCAAAATGAGTTTAACGCAGGTCGATCGACGAGCCGATTAGGGTTTACCGCGCGAGAGAGACGAGCCGGCGGACTGTCAATCGAAAAATCATAAATGACAGTCCACAGGGCTTTAGTTTCTTTAAAATTTTTATAACATCGGTTATTATATAACCGACGTTATAAACTATTTGTGAAATTTGTAACGTCGGTTGTTTTATAACCGACGTAAAAACGAGATATCTACGGGTTTTTTACGTCGGTTATTTTATAACCGACGTAAAAACCCCCCCGTGCTTTGGTTTTTTACATCAGTTAATTTATAACCAACGTAAAAACGCGTAGATATCTCATTTTTTACATTGGTTATAAGATAACCGACGTAAGAAACCAATGAGCGGGGGGTTTTTTATGTCAGTTATTTGGAAACCGACGTAAAAAACCCGATATCTACGCGTTTTTTACGTTAGTTATCAAATAACCGACGTAAAAAACCAAAGCACGGGGGGGGGGGGGGGGGGGGTTACGTCGGTTTCCAAATAACTGACGTAAAAAAACCCCCGTGCATTGGTTTTTTATGTCGGTTATAAGATAACAGACGTAAAAACCGAACAAGCGTGATTTGTAACGTCGGTTATTAAAATAATCGACGTTAAAAATCTACTCGCCGCATTTTTACATCGGTTATATATAACCGACGTAAAAAATGGTGACGTAAAATTTTTTTTCTGCACTAGTGACAAAATCATGTGTATAATGAATAGTTTCCATCAGAGTTTAGTGGGTGACAAGAGAATAAATTACTAAGTGTTATAATTTTTCACTAACCAAGGTCAATGGGTGATCATGATAATAGCCTATCTAGTTAATTAAGTTTCCACAGTAACCACATAACTCTATCATTTTGATCTATATATAAGAGTCTGTAAATTAAGAAAATCAGTAGCATAAACTATTAAATGATTAACCTAGTTACCATATAAAAATTTCACACCATAATAGACAATATATCATTACATAATTATATACATTAAAGATCATTTATAATGAATAGTGAATTTTATTTACCATATTGCTATAGTTTACTATGTTAATATATTAATAAAATTTAATATCCATATTATAAGATCATTTCCACATCACCTCGAGTCAATCATAATATCATCACAGGATTCCCACAACATATCATATTTAGATTGTTTCATCTTTACACATTTTAATTATGGGACTTATATATTAACTAATAGTTATTTATAACTTCTACAAAGAACTATCATATTATAAAACTAATATATGTGTATTATGACTAAGATTAATCCCCACCTTCTTTTAATATTTACATTATTTACATTATCATTAGATATTATATATTCTTTATTGGAAGTATAAATCAATTTCACATTGTCATAATATATATCTCGACTCTACTAAGGAATTTTTAGAATATAATCAAAAAAATCACTGATGAATCTTTATAAAGTTATATTTTTATTTATTATAACATTATCATTCTTTATTTAAACTTTGTAATGTTTTATAATTGTTTGATGTAAAATTCATTCACTCTATATAATCTAAAAAAATTTAAGTTCATTCCCTAAAAATTAATTCACTATGTCCCATGCTAACTCAAGTAAGAAAATTATCATTAATAATTTAATGTTATTTCACTTATTTTTCCTATTAAAATCATTCTCTCTATTTCAATGTGTTTTTCAACAATAAAAATTATCAAGGTCAATGAAATAGTGAGTATTTTTTATTAAAGGAAGTATTTAATTAATAAAAAACAACATGAGGGTACCAATTTATAGTATTTTGAGCACTTTTATATAATAATTATCCAAATTAAATTATTAGACATTAGTATAATGATAAAAAACAGTTCCATTATGTTTATAAAGTCAAATGATGTACAATAATATTTTATTGTGTATAAATTAAACTTTATATTGCACCTTATGTTCCCAATGAAATATTAGATAATGATGGGGTACTATATGGAACACCGCCATGTACGAAAACCCATTATTAACAAATTTTACATGCCTATAATTTTAACATTATTTTCTATTATTTTACCCTTGAGATGTATAGATCTAGAAAGTTTATCTACATAGCTGAAGAAATATTTAAATTTTGGCAATAGTAATATAATCATGATAAATATATTTCCCAAAATCCTGCTCAGCTATCCATCATTTTCAATAGCCAAAAACCATGATTAAAAAATAACTTATTGATAATATATTTTTTATTATAATTCGGTCGCTTTAGGAAGATTAAAAAAATGAAATACATGTTCTATGAGTTAAATGTTAATTCCATGAAATATAAAACAGAATATGGAGATCAGGAAAAATTATAACTTTAATATTTTTTATTTTATATATTGGATAGTTATATGAATGATCTCAATATAATTCATTATTATTAAAATATATAATGGTATATTATTTTCAAAATATCATTCACGAGTTGAATTTATTCTATAATTTATAAATAAATATAAAAACTTTTAAAACATATCAATAAACGAGTAATTCAGATTCTAATAAATCTCATTCCTATAGATTATTTTTATGACATGGATTATGAATATATATTCAAATTACTATTTTCCTAATAAAATCATGTATATGTGTGTAAAACTATATAAAATATATATAATAATAACCTCATTCCATAACTCATATTGATTCTATTATAATTTTATGAAATTATTTTTTTAATATTTATTTCACTTGATTTTCACGTTCAAATTAAATCCATAGAAAAAGTGGGAGAGTAATTTATTTAAAATACTCTAAACCATTACTAGGTCACATAAGAATAAAAATAACCATATCTGGCCATCATCCACTCCCTCTTCTCAGGTGACTTCTTAAACATTGTCGGTTAAATCAATTTTTATGAATCCTTAAAATTTTATATATTAAGTAATTTCATTTAAAATAATAATATATATTGGTATTCTATGATAAAAAATAATTTCTTATAAACTAATATTTATTTAAAAAGTTACCTTCGTCACTAAAAATTTGATTGATTCTAGGTAATTTCTATAATATTATTAAAATGGAAACTACCAATTTTTGAATCAATAATAATATTTATTTCCCAATATAATACTATAGTTGTGGAAAAAATTATACTTTTATTATTTTAACTATAAAACCATAATTTTTTTTGAGTCACCTCATGATCATTATTAAAAATATAATAAAGTATATTTTACTAAATAAATAAAAAAACCCAATAAATTCAAAACATGTTTAAATTTCTAAGAATAGGTTCGATAATTCATTTAAAAGAACATGGAATATTATAATCGTGGTTAAAAAATACCTTCCACATTATCAGCCAAATTTTACGAACCATATAGAATATTTTAATTTTTTTAACAAATACCTACCTCATTAATGTATACACCCATAATTATATTAAATAATATATGTGTTAAATAACCAACAAATATAGTTTAGAACTATTGTCCAGATAATAATTTACTAGTAATTTTTAGATGATTCCATGGTAATTTAAATATGACAAATTAATCACACTAATATTATCATATCATCACATCCCACTATTTTGCATGATCATAATGAGTTTAAAATTTCTTAAAATAAAACATTGAGGTGTTATCATAAATCAAATCTTCAAAAAAATATGAATCTTTCATGAATGAATGATAAATCAATATTACCTTTATAATTAAACAACAAGCAATTTACCTTGATAAAACCATTATATCTAGTATACCATGTATATAATACCCTAAGACATTAAATAACTCTCATGTAACTTTTTTTAATGATTTTTTCATTAAATTTGATATATTCCAAGATGTAGTAATCTAACCAATCATAAAATAAATATTATCATAGATTTTTCTAATTATTTGTTCCTTTAGATTGATTTTTTGTCCTTTTAAAAAGACTATGGTTCCTTGGCCTAAATCATATCTACAGTTTAATCACTATAGAGCTCCATTTATTTTATTATATTATTAAATGCATCATCTTTAGTGATGAAATTACTTTTAATAACACATTCCTTCTCAATATTTGTTACAATAAGTTAATATTCCACTATTATAGATACCTTTATGATCATATTTTTGGAACCCTATAGTGTTATCTATCCACTATTGAGGAAAAATATAAAACCATATCAAGATATATTATCATACATGTTTTCCTGCAAGCTTAAATAATTGTGACTGTTTTATATAATCTCTTACTCAACTTCAATGTACATTAATAATTTCAAATATCTTCTTAATTAAAAAATAGTCTTCTTACTAGAATATAGTAACTCTATCGAGAATTGGAATATAATATAAATTTTCAGAAAAAAGTATAAGACATATTAGGTTTCGAATGCAACATGATATATATAATTGATCAAATTAAAATAATCAAGGAATCCCATTCATGTTTCATTATTATAACACATTATAATAAATTTAATCATTCATTATACTCACACTATATAACACCAGTAATGACTCAATTTTATCTCTCTATGTAAAACATTATTAGAACATTACCTTTTTATGTGTTTTTAATAATCCATGAAACCACATTATCATATATTTATATATATAATCCCATTATAATCATATATAAATTATACATTTATTTAATGGTTTAATTTATAAATTCAAAAAAATGTCACATATTTCAGCGAGAGGAGTGTTTAGTGTCTTAAGGAAATAATATAAAAACATATTATTTTTTAACAATTATAAACATTTTTTTAGAACCATTCTTGTATATATCATCTTTTATATATTTAATTTGACATAATAATCTTTATAACCTATGGAATGAAAATAGAACCAAGGGTGATCTTGAATTTTCATTAAGGGAATCATATTAATTGTCATTATTATTTTCCCATATATATATATTAGAAAAAATGAGTACAAGTGTAACATAAGATAATAAGATCATGAGATCATAAGTGAGAAAAAACATTATTGATCATTAAGGATCATGGTATAGAAATATATTACCAAATAAAGGTTATAATATTCATATAATATAAACATATAGTGAACATGAAATAAATACATAACAAACAATAATTTATTTTGAACATGTAATTTCATATTTTTTTACATATTATGAAAATAAGGAACATTTAAGAGAAGCAGTGGCCAAAACATAATAATAGGATAACATTGTGAACAAATTCATGTATATCCACACATTAATTTTATAAAACAATCTATGAATTTTTAACCATTATTTCATTAAAAAATGATATTATTTATACACATTATTTTATCATGAGATATAAAACCAAAAAAATTCATTGGTGGGAGATATATGACCCCAACCGTTATTATCAAAACATATGAGTTCAACTTTAAATAAAATCGTTCATCTTATTATAAATAACCACTATGAAAATGAATCATATTATAGTATTTCCTTGAAAAAATTATGATGAATATACATTCAAAAGAAATTAAGAATAAGTCAAAACATGATGTATAAGGAAATAATATATGATAATTTAAAGGAAGTGTCATCAAAATATTTTAAAACACCATTATTAAAAACCCTCATCATTAAAATGATAGATAAATGATGGTTTCAAAATAATGTGAAATATGAGGACCATTGGTGATAAATATAAATTAATTTTACAGTATGTAAATAACAGTATTTGAAGGATGTAAAATCATTTATATGGAAACAATATCTTTTTTATGGTGGTGTTAGTGTTCATTCTTCTCGCAAGGGTTGTATTTAATATATTAAACTAGGTTTTGTAATATTTAATTTTTAAGTAATTTAAAATTTTATAATTTTAGTTATAAGTGGATTTGGTAATTTTTTGATGAAGAAATCAAAGACAAGTTCGTTGTGCTTTATTTAATGACTAATTGATGATATGTTAATAACATAATTTGATATTGATATTTTTTAATTAGAATAAATTAAGGATTTTAAATAAATTATTAATACATGTAGTTTATATAACATAAAATTACCTAATCATAGACTACATAAACATTACAACATCACTCATGTAGGTGAAAAAACAACCTAAAAAGTGTGTTATAATGATTGAACGTGTAAGAGAATATTTCATTATAATTGTAAATGAAATTATAGTTAATATTTTAACACTACAAAATATAATTTATTTTCATTAAAAAAATTAGAAGAAACATCCTTTATTGATGGTTATGATAAAATAAATTTTTCGTTTGTCAAATGGGTAATCCGCACAGACTCAAAATTAACTATTCGATTTCTCAATGAATGAATTGAATGTTTTTATTATATTTTTATCAAGGAAACCCAATTTATTTATAAAATACATAATTTATATCTTCCTTTTATGGAAATTATGGAAATAAATCACATTGCGTCATGGAGTCAGCAGTCTGAATTTTCACATGATCAATGTAATCAGTATTTTTTAGTGAATGAAAATGATTTAATATTTGTTGTATTTTTAATATAATAAAATATTGGCCTAATAATTATACTCCATGTATTATATACACAATTTTATATATTATTTAAGATATAAATATAATAAAATAAAATACTAAGATAAGGTAATACTCATGTTGGAAGCTGAAGTTTTCTCTTGATAAAATCCTTCGATGTGAAGGCCTTCAAAAAACATAAGTTCATCAAAAGCCTATAGATGTGGGAAATGGTTCATTGAAGGGAAAAAATTAATGTTTTCATGGATTAAGTTTATATTTATGTGTAACTTCAATATGGTTAAAATGTTAACATTTTATAAGAGATTAAATTGGATGTTATAGATACACTGGTTATCTTAAAATAGTTTTAGATCACTATTATAGGGTAAATGGAAAGAAAGAGAACAAAGAGATCATGTGGAAACATTTAAGCTTGAAAAATCATTGATAAATTTATTTTGAAGCAAATTTAGTGTGATTTAAGCCTTTTTTTACTTACATAATTTTATAATAATTAACTTATAATTTTAAAATTAATTTTTAACTATGGTAATTAACATTAATAAAAAAGTTATTATTTTTTACTGTTTTACCTAATTTTATCCTTATGATTTAAATTTTTAATACAAATATAACAAATAAAATTTCTAAAGGTTTTAATAATTAATTATAAAATAAAAAAACATAATTTCCTAAAAACTGTTTTTTAGAAAATAATTTTTTTACATTTGAAATTTATATATAATATAAAATTATATTAGATAACAATATTTTTGAAAGGAACTGAATAATAAAAAACCTTAGGAGGATTTTAAGGAAATATAAAATCTAATTTGACCATCTAAATAATAAATTAGATGAAAAGATATAATGGTTTTTCATATTAATGTAATATTTTAAGTTTAGTTTTAAATGACAACTCACATAACATTACAAGTTCAATGAATATGTAAAAATATATAATTTTAATATGAAATTAATTATTTAATTACATAAATAGTTTTTAATCTCATATGATATTTTTATATGTTGATAAAATCATACAAATTATATTTTGGTAAAAATAATACTTTTTGAGTAAAAATCATACATTAGAGAAAACATAAAAGTTATTAGTGAGTAAATTTTAATGTTAATGATTTTAAAAAATGTTTCTTATTTTATCAATTTTTAATTATAAAATTTTAAAATTTATCTTTCAAAATAAAATACATAAATCAATATAAGTAAATTTCATTGATAATAACCATCATCAATATTAACATATATTAATTATTTGCATACTAAATATATAATTTTTTACCATATTTGTGTTATCATAGAATTAATAATAATATTATTATTGTTTTAATATTTTGTGTTTTTTCATTTGGTTTAACTTGTAACACATGTTATTGAACATTAGATCTATTTTACATAGTCTATAATATTGGGTCGTCACATTCTACCACAATAAATAAATTTTATCCTAAAAATTTTATTACCTGAAAGAAAAAAGTGGGGAGTAGCTTTCTCTCACACAACCCCTATGTTCTCATGTAGCTTCATCAAAATATGATTCCTTCATGAAAATTTGACCAGATCAGTATTTTTATTCTATAACACCATATATATTTGATCTAGTATTTTTAATGGTTTTTCAGAATCTAGTTGCATGGAATATAAATTTAGTAAATATTATTGTTCTGAAATATACATAATCAATAGAGATACATGTAATAAATTATACACATCTAAAATGTTATGATTTTGTTCAAATAGATAAGCTAATTATATTACATGATCAATGATCTTTAAGGGAGTCATGTATCTAGGTCACAACTTCCCATTACTCCGAAATATCGTATCCCACATCTTCAGAGATATCCAAAGCAATGCCTTTACTAAAATTTCAATATCTTGGTCTTATAAATGATTACATAAATTTCTATTTGGTCTCCTTTGTGCTACATTCATATTCTGTTAAATAGTTTGAATCATCGCCATTATATCATGGACAAGGTACGTGTAATGACCCAAACTATTATCAATATAATTTTACATTATTATAATTATTTTAGAAACCCCATTAATTAAATAGAGAAATCAATAAAATATTTGTTATATTAGATAAATTATTAAATAAGTGGTATTTGTAGAAATTCTGGATCTTTATCCGATGGAATATTATCATGATAGTTGGAACAAGTATATGACTGTTATAAATAGTTTTATAATTAGTATAATATTAACCTCACAAATAAAAGGATATATATCAAATTTGGGAATCATATAAATAAAAATATGATATAATTAAATTATGTTATAAGTTAAAAAATATTATAAAATTGATAAATTAAGTGTTCATATTTATTTAAAATGTAAATTACTATTTAAAATTTTATAAGTAATATAATGTTTAAAATGAAATATTATTTTTATAAAATAGATCCAAATATTAATAATTGTTTTTATTACAATGATAAGATAATTTTATGAGACCTTCATGAATTTTTAATGTGTTAGAAAATAAATTATAATATTGAAATTGGTATTTTTTTTAAAAATGCAACTTTTATTTAAATATTAAATTTATCATATTTTTAAAATTATATTCAAAACATAGATTCTATTTCTAAAATATAAACAATGAATTTATTTTAGGTCAAATTACTGTAATTTTTCTTACGTAATAGTATTTTTAGTGAACAGTGAAATACTCTTATTTAAGGTATTTAAAAATATATATAAATAAGTGAATTTTTGAGTCATGATTAAGTCATAGATTATATATATAACACCATAATATTATAAAAATAAATTTATTAATTAATTCATTAAACACTAAATCTAGGTAGAAAAAAAGCACTGATATTTATAGAATATATCTATAACCTGGTCGTTTGATATAATTTTTCGGCTTCTGTATTTAGAATTTTGAAAAACTGGCATACATAGTTGCAATCAATTAGATATTTAGATTATTATATGATCAACTTACATTTTTGTTGAATAAAACCTTTTCCTTATGAATATTTATATACTCTCACAAATATTAACCTTACCCATGTATGTATAAATATAATTTTGGAACCACATAAACGAGAGTGAATTTTTTAAGAATTAAGAATTATGTGTTATTATTTTATAGAGTAATAAATATTTAGTTATAATTTTACATTAATAAATTAATAAAATTAATTTCATTAAAATGTATTCCAAAATAAATATTTCTTTCCTTTTAATGTCAGATAATTTTATGAGACCTGAGTTAATATTTGAATGTATTATAAAACCATTTTAAAATTTAGAATCAGTACTTTACATGTAAATAATGATTATATTTAAAAATCAAATTTCTCTTTTTTATAAAATCATTTTAATAAAGTGAAGTTCATTTCTAAATTCTACACGTCGAAAATGGGGAGGGTGAATTATTGGGATTTTTCTGAAATACCTGAATTATTAGTGAAATGTGAAATTCGACAATTTACCAAATATGTTAATGAAATGAATTTTTGCATCATGATTGGGTCATTGATGATTTAAATGGACATTTGTTCGTAATATCCTGAACTTTTTAATATTTTGAGTCATAAGAATAAACACAATTCATATTATTGAGCCAAAATAATTAAATAATGAATAAATTAATGTGAAATTACTCCTCTCCTCCATTATAGAAGCCACCTACACTCCCTCTTCTCTTCACATATCTAAGCCTTGAAGCACCTCAATGTTTATCAAAAATACTCTTTCTGATTATCTCCCCACCTCCAGGATCCCTTGTTCTTTAAAAAATACTAAGAATCATTCCACTAAAAATGTTATCTAGTAGGTGTATTCAGAAAGTAAATCCACACCTTCTTTCCTTAAATTTCATTTGTAGTTTCTTTCTTTTGGTATCCTATACTCATCTCCTCTGCCCAAATGATCTTGATAACTACAATATCATCTATATACATGAATTAAATCATTTTAATTTAATAAGAATTGTAACACCCCGACCCAAGTTACCCAGAGTTGGTGCATTATTTTAATACATTGGCATGATTACAAGGAATCAAGTCCTGAAGGACCGATCAGTTTAGCAGTCTTGGAAAATAGATTACATACATGAATGTTAAATTACACTTCATAACATAAAAAACAACATAAATAATATTTTATAAATTCCATTATTCTCTTGTCTTAACAATGCATATCAATCACAATACAGTTCTTGGAATCCTGGGAAAAATAGAACATAGATAGGGGTGAGCTCAAATGCTCAGTAAGGGTAAGCAATACAGCGGAAATATTCATAAATAAGAATAAACATTTAAGGTAATTTATAACTAAAAAAAGCCTTTTAAAACTTGAACTTCAACATAGTATGGAAAAAATAAAATGAAATTTTTACATTTACTTATTCACATAGATATTCTACTAATCGAATAATCACATGCAATATCAATAACCACTTTCATAATGATGTAATGCATAATTCCAGACTATCATAACCACATAGCCAAGGCCTCGTGCCAAGACAACAAATAAGATTTTTTCAAGGTCTTGTGCCAAGTCCCCAGAATGTCTCATGAGACCTACCGATGCATCGAGGAGCTATAGAGGGCTCCACCCGTCACTTACTAAGTCCAATGCATTTTCATATGAAATGTTTTAAACATAACATAAACATTCATATTAAAACGAACATACAAAATGTCAATATTTTTTCTCCATAAACCATGAATGGTATAAAGATAACACATCCATAGTAAACCATATCACAAAACCATCAATACAATACAACAAGTTTTGTATCATAATAAATAAACTTCAAATAAGCTTAAAATCCATCAATGGATGTTTACATAGAAGAAATCAAAACCATTTGAGAGAAATATCTCTTTTCTCGAAATCATGGAAAAGTCAAACATTTATAATGGAAGTAATTTAAAAGATATTTTTGAATCAAAGTGTCCCATACCACTTTGACACTTTTGAAAATAAATATCATTTCAAAAAATTCCTGTCTATAAAAATAAATCCTTAAAATCATTTTGAAAACATGGACATTAATTAAAAATATTTAGAAAGAAAATCATTAAAACATTTAAAATTATGATATTGATAAAGAGTACCTTTCACAAATTCTTAAAATATTCATTTTGAAATCCTCTAAAATTCACATAATTATAAAATAAAACATTTAATTTGAAATTATTCTTATAAACTTGTAGGGGAATCTTCAACGATTTTATAACGGCGGAAAATAACTGCACCCGCCGTATAAGTTTAAAAAGACATTCTTACCTTAATTTTTTCAAAAAGGTCAAAAAGTACCTTGTTTGTAAAACGACAGAAAGATTCCTTTAAAAACACATAAGGGTATAAATGAATTTAACCAGTTTTATAATAAATAGAAAAATAAATAAATAAATTTTTAAGGAACATGGATGTGGATGATAAAGAGATTCCAGTAGATAATTATGAATAAACAACCTCGAATAATAAAGAGATTGTAAAATTAACCCTTACCTTGTACATCTCCATGGTTGGGGGTAGGTTAAACTCCTTTATAATGGTGAAATAATTGTTATTAAATTATACAAAAATCATATACATTAATATGATATTATATATGATCTTTTAACATTGATTTGTTAATAATATCTTAGTATTATCATCGTTTAGGGTGTTAACTTACTCGTTTTCTTTTATATGTTTTGTTACATAAGTCGTGGTTGTCATGGATAGGTTGTATATTATTAATATCCAGAATTATATCAAGTCCTTATACATTATTTTTAAATCATCAAATGATAATTATACTTGAATGGATACAATGGAGAATGAATCTCATCGTGTTCGTGGAGACGGTAGTCCGTACGTGCGCACGAGCGACAATATCATTCTTTTGATATTAAAATAATATATAATTGGATGGTATATCAAATGTAATGAATCATTATAATGTTATATTTATTATTTAAATAAATTAAACATCATTATTATACCCATCCAAATAATAATATATTGAATAACAATTACACCATGACATGGAGACAGTAAGCTGTACGTACGCACGTATGGTGAGATGTCATTCAAAGGATGGATAGAATCTTTAATATGGTTTTACCATATTTATAATAACATCACAGTATATATAAGATACTGGAGTTATTATTTTAGAATAGGAATAACAAAGAATTAAGAAGTTGAAGAAGAAAGGAACTTGAAAGAGGGTGGTGAAAATATTACTTCTTCTCCGGGTTCTTCCTTTTGATTTGATCAAAAGGGCTATATAGGTTGGCTTTCTGACTAAAGGAAGGCCTCTATAATTAAGTGAGGGAAGTTTAGAGAGTATTTTGGCTGGTTTTGGCCGATCCAAAAGGCTTTGAAGGTGTGAATTAATGAGAAGGGGGAGTGCCATTTTATAATAGGGGTGAGGGGCACCTTTGGAAAAGCTAGAAATATTATTTTATAATACATTAATACTCGGATTCTAATGTGTCAAAAGTGGATTATTTATAGTTTAATGTGGGTATCGGTCTAAAAAAACTCATCAAATAGGATTTAGACTGGTTTGGGTCACTATATTAACCTTATCTTTAAGTATTAACTCTTAGTTAATTAGTTTTACTTGTACAATGTCTCTTTATATTTTTATATTATATGGTTAATAAACATACTATATACATCCAAGAGTCCCCCAAGTGGTCCATTAATGATAAAACTATTATTATATAAGTCTCTTCGCCAATCCATATATTTTTAGGAATTTAATATCAATTAATAATATAATATTTGTTTTAAAAACACTTTTCTGTCAATTTTGATACTATTCAGTAATTTATTTTTTTAAAAATCATAACAGAATGATTACTACAAAAAAGGTTAATTAAAAAATTCCTAACATGTCATATTAACATATAAAATTATTTTAATTCATAAAAATTCTCAAATTATATTTATTATGGTGGTTATACTATCAATTATTTTAATTTGTCACTATTATGGTAATTACTGCATCATCATTGTGTCATAAATAAATAAATTATTTAATGTATAAAAATTATAAATAAAATACCATTATGTATTAAATATTTTTATCTTTCTAATGAGTATTTATAGTCGAAAATCCAACATATATTACCCTATGTAAAAATTGTTTTCTTAAAAGATATATGCTTGTGTCATTTTTGTATTTATTTTAACTTAATTAATATAAAGTGTCATTATCACTTACAAGTAAATCCATGGGGTCCCAAAATCGACCCATAGATTCCCATGGTCGTAAATGTATCCACAAATAATTTTTGTACACGTTTTGGGGTAATTTAAAATTATTATAATATTATTTTTTAACCCTTATTTACCGGATTTATCCTTTAACCCTGGTAAATAAAATATTTATGGAAATAATTATCCAAAATGTCTAAAAATAAAAGTTACCTATTTACAAAATTTGGGAATCCTGATTCCAAATATGGAATACATTTTTCTAAATTCAAAACACAGAAGTGGCAGAAATTAATTGAAAATTAATTCCCGCTGTCAATACAAAAAAGCCTGTTTTTAAGATATAATAACTATCAAAAGATTGACACTTGTTTATGTCCGGTTTAATTGTGAAATTTTTTCCAATGACCAAAATTGTATTAAATGGTAAAAATATATTCTAAATATACTTTAAAACCACTAAAATTTATAAATTATCACTACTAAATATTTTTATTAAAAAAATTTTTTTATTAAAATTTAGTAATTTTCACTATTCATCAAAATATAAAAGTTATACGAAAAGAACCAAAATTTCACCCTAGGGTAACATCGATACTCAGAATCCAAAAATGAAATCCATTTTGAGATATAAAATTTATATAATTTTAAAAAGTATGTATTACTATTCATTATGGCAAGTTTGATTGGTTGTAGTGTGTGTTAAAACTCGAAGTTGCGTACAACACACACTACTATATTATTCGAAGAGATGCATACAGTGGAAGATTGGGGTGTCACATTGTAAATTTTTTTATGTAACCATTGTAAATACTAAATTTATTTAGTCAAATTTAATATATAAAAGTTCAAAATATTGGATTTATAAAAGGTTCACTATTAAAGTTGGTAAAAGTGCATTTTTGAAAAATACTTCCTTTTTTTCTGAAAAAAAGTAATTTGTTCTTACATTATGTCTATGAAACTAATAATATGGATTTTAAAATTATAAGGATTATATAAGGTTCAAAATTTAGTTAATACTATTCATAACCTCTTTTGAACGGCTTGTTTGGTATGTCATGGTGCGCTTGAACTCGGTGTTACGTGTAGTGCAAGTAATTGAATTGTTTTGAAGAAGTATATACTATGAAATCATGGGGTGTCACATTCATCCCTCCTTCAATAAATTGTGTCCTCGCAATTTGATATTCTTCTTCAAAAATAAAGGTTGAAAATATAAAATATCTTTGTGGGAAAACCCACATCGGAAATTTGGTTATGAAAATTTAGTCTTAATAAGAGGAAAAGAGAAATAAAAGGGTCACCTCTAAATGATGATCTCGATTAGGAGAACATTGGTGGAAAGTAGATACATATAATTGGAAGAATACATAAATATTTATTGGTAGTGATTGAGGGAATAAATCACAAATAAGTTTAAAATTGAGGGACTTAAATTCATCAATCTATGATGATTTAAAATACCATCGGTTCAGCAAAACATATGGTATTAGGATAACACAATTTTTTTTTATGATCCCTTCACTAATGTATAATACTTAATTTATCCATTGAATAAGAGAAGAATAAAAATATATACTTGACAAGTAGAGTCTCATCCTTTAACAAAGTTCTACCACAAACTCATATTTCACTCTAAAAGATAACAGAACATAAAAATAATATTCTATTTATACTATTCGTATAGAGTTAAAAAATTAATTTCTAATTCATCTAGTAGAACCATTAAAAAATGACATTATTCAATCTAGGAAATTTCATGGGCCAATGGTAGGTGAAACACCCTTGTCGCCCTTCGGTTGTGGGTTCAAGTCTCGCGGCCTTGCCAGTCACGACGGGTTGTCGCCCGACCTCCTGGTTGTCCTTTAATGGCAATCCAAAATTAATCTCAAACTAGATCTATCCAAAATAATTCAGTCCAAAATTTATAAGGAAGGTAAACACAATGAAGATCCTTTTTGCCATGCAATAACATGTATTCATTTAAAATAGCGCAACATCCTGAATTACCATAAAACCTTATTGATTATATTAATGATCCCTTATTCCTTAAAGAATAATGGATATACTCCTTCAATCCAAAAATGTTGTAAACCCCAACAATGATGGAATATACAAATCATTAATCAGTTTCATGGTAGTCAAGAATATCCAATATAAATTATCCAAATCAATCATGTATTATTCTAAAATCACTACCTCAGTATCAGAACCATATTATGGTTTATCATTGTCTCAACCATATATTTTCCAAAACATTAACCTGCTAATGAGTCAAGTTTCTTTGTTCTACACAATCTCAAGTCCTTAATGAAATAGTACTGCAGTATAATCCTTATATACTCCATAATTATTATAACAAGTACATTGTTGATACAACACTCAAATGACATAATCAACATAAGAACTCTATTCATTCATCTTCATATGTGGTAGTATCATAACTTTATTATTATCCAATAGCATCATTTGAGGCATAGTATGATGACTGGGACATATGTTCGTGTAGTGTCCAAACTCCTTGAAAATAAAGCATTGTACATTTGAAACCATTTTCTTACCCTTGTAGTCATGTCCTTTGTGTCCTTTTTCTCCACACTTATAACATACTTCCATTCCCTTCAGGAAACTTACAGGATGTTTCTTCCCACAGTTATCACATATGGGGAAATTCATCTTTTCCCTCTTCCCTTTATCCATATTTCTCTCTTCCATCCTTTTCTTCTCTTGATTCCATTCAATTCCATATGACTCAGTAAACTCGTTAGTTATCTTATCCACACATGAATCTATTTATTCATATGATGATAATACATGGGAGAATATTTCCCTTCTAAATGATGGCTTAATTCCATGAAAGATATGATCCTTCTTACTCTTTAGATCATACATATTACTGGAATTCACATTCCTTCTACTGGGTTCCATTTATATACAATAGCATAAACTAGGTTAGTTTATGAATTGCAACGAATAATTCCAAACTTGTAAAATACCTAACTCAAATTGAACAGTTTATGGATATAATCCATAATCATAAAAATGCTTTCATTGAGTAAGTATATACTCCTGATCCCATCACAATGGTTTTTAAAGAAAATGATAATTATCTTAAGCATATCCCCTGGGAGTGTCGTAACCAAGAGTGCAGCAAGGCCCATTGTCGTGCACCAGTTCCCGTTTGAGTCTAGCTCAAAGCGGTGTTTTCGGGTTTTACCCCTAGGTACATCTGTTCTAGAGCCGCCTCTACCAGCTCGTATCCAGACAGGGATGTATTGTTCGGAAAACTCACAAAATCTCTACAATACCAAAATTATAGAAAGTCCTTCTATACAAATCCTCAAAGTCTATCTTAGGGCTATGTGCTCTAATCAGAGTTTATCTAAATCTAGTTTCCAAGGTTATTGCTGAACTTCCTATGATACCAAATGTATCGCCCCGACCCCAGTTACCCAGAGTCGGTGCATTATTTTAATACATTGGCATGATTACAAGGAATCAAGTCCCGAAGGACCGATCAGTTTAGCAGTCTTGGAAAATAGATTACATACATGAATGTTACATTACACTACATAACATACAAAACAACATAAATAATCTTTTATGAATGCCATTATTCCCTTGTCTTAACCATTCATATCAATCACAATACACTTCTTGGAATCCTGGGAAAAATAAAACATAGAAAGGGGTGAGCTCAAACGCTAAGTAAGGGTAAGTAATAAAGTGTAAACTTTCATAAATAAGAATAAACATTTAAGGAAATGTATAACTAAAAAAACCCATTTAAAACAAGAACTTTAATATAGTATGGAAAAAATAAAATGAAATATTGGCATTTACTTATTCACATGGATATTTTACTAATCGAATAATCACATGAAATATCAATAACCACTTTCATAATGATGGAATTCATAATTCCGGACTATCATAACCACATAGATAAGGCCTCGTGGCAAGACTACAAATAAGATTTTTTCAAGGCCTTGTGCCAAGACACTAGTTTTTCTCATGAGACCTACCGATTCTTCGAGGAGCTATAGCGGGTTCCACCTGTCACTTACTAATTCAAATTCATTCCCATATGAAAAAGGTTTAAACATAACATGAACATTCATATTAAAACAAGAAAACTAAATTCCAATACTTTCTCCATAAACCGTTAATGGTATAAAAATAACACATCCACAGTAAAACATATCACAAAACCTTCAATAGAATAAAAAAGTTTTGTATCATAATAAATCAACTTCAAATAAGATTATAATCTATCAAAGGATGTTGACATAGATGAATTCAAAACTATTTGAGATAAATATATCTTTTATCGAAATCATTGAAAACTCACACATTTATAAAGGAAGTAATTTAAAAGATATTTTTTAAACAGTGTCCCATACCACTTTGAAAGTATTGAAAACAAATATCATTTCAAAACATTCATTTCCATATAAATAAATCCTTAAAATAATTTTGAAAACATGGACATTAATTAAAAATATTTAGAAAGATAAATCATTAAAACATTTAAAATTATGATCCTGATAAAGAGTACCTTTCATAAATTCTTAAAATATTAATTTTCAAATCATTTAAAAGTCACATAATTATAAAATAAAACCATTAATTTGAAAATATTATTATAATCTTATAGGGGAATCTTAAGTAATTTTATAGCAGCGGAAAATAACCTCACCCGCAGTATAAGTTTAAAAAAACATTCTTACCTTAAATTTGTCGAAAAGGATATAATGTACTTTGTCTGGAAAACGATGGAAAGATTCCTTTAAAAACACATAAGGGTATAAATGACTTTAACCCATTTTCTAGTAAATAGTAAAAATGTTTTTAAATACATTTTTGTGGAACATGGATGTGGATGATAAAGAGATCCGAGTAGATAATTAGGAATAAACAACCTCGGATAATAAAGAGATTGAAAAATTAACCCTTACCTTGTACTTTTCCTTGGTTAGGGGTAGGTTAACCTCCTTTATAATGGTGAAATAATTGTTATTAAATTATACAAGAATCATATACCTTAATATGATAACATATATGATCTTTTACAGTTGCTTTGTTAATAATATCTTCGTATTATCGTCGTTTCGGATGTTAACTTAGTCATTTTCTTTTATATGTTTTGTTACGTAAGCCATGGTTTTCATAGATAGGTTTTATCTTATTCATATCTAGAATGATATAAAGTCATTATACATTATTTTTAAACCATCAAATGATAATTATACTTGAATGGATACAATGGAGAATGTTATATCATATATACTGAATCACTATCATGTTATATTTATTATTTACATGAATTACACATCATTATTATTCCAATCCAAATAATAATATATTGAATAACAATTACACCATGACGTGGAGACGGTAAGCCATACGTACACACGTATGGTGACATGTCATTCAAAGGATGGATAGAATACTAAATATGGTTGTACCATATTTATAATAAAATCACAGTATATATAAGATACTGGAGTTATTATTTTAGAATGGGAATAACAAAGAAATAAGAAGTTGAAGAAGAATGGAACTTGAAAGAGGGTGGTGAAAATATTACCTCTTCTTCGAGTTCTTCCTTTTGATTTGATCAAAAGGGCTCTGTATGTTGGCTTTCTGACTAAAGAAAGGCCTCTAGGATGAATTGAAGGAAGTTGTGAGAGTATTTCGGTAGGGGTTGGCCGAACCAAAATGCTTTGATGTTTTGAATTAATGAGAAGGGGGAGTGCCCATTTATAAGGGGGCTGAGGGGAACCTTTGGAAAAGCTAGAAATATTATTTTATAATAAATTCATATTTGGTTTCTAATGGATAAAAGTGGATTATTTAAAGTTTAAGGTAGTTATGGGTCTAAAAAATCTCAACCAATAGGATTTAGACAGGTTTGGGTCACTATATTAAACTTATCTTTAAGTATTAACTCTTAGTTAATTAGTATTACTTTTACAATGTATCTTTATATTTTTATATTATATGGTTAATAAACTTACTATATAGATCAAAGAGACCCCCCAAGTTGTCCATTAATGATACACCTATCATGATATAAG
Source organism: Viscum album (assembly GCA_963277665.1). Taxonomy (NCBI): domain Eukaryota; kingdom Viridiplantae; phylum Streptophyta; class Magnoliopsida; order Santalales; family Viscaceae; genus Viscum; species Viscum album. The sequence goes on along the minus strand of OY728136.1, from coordinate 194,672,248 downwards.
TCTCTTGGACGAACCATATATATTTAGGAATTTAATATCAACTAATAATATAATATTTGTTTTAAAAACGCTTTTATGTCAATTTTGACACTATTCAATAATAGATTTTTGTAAAACTCATAACAGAATTATTACTTCAAAAAATTTTAATTAAATCAATCCTAACATGTAATAGTAACCTATAAAATTATTTTCATTTATAAAAAGTCTCAAATTATATTTATTTGGGTGTTTATAATATCAATTATTTTAATGTTTTACTATTATGGTAATTACTGCATCATCATTGTGTCATAAATAAATTAAATTATTTAAGGTCTAAAAATTATAAATAAAATACCATTAAGTAGGTAATCTTTTTATATTTCTAATTAATATTTATAGTCGAAAATAAAACATATATAACCCAATTTAAAATTTTTTTTCTAAAAGATATATGCTTATGTCATTTTTGTATTTATTTTAACTTAATTAATATAATGTGTCCTTATCACTTACAGGTGGATCCATGGGGTCCCAAAATCGACCCAAAGATGCCCATGGTCGTAAATTTATCCACCAATAAGTTTAGGACACGTTTTAGGGTAATTTATTATTATTATATTATTATTATTTTAACCCTTATTTACTGGATTTACCCTTTAACCATGGTAAAAAAAATATTTACCAAAGTAATTATTCAAAATGTCTAAAAATAAAAGTTATCTATTTACAAAATTTTGAAATCCTCATTCCAAATATAAAATAAAATTTTCCAAATTCAAACCAGAGAAGTGGTAGAAATTAATTTAAAATTAATTCCCGCTGTCAAAACAAAAAGTGAGTTTTTAAGATATAATAACTATCAAAAGATCAACAATTGTTTATATCCGGTTTAATTGTAAAATTTTGTCCAATGACCAAAATTTTAATCAATGGTAAAAATATATTCTATATATACTTTAAAACCACTCAAATTCATAATTTATCACTACTAATTATTTTGATAAAAAAGTTGGTTTTAATTAAAATTTAGTAATTTTCAATATTCATCAAAATATAAAAGTTATCTGAAATTTACCAAAATTCAACCCTAGTCTAAATTCGATACTAAAAATCCAAAAATGATGTCCATTTTGAGATATAATATTTATAAAATTTCAAAAAGTAGGTATTAGTATTCATTACGGCTAGTTTGATTGGTTGTAGTGTGTGTTAGAACTCGAAGTTGTGTACAACACACGCTACTGTATTACACAAAGAGAAGCGTACCGTGGACGCTTGGGGTGTTAAATTGTAAATTTTTTTATGTACCCATTCTAAATAATAAATTTATTTAGTAAAATATAATATTTAAAAGTTTAAAATATTGGATTTAAAAAGGGTTCACTATTAAAGTTGGTAAAAGTGCATTTTTGAAAAATACATATTTTATCTGAAAAAAAGAAATTTGTTCTTACATTATGTCTAAGAAACTCATAATATGGATTATAAAATTATAAGGATTATATAAGGTTCAAAATTTAGTTAATACTATTCATAACCTTTTTTTGAATGGCTTGTTTGGTATGTCATGGTGCGCTTGAACTCGGTGTTACGTGCAGTGCAAGTTATTGAATTGTTTTGCAGAAGTACATACTATGAAATCTTGAGGTGTTATAAAAAATATCAATCTTGTTACTATATATATATATATCTTTTATTTTATAAATTAAATCATTGTTCGTGAGGTGCCAATTTACAACATTTATGGGTATTGATGTCTCATTCTTCAATTTCTCACTCGGTTCTGGTCATGAAACAATTTTTATTATTAAAAATAACTATGAAATATGAATTCAACACAATTTTATATTTTGGAACTAGTATATATAGATAAGAGTAATGCATTCAACAAAAATAATTTCCAATATTCAAAATACCTCAAAAAATATCTAAATGATTCTCACTAATGATTCACCTATTAAATCATCCTATTAACATAGAAAATAAATAAATTATATTACTATTTAAGTTTTTTTAATGTTAATTAGTTTCATATAAATCCAATTCTATAGAATTATATCCATTCCACATGAACTCCATTAATTATAAACAAGAAAACTGATTATGGAAATCAATGAAACGAGCACTCCAGAATGACAGAATTCAATCATATAACTTATCACTAAGGGCATAAATGAACATAATAAAATTATGATCAAATAAATAATTGTCTAATTATTTATTAATTATGTTATTAACTTGTCTATTTTAATATTCCAGTACCTTATGTTCAATAGGGGATCATATTCAGACATCCGGTAAGGGTTTCAAACCTGATCCTCTATTTTCATTTGAGTTCTTAATTGTCTTTATCAATACAAATAAAATTATTATTTATTATTATTTAAACATCATAAATTCATATTTTAATGTTTAATATATGTTTACCAACTGGAATCCTTCTTTATTTTATATACAGATACATGTTTTAGCAAGATATTTCAAGCATTCTTCCAGAAAAACAAGGATATTCAAGGGAATTTCTTGAATTCTCACCTATACTGAAGGGATCCCTATATAATATTTTTAGAAAACATTATATTCAAGAATCCCTAATTTAATTATGAGAAAACTATATTATTTCACTTTTGGTTTTATATTATAAAAGTTCAAAAAGAACACTTTTTTTAGTGTACAACTGTATTTATCTCATGAATTAATCAGTGATTTTAAAAGACTAATATTTTCTATTTCAAAAAACATGTTGAATATTATGTATAATTAGAAATAATATTTTCTGATATAATCAGACATATTTTATTTAATGGTTTTTTTCTAGTTTTAGAGTGAATATTATATCTTGAAACCATTCACCATATTTCTATTAATCAGTAATGTTTTATCAAATGAATAATCCCCAAAAAAGGAATAATGATATATGGTACCATTAAATATTATTTAAGCTCATTAATAAGATATAAATTAAATTTTGGGGAATTATTCCCATTTCAAAAGAAATTCCATAATTATATACAAATAATCCAACATGAAACCATGAAAACTAACACTCCATGAATAACGTAATTTAACTCTATAAGTTATCAAAATGGTCTTAAATGATCTTAATAAGTTTATGATAACAAAAATACTTATATAAGTGGTTGTTAATTAATTATTTAATGTATTATATATTATTATATATTATATTATTATAAAAGTGAAGAATTCTTTAAAACATAAAATAAAGTTATTCTCAAAACCAACTCCCTTTATATGGGTTATTACTCTTTTATGAAAACTCTCAGTATGGAGTTCATTTCAATGTTTTTTAAATTTAATTTTTTTGTTCTTACCTTTTATTTTCTAGGATAAATTTTTTTATAAATTAGTTTTATGAGTAATATAAATATTTTCTGAGAGAACTATTTTTTCCAAAACATATTTTGACTCCTCTTGAGTTGTTTTCTTATTCACTAAAGACTGTTGATTCATATATTGAATATAATTTCAGTTTTTCAATCCCTTGTTGGAAATATTATTCATGATTCTATGATAATTATAAATATTATTCCTTTACATGTGTTATTTAATGATAATGACTATTACACAATTGTATGGAATTTATATTTATTTAAATGTAATGTTGTTACTGGTGGAACTATAATTATATATCCCTCTAACGCATTGGTAAATGTAATGTATATTTTGATATAATATGTATTATGTGAGAAAATGATGTTATATTTATTCAAAATGATGATTTGATGATTAATGAAATTTGTTATGTGTGAATATAACACTGTATTTTTTCACAAATTTGTGTGCTATTTTACCATTCAGACACGATGTTTTATTTTTATGCATTGCCACATTCCATTACTTTATAAAATGTTTCCCTCATGTTGATGATGGGGATCCGGTAATTTTTTTATAATAATGATGATTATTCTCCCTCATGTAATATTAATTTGTTCCCATTGATTATTATTTTACTATGTGTTTAGGTCACCAATTTTTTCATGTATATCTTAAAGGGACTACATGTTCTAAATAGAACGTCAGCTTGAGAAGGATAACGATTTTTTTAAATTTTTATTTTTATTATGTACACATTAAGTTTATGCTTAATTATTCCATGACACTAAACCATTGATCCTAGAGCTTAGATCTATTTTGTGGTTTACCTCTAAAATTATGTATAGTCATTTATGAAAAATTAGGGTCATTATAGTTAGTATAAGATAAAAATTTAGTTAATTTGCGAATTAGGATTTTAGAATGTTAATGAAAACCCTTATTTTAAGACTATGAATATAAATATCATTTTAGAATAATTTTTTAACTAGAGATCCCATAAGAAAAATCTTTACTATTAATGACATTAATGGAAAAAAATTTCATGCTTTGTTGACATACATTTTTTTTCAAACCCGTTCTATTTTAGAAAATGGTGTTAATAATAGGATGAATGAAAAGATAAATTATATTAACTATTTTCACCTTACTATATATAAATAAATTTTGAGGATTAAATTTTATAATGGATGAAAAATTTAATGTCCCAAAAATTTAATAATTGAATTTCCCTTTATTTAAATATTTCATAAAACACATGCATCTTATGGGTAACTCAATAAAAACTATATTCTTATAATGATATAATGAAATAAGTTTTGTTTATTGAAATTAAGGAATATAAACTAATGGAATAATGAAGCAACAATTGGAATAGAAATATAACCATTGTTTATAGTGATCTGGACAATAGAATTGTATCCTCACATATAAAGGTATTAATAAAATTTTGGAATCATATAAATTAAAATATGATATAACTATATCATTGTAGAAGTAAATAAATGTTTTAGAAATTATTTATTATGTGATGGAATTTTTCGTAAAATAATAAATTATTATTTAATATTTTATAAATAATAGAATAATTAGAATATTTATTTTCATAAAATAGATTCATAAATTAATAGTATGTTGTCTTACAGTTATAAGGAAATTTTATGAGTCCTTATGTAATTTTTCAAAGTGTTATAATATCAATTATAATATAAATATAGCTATTTTTTCAAAAAATGATGATATTATTTAAAAAATAAGTTTATTATATTTACAAAACTATTTTCATAAAATATCATCCATTTATGATATCTAGTCATTTGAAAATAGTAACGGTGAATTTTTGGTATTTCCCTAAAATAGTTGAATTTTGGAAGAATAGTGATATATAATAATTTATGGTTTTTAACATTATAATTAAATAGATAAATTTTGGAGTCATGTTTGTGTCATGAATGATTTGTTTTATAATTATCCCAAACTCACATGCTCTACTTACTATATTTATTAATTTGAATCAACACTATTAATATTATGCAGATTAAATAACAAAAGATGTATAAAATAATAAAAACACCCATAAACTCCCCTATATATACCACCACACCACCCCTTCTCCTCAAAAATTATATTCCATGTAATATGAAGTATTTTGTTTCATTAAAATACCAATCCCAGTTTCCTTAAGAATTTTCTCAATGATTAAATATTCAAGTGGTAAAATCTTCAATTCTTATCTATTAATTTCTTTTATTTTAATATCCTCACATATCCTAAACTATAAAAAGAGGCATGATAAATATGGTATCATATATATAATCTAATTTTATTATTTTAATGGAATATTAATTATCAAACCTTTTCTATTATCCTATTATTCAGAAAATGAAAACGTCATCTGTTATGTATAGATTAAATACCTTTGTGGATGATGAGTTTTCCTTTTCTATTACCAACTTCATGGTTGGTAATAAAATAATATTTATAGTTATTTTTTTATATTAATATAATATCTTTTTTAATGTTATGGAAGTAATATTTCAATATCATATTAAATAAAACAAAACACGATCGCAATGATAAAAAAACAACAATAATAAGCCAGTCATTTATCATTACTGTCTTACAAAATTAATCATTCTCATAAAAAAAGACAATATGATATATGAGACCATATAATATTATATAATTCCATTAATAATATATAATTTCACATATGGATAATTATTCCCACTTCAGATGAAATTCTATAATTATATACACATAAAACGAACGTAAAAGAATGAAAACAAACACTCCCAGAACGACGAAATTGAACACTAAAACTCATCAAAATGTATATAAATTATATTAATGAAATTTTAAAAAATAAAATAATTTTTTTTAGTTTTTATTCATTATGTAATTAGTTAATATTATATTATTATATATTATATTAGGTGAATGAATAGAATGTATTCAGTCATAAGGTTAGAGGTTCTCAAACCCAACTCACATTCTTTGGGATATTAGTCTGTCTTTCAAATCTCTATGTGGATATTTTATCAATAATTCATAAATAAAATTATATTCTTCATAGCTTTTATTTTCAAGGATAATCATGTTTCTAACTTCATTTTATGACTAATATAATTATTTTTCAAAAAACTCATCCATCCAAAACACATATTGACTCTTCTTGAGTAGTTCTTTATTCCCTCAAGAATGATGGTTATTATTCAAAATCTGATTTTTAATTTTTCATTTGGTAGCCCCAAATTTTATTGATTAATATATGATCCCTTTGAAACCATACCATTCCATCAATTATCTAATGAATATAATTGTTATACGTTCTATGTGGCATGCTTTATTTTAAAAATGTTATAATGTGATGGGTGGGCCTGAAATTATGTATCCATCCCATGCATTGTTTAATATTACTTGTATCATAATATAATGTGTATCATGTAGGAATGCTATTATATATTTGTTACAAATTATTATTTTTGGATTATTCACATTAGTTATTTGTGTAAATCTTTGTATCTTTTTCCACAACTACGTTTTGTATTTTACCCCTAAGACACGATGTGTAATTTTTATGTATATCCATATTTCATGGCTTTAGTACACGTTTCCCAAGTTTTTCATGATGATATTATGCCTATTTTATAATGATTAGGATTATCCTCAATCATTTTATACTGATTAAATCCCTTAGTCATCTTTTATTAGTCATTTCACTCACGCCTTTTCATTGATCTATACCCTTATGTAACATAATATACTATGGAGAATGTGATATTGATAAGGATAAAGAATAATATTTTAAAATAATTTTTATGTTTCAATATGTACATGTTATACATGTTCCTAATTTTCCCAAGACACAAAACCTTAGATCCTGTATTGTAACACTGATATGTTTTTTATCATTAATTTGATAAAATATTCATGTATTAATATGTAGGGTTTGTATAGTATGAACATATAATATTACTCTCTTCAAATCTATCCCAGTTTGTTAGTGTCCTACCTCTCTTACCATATAGATCCCCATATGGTTTCATATAAATTATAGAATATAATTTTTTTCATATATGAAAATGTTGGTCGGAGTGGATACTCAAGAGGGGGGTGAATTGAGTTCCAATTAAAATTTCTATTTTAAAAAGACTTTGTCTTAAAACCCCCAAATAAAATACTGAATTAAACTGTAGTGAATTTATACCAAAGTAGAGGTTCTGTTAGGGTCCCAAGGGATTAATTATTTCTCAGTTAATCAAATCAAAAGAGTTGATTAACTTTTGAAACTAAATTATTGATTTACAAATAATATAAACACTTGCGAGTTTAATTATCAAAGTAGCTTTAAAACAATTTTGGTTTTAAAGTATTAGTAGTGGAATAAAAATAACATTGAAAATAAATAACACAGCAGGTTTAACCAAGAGGTTCAGTATCAAGCCGAGACTTATTTCTCTCAACAATTTATATAAAAGTGATCCACACCCTGGATTGAGGATTACAACAGTATACAACTGTCCAGGTCCAAGACCTCTACCACTATTATACGTGGGAACAAAAACAACAGAAACCAGCTGTCCAGGTCACATGACCTCTAACACTATTATCCCAGTGGGAAATAAGATATAAGAGAGGTGAGTGAGGATTTAGAAATCCTCCAGTTAGAGTACATGAGACAGTGTGTGTGTAAAATATAGCATATAACACACACTGCTCAATATGTAAAAAGATAAATCACTGAGCAAGTATTTAGAGTTTAGAAATTGATCTAGTGATTGTCGTGCAGTTATGGACTCCTTTGATTGATCAGAAATCGCTCTGAGTCCTCTTCTGGTTTTTTTCGAGAAAACAGAGTATCGTCTGTTTCCTTGACATCCAGGTGTAGAGACAGTCGATGAAGCTCTTGTGTTATGTTCTCATTGTTAGCTCTTAACTGGTATGCAGTAATGAGTTCTTCGTGTAAGTTATGTCGTCTCTTTGAATTCACACTTGGTTGTTCTTTCAGCACACCATTGTGTTTTTGTATGTCTCGTGTATACGTCTATGTCTCGCACCTTGTGTTCTCTATCTTGTATTCGTCTATTAATGCTCTTTTGTAGTAGAATCCTTTCTTTAGTTAAACCATGTGCTCCGGCAAAAGATGATTTACTTTTTGCAGGTACGAGGTACGGTTCCCTGACATCCAACAGCACACATTAAATAAATGTCAGTGTATTAAAATATACCTGATATGACCGTTGGTTAGATTAAATAATGATAAAGAAATTAAAGCAGTGTCAGGTTCTGTCATTGGAACGGTAGCTCTTGATATCGGTAGACTTGTGTTACAGTGGGTGTCTATAGGTCTGAGTATCGGTAGACATTTGCAACAGTAGACTTGTCTGTCGATAGACTTGATGTATCGATAGCGGCATTCTCTATCAGTAGACTTTGCATAACGGTGGACTTCAGCATATCGGTAGCTCTGTATCGGTAGCTGTCGACTTCGATGTAGTGGTAGGCTTGAGTACCGGTGAGCTTGTAACTGTAACTCTATTGGATGATTTGATGTAATGTATCGGTAGACTTTGATGTAGCGGTGATCTTTGAGTACCGGTGAGCTTGATGTATCGGTGAACTACAAATTGGTAGATCTATTCGATATCTGTAGCTCTAATCCATAACGGTGGTATCGATAGCTCGTTTATAACGGTAGCAAAAAATTGTTTGAGCATTCACTTGGAAGAATGAGTTAAGTCATAGTAAACATATATCTGATAATTCAAAAGACTTAATTTAATCATAATGAAAGTAACAACATATATTAAAGAATATTTGGAATGCATTAATCATAATCAATATATAAAGAAAGAATGGTTGGGATTATCAAAACACAATAAATCCACTTATTTCCAGAGGGTTCAACAATCTCTCCCTTTTTGATAATCACAACGTATGCCAAAATAGTATTATCAGAGGAAAAAAAACAAAACAACAACAAAAAAACAACAACAACAAAATATATATCAAAGTATGATATCAACAGCATAGTATCAGAGGGGAAAAAATCTCAGCAATTGATATCAAAAATAAAATAGTATTAGAGGAAAAATATGAAAATAGGAATATATCAAGAAATAATGTAGTATCAGAGGAAAACACAAGCAAGATTATTTGGTTTGCATATTGCTTCCCCTATCAATTTAACTACAGGATTTTCCTCCAAAGTAGTGATTTTCTCCCCCCTATAAATTTCTCTGGGTACAGGTTTCCAATAATTTCTCCCCCTTTGTGATTAACAAAAATAAGGGTATTAGAGAAAAGAGAAGGACTAGGAAAGAAAATAGAAAGAGTAAAATATATAGTGAATATAGGAATGAAGTATTTGATTGATATGAAAAAGATACAGTGGGAAAACCAGATAAGTACAAAGAATACAATGAATCCCACCAAAAATGTAGCTAGAAGCACTCAATCATCCACGGGAACATGTGTCTTTCCCTTGGGATCAGCAGAGGGTTCAGAGGTAGAGTCAGCGGGCTTGGGAATTCTGGAAAGAACCACTGGTGGATCAGCAACTGATACAGTACCAAATCTGTAATTGGTCTCTATCTCAGGGATCATCGGTGTCAGGATCCTGATGTCTTGAACTGGATTCAATTGAGGAGTACTCCCAGAGGCAGATGGTGGAAGGGCAGGTGGTACAATAACTGGTCGAGCATCCACATGCAGGAAAGGCAGCAAGAGATTCCTGAAATCCATGATGATGCTTCCACCTCTCTCGATAGTAGATAAAAAATCATCTCTATTCTCTATAAACTTATCCAAAGCAGGAGTAATCTCCCTGAGCTTACTAACTTGTTCCCTGAAGGCTTGGGTAACAAGAGGGAACTTCATATTCTCCATCAAAAGCATGAAATGGTTTGTCATTTCGTGATTGGTATAATCCTTTTCAAAATAAGCATCTACCTTATTGTTGATTTCCTCTTGAGAATAAGTAGTTTCCCGCAGGTGATCACGAAAAAAACTACTAACTTCCCTAGTGGTAGCAAGAATCTGAGTATCTGATGCACCACTGCGACTGGCCTTAGCCAATTCTTCCTGAATAATAGTGCAGATCTGGTCAAGGTTCACACTGGAGCTAGTTGAGGGAAGATGTTTCATTGAGAAGGCCATTATCTCCTTGAATGATTGAGTCAAACTTCTAACTACCTTCTGAACATGTTCATCCTGACTGTTTAGATGTTCTTTGACTGACTTCTTAAAGGCCTCAAAAACTTCCACAAATTGTTTGACAACTTCTTTGATATACCGAATGTCAGTGTGAACTCGTGTTTGAGAACTGTTTAAAGCAGTCAATGAAGTGATTGATTGTCTAAGAGCAACTACATCTCCTGTCCAAATCTCAATCTGAGCGAGGCACACCTTAAGTTCATCCACCATTTCTTTCACAGGACTGGACACACTACATCCAATGGATAACTCAAGGGATTGCTCCCCGCTTTTCATCTCTTCAACCATAGTTTTCTTTATATCTTCCACTGATTCTCTTATTGCTTCTATCAATTCAGCTTTTATAGAGTTAAGGTCCTCCCTGGTTGCTACATTTTCAGCCACAGTGCGTAACGTAACTGATTACTTTTGGGGTTGGTCTTCCTCATCCGAATCTCCGTAAGAATGTCCAAGAATCATATATCCAGTATCTGATGTCGAACCTTCAATGTCATATGATACTGATACTGAGCCAAGATTCTCCTCCTCAATTGGTACATTCTCTTGAGATATTTCTTCCAACTGTTCTTCTTGAGGTAATTATGCAATTCCCTCTACAACCACAGCAAGTTCAATAGCCATTTGTTCTGATTCATTAATGACTCTCTCATTAATAACTGCTGCTGCTATGTCTTCTTGATCAGCCAATGTCCCGACTGTACTGACTATTAGAGGACTCAAACTGAGCTCTTTTTCAACATTTCCCTCATCAACTGCTTCACCATCAGCCTCTTTTTCTCCATTAACATTATGATAAGATTCGGTTGTCTCATCCCTCTCAGAGGTGTCCTTGACAACATACTGGAATGCTTCTTCTTCTTCTTCTGTAGTCTCTGTATCATTGTCCTTCATGACAGTTTCTCTCCTTGGTAGTTGTGTTGGAGGGCTAGTTGCTCCATAAGAAATAACTTGATGCACATGACTAGGGGGTAAGTATGGATCTCCTCTTTCCTCTACTGATGTCTCTTCCTCCTCAGATTCATCATCAATGTAGACCGGTTCTGGCTCATCTGGTCCAAGACCAGGATCCCTCACATCCTTCGGTCTAGAAGGATGATCCATAGGAGTATACTTGTCATAAATTTTTCCATCATCATTCACCCATGATTTCTTCCAAGGATTCCAGCTGACTTTCATGTATTTACAGATAGTTCTTGTAATACAGAAGTTATCCTTAACTACTACCAGCTCATCCAGAGGTCCAGCTATCTCCTTCACTTTCAGCATCACAGAAATTAGCTTTGAGAAAAACAAGGCATTTGATTTTGACTTCGGTCTAGTCATCTCTTCCACTTGAACCATAATCAATCTACATAGATTGATTCCCACACTGTGCTTCAGCAAATGTAATAGATATATGTCTTGCAATCTCAAATTGGAAAAGTCTCCTCTTCTCAGACTAACAACATGCTGGATAAACTTAAACAATAGATTGTCTTCTCCTACCATTTCTACAGCAATCACCTTTCTAGGGGTCCCATTCCCTGTGAGTTTTAGCAGAGAATATTAATATTGAAACACATCAATGGTCGAAGGTACAGACTTGGAATAATATGAAAAATTTCCCTCATGAGGAACTATCAGGTTCTCAGCCCAATCTTCTGAAGTAAACGACACTTCCTGACCATTCACATATGAAACCATTCTTCTTTCTTCTTCAGACATTTCAAAACAAACTAATTCGTAGAATTGTTTCACTAGTCCTAGATAATAAGGTCTGTTGTTGATCGCGAAGCATTCTAGACAACCTTGTTCTTGTAAAACCTTAAGAACTAACGATTTCTTTTCCATCATCCATTCTTCACACACTTCTTTTTCAACAACAATCTATCTCCTTTAGAGATTTGGGTTTATTGGATTCCTTCGAGCTACACTTCCACTTCCACTTCCACTGGCATTAGATACTTTCTTTCATTTCGCTTGTGGTTCATCACTCTCATCTGTGACTTGGGGTCTCTTGACGCGGGCCATTACGGATTGGAGGCTAGGGTTCTGAAGGTCGAGAGGTTTAGTTTTAGGAGAGTTCGAGCAGACAGGTTCGCGGTGAGATTGAGTGAGTCTAGTTCGAGTTTTAATATCATTTAGGATTCATAAATCACATAAATCATAAATAAAATAAATAACGGATTGATGACTTGGCTTTACAGAACTTTAAAACATCGCGAGATGTACCAGTAATGTCTCTTAATGGTGAGGTTTTCTAACGGTGAGGTTTTCTAACGGTGAGGATTTTCTAACTTTGAGGTTTCTTAACGGTGAGGTTTTCTAACGGTGAGGTTTTTTAACGGTGAGGTTTTCTAACGGTGAGGTTTCCTAATGGTGAGGTTTTCTAATGGTGGGGTTTCCTAACGGTGAGGATACGTTATCATTCCTAATTCGTGTATAATGAAACTTAATCTTTCTGAACTTAAAGGCTTAGTGAAAATATCATCTAATTGAAGTTCAGTGCCTATAAACTCAAGTGTTATATCACCTATTTGATAATGATCTCTTAAAAAGTGGTGTCTAACATCAATATGATTAGTTCTACATTGAGACATAGGGTTCTTAGAGATATTAATCGCACTAGTGTTCTCACAGTTGATTGAAACATGTTTAAAGTCAAATCCATAATCTAGTAGAGTGTGTTTCATCCACAAAATCTGTGCACAGAAACTACCAGCAGCGATGTATTCTACTTCAGCAGTAGACAATGCAACAGAGTTCTGTTTCTTACTACACCAGGATAATAGGGATTTTCCAAGTAAGTGACTTGTTCTTGACGTGCTCTTCCTATCTAAATTACAGCCAGCAAAATCAGCATACGAATAACTTATTAAATCAAATGATTGTTCTTTTGGATAAAACAAAACCAAATTAACATTATTATTAAGATATTTGAAAATTCTTTTAACAGAAATTAAGTGTGACTCTTTAGGATTAGCTTGAAATCTAGCACACATACACACACTAAATATAATATCTGGTCGACTAGCAGTAAGATAAAGTAAACTCCCAATCATACCTCTGTAATTAGTTTGATCAACTGGTTTCCCAGATTCATCAACATCCAATTTACAGGTGGTACTCATAGGTATATCACTTTTCTTAATACTATCCAAACCAAGCTCTTGAAGCTTGTTTTAAACCATATAAAGCTTTAGAAAGTTTAAAACATGATTTTGAAAATGAGGATTTGAAAAACCAGGTGGTTGTTCTACAAAGACGTCTTCAACAATAAAACCATTTAGAAAAGCACTTTTCACATCCATTTGATATAGCTTAAAATTCAGATGTGATGCATATGCAAGTAAGATCCTAATAGACTATAATCTAGCTACAGGTGCAAAGGTTTCCTCATAGTCAATTCCTTCTTCTTGATTGTAACCTTGTGCAACTAGTCTAGCTTTGTTTCTAATGATGTATCCAGATTCATCAACGTTGTTTCTAAACACCCATTTTGTTCCTATGGTGATAGTGTCCTTAGGTCTTTCTACTAATTTCCAGACATTGTTTCTATCAAATTGATTTAGTTCTTCTTGCAAAGCCATTACCCAGAATTCATCATTGATAGCATCATTGCCATTTTTAGGTTCTAACTGTGAAAGAAAAGCGTGATGTTCAACCTGATTTCTTAGAGAAGCTCTAGTGTGTGTTCCTCTATCTAGATTTCCTACGACAACATCTAAAGGATGGTTCTTTAGAATCCTAGTTGGTCTTGAAAAGGTAGGGCTAGATATTTCAGGTTCATCTACAGGTTGAGGTTCAACAGATGCAGGGTCTGGAAAATTTCCAGAACTGGATATTTTAACTACAGGTCCACTGTCCTTATCATTAAGGTTCAAACCAGAGAGATCATCTACAAGATTTTCAAGAGAGGTCTTAGGTTCATGTTGATCAGTTTAATCAAACTTGATGTGAACAGATTCTTCCACACATTTGGTTCTCTTATTAAACACTCTGTAGGATTTACTAGATGTAGAGTAACCTAGGAAAATTCCTTCAACACTCTTAGATGAAAACTTGTCAAGATTATCTTTAGTATTAAGAATAAAGACTTTGCATCCAAAAACTTTGAAGTAGTTAACCTAAGGTTTCCTATGGTTCCACAACTCATAAGGGGTCCTCTTAAGAACAGGTCTAATCAAGACTCTATTGATAACATAACAATCTGTATTTACAGCTTCATCCCAAAAATAAATGGGTAGGTCATACTCATTAAGAATATTTCTAGAAATTTCATGCAGGGTTCTATTCCTCCTTTCTACTACACCATTTTATTGAGGTGTCCTAGGGGCAGAGAAATTGTGACTATAGCCACTGTGTGAGCAGTAGGATTTGAACTCATGATTTTCAAACTCACGGCCATGATCACTTCTCAGAGTTTTAATCTTATGTCCACAAGGGTTCCCTATAGACTTGGAATATTTAACAAAGTAAGAACAAGCTTCACTTTTGTGAGCTAGAAAGTATACCCAAGTATATCTAGAAAAGTCATCTACAAGAACATAGACATAATGCTTCCCATTTAAACTAGAAACTCTAGAAGGTCCAAATAAATCCATGTGAACCAACTCGAGAGGTTGAGAAGTTGACACTTCTTTCTTTGGTTTAAAAGAAACATTCTGTTTCTTTCCCTTTTGACATGGATTACAAACTTTTTCTGCTAGAAATTGAAGATTGGGTAGGTCTCTAACTAAGTTCTTCCTAGAAAGTTTTATAAGTGAATGCACATTGCAGTGTCCTAATCTTCTGTGCCAAAACCAAGACTCTTTATGAAAATCATTTAAACAAGTAATATATTGCTTAGCTAAAGAATTTAAATCGACAGCATAAACATTTTCACTTCTTAAAGTAGAAAACACTAAGACATTTTTATAGTTAAAAACATTGCAAGACTCATTTTCAACATTAACATAAAAACCATCATCACATAACTGATAAATACTTAACAAATTGTATTTAAGTCCATTAACAAATAAAACATTAGAAATTAATACTGATTTAGTGTTACCAATCTGGCCTAAGCCGATGATTTTTCTATTTGAGTTATGACCAAACTTGACAAACCCTACATCAACTCTGATTAAGCTTTTAAAGCATGAGAAGTCTCCTGACATATGTCTTGAACATCCGCTGTCCAAGTACCATATCTTTTTATAGGAGACCTTTAAGCAGGTTTCCTCAGAAGGGTTTGTCATAAAACACATGTTTGCCTTGTTTCTGTGTTCAGTTTCAGAAACATCAGATTCACTAGAACTGTCCTCAGAAGCACTCCAAGTGGCCTTCATGTTTTTCTTATACTTGTTATCATTGTATTAATACTTCTTCTTGTATTTCATCTTTAGATAGTCTGGTTTTATGTGTCCTTTCCTTCTGCACTCATAACAGACAACTTCATCTGATTTGTCAGATTTCTTCCAATCCTTTTTCAAATGTCCCTTGTTTTCATACATACCTTTGTAATTTATTTTTCTAAAAAACTTTTTCTTCCTATAAAATTTCTTAAACCTTCTAGCAATGTGAGCCATCGCAGTATCACTGTCAGAGTCACTCTCACTGTCTTCACAGCTTGAACTTTCATTGATAGCTTGAAGCTTTTCCTTATCCTTATTCTTTGAAGTTGTAGTTTTGAAGGCAACAGACTTCCTTCTAGGATCATCATCTTATTCTTTTTTCACTTTGAGTTCTTCTTCATACATCATCAACTTGCCAATTAGTTCCTTGACTGGTAGTTCACCAATGTCACATGATTTTCTAATGGAGATTGAGGTTCTTCTCCATCTTTCAGGTAGACATCTCAAAATTCTCATGATTTGTTCCTTTGCTGGAACATCCTTTCCCAGAGAAGTCATTGTGTTTACAATTTCATTGAACCTGAGATACATATCAGAAATGGGTTCATCAGGCTTCATCTTAAAATTATCATACTTAATAGTATTGGTATTCAATCTCATTTCCTTAATATTAGTTGTTCCTTCATGAGAAACAACTAAGGTATCCCAAATTTCATAAGCAGTTTTACAGGAAGATATTCTATTAAATTCGTCATCTCTTAAAGCACAGTACAAAGAATTCATAGCTTTACAATTATTATTGTAGGCTGTCTTGGTAGCTTCATTCGAAGTAGTTCTAACAGTAGTAGGAATTTTATATTCAGATTCTATAGCAGTCCAAATATCAAAACTCATGCATTCTAAATGAATTTTCATCTTGATTTTCCACTGATCATAGTTAGTGCCATTGAAAAATGGTGGACTATTGGTAGAAACACCTTAAACTCTATTATCCATGATAGCTTACTTAAGGCAAAGATTTTAAAGAGATAACAATTAAAAATAACAGAAATTTTAATAACTTTAAAATACAAATAAAATCACAGTTGAAAAACAGAGTACATTAGAATATATATAAAATAAACCTCTGATACCAATTGTTGGTCGGAGTGGATACTCAAGAGGGGGGTGAATTGAGTTCCAATTATAATTTCAGTTTTAAAAAGACTTTGTCTTAAAACCCCCAAATAAAATACTGAATTAAACTGTAGTGAATTTATTCCAAAGTAAAGGTTCTGTTAGGGTCTCAAGGGATTGATTATTTCCCAGTTAATCAAATCAAAAGAGTTGATTAACTTTTGAAAATAACTTACTGATTTACAACTAATATAAAGACTTGCGAGTTTAATTATCAATGTATCTTTAAAAAAAATTTGGTTTTAAAGTATTATCAGCAGAATAAAAATAACTTTGAAAATAAATAACACAGCAGGTTTAACCAAGAGGTTCAGTCTCAAGACGAGACTTAGTCCTCTCAACAATTTATATAAAAGTGATCCACACCCTGGATCGGGGATTACAATAGTATACAACTGTCCAGGTCCAAGACCTCTACCACTGTTATCCATGGGAACAAAAACAACAGCAACCAGCTGTCCAGGTCACACGACCTCGACCACTATTATCCCAGTGGGAAATAAGATATAAGATAGTTGATTGAGGATTTAGAAATCCTCCAGTTAGAGTACAGGAGACAATGTGTGTGTAAAATATATCATATAACACACACTGCTCAATATGTAAAAAGATAAATTACTGAGCAAGTATTTAGAGTTTAGAAATGGATCTAGTGATTGTCGTGTAGTTCTGGACTCCTTTGATTGATCAGAAATTTCTCTGAGTCCTCTTCTAGTTTTTTTCTAGAAAACAGAGTATTATCTGTTTCCTTGACTTCCAGGTGTAGAGACATTTGATGAAGCTCTTGTGTTATGTTCTCGTTCTCAGCCCTTCATTGTTATACAGTAATGAGTTCTTCATGTAAGTTTTGTCGTCTCTTTTCATTCACACTTGGTTGTTCTTTCATCACACCTTTGTGTTTTTGTATGTATCATGTATACGTCTATGTCTCGCACCTTGTGTTCTCTATCTTATATTCGTCTATTAATGCTCTTTTGTAGTAGCATCCTTCATTTAGTTAAACCACGTGCTCCGGCAAAAGTTGATTTACTTTTTGTAGGTACGAGGTACGGTTCCCTGACATCCAACAGCACACATTAAATAAATGTCAGTGTATTAAAATATACCTGATATGACTGTTGGTTAGATTAAATAATGATAAATAAATTAAAGCAGTGTCGGGTTCTGTCTTTGGAATGGTAGCTCTTGATATCGGTAGACTTGTGTTACAGTGGGTGTATGTAGGTCTGAGTATCGGTAGACATTTTCAACGGTAGATGTAAGGACCCATCCTTAGACATGACATACATGAGGACCTTATTCCGTTCTAGGTTTTGGAGAATAGATACATGCTTATAAAAACATCAGAGTTATAGCATAAATTAAACAAAATGAAAGATAAACTCCGCTTCTGCGCGCACTACAACAAAGACGACCAACTCTGGATTTCAAGGCATCCTGTTGAAAAATATTTTGAAAACATGGGGTGAGCACAAAATATGCTCAGTAAGCGGTTTAAAAACCTTCAATAAATATTCTTTGAAAAAACGGTATATAAATATTTAGGAATTCCAATTTTTAAAATACCGTTTGAAATTAGTTACAACATCAAAATACTAGTTCAATTTTTTTAGAAGATTCTTACGTTTAAAATTTCTCAAATATACTCCAGTGTTTGTATGAAAACATTATTCAAGCTTCTGAACACAAATAACTAATTATGAGACTGCTCGACTAATTACAGGCCATGATGGGTCCACGCCCAATCCCTTCCTGTCTACCATACTCGAGAGTCGGGTTTTCTGAAAACAATTTTAAGCTTGCGTTAAATATGTATACATTTGCACTAGGTTTTCATATATATAAAAAAAATCGTAAACAACGTTTGATAAATAAGTAATGCATGTGTACATATTTATATATACATATTCTTACATATATATATATAGGTATATATACTTTTATTAAATTTCATTTTCTTGTTCTGAAGTAGTCGATTTACATCGACTTATCTCTGCACGATTTGTCATACATACTTTTCCCTTAAGCGATTTATTCCTTTTAGAAATAATAATAACAAATTAACCATGCATATATATATATATATATATACATCGCATAAAATATGCACAACTATTATACAAACACAATTAATGATACTGATGCACACGATGTGTCGTTAATAGGAAATAATTGTCATTACCTATATGAAATTCATGAGTTAATTTATAATTCGACGAGTGTCGACGATGAACATAAAATCATGGCCATGTTTCTATGCATATGCGTCACTCATAATGTCGATAAAAAATGTTGATAATTGATGTTTATTTTTTTTAGAAGCATGACGATAAGCTGAAATAAAATTACAAAATAATAATCGTTATTTTATCCATACGCATATATATATATACACACATATATATATACATGTATATCCATTTAAAATAACATAATTTGAATAATAAAAATAAAATTATAATAATATTTTCACCTTAAAATTCCACAGAATAAAAGAGAACCAAAACCAAAAAAAATATAATTAATATTTAGGTTGATTTTGAAGTACACATATAAATATTTATATATATAAATCTGTATATACCAAGGAATATATGATTATATTCTGTATAATCAAATCATAAATACTCTTTGAAATATTTTAAATAAAGGATTGGAATCTAAGTATATAAAACTGAAAAAAAGTCATAATTATGTAATAAAGGTTTGTAAAATAGAGATAATGGAAAATAGACCCTTACCTTAAATGCAGATCCACTGACAATGCTTGGACATACCAAGGGAAAGCAGGAAAGTTGCAGATGAAAACAAATAGGCCACACAGGGTATATATAATGAGTTTTACATAAATATATTAATTAGAAGCTTGTTGGGAAAGCTGAAATTAGAAATATTTGGATCGGTTCATATGAAGTGTTGTTTCAAAAGAGACAAAAACATGACTCATTTTCCCCTCAATTATACATCTTTGTTATTATTTTATATTATCACTTTATATTATTTTATACATTCACATTATTTTAATACACATGCCTATTCCTCCACCATTCAATATAATATATTTTTTTATCATGATTGTTTGTTGTTTATAATTTATTATGATCATCTTTTGTCATCACGTTTTTTTTATTCTCAAGATTCTCTCTCTCCACACAATTATTAAATATCTTTCCATGTTTTGACTTTTCACCCATTATTTTTTTGTGTTTGATTTAACGTTTTATTATTTTTTTTCTTTTGTAAAACGTTTTATATAAAACGTTTTTGTATAAATAATTAAATTCATTTTTTAACATATTAAAGTCATTGTTTTTTTTAAAGAACAGTGTATCTAATATGTATATATATATATATATTAATTTTTATCCTATATTAATATAAATATATATAAACCAAGAAAAACATGTAATATATATATATATATATATATATATTCGTTTTTTTATAATAATAATTAAATTCATGTTTTTATAAGATGCAGTTTTCATTTTTTTTAATCTTATCATTTTATTTTCACTCACCTCACGTCACACCAATTTTGGTCAAATAATCATTACACTTTTTTTTAACATAATGAAAACACATTTTTTTTGAATGAAACGTGAATCATATATAAATATATATATTCGTTACGTAAGTACAAATTATATATATATATATATTCATTTTATTATTATTATTATTATTATTTTATTTTTTTTGATTTTATTATTAAAATAAATTAATAATTAATACAAATAAATTATCCAAAAACACAAAGGTAAAAATATGAAATTTCTTCTATTATTATTATATATGAATCATTCATATATATAAAGTAACCTATATTAATTCTAATTTAAAAAAATATTAAATTTTTTTACAATGTAATATGATTAATGTATAAAAACACAAATTAATACCTTATAATATAGTATTATTTAACCAAAATAATATCCCATATTAAAAAAATCATTATTTATAATTTCAAAATATCAATTACAATTTAAGACTTATAATAATTTATTTAACAATATTTTAAATATATATATATATAAGCAAAATTAATCTTTATTAATCATGTATTAATGAAAACTATGTCTTGGAATAATAAATCAAAATAAACAAAACTTAGTTTGGATTAAATAAAATCATAATATATTTCATTACATTACTATAATACATTTATTTATAATAAAACATAATTCTTAATTATTTGATTTATTAGAACAACGTTTCAGAAAATATATTTGACGTTGTCGCGTATTAAAAACATGACATTTTTTATAAATCAAAGTATTCATAAATTTTCATTTAGAAAAAAGCCTTCTTTTATAGTTTATTTACAGCATTATTCATTTTAAACTATAATTTATTTATTTTTATTTTCTGAAACTCGGGGCGTTGCAATATCCCCCCATTAACAGAATTACGTCCTCGCAATTCGATCATTGGACTAAACTAATTATGAATTTCTGTCATCATAATTTAGAAAACTAAGACCGCTAGATTCCTAGACACTAATTTTAAACAACATCTATTTCCAAAGTTGTCAAGAACGTTCCTCTGATACCAAGTGTAAGGACCCATCCTTAGACATGACATACATGAGGACCTTATTCCGTTCTAGGTTTTGGAGAATAGATACATGCTTATAAAAACATCACAGTTACAACATAAATTAAACAAAACAAAAGATAAACTCCGCTTCTGCGCGCACTACAACAAAGACGACCAACTCTGGATTTCAAGGCATCCTGTTGAAAAATATTTTGAAAACATGGGGTGAGCACAAAATATGCTCAGTAAGGGGCTTAAAAGCATTCAATAAATATTCTTTGAAAAACGGTATATAAATATTTAGGAATTCCAATTTTTAAAATACAGTTTGAAATTAGTTACAACATCAAAATACTAGTTCAATTTTTTTTAGAAGATTCTTACGTTTAAAATTTCTCAAATATACTCTAGTGTTTTTATGAAAACATTATGCAAGCTTCTGAACACAAATAACTAATTATGAGACTGATCGACTAATTACAGGCCATGATGGGTCCACGCCCAATCCCTTCCTGTCTACCATACTCGAGAGTCGGGTTTTCTGAAAACATTTTTAAGCTTGCGTTAAATATGTATACATTTGCACTGGGTTTTCATATATATAAAAAAAATCATAAACAACGATTGATACATAAGTAATGCATGTCTACATATTTATATATACATATTATTACATATATATATATATAGGTATATATACTTTTATTAAATTTCATTTTCTTGTTCTGAAGTAGTCGATTTACATCGACTTATCTCTGCACGATTTGTCATACATACTTTTCCCTTAAGTGATTTATTCCTTTTAGAAATAATAATAACAAATTAACCATGCATATATATATATACAGCGCATAAAATATTCACAACTATTATACAAACAAAATTAATGACACTGATGCACACGACGTGTCATTAATAGGAAATAATGGTCATTACCTATATGAAATTCATGAGTTAATTTATAATTCGACGTGTGTCGACGATGAACATAAAATCATGGCCATGTATCTATGCATATGCGTCACTCATAATGTCGATAAAAAATGTTGATATTTGATGTTTATTTTTTTTAGAAGCATGACGATAAGCTGAAATAAAATTACAAAATAATAATCGTTATTTTATCCATACGCATATATATACACACACATATATATATACATGTATAACCATTTAAAATAACATAATTTGAATAATAAATATAAAATTATAATAATATTTTCACCTTAAAATTCCGCAGAATAAAAGAGAACCAAAACCAAAAAATATATAATTAATATTTAGGTTGATTTTGAAGTACACATATAAATATTTATATATATAAATCTGTATATACCAAGGAATATATGATTATATTCTGTATAATCCAATCATAAATACTCTTTAAAATATTTTAAATAAATTATTGGAATCTAAGTATATAAAACTGAAAAAAAGTCATAATTATGTAATAAAGGTTTGTAAAATAAAGATAATGGAAAATAGACCCTTACCTTAAATGCAGATCCACTGACAATGCTTGAACATACCAAGGGAAAGCAGGAAAGTTGTAGATGAAAAAAATAGGTCACGCAGGGTATATATAATGAGTTTTACATATATATATATTAATTAGAAGCTTGTTGGGAAAGATGAAATTAGAAATATTTGGATCGGTTCATATGAAGTGTTGTTTCAAAAGAGACAAAAACATGACTCATTTTCCCCTCAATTATACATCTTTGTTATTATTTTATATTATCACTTTATATTATTTTATAAATTCACATTATTTTAATACACATGCCTATTCCTCCACCATTCAATATAATATATTTTATTATAATGATTGTTTGTTGTTTATAATTTATTATGATCATCTTTTGTCATCAAGTTTTTTTTATTCTCAAGATTCTCTCTCTCCACACAATTATTAAATATCTTTCCATGTTTTGACATTTCACCCATTATTTTTTTGTGTTTGATTTAACGTTTTATTATTTTTTTTCTTTTGTAAAACGTTTTATATAAAACGTTTTTGTATAAATAATTAAATTCATTTTTTTAACATATTAAAGTCATTGTTTTTTTAAAGAATAGTGTATCTAATATGTATATATATATATATATATATTTATCCTATATTAATATAAATATATATAAACTAAGAAAAACATGTAATATATATATATATTCGTTTTTTATACTAATAATTAAATTCATGTTTTTATAAGATGCAGTTTTCATTTTTTTTAATCTTATCATTTTATTTTCACTCACCTCACGTCACACCAATTTTGGTCAAATAATCATTACACTTTTTTTTTGAACATAATGAAAACACTTTTTTTTTGAATGAAGCGTGAATCATATATAAATATATATATTCGTTACGTAAGTACAAATTATATATATATATATATATATTCATTTTTTTATTATTATTATTATTATTTTATTTTTTTAGATTTTATTATTAAAATAAATTAATAATTAATACAAATAAATTATTCAAAAACACAAAGGTAAAAATATGAAATGTCTTCTATTATTGTTATATATGAATCATTCATATATATAAAGTAACCTATATTAATTCTAATTTAAAAAAATATTAAATTTTTTTACAATGTAATATGATTAATGTATAAAAAAACAAATTAATACCTTATAATAAAGTATTATTTAACCAAAATAATATCCCATATTAAAAAAAATCATTATTTATAATTTCAAAATATCAATTACAATTTAAGACTTATAATAATTTATTTAACAAGATTTTAAATATATATATATATATAAGCAAAATTAATCTTTATTAATCATGTATTAATGAAAACTATGTCTTGGAATAATAAATCAAAATAAACAAAACTTAGTTTGGATTAAATAAAATCACAATATATTTCATTACATTACTATAGTACATTTATTTATAATAATACATAATTCTTAATTATTTCATTTATTAGAACAATGTTTCGGAAAATATATTTGACGTTGTCGCGTATTAAAAACATGACATTTTTTATAAATCAAAGTATTCATAAATTTTCATTTAGAAAAAAGCCTTCTTTTATAGTTTATTTAGGCATTATTCATTTTAAACTATAATTTATTTATTTTTATTTTCTGAAACTCGGGGCGTTACAGTAGACTTGTCTGTCGATAGACTTGAGGTATCAGTAGCGGCATTCTCTATCTGTAGACTTTGCATAACGGTGGAAATCAGCATATCGGTAGCTCTGTATCGGTAGCAGTCAGCTTCGATGTAGCAGTAGGCTTGAGTACCGGTGAGCTTGTAACTGTAACTCTATCGGTATATTTGATGTACCGTATCAGTAGACTTTGATGTAGCGGTGATCTTTGAGTACCGGTGAGATTGATGTATCGGTGAACTCCGTATCGGTAGCTCTATTCGATATTGGTAGCTCTAATCCATAATGGTGGTATCAGTATCTCGTTTGTAACGGTAGCTAAAAACTGTTTGAGCATTCACTTGGAAGAATGAGTTAAGTCATAGTAAACATATATCTGATAATTCAAAAGACTTAATTTAAGCATAATGAGTGTAACAACATATATTAAAGTATATTTGGAATGTATTGAGCATAATCAAGATATAAAGAAAAAATGGTTGGGATTATCAAAACACAATAAATCTACTTAATTCCAGAGGGTTCAACAGAAAACTATATAAAAGACAAGGTGATGATTCTGACATCATTATAATTCCATCAAACAAGATGAAAATGTATCCTCTAGAGTTTGGATGTTCCGTTTTTCTTGACCATTTATTTGAAGGCGATAAAAAGTGCTGAAAACTAACTCAGTCTCCCTATAATTATAAAAACTTCTCTAAAATCATGAGGAAATTCTACGATCTCGATTAGGTTCAATGTAATGTGGCACCCCATGTAGTCTTAGAACATGTCTTTTGTATATAATATAGTGTTGGTCAAAAAATAATTCTTCTTAGGAAAGGATAAAACACACTAAAAGTTTAAGGATATAGATTGTAACTCAAATAATTATATGGACCTTGGATTCTATGTAGATACTATATTAATGGTTGTGGATATTTTTTACCATCTTCATAATGGTATGGGGAGTGGTTTAAATATACCCTTACACGTTTTTATTTTAGACTTATCTTTTTTCAAACAAATAGATTTGAATTCCATATATTCCCTCTTAATTTTATTTAACTATAGGTCTTTTTTTATATATATATACATCATATTGTTTCTTTGATAAATAGAGCAGGATGAGATATGAGAAATATGAAAAAGTTCAATCATTAGTTATAGTTTTTATGGGAAACATATTTATGCTCCAATGAATATAAGTCAATCATTATCAAAGATAAATTAAAAAATATTCACTATCAATTTCTATATATGTGCATCATCTTTCCCTTCTTCTTTGACCTTCTCATGTACACCCCCATATTTTAAAATAAGAACATGATATTCAATTATATATTTGACACACAACACCAAGAGTAGAAACAAATTTTACGTATTGATACAATAGGATATATTTAATATTTTAAATAAATTAAATATGTTATATAGTTTTTAAGGCTTGAAATACTATGTTATCTTGTGTTCCTTGCAATAATAAGTTTTTTCGGTGACTTGTGTTACACACATGAACATGTTTTACTGAAAAAAATATAAAAATAATATTATTATTCAAAATGATAGTTATAACACATCCATTGAATTGGATGGTATTTAAAAGATAAAATAAATCCATAAAATAAATGTTTGAATTCATTGGTTTCTAAATAAATATAAATCAATATGGAATCTAAATCAATTTAAGAAATATGTTTTCATAAAAAATCTATTTTATTGGGCCAAAGGCTTTTGATCTTGAAAAATTAATTTATTTACTATTATTTAATTATATTAATGAAATTTATATATAATATATTTAGTAAACCTATTTAAAAAAGACCAGTATTTTTGAAAGGCATAAGATAAGAAAAAGCCTTATTTTATTCATACAAATATATACTTTTTAATGAAACTTTTGGATCCTTTAAATGGAATACTTATTTGAAAATTAATTTTTGAATATATAATAAATTTTACTTCAAATAATAAAATTAATTTTCAAAAAATTATGATTTTTATTTTTTGATATTTTTTTGTTAATAATTAACATTGATTAATAGTGGAAAATATGAATTTTAATTGAAAAGTAGATGTTTTCATAATATTTTAAAATGTTAAATTTTATTTTAACATATTTTTAAATCCCATATAGACAAATTATACATATATTAATCAATTTTAGGTCATTTTAATAATTTTATATAGAATTTATATATAATGTCGCGAACCACCTTTCTCAAGATGAGGGAAGGGACGATAATGTGACCGGCCCTTACTTATTAAATATCAATGAGAGATAATTTCCCCAATGTTCCACCTTCAAAAGGCCCCCCCCCCCGAGTGGTGACTAGCACTAAAGGTATAAATCCTCACAAAAAAAATCGAAGGTATTACACATTTTAATGAAAACAGGATCAGGTGATTAGAAGGAATAATCCCAAAGAGTACCAAACATTTATATAAAGGAAACCAAAATCCAACCCATGCATGTTTGAAATGTAAACTACTACCAAATTACAACCAAGGAACTAATAAAAGTACCAAAATAAAGAGACTAAGCATTAGAACATCAATTATTCTGACACCCCTACTAATAATGTCCATTACGGTACTCAAAGTCATCTTGGAAACCTGAAAAACTTTTTACAAACATAGGGTGAGTATACAATTATAACTAGTAGAAAAATTAAAACCACCCATGCACAAGTGGGGTAATATACTAATTCTCTTATGATAAAACAACAGAACCCCAAATTACCTACCAATGAGTACTAACCATCCCAGCCTCACATGCATGTCACGTAATGTAGTACAATAAGCACATCAACATTTGGGTACCCCAAATCACTTTCCCCCGGATAACTTCTCAATAATAATGTCTAACATCATGAGGATACCACACCCAAAAAATACATTCCCACTGGAAAAAACTTCCTGCACACACCTCGGAATCAAACCACACACAAAACTCACTGACTAACACGTAGGCCACAACCACACCACACATCCCTCCCGAAGACACCTCATCCTCTTCCCGAAGACACTTGAAAAAAATTATGGATCAAAAACACTTGGGCCCCTCATCCACAAAAAATCACCCAAAAGGATGTTGGACTATGGTAATCCTCAAGACATTACAACCTACCAGGATACACTTAAGTGGTACGAACCTGGAAGAGGGTGCGAAGAGGAAATTCAATAACCGACCATTCATCCTACCACGAGGATGTTGGGAAAGACACCATCGCCCAAGAAATAAGGGCTTTTAGAAAATGGTTCACAACAATGGAGGGGTGAATATATAAATAAAAAGGAACTAAAAACTACACATATAAGTAAACAAACACTCAACCCAACCTATGGGTCCAAAATCATTCAACCAGCCCAGCAGATCCACTTTTTCTGCTACCCATATATACACAACTACACAAACAGCCACTTACAAAGAATAAACCCATCCATTTTTACATTTAATCACTTTCCATTAATTAATTACGTGGTTTAATTTAATTCATTCTAGCGCTACTTGAGGAAACTACCTGGCACAATATCTGCAACCGTTCTTAGAAGGAAAAGAGTGTGATTAACTAAACACACCACCCTTAACCCACTTTGTTCTTTGGTACAACCAATATTAAAAAATGGAAGATAGATCAAGGTAAATCATTTCCATTTTAACACCCATTCATAAAAAATAATACACACATCAATCCTGCATTACCCCTAAAGAACCTATTTTTCCCTAGACACCCATCCAACAACTTCCAACAGACCTTATTCAATGTTATCCCACTCAATCATTCTCTCAAGACTAAATCTGGTGGACCCACTACACAAAAACAGCACACCCATCACACCTAATAACATTAAGTCATGAAAAAAATGCGTATCCCAGTTGCTCAATGTTTTACAATATGTATCCCTGCTGCATAACAATCCAATAACCACATTACAGTCCCACTGTACAACATAGCTCAGCGTCTAGAACCCAGACAAAGGTAGTCCCACTGCCAAAAATTCCATCTATCCCACAATCAACCAGTCTCTCAGCCTGAGATTCCAATACGCCACCTATATCACCCTACACCAAAATCCCCAATCAACTGTCATTATACCCTATCCCCACTGCACTAACATACCTCACCCTTCTCACAGAACCAATTCTTCTTCCTACCATTGTAACCATTATTGTGCTCCCAGTAGTAACACCACACCAACCCTACATAGTCTCAAAACATAAAAAAACATAGCACAGATCCACACTTATCAAACAAGATATATTCATGTTTGGAACACACTATTCATTGTGTCCACTTTGATAAATAGGGGTGATCAGACAAGGGTTTTCATCATGGGGAATCCATATCATTTAACAATGTATACATGATAAAATAGGTTTTGTGTTAAAACCATTTACCAAAGCATTGCAACAAAAATAGAACATCAATGGTGTTCATGAAAATACCACCAATATCCATAATTTTCATAAGTTATACATCCATAACATACCAAAAAAAATAAACACGGATGGAAGATAAAATAAAAGTCCATGACCGAACATCTTCAATTCCCTACCAGTTATCATTTAATCATCACATTCCCCTCATTTATTTCTCTTCATTGAAAATATTCATTCATTCTTCACAATAATCATTAGTAAACCCACTCAACTTGATACACAAATAAAGAAAAGAATTTGAATCCATGCCTAAAAAAGGCAACCAAAAACCCTCTTTGCGCCAAAATAGGGGATCAAGAAGGTATTAAGAAACTCCATGAAAACCCAGCAAGAGTGAGCCCTAGCACTTGCGCACGACTCGAGTAGTGATATAAGATTTATACCCACTAAGAGGGAATGGAAAAAAAACTAGGAACAGAATATCTATGCTTTGAAGAGCCAAATCCTTTATTAAAGTTGGAATGGTTCAAAAGTCATTAATGTGGGATCATGGTCAACATCACATTGTTTGAGTATCTCCGAGTCCAAAAAATGTTGTAATATTAATGATATTCTTAATATACCTTAAAACGCTATTAAAAACACCCAAACAAGGCTTTAAACTCAATTTACATTTAATTTTATGCAAGAGGGGGGAAATTGGAAATAATCAAGAAACTGAAAATTTGGAGAGGGGCGAGGCATAGTTTAGTGCGCCTCCGTCACAGTTTCACCATTATAATTCCAATGTTATAGTGCCAAAATTTTGGTGCACCACTATATTAGAGAAATCATTATAGTGACACCGTATCAATAAACTTCTATTTTGGTGCCACCTTTGTTGTGCCACTATTTCAGTGTGCCGCTGTTTCAGTGTGCTGCCATTTTGGTTCCACCGTTTTGGTGCCACTATATCATTGAAACCATTTGGGCAGACATTATTTTTGAAAAACACCCAAAACACACCACCATGAACATCAAGCACACCCCAAGCACTGGGGTTTCCAAAAATAATGGCCTGAGGAAGTCTGGTTTATTAAATAATATACCTCTAAAACTATTATCCTTCCCAATAATTTAAAAGGAGGGGTCCGAACAACCACCCTCTGACATACCTATTAGGGACAAACCATCCTGTGTATTTTTGAAAATTGTATTGAAAACCATAACATCCAAAAACCCTCCTTGAAATCTATCCCTTGAATAAATATATAAACACTAAGGACCAACTACCCCAAACAACCACATAAACACAAATGGTCACACTATTAAGACAGATGGATTGGGGAGGTCCAACCTCCATGTCTAGATACTATCTTCTTTGGATGACACTGATCCACATGTAAGGAATTTCAACACAAAACTGAGAAAAAGGGAACAACACATCAGATAATGAATATGATGAATAATTACACCGTAAAATGAATTAGAAAATTAAAAAACAAGAAAAATTAGAACACCTATGGGTACTGGACACAAATTTGTGCCTCCTACTCCCAAATACTCTTCTTGAGGCTAGCATGCCTCAAAAACACACAGACTAATGGAATAACTCATCCATGAAGAATATTCTCTTCACGATCCTCAATTCTTACTGGCCACTCCATGAATGTCACCTCAGCCTCGATATCCAACTCTCCCCAATAAATGATGTAGGATTAATCGTGTAGTTACCGATCGACTCGAGAGACATGGAGAAGGTCATGGATCCTATCCAACAATGGTGAAAAAGGAAGCTGATATTCCCCCGTCCCAACTCATCCCTACATTATGAACCATATGATGAACTAAGGATAATGTTTTCCCCATCTTCCAAACCACTATTGAAAACATTGAGAGGAAACCTTCAAGAATACACGGTCCCCAACCATGAACTATAGAGGAATCCATCTATGATTAGCATACAACTTATGTTGGTCTTGTGCATCATTCATCCTCTCACGGACAAGATGCACCTTTTGTGTCATGCTCAAATACCATTTTGTCATGACCTAACTTCCTCAAAATGTGGGGGGGGGGATAGTAAAGTGCTACACCATTCCTCATTTAAGAGGAACGAGAGATACTGACCCTTGAGTCCCACCATCAATAGGCCCCGGAGTGTCAAATAGCACCAAGGGTATGGAATCTCACAAAAAATGGAAGACATTACCCTTTTAATGAAAATATGATTGGGAGATAAGATAGTAAAATCCAAAACAACACCAATCATTTATATAAAGGAATCAAAAATCCAAACTATGCTTGATTTAAATGTAAACTATGAAAAAAGTACAAAAAAATCTCTAAATCAAGTACCAAAAGGAGGAGACTTAGTAGTAGCACAAAAACTATCCCGATGCTTGAGCTAGTAAAGTCCAACATAGTCCTCAATGTCATCCTGGAATCCTGAAAATATTTTTACAATTGTAGGACGAGTATACATGTGTACCTAGCAGGAAAACTAATTCCACTCGGGGGGAAATATAAATTCCCCTCTGATAAAATGGTAAAACCATAAAGCACCTAATAAGGAGTAATAACCAACCAGGACTCACTAAAGTTCACTCACTAAATAATTCCCATCATGTAATGTATTAGTTTAAGCACATCGACATTATGGTACCGCACACTACTTTCCCACTGGTTAACTACTCATTTCCATTGGCTAATTTCTGGATGCTACCACTCTCCCAAAATGCAGTCCCACTACCAAGTCCTACCCACACACAAATGGGCCTCAATCCACACACAAAATATGCTCACATACACTTGGGCCACAAGCACACTATAGTCCATTTGCAAACACCTAGACCTCTTCTCGAAGACACTTGAGAAAACTATCCAAGCCCGAAAACTCTTGGCCCCCTCGTCCAAAAAAAAACTTAAGTAACAGATCTTGGAATATGGTAATATTAATTCCATTATAGCCTACCCAGATATGATTGAGTGGTATAAACATAAAAGAGGGTGTGAAGAAGAAAGTTAATAACCAATCCTCAATCCTCATATCAGGATGTTGGGAATGATAGCCACTCACATGAGATGGGGGTGTTCAACACTTGGGGCTCATCAAGGTTAGGGTGAGTATATAAATCACAAGGAAATAAGAACTATATATATAAGTAAAAAAACAATCATCCCAACATACGGGTCACAAAAAAATAACCATCCCCCCAGAGCCACATTTTTTTCAAACCCTATATGCACAACTATAAAAAAACCACTTTCAAAGAATAATCCCAACCCCCTTTTCATTTAACTACATTTTATTCATTATTTAAGTGTTTAACTTTAATTTTATCAATTACTACTTAGGTAAAAAACTAATCATATCCTCTGAAACTGTCTTTATAAGGTGAAGAGACTGATTGACTAAACACACAACAACCAACACACATCATTCTTCCATAATGCCAATTCTAATCAAGGGAAGGGAGACCAAGGTAATGAATTTCCATTTTAACACCCATTAATAAAAAAATAGAGAATACTCGACCTGTAGTCCCACTGTACACCCCCTGTTTCCTTAGAAACCCATCCAACCACTTATAACTGTTCTTCATCATAGTTATCTTACTCAATCATCCTCTCACAACTAAACCCATCAGCCCCGCTACACAACAAACCCACAACTAGAACACTTATTAACATGAAGACACTACACAACCCCATACTATAACACCAATACCCCAAAATTTCCCAGATTCAGTCCCACTGTATAAAAATCAACTAACCAAATTATTTTCCCACTCCCCAATGTCGCTTGGTGGCCAAAAAAATTAATAAACCCAATCCCACTACCTATAATTCCATCCATTACACAATCAATCAGTCTCTCAACTTAATATTCCAACACACCACCCATACCACCCCAAAAAAAATTTCCACATCAACAACCATTGAACCATAACACCACTACACACACATACGCCATAATTCTCATAGAACCAACTACCTTTCCCACCCCTATACCCATAAATGTGTGTCCAAAAAAATTCCACACAATCCACAAAACGTCACAAAACCAAACAGAACACATCACAAAACTACACATATCAGATAGGTTGTATTCATGTTTGTTACACACCGGTCTTTGAGTCCAATTTTATAAATAAGGTTGATCACATAAGGGTTATAATCCTAGGGTATTAATTTTTAAAAAAAAAGTAGAAATGATTAAATAGATTTCATGTTACAACCATTTAATGAATAATGACAACAAAAATAAAACATCACAAGTATGTAAGCAATGACCCCAAATGGCCATGATTTTAAGATGGCATACAACCACAACATATCATCAAAATAATCAATGATAATAGATGAAACAAAAGATCAACATGGACCATATTCAATTCCATACCCATTATCTTTTAATATGACTTTATAATAATTTATTACTTATCTATTAAAATATTCATCTATTATTCAAAAGGATCTTTAGAATACACCCTGAATGATACACAAATAACGGGAAACTAAAGAATCCCTAACTAAAACAATATGTGACCAAAACTCATTTTTTCTCCAAAATAGGTGTCACACGAGCAGCAAGGAACTCCACTAAAATTGATTAGGATGGGGCTCTAGCATATGCACTCAACTCATCTTGAGAGGAAGGCTATTAGCTCAGCAATAGGGAACGTAAAATAAAATTGTAAGGGATGATCCCAGATTTGATGAGCATGATCATATACTAAAGGATGAACTAGTTCAAAAGTCATTAACATGGGATCCTTCACAAGATCATGCATTTTGATTATCTCAATGTCCCCAAAAAATTAGGACAATAAATTTTTACATAATATCCTTTAAAATAGCCTTAAAATTTTCGTAAAAGGCTTTAAACATAGTTTATATGAAATAATATATTAGAGGGGAAAACTGGAAAAATTAATGAAATTCGAAATTTTAAAAATAGTGAAACACCATTTGGTGTGCCACTGATTCAATGTGGCACCACCATAGGGACATCGTTTCAATGTGTAACCATTTCGGTGCCCCTATTTTGGTGTAACACCGTGCCAGTTCCACTGTTTCTGTGAAATATTTTGGTGAAACTATATTTTATGGAAATTTTCTAAAAAAACCACTATGATCCCCAAGAACACCACAAGAATTGGATTTTGAAAAAGGAATGTCCTAGGTAAATCCTTGTCATTACATCAGATAACTATCAAACTATTCTCGTCCCTAAGAAATTAAAACCAAACTGTGAAAAAGAGGGGTCCAAACAACCACCCCATAAGATACCTCTCAGGGACACTCCACCCTTTGTTGTTTGAAAACTATAGTGAAAACCTTGACATCCAAGAACACATACTTGATATCTAACTCTTAAACAATTGTACAAACCCTAAGGCCCTACTTCCCCAAAAAACCACAAAAACACCAAAGCTTCCATTTTCTAGACACATGGATTAAGGTGTTCCTCCCTCCATTTCTAGATACTATCCATTTTGGGCTAAACTGACCCATGCACATGGGTTTAATTGAATCCTTATTAATGTGTATCTATTAATGATTAGGTCCTCCCCTTTACACATATAGGGAAATTACAAAAAATAATATAGAACATGGGAAGAAGACATAAGATAACGAATAAGGTCAAGAATTACTTCATAAAATAAAGCAAAAATTTAAACATAGAAAAAACATAGAATAGATCTGGGTACTGGGTTGGAATCTATTCCACCTCTCCAATGTAGTCTCCTTGAGGCCACCATTCATCCGTGACACATGGACCAAAGGAATGGTCTATCAATGAAGCGCCTTCTCCCCATGATCCTCAATTCTTACCGTACACTCCATGGATATTTCATAGTCCTCAACATACAACACCCCCATTCAATGATGTGGGTGTGATCGTGTAGATACCGACATAGTTCAGAGACATGGAACACATCATGGATCCTCAATAAATATGGTGGATATTCTATTTGATATTCCACCTTGCCAACTCATCCCAACACCTCAAATGGTCCAATTAACCCAGGAGAAAAGTTTATCACTCTTCCCAAACATTGTATCCCAAGTCATGGGGAAAACATCAAGAATACATGGTCCCTAACATCAAATTAAAAAGACCTCATTATATGATCGGGAAAAAATTCTTTTATCGGTGTTGTGTTGCCTTCATCCTATCACAATCATGTTGCACCTTCTCTATTGTGCTTTTACACCATTCTATTATGAACG
Source organism: Viscum album (assembly GCA_963277665.1). Lineage (NCBI taxonomy): Eukaryota > Viridiplantae > Streptophyta > Magnoliopsida > Santalales > Viscaceae > Viscum > Viscum album. The sequence goes on along the minus strand of OY728136.1, from coordinate 194,636,957 downwards.
AACCTCCTAAAGATAAAGTATTAGAAAAGAGTGTTCCATTCCCTTCCCTCATCATGATTACAAAGAGATAATGACCCTAGAGTCCCTCATTCAATAGGCCCTGGAGTGGAAACTATAATCCAAGGTATAAAATCTCAAACAAATTGAAAGGCATTACCCTGTTTAATGAAAATGGGATTGGCTGAAACGACAGTAAAATCCAAAACAACACCAAAAATTCATATAAAAGAAAACATAATCCATCCCATGATGGATTTAAATGTAAAATGGTTTAAAATATAACCAAATAACCAATGAAATTACAAAAAGAAAACGTCTATAAAGTAGCACAACCACTATCTTGATGACTGGCCTTTTAATGACCAATATGGCCTTTAAATTCCTCCTGGAAAACGGAAAATAATATTACCAATGTAGGGTGAGTATAAAAGTATACCTAGTATGAAAAATAAATCCACTTGTGCACATGTGGGGTAACATACTATTTCCCCTTTAAGAAACTAGTAGATACTAAAAGCACCTACTTAGGAGTAATAACAAGCCCAGCCACACTAAGGCACACACACTAAATAACACAAGTCAAGTAAAGTTGTATTATAAGCACATCAACATTTTGGTACCCCACAAAACATTACAACTAGTTAAATCCTCATTAATAATGGATAATGTATTGATGATACAACTATCCAAAAATGTATTCCCACTTCCATAACAGGCCCGCATGCACCTGGGCCTCATGCCCGAAACAAAACCCATCCACAACCACTTGGGCCAAAAACACTCTACACATCATGCCTATAGTAACCTATACCTCATCCAGAAGATAATTAAGAAAATAATCATGGCCCAAAAACACCGGGGCCCTCGTCCATAACATACCTATCCAAACGATCTTGGGGTATGGTAATCCCCAAGACATTACAACCTTCCAAGATACACTTAAGCAGTATGAACCTAGAAGCGGATGTGAAGAAGAAATTCCGTAACTAGCCATCCATCCTCCCACCAGGATATTGGGAAAGACCCCCACCCCCATAAAATGGGGGTGTTCGAAAAATGGTCCTCAATAAGGTTAGGGTGGGTATAGAAATCAGAAATAACTAAATAATATACATTTAAGTATACACACATTCAGAACAACCTATGGGTCCTGAAATAAATAAACTTCACACCAGATCTAGTTTTTCTGCTACCCCTATATGAAAAACTACACAATCCACTAGTACCGAAGAATAGACCCAACCATGTTTTCTTTTAACATCTTGTAATTCATTAATTAAGGGGTTTACATTAATTTATTCTTGCACAAATTGAGTCAACTACCTGGCACAACATATGTAATCATTCTCAAAAGGCGAAGTTCCTGATTAAATAAACACACAACAAACAACCTAAAACATTTTTCGGTACTTCCAATATTAAACAACATAAGAGGGAACAATGTGATTAATTTCCATTTTATTGCCCATTCATAAAAAAGATACATAGAATAATAAACATACAATCCCACTGCACACCCCCTTTTCCCGTAGACACCCATCCAACCACTTTCAATAGTCCTTATTAAATGTTTTTTCCACTCCATCATCCTCTAAAAACAAATTCATGTTACCCCACTATACGACAACACCACACCCAACACACCTATAAACATGAAGTCATGACACAACACAATCTTATAGCCCTGCTACACAATCATTTCTCAGATGCAGTCCCACTGCATAACAATCCCGTAATAACATTGCAGTCCCGCTACCCAACGTCCCTCGATGGAAACAACACAAAAAAGGTTTTCCCACTTCCTACAAGTTCATCCATTCCACAATAAATCAATATCTCAAACAGATATTTTAACACACCACATGTTCCACTACATAAAAAAACACCATAGTTACTATCGTTAAAACAGAACTCCACTGAAAACACATACCAAACCCTTCTCCTAGAAACAACTCACATTCCCACCATTGTACCCATAACAGTGCTCCCAACATGAGCATCACACAACCCACAAAAATTCCCAAAACCGAAAATAACATAGAAAAAAACCAAACCAATCAAACATGATATATTCAGGTTTGGAACAAACTATTATTTAAGTTCACTTTGATAGATAGGGGTGATCACACAAGGGTTTTCGTCCTAGGGCATCCATTTCTTTTATCCAATCATACACGATTTAACAGATTTCATGTTACATCCATTTAACAAAGAATCAAAATAAAAACAAAAAATCACCAGTACAAAAGAAATGACCTCCAATGACCACGATTTTTAGATGGCATACAACCAAAACATACTATAAAAAACTAATGTAGAAGATATAACAAATTTCCAACATCGACCATTATCAATTCCTGACTTGTTATATTTTAATCATCATGTTCCCCTAATGTATTAATAATCTAAGAAAAGATTAATTATTTCTTAACAACGATCATTAGTACACCCACTCAACATAATACATGAATATAGATAAGCATGGTAATCCCTACCTAAAATATTAGGTGACAAAAACTTCTCTTTGCTCCAAAATAGGGGATCGAACCAGTAGTAATTTTTTTTAGAAAACTGAGCAAGAGTGGGATATTGCATAGGCGTATGAATCTTCTTGGGAGGAAAGATTTTGGTACACCAAGAAGGAACAAGAAAAACACTAGGAAGGGAAGATCCTAGCATTGAAGTTCCAGATCCTATAGTAACAGAGGAATGGTTTTAAAACTAATTAATGTTGGATGATGGTCATGATCAAGTTGTTTGAGTTTCTCAAGGCCCCCAGAGCATTAATATATTAAATATGTACTTAATAAACATCAAAACAATGTTTAAAACGCTGAAATAAGGCTTGAAACTCAGTTTAAATCAAATATAAAGTAAGAGGGACGAAACTAGAAAAACCAAGGAATATGGAAATTTGGAAAAGTGATATACACTATTGGGTGTGCCATAATTTCGGTGTGACACTTTCATAGTGCCACTATTTTAGTTCCACTATTTCAGTGTGCCACCATTTTGATGTCACTATTTCAGTGTGCCACTATTTTTTTGTCACAGTTTCAGTGTGCCACCATTAAGGTTCCAATGTTTTGGTGCCACAATTTCTGTGAAACTATATCCCTTGAAAACTACCAAAAATTCAATATGTCCCCCAAGAACACCAAAATAACTGGATATTCTTAATGGAGTGGCCTAAACAAATTTTGGTCATTAAATATTAAAACATTGTAATATTTGGAACATTTTCACTTTAAAAACCTTCTTTCATGTCCCATCTGTGAGATTAATTTTTAATTATCTTTTTCAACTTATGTGGTTTTAATTTGGAAAAATGTATTCTATATTTTTAGTAATAACATATTAGAATTTCAATAAGATAAAATCAAATTTCTATCAAAATTATTAGTGAAAGTTGTAGAAATTAATTATACTGATTAAAAGAAAAATAACAATCCCATAGGATTAAACTATAAATTTAACGGTCCGAATAGACTAGAAACTAGTTTATACATCAATAAATAGATATATTTACACCTTTTAACATAAATTATAAAAAACTTCCATTATTTAACCCAATTCAATAGAAAAACATGGGAGTAATTCACTCTCTAAAAAATTACACCTTTTCAACTCACCCCACATATTAAGGTCACCCCCTCTCCTCCTCAATTTACACCTTCAGAACAAATTTGTTATGAAAATCCCTACCCAAATTAATAAAAAAATAACCTTTACTCATCATATTACCATTATATTCTATTAAAATTCCATCCATGTAAGGGTTTAGTGCAAACCTAAGGATGATACGTGAAGAGAGGGTAATGATTTTCAAAAAAATATTAATTCCTTATATGCATCATTTAATAATAATTATATCCTGATTATAAAATAAAATAAAAATATTAATTAAATTTTTAAACATTTGGGTAAATTATATGAGTTAAAATCACACACACATCAATCAAATGTGTTACAAAATCATCATTCATGTGTAGACCAGACTACTACCTTGCGAACTGATGTCATTATTTCTTACATTACCACATTTCAATGTTATAAATAATGATTTAAAAACAATTTAAAAATTAAAATTTTGATATTAATGATGTATTTATGATCTATAAATATAATATAAAGCATCATTTCAAGATTTACTTTTTTGGGAATATGATAACATCACTCGTTTGTACGACAGACTACCCCCTCAAGAGGTGATGTGATTCCTTCCTTTTTTACAAGTAATGTGTTAAAGATGGTTTAAGAAAACTAATATATATATATATATATATAATATATTTTGAGAGAGATTTTACTTTTCATTCTTCTAATATGATAAGAAAATGGAAATAATGTTCATGTTAATGTCTGAACTACATTCTCAATTAACTATGTATTTCATTTTCTATCACCAAATTTTATGAATTAATCTAAATAAGTATATAAATTGTATATATTATTTTTTATATCATGATTTATATCCTGATGATTATGAAATCGTGATCTATGTAAGACAAGGTAAAAAATAAAAAGTCCAAACAGACTCGGAAAACATGGTAATTGACACACAAAAAACTGAGAATAATGAAATATTAATAACAATAAGGTAATAAGAAGTTATAAAAGAATAATTAATGATATTATAAATATTAATATAGTTCTATTTTAAGTTATTACATTTCATAAAATCATTATATGATATTTTAATGATCGTTCAACCAAATAGAAGTTTATGGTAATGGATTTTGCCTCAATTTCATTTTATTGAGTAGTATTGTAATATTATGCACCTAGTTACTTTTATATGGTCTATATTATGATCCCTTAACGTGTAATATCAGGAATTATTCATTATTTATTGTATTTTATGTTTCAAGGTGAATTATTTCATCAAAGGGGATTTTAATTAAATAATAATTAGTGATAAAGAATGTCCTAACTCAATCCATTTTCATGGGATAATGTTACTATATCGTTGTCAATAATATTATATGACTATGTGTATAATTAATTCTGAAAATATATTGTTTTATTTCCAATTTTTTTTGTATATTTATAGTTGATACACATAATCGATTCATTTATTACTTCTCACATCAACATTATTATCATTTTAATGGTTTATTTCCTAATATCTTTCTAATCGAGATTGTTTATTATCCATTTTCATTAAAGAATTATATTATAATTTTTTTAATAAAACATTAAATTTTTTCTAATCTAGTTCTTCCTGATATTTTTGAAGTGATATTAACATTTTTCCACTATTTTTTACTTAAAATTATTGAGTTTTTTATAAAATCCAACTTCATTTCCCTCTTCGTTCAGAAATCAATTTTATTAAAAAATAATTTTTTATTATACTATTTTTTAAAAATTATTCATTAAACCTTTAAAAATTATTTATTAAAAAAAATTATACCCATTTTTTTATTTTTATAAAATGTTTTAAAAAGATGCATTTTTTCCGAAGACAATACTTTTCTGACATTTTTACCTTAAAAACAATATTTTCGGTACAACATCTATTTTATTACCCATTTAAATGACCCTAATTTATTTGAAGATTAAATATTAGTTTTCAAATATATTATTAAACGATTTTTTTTAAATTAGTTTTCAATGAAAATTAATTTACAAATCTTTTTCCAAAATGAATTGGATATTTTCCTCCGGTATTTAACAATCTTATTATAGTATTTATATTAATTATTGAAAAAGAATTTTACCCTTAATTTGGTGGTTATATATTTTATTGATATAATCCTTATTATTTATATTGATGGTTTATGATTAGTTAGAATATGTATGTACTATTTTTAAACTATTCACTTTACTATGGATTGTTTATAATTATGTTAATTGATTAGGGAAGGTATTTAATTTTTTTTACTTGTTTCAATCTAAATGTTTATGTTGATTATGTTTCACCCCTTTAATATAAATAATGAATTATATTTTATATATAATGGATAAACCCTCTATATCACCTTAAGGCTTCAATAGGTTTCATTAGAAAAACTAGATATGGTTTTGGGAGACACCTTGATCATTTTTTAAGTTCACAGTATGAAGCATTGAAGGTATTATATTCTTGTTATTAAGACTTAATAGTATTATATTCTTGGCACGAAGTATTGATAGTATTATATTCTTGTCTTGAAGCCTCAATTGAATGTTTTAGATATCAATCACTATGAATTTAGTTATTGATATTCCAAGTGATTATTATATTAGTAAGAATATTCATTGTTAGGTTTCATGGTTATGTGATTATTTATATAGAGTTATTTGATCTCCTTTTATTCTATCCATATTATGATCAATTTTTTAATTATTTGGAATGTATTTATGTTTTTTACATTTTTAGTTTGTTGAAACCTTATTTATAAATATATTCTATTGTAAACGAACCATTAATGAGAATTTGATTTCATAAATAATTTTTTTCGTTCCCCTTGATTCCAAAATTTTTACTATAATTGATATGCATGGTTATGATAGATATAATAAATATTTCTCCAAAAAAAGAAATTAAAATGTTGTAATTTTTTTATTCAAATGTAACATGAAACTCACATATGTATATATTTTACGAAGAATATTTAATTGATTAGTCATTTAGAATGAAGTTATTTGTATCATATCCTAATGTAATGGTATTAGGGGCCAGCTCTAGGATACTGGATCCAGGGTCAATACAGTTGGTGTTAGAGTATTTTTTTTGGAAACCATGGGAAATCGATTTAAAAAATCTATATTAGGGAATATAACCCTAAGGTAGTCTTTGATGATAAGTATAGAAGAAAATACTATTGTTAAGGTATGTTAATAATTTTATAGATTTTCATTACAATAAATCTCTATATAGTAAATATAAATAGATTTGGTTTTGGAATAGATTTACAGAAGAGGTAATAACTCCAAAAATGGTGTGTTAGACTTGATTTAATTGTAACCTGGTACATGAATAAATCCCAAACAGCAAACATGGTATGGAACTCATGATGGATATTCTTATGATAATATAGATTTTATTTACAAACCATTATGAAATAATGAAATACAATGATATTCTTAAAGAAACCATGTTTATGACTATGAGATTATCTATGATTAAAATTTCACTAATTTTTTGATTATAAAATATGTTTCAAAATGTTATGATGAAATCTAATTCATTCAATTATTTATAAAAAAGATCCTATTGAATGAATGATAACCATATCAAGGCCTGTATTCCATGTTTGGATTTACCTCTAAGAAAAAATAATAATATTATAGATGGAGACACATTTATAAATTATAAAATTTTAACCATATTGGGGTAGATTACTAAGGTTATGAGAAATAACCATTCTCATATCAATAATTCTGCTGATCAACTATGTGGAGTAAAAATTTTAGGCAACATCATGCATCAAAAACCACTATTCATTAATGATAATTTAAATCCATTTTTAGATGAGCAATGGATATGTTCCACTGAAAAGATATTTATCAATTTAGAAAGAAGTGAAAGGGAGAAAGTATTCAATGTTGTTTATTATAATCAGGTTGATTCAGATCAATAGTGGTCATTGATTCAAAATACAAAATATGAGTAGTAAAAAACAATCATGGAGTGGAATGATTTCAAGTTAATCTTCTTGGATTTTTTTCTACCTAGAAACAAGATGATATAGAAAGGATGATATTGACAATAAGATAAAAAAGAAGAGGAAAATTGATTCATTTATAAATAATACATTATAAGGATATCTTGTCATTATGTGGAGTATGTACATAATCCAAAGAGAAAGGAAGACCATTTATTCGATGGGGTCAATCCAATTATCTGAAGGGAACTATTCTGCCAAGCATTCTCATCAAATGGACATAAGAATCATATGATATTAAGATAGTGAAAGAAATATTCAATTATTATAACATAAAAATAATGAAATATAAGATGAGGATAACCTAGAAAAAACGAGGATAAATGGATGAATTGAAAGAATGATTTTACAACATTTGATACTTATTGAATGAAACACCTTGGAATATGCTTAAAAGGAAAGGTATTTTTCTTCATCTATAGAGAAAAGGGGAAAAATGATTATGATATAAATGTAAAAAAATAATTTTCACACATAAAAGGTTCAACTAAAAGGATATGGGGCATAATGAGAATTAATTCCCCAATATCCAAGGGAATGTAGTTTAGAAGTTACTAAGGTATCAAAGCCAAGATTATGTTCTTACCATTGATGAAGTGAATTTACCAATGTTATAGATTTTGTATTAAAGAATTATATTATAAGAGATTATTAATAAATTATATAATGTTTATTATAAAATGTATAAGGATTGTACTGTATTAATTTCTATTATGGATTTTAATTCATATGTTGAATAGTACTAAAAACCAAGAAAAATGATTTAGTTGAACGTTAAAAATAATGGAAGGCACAAGATTGATGGAAATAAAATTATAATTTGTTTATAATGTCGAGATAATTATGTTTGGATAAATAAATGATTGATATGTATAAAGTATGTGGATATCACTAACTAACATGAAACAAAATAATGATAAGTTTGTTTTGGAAATTCAGTAACCTTCTTTCTATAGTTACAGTTCATGATCTTTTGGAAGGGTCATAAGGTTATAAATTAATGAAATCATTTATATTAGACATTTAATGAGGTTTTATAAAATTAATTTGTTATATTTTGTAACTTCTGCTAACCACATTGGTTTCGGAAAATAGTTAGAGATAAAAGGAAATATTTTTCCCTCTTTTATGGATCTTATGATCTATTAGATGAAAATCATTCCACTTCTTACATAAAAAACTCATTTATGGATATTAATTTCATAGAGTAAGAGATCAAAAGAACTAAAAAGTGGATTTGTGTTCTTTTGATATAGAAATGTATCAAGTATCTATATTTACTTATATTCTAAACCAGTAAACAAATTTCTTAACTTTAAGAAAACCGATCTTGAAATAAATGTTCATCTTACCCCAATCAATTTTGATTATATGAATGATATTTTGAAAATTATTTAATTAATGGTTTTCAGGCCCTCAACATTTCGTTGATCAATAACTTTATATTTGATAAATTACCCCAATCACTATATATAATGTTTTATGCTTTTAATACATATCATCATGTTCCACCAATGTTATCCTACTTGGAAACATAATTATATATTATTTCATGTGACCTTTGTACTCCCATTGTCACTCTAATTATGAGGATATTTTGTTAAGCCTCTTAAAGTATGGGGTTTTCATGAAATAAAAAATCAAAAATAAAATCCAATATTACAGAGGTCATATTTAAATTTTGATCATGCAATTTACTTATGGTGGGGATAATGTAGCACCCTAAAATTTTAATAAACGAACACCATACTCAATTTCATTTGTAACACATGAAAACCAAGAATGAAATGGAATAAAGATTCCAAATATGTTATGATATATTTATTATTTTTAATAAATTAAATCTATTCTATATATTTCAATGAAATCATTATGGAATTAGTTTTCTTTACACACAATAATATGTTTCTTCTATGGCTTTCATTACAAGCGAGATCGATGTTTATGGAACAACACTATTATATTAATATTATTATTTAAAATGATAGATATAACCTATATATTAAATTACAGTTTTTGAATAGGATTATATATGTTATGAAAATTAATTTTTAAAATCATATGTCACAAAATAATTGAAAATAAATAAAAAAACTAATTTATTATAAGGGAAATGTGTTTTATAAAAAAACTATTTTAATGCACCGAAAATATTTTATCTTTATAAATTTTAATAAATACCAATATTTGATGATATTAAGGACGTTGATATATAATATATCCAATAATATTTTTTACATGAATCAAATATATTTTTGATAGGAATAATATATGGGGAGACCCAATTTTACACATAAAAATTCAAATTTTTATGAAGGTAGTTTTGCAGCCTTTTAATAGTGAAATTATTTAAAAAAATCTTAGAATTGTATTTATTTTTTTAAAATAAAATAGATTTTTCTAATTTTAATTTAAAAATTATATTTTTGTGAATTTATTGAATTTTTATGTGAAGTTTCATTTTTTGAAGAATAGATAAAAATACTAGATTTTAATTGAAAATATATTTTCATATAAATAATTTATAATGTAAAATTATTATTTTAATTGGTTTAAAATTACAAATATTTCAATAAAACTTATATTAAACTAGTTTATTTTACTTTTATCAATATTCTGTTGAATGTTTATAAATATTATTAGTATAAAATTTAAGATTTCTAGTTTCAAAAAAGGTTTTCTCATTCCTTCTACGAGATTAAATTTAATGTAAAATTTACCACTTATATGATATTAATTTAAAAAATGGATTATATATATAAATTAATCATAATGTATAATGTATAATAAGTAAAAAATTATATTTTAACATAATAATTTGAAAAATAAGTTAATATTAAATATAATGATTAAGAGAAAAATGAGTTTAAGAAGGTAATAAAATATAAACCTAAGGGGTAAAAGGCCAAGAAAATATTCTAAAACTTTATGTGTTGACTGATTTAGACCTAATAACATATTTTATATAGGTTGATACATTATTAGAGCTACATTACATGGAAAAAAGGTGGTTGGAATTCACACTTTAAAAAATATATATGTTTTCCACTTACCCCACTTATAAAAGTACACCCTCCATCCAACTCCAATAACACCAAAAATCCAGTTTTGATATGCCATTAACTAGAAAAATTTATAAAAAAATTTCATCTCATAATTTAAGAACCCATATAGTTGACATAAATTCATCCTATGAATTGGTTAGTGAAATATTCTCGAGGATCCCTAAAGAAGAAGTAATGTTTAATAAAAGCATTTTTATTTTATATAATTTTACACCTCCAAAAAATTTAATTTTATAATACATATATAATAACATAAATAAAATAACAATGTGATATTATTTTTATGTTTATAAACTACAACCACACACATATCCATCAACTTCCATATGAAATCATCGTTTGTGTTTACAGAGAAATACTGCCTTGCAAATCGATGTCATTTAATTTTCCATTACAAACATTAATGTTTGGGGATTATTATTGAAATGATTTTTTTTTTGAAATTTATAATATTTAAGGTGTATTTAATCTCTTGCAGTAATTATATAACAAATAAATTTTAGCCTTCCAAATTATGGGAATACAATAATGTCACTCATGTGTACGGCAGACTACTAACACGTGATGTGATGTGATGTGTTCACGGATTACATGTAATTTATTAAGGATGGTTTTAAAAAACATATGTGATATATATCACATAATAATTATACTATAAGGAATAGATATAATTATATATATATATATATTACTTTTGTTTGTCTCAATACGATATGAAAATGGAAACAAAATTCATGTGTACGTACGACCTACAGTCTCCATGAAGTATATATTTCATCTCCTGTGAAAAAAATTAATTGATTAATATAAATAAATATATATTGAATATATATTATATTTAAATAATATTTTTTTATCCTTTATATGATTGAATGATTATCTAATAAGAGTAACAAAAAATAACTTGTCAAAACATACTAAAAAACAAAGCAATTAAAATAAGAAACAATGAGAATAATGAAATATTATTAACAAGGAGGTTATAATATGTCATAAAATAATCATATATGATATTATAAATATTAATATAATTAGTTTTTTATGTTAATAACAATATTATAACCATTATACATGATGTTAAATACATTTTAAAAAATTAAGTATAAGTTAAGGGATTTCGTCTCAATTTAATTTCATTGAGGCATAATGTAAATTAATGAACATAATTACATTTATTTAGTGTATATAAATACCCCTTCAAATTTATTATCATTAATAATTCATTATCTATTGTATTTTATGTTTCAGTTTTAATTATTTAATATAAGTGAATTTTGTTTAATATTTACCATGTGGTATATAATTTCATAACTCAATCACATTTCCTGGGGATATATTAATTCTTAACATGTAGTTAATATAATAGTAATATGTTTCTAATTAATTTTTCCTATATATTAATGTATTTAATATATTTTTTGTGAATTTACTTTTTATACAAATAATATATTCATTTATTAATTCTCACACGAACATTATGATCATTCTAGGAGTTTATTTTATAATTGAATTCTAATCACGATTGTTTATTCATGAATTTATGTTAAACAAAATTGCGGTTTCATTGTTTAAAAAACCTTATAATTTTATTCTACCTTATTTATTCTTGATCGTTTTCAAGTGATATTACTATTTCTTCACTCATTGTAATTAAAATTATTGAGAAAAAATTTTAAAAAAATTTGACTTTATTTCTCTCTTCATTCAGAAATATATTTCACTAAAAAATCCTATTTTTTGAAAATGTTTCCAATTATTTTTTGACTAAAAATTTACTAATGATTTATTAAAATACTTTTCACCCATTTTTTCTTTTTATAAAATTTTTATAATGGAAAATTCATGTCTCTTTCAAAACACGGATCCTTTATATTGTTTTTAAAAGGAAAAAATGTTATTTACGAAATGTATGGAATTAACCACTAACATGGAAAAATTTCATTGATTCTTATTTTTCATGTTTCTAAATATAATTTTAATTAAAAAAAATTTAATAGTGAATTTCAATTAAAATTTATTTTCAAAAAAATTAATATGATATTTTCCCCAAGAACTCTTTTGAAGATATTGTTATTGTATTTATATTAATCAATAAAAATATCCATACACTTACTCCAAAGTGTATATAATGTTTTGATATCATATATATTATTTCTATTGATGGTTTATGATTAGTTTGACTTGGAATTTACTATATTGATACATTCAATTTATTTTAGATGGTATATGATTATATTTCTTGATTGGGGAATGTAGTTTAATTTTTTATGGATGATTTAATATTGATGTTTTTGTTGATTTTGTTTCAAACCTATTATATGAGGAATTAATTTGATATCATCTGTGATAGGCGAGGTATTTGGTTCCCATAAAATGCATCAGTACGTTTTATGGGACAAACTACATATGGTTTTTCCTGAGGCCTTGTCCATTTATTATATTCGTTGAATGAAGCAATGAAGTCATTAGATTCTTGGAATGAAGATTTTATAGAGTTAGATTCTTCACATAAAACCTTTAAAATATTAGATTCTTGGAATGAAACATCAAAAGTATGTTTTAGATATTCATAATTTTTCATTATATCATTATTGATTTATTTATTGATATTCAATGTGATTATTAAACGAGTAAGAATATCCATGATTAAGTTTCATTCACATGTGATCAATTATAATGAATTATTGGGTACCCTTTTTTCCTATCATATTTTTCTTATGTTATTAATTTAATTTAATTTGTTTTAGTAATTTCACATTGTGGTTTTTTATTAAACCATATTTATTCAACGCTTTTATTGTACACTTACCCTTACTAAGAATTTAAGATCACCCCTTTTTTGTTTTCTTTCTAAAGGATTCCATGCTATTTTTATAATTGATATATATGGATAATATATATTGAATAAATTTATTCTCAAAAAAGATAAGAAAAAAAATATATTTTAATTTATGTATTAAAATATAATATAAGAATCATTTATGGATTTATTTTAACAATAATACTAAACTAATAATTCATTTGGGATGAAATTTCTTGTATATTATGTTAATTTAATTGTAGTGGGAACTTTCTCTATGCTTCTATGGAATAGGTTACTAAATCTATTGAATGTATGGTTGAGAAATCATTTAGGATAGATATGACTTTCTCCATATATTATGATTATATTATTCATATATTTTATATCCATGAGTATTTAGACCTTTTCAATTCTTATATTGTATATTATTGAATAATACGTCTTTATTATGGAATCTTCCACCTAGTTTTCCTTCATAATGCAGTAATGTATTTATTAGTCATAGTCTATGATTTATTCGAACCATATCAGTCAGTGCTTGTTAATTTTTTTTGTGAATATATATTTTAGGATCTTATGGATAGTATAAATGTCAAACTTTTTATTATAGATAATATGGTATGAAATTTTGAATCCAAATATTTTCTATAAAACAGTCAATATCACGAGTTGGGTATTTTTTCTACTTTTTATTTAATTTTCATGATTCATAACAAATTTCAATGATCATTATTTATAATATCACAACCCAAAAACTTTAATGATGTATGACAGTATAGGAAAAATTATTCAACACTATAGGTTAGTGAAAAAACAAGTAAAATGACTAATATCCTCATAATCTACTTGAGATATTCCACACATTTTGTTGTCTAAAAAAATATTACTCCCTTCCATATCATCATTGTTAGTGAATTTTATTACAGTGATAATTTTCTCACAAAACTATCGTAATATCAGGCCAATCCAATAAAACATTTGATCTGATTCACAAAGATTGACCTTTTCCCTTTTTCAATTACATATGCCTTTTATATTTCAACTTATTATCTTTCCTCGATGATAACAATAACTAATAAAGATACTATTTGTAACCAAAATTCACACATTCTATAATTGAAAAATTATATATGATTTTATATGGACATGATCACAATTCCCAAATGATCATAACGTTCTTCCATTATTTTAGAATATAAAAGAATGTCAACAATAAAGTCAACCATGAAATTTTCATGGTTTTTAGTTAAGAAACATTTAATAAACATTAAAATTATAGAATAATTTTTATTTCATAAATGGAATTTCATATTTTCATAGTGTCCATACCTTGTTAGAAAATCTATCATGGGTATACATTATCTTCTAAAACACAATCAATGATATCCAAATCAGAGGTCAATCTTTGAAAAGTATTGATCCTATAATACTTAATTGAACAAGTCATCAATAAATGGTAGAATATATTTTTTTCTTATTGGGATATTATTATGTTTGCTATAGTCAACGCATCAGAACATTGATCCATTATTCTTCTTAACAAAAAGAAATAATACCTCTTAATTAAATCACTCAAGAATAAAAACCCCTTATCGAGATTCTATATCAATAGGATATTCATTCTTACAAATCAACATGAGAAAATCAATATAAAATCATTAAGTTATGAATAAATCCATGTGTGGGTTAGATTGAAAACCTAATGTCATGCTCTTGGTAAAATATATCCAGTTCATCTAAAAATATATAATTATACTCTCTTAGAATATTCCAATCATTAATTTTGACTTAATCCTTGTTCATTTGAGGTAGAAATATGTCATTACTGGGTACCATAAAACATATTAAATAATTTTCTTCCCAATATATCAGAGATCATAACAATCCGTATATCAATATTTGATCATATCATAGAAGGGTATATGGAATGAGACCTATGTATCCCAAAAATTCATATGTTATCTTTGTTTGAACAGAAAATCCATATACCAAATAACAAAAAATTCAACCAAGGGAAGAAGAACGTGATCTAAATATAGTATCTTCTAATGAAGTTATATTGCAGAAAATTTATATATCATTGATGATATCATTGTGAAACTATGGGTTTTTACAGATATCTCATTACCCATGGTTTGAGGTGGTAAATAAGTATTATTATAAAAAATATGTGATATAAAATAATGTGAATAACAATAATCAATTAAGGAATTTTCATATCTATAGTTAATAATGGGTGTACCTTCTGAAAATTCATTATCAAGATCCAACTCAGTAGTAGCGATGGAATATTATCTCTCATTATCTTATGATTTAAGAGGTTACTAAGGCCTATTCTATTTAATGGATTTAGGGTTAGGGAAGTAATTTTCATAATACCCAAACTATTTTCAAAGGAATAGTTGGAGTATTGGTTGAACATTACTTAGAGCCTATTTATCTTTTTTGACATAAATATCAACATGGAACCATTTCATTAGTTTTTTTCAATATAACTTACACAAAAACCCCTAAATCACTCCCCAGATCCCATAAAAATATTTATCGAGTGCTTCCTCCCACATTGTTGACACATTGCCAATTGGGATTTAGTTACCTTATGTGGATTATCATCATGTCTTTAATTATAATCCTCCTTTTCTTCATGTCCCCATAATATATACATCCCCCAACTTCTATATCTACCTTTAGAACAGAATGAAAAATATCCCTATAGATTACAACATCCTTCCCTTTGAATACATCAATTCAATATACTGAATAAATAGTATATGATGATTTTAGATTGGGAGGTATAACTATGGGTATATATTCTGATCCTAATATTTTCTTCCTCATATGTGCAAGTTGATTCTCCCTTCTTCAATTTCTAAATAAGGAATTCCAACCCTGTCTTAGTGAAAACTGTTTGATGTATTTTCTTGATGATGTATAAATTTTTTAACTCTAGAAATTATATAGATCCTAATACATCCTTTTTAATATAATTCTTAACTAGAGTCATCCATTGGTTGACCCATGCTTCTAAATGATAAAAAGCTCAAATGTCTTTATTATGCTCCATGTAATAGAAGAAAAAAATATATTTTACATCACATTGATCCATTTCCCAGTAATAAATTGATTAAAATATCCAATTATTTAGAGTAGATGTTGATGCATAAAGGATTTAACAGAAATATTCTCCCTTTTAGGGTTTCTGGTAGCTCAACACAATCCTCGTCATTATTCATTGCCCTTGACAATATCTAGATAATTGATATGAGTTTTTCTAAACTAAATCCCATTAAATTTGGTAGTTAATTCAGAAAATCTATATATTCTCCATCACACTAATTTTGAACACATTTATTCCTTATTCCAACCATTACATCAAATAAAATACTTTTTTGGGACATTAGTTCCTAATTTTTATGAGGGAAAACTTCTTGTTTTGAATAATTTAATAATCAATGATGTACATATCCAAACATAGAACCATATATACATAAATAAATTTTTCCATTGGTTTTACTTATATTGTTCTATAACATTAAAATATACAAATACCTTATCATGATTCCTTACATTAATCTAAACTAACAAAATAATGTATACTAAGATTGTCTAGTTAGGTGTGCAGTATTAGGTCCACTAAGTAAATTCATATTAAGGGTGTGCCCTGATAGAGCTCTAATTCATTGTGTAATGATTTAATCTCTAGACATGACAAGTTTCACGATACCGTGGTAAATAACCTTGATAATTATTATAACACCTTGGGGATGGACCTTGGTGATATGTTCATGAATGTCTAAATGAAATGTTGTAGCCACATATTCAAGTTATGTTTCAAGTTCTTTTCATTATTATATCCTTGTAGTTCCATTGATCATGTCTTTATGTTGTATTGAAGTTATTTTCATTATGATATCCCTATACTTCCATTTCTCGTGTTTTTATGTTATATTCAAGTTATTATTAATATCACAAGTACATTGATTCCCTTTTTTACCCTTATTGGGATTTCTGCTCACCCTTTTCTTTGATATATGTCTGCATGATTTGACATGTAGTTGTTGTACATAGGATGAACCTATGAGGAAGCCTTAAAAGTGGTTTAGAAGAATATTTTATGTTGTATTCATGTTTTGTTGTTCTTGATTTCCAAGACACTAGACTTTAAATATCCTCTGTATATAAAATGTAATGAAAAGTTATGTATTAAAAAGGTGGTATAACGCAGTTGGTATCAAAGGATAGTTTAGTTATTTATGGAAATTAGGATATGAAAACTTTAGGAAGAATCCAATAGAAAAGTTTAAATATAGGAAATCCTCCTGTTATTTTGGTGAGTATAGAAACATAAGGTTGTTATCTAATACATAGAATAATTCATTGGTTTCTCACTAATGTTTAATAAATAAATACAAAAAATAAAAAAATTATCCCAATGATTCCAACTATGTAGAACAATGATAATCATAAATAGAAAATAAATTTATTTCATTGTTTAATTAATACATTTTACAAATATTCATACCATCTACGGACTAAAATATTTAATCACTTTGAGATTAACTATATAAAAAACATATTTTACAACACATAGGAATATATTTCGTAAACCATTATTCCAATAAAAATTATATATATGTTTCTAACAATGGACTATATATTGGAACGGTATATTTTCTATTGCTAAAACATTTTACTAACAAATATTTTGCTATCACTAAATTCATGTTAAAAAACCTATAATTTTTTTTATTATGATAGATAAATTAGTTTGGTTTAAAATATAACAGTACCAATAGAAAATATATATGATTCTATATATGATTAGTGACAAATTCATACCACATGATAATCTATTGAAAATTGAGATATTGATAATTAATATCAATTTATGAATTCTTTTTTTACAAAAATAAACGTTTTATATTATAACAAAATTTAATTGAAACACTATATTATATTTATTAAAATAATTATATATTAAATAATAATTATAATTATTATATAGTATTTATAAAATTAAATTCATTAGACCAATATTAATGTGATCTGGAAGACAAAATATTGAAATTAAAAAAATACACCAACCAAGCTGTGAACAAGAATTTGAGTCCATAATATCATTTATTTCAATACACAAAACAATGGTCACACAAAATTCATGATACACATTCAAGATCCATTGAATATTTTTTTCACATAAATGCAAAAAAATTGTGGAATGAACTAAAACTAAAATCACAAAAAACTAATTCCATACCCTTCAATATTTTATGCTAATATTTATGAAGATAAATTCTTTTACTATGGTCAAACACCAGTGGAGCTTCATGAGTAAAGATCATTGGATACTAATATTTTAAAATAGAATGTGTCCATAAATATAATCCTCTACAAATTCTGGCTATATATATCATGAATGATAACTATAACAAATTATAAGAAAACTTATTAAACAATAAATTGAAACAAACCAACCAAAATAATCAAAACATAACATGTTAGAAACAACTTCTGTATTCATTTTGAATGAAATGAGAATGGTTCATAAGCTTATTTAGTGTAAAAATATACACAAAGTTCTTTATTGTAACCTTCAAAATAAACATTAAAACACAATCGCAAAAAATAAAATAAAAAAATTATACTTTAAATGGTAGAAAAATAGTACTCGCCCTTAATGGCCCTAAGGCCTTCATTTTTATTTATTTTTGATAACCCCCTTTCAAGGGAAGAGGGGGAACCCTTAAAAGGCCCGTACGCATACACATTACATTTCCCATAGTCTTAATAGATATTACTTGACCTAATGGTCTTAGGGAATTCTTTTAGACAATGCCTACAAGGAACTTCCCCTCACCAAAATTTGTATTATGATGGTAGCTCTCCACCGTTTCATGGATGTCCGGCTCAGCTTCCTGGGAATGACTTGGTTGGCCCCGATGTCGTATCCATACCCTCTCATTATTATAAAATAATATGGTTCTGCTATAGTGAATGCACCTTCTCTGAATCCTCCTATGGGGATGCTCCTTTTTTTAGATTCTTTTTAGGTATACTGCACTTATCATGTGGCTATAAGCCCTTGAGGTGGCTTGAAAAACTTGAGGTGGATAGAAGGCCTTAAAATGTCCTTAAATCCTTACTAACCCGAAGGCATAGGTGTCCCAAAGGCCTTAAGGACTCCTATACCAAATCGGTGGCCCAATTTGAATAGTTACGACTGTTACAATACCGAACTGTACCTACTATAATACCCACTAAAGTGCAGTAAAATTATGCCTCCACCTTCTTTCAATATTGGGTATCGTGGATGAACTTATAGAGACTTCACCAGCTGGTCTGAGGATCGTGTGCTAAAATAGTACAAAAATGTGAAATTCTGGAATTACATGAACAATAATATAATTGTTGACGTCATTGAAAAATTTATTTGAGTTAGCTTTAAATATAAAATAAATGACCAATGAAAATATCATAGATTTAAACATCATGTTCCCTTCAACCGATACACATAAAATCAACCTGATGAATCACCCAAATCAATATAATAATCAATGATACCAATTCCACCTAATAGTGAGTAAATACTAATGAAAATTTTAAAGCATATGGCATCCAATTCTTAAATCCAATTTATAAATTGAATTTCAAATAAAAAGAAATTTTGAAAAATTAATAAGTCTTCAATTAGTTATGAATCACAATTTTATAAAAAATTGTGCTATCTAATTTAAAAAATATTATATATAGTATACTGTTCATATTATAAAATTTTCTTCATAAATAATAATATTTTGAAGAAATTTATTCTAAAACCGTTAAATGTAACATTGTAATATAAAAACTTCCATTAAAATATTATTCATAAGAAATGTAAAATATAATAAAGAACAAAAGAATGGTGATTATGTTCTCATCAACTTAAAATCAAATATCTAAAAGTGTTGTTATTTGTTCATCCATTTGTAAAAAGGTTTCTATCACATTGGAATGTAAAAATGAGGATCTATATATAGTTTTCAATAAGATATTAGAAAAATACCATAAATAATTTTTAAATATATCCACTAAAGTAGTTGGAATATGAATAGGGTGAATAAAATCAATCCAAAGTTCAGATTCCCTTGATTTTTTTATTTCTAATTTTTAACTCCCTTCTTCTAGATAACCACACATATAGAGTTAAAAATTATCCTTTGAGTATGGAGTCATGGAAGCATGGAACCACCTATTAATATCTTCACCAAAAATACCCTATAAATTAAAATGGAAAATATAGAGCTTAGGTTACATAATATAATACATTTCTTGAAAATTAATATAGGAAATTTTTTTCTAAACAAAATGAATCCGTGGTTTTAGAACCTGAAAACGATCTATTAAATTATGATACTAGAAGGGAATGTAATATTTTACATTATTATGTTCCTTTTTTTACATGACAGTCTAGGAAAGAGTTGATGGATTCAACTTGTGATTGAACATTTATAACTTTTAAATTTAATATATGGAATACCTAATTAGAAAGTTTTCAAAGTCATCACAATGTTACTATAAAATTGAGAGAATTAATATTTATTATTTAACAATTACATATAAAAAACTCACAACTACAGTACATGAGAAATAATAAGATATATAACAATATAAGTGTCTAGATAAATTGGGGTAAGGGAGGGAAGGTAAAGGATTCAACATAGGAGAGTTTAGGGAATATAAAATATCATCTTTGTATCTGGTTTGTAGGGGAGGGTAGTAAATTGAAAATAATTTACTATAGTTTGTTGTAGGTGATATAAAAAAACAACACATTGATAGGTTTTCAGAAGAACAGGATGTAATTTGATTCATGTTTATAAAAAATTTTAATTTATCTAAACTCTCATTGAAAATAGTTTGTCTCCTTATATTCTATTTCCTCCCTTATGAATTTATATTCCGAAAAAATATTTATCTTTCCTCCAAAGAATACCACATTTTTTTCCTCTATAAAATTTCAACCAATATATAATTTGGATAATAAAATACCCTACCCGCATATCACCTACCCTCCTTCAAACCTGAATATTGAAAAATCGATTTAATAGAAATGAATACCCCAATGATGAATAAAATTTGAAAAATCAAATACCCATACTAGGGTATATATTTTCCCCACTGAAGTGGAAATTATTAGTCTTGAGATAAAAATTTATGAACTAGTAATTCATGAAATTAAAATTTTTGTAGTGGGAAAAAACCTCAAAATGTAAAAAACAAATAATTATATGTTTTATCCTAATACAATAAGCAATGATATATCATTCAATATCACAATGAAAGATTTAATATTTGAGTGTAAAATAAATACACCATCCCTAGTATATCAAATATTATTTATTTCGTTGTCACAGAGAATGGATAAATTAAAACTCAAGAGACGTGAATTGATTTCGTTAAATATTATTAACTTTAGACAGCCTTCTCTGAGTTATGTGAATTTAAATCCTTAACATAATAAAAATTTGTCACAGAAATATAAAACCAAAATATAAAGAGATTAAACACAATGAATTTATTGATTTTTGGGTAATTGAAATCCACTAGTCCACTCCAATAATAATATACTATGTGAGTTTCATGATATTCACTACGAAATCATTTTTTCTAGGGGATCCTAGTTGTGTATAAATAGTTTCTACTTAATACAAAGGTAAAAAATATTTTAACCATTATATCCCTATAAAATAACTATCTTCATCCTTAACACACTCACGAGTGACAAGATTAAAAAAAAATAGAGACAAATGTACTATAAAAAACTATTCAGTATAATGTTTCAAGTGGAAACAAAAAATATATAAATATGCATCCTGAGAAGATAATGATATTCATATCACATCTCTTGATGATATTAGATTTCCAATAATAGAATTTAAATTACATCAAGAGAATTTAAAATGATCAGATATATATATATATATAATAATAATTCTTTTTTACATTTACCAATGTATTCATGCATACGTGCAAATATCTTTGTAACTTTATCTCTATTTATACATGTATATATAAATATATTTTATTATAAAAGTCCTTTTATTTGTATATCTTAATTGGTAATTAAATGATGAATATGAGATAATCATAATGGTTAAATGAATAATACATTTAAAATTCTATGATACATGCTATTAATGGCATGCCTATATTCCTTATACATACTTAATAAGCTTCTATTGTAGTGATTTCATAATTCTTATTCAATGGATCCTTCCATTATAATCAAAATTAAACATTAGATAGATTAATGATTCCTTAAATAGACAATCCATTTTTAGATATGAATAAAAGAAAGAAGTGAAATATCATGAGATTAAATATGTAATCATAACCACGTACATTCTAGATAGTTCTTTATATGTAATCCAACTTATAGTACAGTTCTAATAAGATAAATTTATAAGATAAATCATAATAGAAAAAGAGATCATTAGCTTATAATTTGTGTAAGATAAACTAAATTCAACATGCATCGAATATATTTTTTCTTGAGATAAATATGCTACTGAAGTGTTATACATAACTTTTCCAAATTTTTCTAGTGCTCCCAAGATAAAAAATTTTAAAGATCAATTTCATAATATAATGAACTATAATAACCATGGTATTTATAAATTATATGGAATTTAACATGTTGTTTCTACTATATCCCCTTCATAAGATATTATCTTACTTATTATGTAAAATGTTTTGCACCGAGTTTTCTAATTCAAAGTAGATGTAAAATAATTTTTCAAAACTCTTATATTTAAAAGATAAATTACTTTTCATTGATAGAAAAATTCACTCACTATAATATATTAGCTCTATGTATGTATAAGATAAACTATATATAAAAATTTATCATCTGAAACACAAAAGTTAAATTTATTAGAATAAAAATAGGGATTTTCAAAATCATCAACTGGAATACAAACTATGACATTTTGGAACATCATATTTCTATCCAAAAAATTCTCCCTATTTAATGATCACAAATCTCATTTACTAGAATACAAAAATTTATGAAATGTGTAACAAGAAAATATTTATTATTGAAATGTCATTTTTTTCTACCCATTTTAATTATACATTTTATTTTTTATTCTCCATATTATCTTAATATAATAAATAAGAAGAATAATGGAAAAATAATATAATAAATATAGGATAGCTGTGTCTATAAATAGTTAAACTTGCTGAATATTAGCATAATTTGGTATGATGTTCTATTAAAAAAATTTAGCAACAAAAATAGATAAATTATTAAATAAGACCAATAACGAGTAAAAAAATTATATAAAAATAATGTAGAATAAATGAAAATAATATGGTAGAAACATATTGATAATATAGATAAGATAATATCTAAAAAAACTCTAATACTAGACAAATAAATAATCTTTATTATAAACTAAATCAATATAAGAATGTAGGTAATATTTTTTTTTGTGAAACAACATTAAAATAATTGTGACCCCCCCCCCCCACCATTAATAAAAAAAGAAAAATTTTATTGTTTCTCATTTATGAGAGGTGAAAAATATTTTTAGAGGGGGTTATATGAATGATAATGGACTTCCATAATGAAAGGATGATGTAAGAAAACAAGGATCATTCATGTGTCTATCCAAATCACCCAAAGTGAGTTAAGATGCTCAAATTACAACATGAAACAATATAATGATCATTATAGTGGTTGAAAAAATGTTATTTGATGATTTTTATTCACCCAGATTATCAAAATTAAGTACTGGGAAAAATAAAATATTACCAGATATTTCATGTAAAGGTAATTAGTCTCTCCTTAAAAGATTAGATTTTCCATTAGATATATTTTAGAGATATTAGACACCATATTGATTATTTGAGAGTCTGAGGTATAAATATTGAACATGGGAGGTTCTTTCATATGTATTTAACAAATTTTAAATAAAGGTTCTAAATTTGAATTAATTATCTTCACCGTGCCATTTTTTCTGTAATATAAGAGAGTTGTGAAACCTTTCCAAACCTGTTGAGAGAAATTTAAAAATACACTTTAAGAAAATCCTTTCCTAGTAAAACCATTTAATGCCTTCTTTTTAACTCTAGTTTTATAAATGAATACCTAAGTGATAAGAACAAAAAACATTCCTTCCTTTTGTAGATACTTAACATTTATTTTATTTTCAAGAAATGCATCAGCCTCTTCATGTTCATCATCTCCTTTAGAAGATTATGGTTTTAAACTGATTAAGACCACATGATATAAATTTTAAGTCAACCTTTATAAAAAATTAATTATGTTTTTAAGGTTCCACTCATTCATTGAAGTCTAATGATACTAAAAATGGTATCATTTTTTACTTATATCAAATTACTTTGTATTTTAGGTTCCTTTTCATTTATTATGAATTTTACTTCCATTTGATATTGATTAATGGATTTGATATTACTATATCAAAAAGTTGGAAACATTCTAACTTTTTCATTAACATCTATTTTAAGATCTTGATTGTTTTACCTAGAATTACATACATTTAACTAGTGAAATTTTTGAATTAATTTGGTCTATTTTTGAAGGAAGAATTACAATGTTGAATGTATATCCACCTGATTCCTAGATTCTCTAGTATGATTCATTGAAAAGTATTGCAACACTGAATGAACAAAAAACATCACTTCAAAAACATCATCTTTATAGACTTCATCATCATAGAGTGTATTGACCTCACTTCTGGACTTAATTAACATAACTTTAAACAATTCTACTTTCAAAAATAAATTTAGAGAAGGGATCTTATACTCTATTGTTAAAATTATACTATTATTATATGGGAATTATTTAACTTGTATGTTGTCAAAGAATAATAGAAATTAAATATTTTAAAACATAATAACATTGAGTGTCATCAAATTACTGATTTACATCATCATTTGATATCACCACGATACGATATGGTTTTTTATATTTTGACCATTATTTTTTCCAACAATGTTTTGTGAATATTTTAGTTATTCTCTACTAACAACATTTAGAATTAGAAAACCAATAGATTCTATTATAATTATTTGATTCATATCCCTATATGGGTATACTTAAAAGAGAGAATAACACGTAAAACTATTTAAATGGTAATTCCATGACTAAAATATTTGTATAAATATCATTTATTTTATAATATATGATATAGTAATAATAATATTATGAACAAATAAACTAAATTCAAGGGTATTTCATTTTCTCAAATGAACAATTCTCTTATTATTCTTTTCATTTTAGTTAGATTTTCTTTATCTACATCATCCCTATATAAATAATTAATATTATCACTATAATAATTGTAGGATTGCGTAAAGGGTCTGGATAAACTACTTCTTAGTCAACATCTATTCAAGGCAAGTCTCTCAGAGTAGTATCTAGAAATATCTAAAATTATTCATCTAGTCTAACAGGAAGTCATTTTTAATAATATACCAATAAAACATTTTTATATAAAAATGTTTTCACTTAATATACTTAGTTCATAATAACGATCTGTAAAAGTGTCATCCAAAAGATTGTTTCTTAAATGAAAAATTTCAAAATCCTTTTAAAGGGATAAAAGTTCACTAATGAAATCGGAACATGAAATATATTAATCAAAAAATAACATTAAATATTTAAATTTTTATCAATCATAAAAATGTATAATAATGGGAAATCATGAAATATATGTTTTTTCTTATGAAATTACCATTTTTTTGTACAATAGTAGACTATATAAAATTTAAAAGAAGAATTATATTGGGTTCCAAATCATTCAACATATTTTTTTCAATATCTATTATTCCAAAAATATGCATCATATTTTCTGGTGGACCCACATCATCTATAAAGACTAAATAAGCATTGAATTCTATATAAACATTGTATGGATATTTAAATACTTATGTAATTTTCTATAGGAATTATCGAAAAACTATTCAATTATATATTCTTAGTAAACATATCCTTATTTTATAGTAAATGACATAACATGGTCACATAATATTTTAAGACTTATTTCTCATAAAAAATACAGTATTTCCAATAAATATAAATTACTAGCCTTGATAATATAGTACATTGTTATGAAAAAGTATGTAAAATCCATCCAACACAAATCTATATCTCTTGAAATTAAACCATTCCTTACTATACATGAATGTTTTATCCTTATAGATCTCCCACCATTGGTTCTTTTGTTTTTAACCTTTTTTTTCTAGGGGTTTTGGTAGGTTTATGGTTTAGGGAAGTGAGGTTCAGATAAAAATGGGATGGTTGGTCATGGGATTTAAAATGATTCTATAATGGAACTAACATCTATTTTTTGTCTTACTATAATAATATTGTTATGTAGTGTGATGTGTAGGGTCCTAATGAAAAAAATAGATGCTATATATAATTTGTATGTGACTAATGTAGACAATGCATCTCAAGTAAAATAATTTAAACTATGTATTTACACAATAATAAAATTAAGATTCTAAGTAAAAAAATATGTTGAAGTGATAAAAATTAAAATAGTTTAAATTTTTATATCATAGAATCAATTATACCTATAGTAAATAGTTTGGAAAAAATATAAAATAATTTATTTTCTCTGGAAAATTATTCTAGAGGGATATCTCTATTGTTACACAACCACTTTAGAATTGAATTCTAAAATCAAGGTTCTTTGTTTAAAATTGTTTATTGTTTTTAATAATTATGGAAGCTCTAAGTTTACATCATTTTGATGAAAAAATTTTAAAATTGACTCCAAAATCTATTATAGTGTGTCTCAAACCCAACAGATGTTCACAAAAACATTCTACTGTAATTTATTCAACATCGACTATTGATAATTCTCTATAGTGTTGTTTCTTAATTGACTATGTTGTCATATATTTTCCAACAAAATGAAATGTTAATGAGGTGATTTTAATAACATGTATACATTATGAAAAATCAGTATATCATTATAAAGAAAAATTAAAATCATTTGACTTTGGAAAATTTAGAGAAAGAAATACAGTTCTTTTAAATATCATATAATTATATTGGAAACATTTAAATCAGATTATTTGGTTTTATATTGAAATTTTTACATTGCAATACTATGATAATAATATATCATCTATTTGAATTAAGATAAATTATTCTTCTAATTATTCCGCTATATAACTTGTTGTTATTGTTTTCCTGCATCACCCATATCAAGAATAATGATTGAACACATATGAGTTGAATAAAACATACTTTATTTATGAGTCAAAATTTTGTAATTAAACTAATTATGTAATTTGTTATGTTTAATAAAATTCCCAAATCCTTTTGGCAAATTTGAAATCCTTGGAAATAGTTCGACTCACCAATCACACTCATTTAAAATTACTTATACAGAAGTATTAAAAAATCATTACATTCCTTTTTGTTTGTTGACCCCAAAATAAAATCATTAACTTATATTTATACAAAAAATTTGGTGAAGATGAATTCTTCATAAAAAATATTGGATCATCATTCTTTAATGAAAATCCTTTTCATTAATGAAAATATATTAATTTATCAGACCATGTTCTTAGTTATTGTTTATCCTCACATAAATATTTGGTAATTCTAAACATTTTATTTTGAAAGTGTGGGTATTCAAAACCAGATGGTTGTTCAATTTAAAAATACTCTAATAAAAATACATTTAGAATTGAAAATTTAATAGCCATATAATATTATTTAAAATTGATATATGATTTTTATGCTAGAATAATTATAATTTTTCTATCCTAGCTATAATGGTGAAAGTATCTTTTCATCAACTCCTTATTCTTGATTGATTCCTTTATAACTAATATCTATTTTTTCTAGATATTACACCATGATCATATTTATTGTTTATAAATAAAAAATCCATTCCAATAACATGATATATTGTGTTTTAATTAACTTATTCCCCTGTTTTTCTACGTTCTATCTAACTTAACTAATATCTCATGGATAGAAACCATGTTTCCTTAGCTAATGGTTATTATATTGTATTATGTCATAGCTGAGACAAAAAGAGTTAATTATAATGGGGTTACTATATTTCCCATAGTTCCAACATATTCATATAAACATCCATTGATTATTTATAAAGGATGAACATTAAGGCTTCTAGGTTTTCTAGAAAATACACATTCTGATTCACTAGAATCAACTGTTACTGTATTTGGATCAAAATAATTATGTTGAAAATCATTATTAGTATTGCTATAATGTATAGGTTTATGTCCTATATTTTCAATAGAATCACCTCTCTCATTAGTTTGATTCATTTTATGATCAAATGGATCACTTTCATCGAAATTCACGTTACATGATTCTTCAATAATCCTTAAACATAAATTAAAATCTCTACAAGATTTGGATGTAGTACAATTTCCTATAATGTTACATACATCATATTTTGGATCAAACATACTAGTACTATCCTTGTTGTTTTTGATGTAAAACTTTCATATGAAGTATATAAATTATCCTACCATTTTGATTTCTATTATTTGGTAACTCATATAATGTTTTTTTTCAAGATAGGCCTTAATAGAACTCTATTAATTAAATAACATGATGAGGTAATAACAACATCCAAAAAATTAGTGATAGTGTTATATCCATATAACATTATTATATATATTTATTTAAAAATACTATTTATCCATTCAATAATAGCATTCTATTAAGGTGTTTAAAGGGAAGAAAACAAATGTTGAATATCATTTTTGAGAAATATTAATTAAATTAATGATTCTCAAAATATTATTTGTGGTCATATATCTAAGTCATAGTTTTGAGATATCTTTCATTATTTACATGTTTAAGAAAATTAAGAAATACAAAATAATATTTACTCTTCTGTATGAAAAATTAAACCCTTGTAAATATACACAAATTATCCACCAACTGTAAAACAATTGTTTTTCTATCATGAATTTTAGAATTAATAGGTATGGAAAGGTAATTGTGGATAATAAATATATATCTAGATGTGGAATCCTTTTTAATTGGTTTAAATGATGACATTTTTCATTCTATTAAATCTGAGTCACCTAGATTCTTTTTATCTAATTAATGGTTAGGAAAATCCGAAATAGAACATCTCATAAATAAGGGTGAGAATTTTTGCGTCCAATAATTCTATAAAAAATCCTTCACTCATCAATTTCATCATTAAATCAATTTAAATTTCTTATAAAAAATTAATTAAATTTTTATAAATATCAATACTTGGGGAATTAAACCGTAAAAAATTTATCTCTTAAAACACACATGCATTGTTATAACAATCGACTAAATAACTATCATCACAAAGTTAAGAAATGCTTTTCTGGTTTTGTTTTATGATTAATTATATTGAACCGTTTATTATGATGATAGATTTTATATTACCAAGTGATTCAATTCTGTCAATATTTCATTTTCCATAGTCAATAAATGTGACATAGGCTCCATCAATCTTGGATAGTCCGTGAATGTATGAGAAATGTCCACCCTTTTTTAAATGAAAATATACATAAACTATTTTGAATTTATATTCATGATGTATTTTTCCTACAATGACTAATCAGACCACATAAATTTTTAAAACCCAAATTATTTTAGGTCCAACAATGTAATCTATAAAATATATGGTGATATAAATATGTTTCTGTTCTCAATAAAAATTCACAACATTTTTTGAAATTCTATTTGTAAGAAAAGTGATTATAATTTCCAAAAAATGTTTATTTTTCATATTATAGATATCAACATAATATCGTACAGATAAATTGAAAAATAGGTAATCTTGGATAGGTTTTTGTAAAAATAGTGAAAAATAATTATTATAAAATTTGTCCCTTTCACACTGACTTCCTATTCTTATTTTTGTATGTTGATTTTGAACATGAATTTTATTTGTATAATTTTACCCATCAATAAATTAACTTTTTGAATCATTGAAAATTTTAACCTCCTTCTATAGGTTCATAATTATTTTAAACTATTTAGTCCATGATGTAATAAAATTTTCTAACTAGTTTTTCAAATAACATATTTTTTTTGTTTTATTCCTCCTCTTCATTAATATTTTTTATTATAGTTATTCTTAAGATGTTTGTTTTTATTTTTTTAGGATTCCATATTTTGTTCAAAACATGTTATAATATTTAAATAATACTGTATATTTGAAATGTTATTTTTTCAATTCAAACACATTATCAATATATTAATAAGAATATACCTCTTCTAAAGGGGCCATAAAACATATGTGGTCCTTTGGATTAAGTTCTTTAGCTTCTGATTCAATGGATGTAGATTCACATGAATATAAAGAAGCACTCTATGTAAAAATCATGGCCTTATTTTATTTCTTCTTATATATAGTATTTTTTAGGATCATTCTATCAATAAATTTATTTTCATGTGGTTGTGGAAATTCTAGATTAATATTTCATCGTTTCTTACACTAATATAATCTTAGCTATTTAGAGTTTTAACCTTAAGTATTTTACTTTTTGAAGGGTATACTGAAACCTATTATATTTTTATATAACATTATAATCATTCAATGGAATTTTAAAGTCCACTATTTGATCTAGAGTTTCATGATTAATCTTCTTATTAAAATGTTAACTTATTTTTATACCCTTCTTCTTATTGTTACATAAAATATGAAACCATCAAAGTAATATTATATTTTTAGGACATTTGAAATTCACAATATTCATAGTATATTTCAACTTTATACATAATAATAGATCTGGTGAGATCATTTATTTTAAATTTATTTTTTTCGGTATATTTTTTTATAGATGTTGATATTCAAATCCACATGGGTGGTAGAACTATTTGAACATTCAATTCTTTCTCAATCTCTATAATTAGTGTTCATAGAGAATAAACAACATTTGTGATTTCAATGAGTATTCTATTTATCTAAGTAATGATTTCCTAATCATCCATTTTGAATGTGACGAATTTTAGTTTTCCACTATCATATCTAAGAGCCTTAACATTTTCAATAACTCCATAAGAAACTTCTATAGAAGTATACATTTGAGGAGCTATTTGATATTAGGAAATCCGATTAAACTTGTATGGAGCTATTAATTTATTTACTATTTATAGATTTTGAATTTAGATAATATATATCCTCTATATCAACATCCAAAATTGTATTGGTAATTTCATAAATCATTAATTATTTATGATAAACTTTTCCTCTAGGATAATTCAAACAGCTAGTCATAATGGCCTTCCAACAACAATATTTTTATCCAGTAAAATAATCAGATCTAAACATGGACATATATTCTCTATTTTCATCCATAGAAATAATTTTAAATTTAATCATTGGGCATCAAACATAAATATTTGGCAACTCAGAGTCATGAGCTTTAATACAAATTGTTGTCAAAGAGAATAGCTAACTGATTACTCAAAATGGGGTGAATTGACTTCTTAAAATTTTCATTAATTTATACCACCTTCATAGAGGTATGGGAGTTAAAATACATACCTAAATAAAAATATTCAATATGATTTCAAAAAATTATAAAAGGATTTTTAACAATAGAAATTTATAGTGGTTCGAGAGATAAAAGTTCACATGTCGACTCCATGAACACTCTACTTCATGATTTTGGTGATTTTCACTTTAAATCCCTTTTTCTAGGGATCCCAGTAATATAAACGTATATTGTACATATTAAAAAGTTATAAAAGAATTCAAATAAGATATTAAATTACAAGAATAATCCACAACCTTAATATACTCATAAACAATGAC
Organism: Viscum album; assembly: GCA_963277665.1. NCBI lineage: Eukaryota > Viridiplantae > Streptophyta > Magnoliopsida > Santalales > Viscaceae > Viscum > Viscum album. The sequence goes on along the minus strand of OY728136.1, from coordinate 194,604,625 downwards.
TGTAAAAAATAAAGATAAATTAACATTACAGATCTATTTCATCACACAGTTTCTGGCTGAAACTGATCATAGATAAATATAAATCATATAAAATTTCTAATATTAAAATAATATCTCTATATGATATTCAATTGTAATGTATATTCATTAATGTGTATCCTTAAATTGTTTTATATGATCTTTTTTATGTACAAATTTTTTTTGTTACTATAATAAAATTATTTTTCTTTACATGTATGTCTCGAATTTTCACTATATCTCTCACTGTGTGTGTGTGTATATATATATATATATATATCATACAGTGGTTTATTCCTTCAATTTACATATCCACTTTGATTTTTTAGTTTATGCACATGAGATAATCACAGTGTCCAAATGAATAATGATTTTAAAAGCTGATGAGACATGATAATAACTACATGCATCCATTCATTCCAAATATGAAATAATCTTATATAGTGGCGATGGAAGATGTATTCTTATTTGGATCATTCTATAATGGGAAAAATAACACTCCATATAAATCAATTATTCCTTAAATAAAACATCTCATTTCTGATGTGTTAAAAAAATGTACCAAATTATCATGAAATTATGAAATTAATAATGACCTTCTATATATGAGTTAGTTCCTTGTAAGATATCCAATTGATATAAATATTCTCATATAATTTATTTTTATGAGAATTAATTTGATAAAATAGATCATTGACTTATAATTTTCATAAGATAAACTAACTTCTAAATGTGTAGAAAAAGTTTCTTCATGGGATAAATATGTTACTGATGTGTGAAACCTAACCTTCACAGATTCTTCTTGAACATGTAAGATAATCTTTTGAAAATATAATTTTCATAAGATAAAATATTTTAATAATTAAACTCTATCTAAAATATATGATTTTGAAAATATTTAGATATTCTATTCTCTTAAAAATATATTATCATATGTTGCAAGATAAAATTTTACCATGGAGTTTTCATATTATAATCTAATGGAAGATAATAATTCAAAAAGTATACTCTCGTATGATAAAATACATTTATGTATATTGAACACTTTACACTAAATAAGATAATGCCATATAATAAATTTTAAATAAATTCTATATAAAAAAATAAGTTAGTCTAAATAGGTAAAATTCCTAAGAGGGGGGGGGGGTTGAATTAGGGTATGACAGATTAAAGAAACTACCACTTTGGATCTTTTTTAGTTGTTGAAAAAACAATATTGTCTCTCTTTCCTATAAAAATGTAAGAACAAAAATGAAATAATTCATGAGACACAATGATTTTAATTTTTTCACACTCACTGGGATACATCCGTGGAAAATAAAACCTTAAGGTTCCTATGTACTAAATCTACTTAATGTGCACTACTCTTTCTATAGTTTAGAGCAGAGTCACTGTCCCTCCTATTTTACAACCAACAGAAATATAAAATCTCAATGCTCTATAAAATTATGTGTTCTCACTACTTCTTCATAAGAACCTCCTTTTATTACTTGAATCATTTTTAGTCCAATTTAGTGTATCATTTTTTTCCAATTTCATCCAACTAATGAACATTTATTTACCATTGTTTAATTGGCAATCCCTTTTAAAACACATTCAAAAACCTTAATTTCTTCGCGAAGCTCTTTATTTCATGAAGCTCAACTAGCCTTCATGAAGAAACAATCTTTTACAAAGCTCACATATTTCACAAAGTTCACATAGGCTTCGTAAAGAATACCTATTTCAAGAAGCTCTATTAGACTTCATGAAGCTCCAAACATTCAGTCATATTTTTATAGCCTTCATTAATTTCTGTAACATTGTGATGATAAAAACAATTTTTTGGTCTTTATATCCTTTGGAGAATTCTTCAAATGAGACCCATTTGCGAACCTCCTTTGCAAACCACCATCGTGAACCCATATTAGTTAAATTCTCATTGTGTCTCTATGTTTTTCTGAATGGTGAAGAGTCCTATTTATATGAATTTCCACTAATTCTTGAACCTTATGAACCATTTCATTACAATTTTTTCTATATCAAAAAAATATACCATTCATGATGGCCATCATTATCATAGAGATAACCATCACAACATTCCACTACCACGATGCTTCTCTCCTTCGTCATTTGTAATGTTCATCATAATCACAAAGCTCACCGTTAGAATCTATGTCATTTACTGTACCACTTCTAGTGTATCAATTCGATCACATTGGATATTTTTCAAAATATCATGCCAAGAAACTCTCTATATCTCCCCAAATGATAATGGAAACCCCCTTTTAAAACCAACATAATCAACATAAAAATGATTCAATGTTACGTTGGGAAATTTTCTCCAAACAAAATATTATCTAAAACACTTAAGATATGTTCATTAGAAAATAATGGGATTCATTAAAGCATAAAATTGGATAAAAACCCATGATACATTGGAAAAAATGAAGTCTTTAAAACATATTTCATATGTCCATTTTTTTTTAAAAATATCCCTAATATGATTTATTGTTTCCTTTATAAATTGATAAAATCAATTCTAGGGTATAAATATGAAATCCTTATAGAATTATATAAAGGGGTTTTGTTTAGGAACCACATCACCATATTATTCAACACTTTTCTAGAAATAAATTTATATGATTTCATAGTTTTTATCCCACAAATGTTCAATTTTGAATCACAATTTTATGTAAGGAGAAAAAATGTACAAGGATTTATATTTTGAAATTTTGATTTCATTATATTCAAAAAAATCATCTTTAATCAGATTGAGATCAGTTTTTAAACAATGAGTTATGTTTTTCATATTTAACAGGATTAATGGTGATTAAAAGTGACCAGAAAAGACAAAAATTATGCATTTATAGCTACCTCATGAATGATCAATCAATGGTGAAGAAGGTAGGTAGATTGAATATTATATATACATGAAAATTATTGATGAACCCACTAGTTAATTATATAAAATGCATAACAGATATGTGAACCACACATTGATTCATCAATATAAAATACACATTATTGAATGCATTGCATGTGACTGCCTAGATCAAACACTATAAGATTATTTTATAGTGATTGTTTCAATATAGTTAGCATAACATAAAAAATTCATAATTAAGCATATTTTTTATTGTGTTATAAGAAGTGAAACTCACAATGATGTCACTATAAATATAATTTTTGAAATAAAGCGAATTTAAGTATATGACTTATTATCATGATGAGATACCAATGCATTAACTTTATTAATATCTTCCATAGATCATGATGGATGAAAATGTATCAAAATAAATATAAAATTGAAATTAAGGTGCATTTAAAAACACTTGTCTTAAAATTATTATAGATCTTATCGCTTATGATAAGTACTTATTTATAAATTTGTCTAAATTGTATATTGAAAATGTGTATTCTAGTCAACTATTTATTGGATTTTATTTTGTAACTTATGTGTAATTTTTATCGAATATAGAAAAACAATAAATGTTTTTTATAAACTTATATATGTAAGTGAAAATAATTGTGAGTAGTTTTAAATAATTTTTTCGAAATAATTCACGACCCATTTAAATTAAAAAAATATATACATCATAAAATTTATGAGAATTAAAAACCAAATTAAAAATAATCTACAATAGCAAGAATAGAAACTTAGTCAGGCTGCATGGATACTCACCAAATATACAAAACACTACACTTTCAAACAAATATTCTTCTACAACATAGGTAATCCATCTCAGGTGTATAAAATAAGAATAATAATATCTTGGTAAAGGAAGTAGAATATGAAATTATTAAAAATTTCAAATGTTAAATCTATATTTGATGTTTTTAAAAGGAATTAGAACTCTTTTTTATTTAATTAATGAATATTTTAAATTTACAAATTTAAATTAAATATTCAATAATAAATAATAAAAAAAATAATATACAAATAAATTCCTTTAAAATTATTCAAACATATCCATGAAAATGAATTACTTTTTAATGATTTAAGATGATTACATTTGAGATGCATTATCTTATATACATTGATCAGGAATTTAGAAATAAGAGAATATAAAAGATGATATAATAAATATAATTGTAAATGAATAGCCTACTGTAGACAAGAAAAATAGAGATAAAATAGGGGAAAATGATGGTTGTGCAATAAGGACATCAGGGATAATGGGGAGTTTGAGACTATTTTCTATGGATGATTGGAATACAAAGAAACTAAGGATTAATGAAGATGGAAAAAGGTGAAGAGGATATAATGAAGATGGAGAGTCTCTTCCTAGAAATTGAGGCCAATGTGGTGGATCATTCTATTGTTAAGAAATAATTCCTAAAATAATTAATATTTTAATTTATCATTATGTAATATATTTATTATTTAAATATATATATATATATCAATAAATGATATTAAATTACAAAATTATCAGTATCTTATTTTGATATATATTTATATATTTTTATTGATAAATTAATTTTTTATTAAATAATAAATATATATTTATTTCATTTATAAAATGTTTTTGTATTCAATATTTTATTAAAAATATATTTATAATGTTTAAATATTTTTTGGTATTAAAATTTTAAAAAATGATCAATTTTTTTGTAAATAGGTTTTTTGTATATGTAAAATAAGACAATGTATCCAAATTTCAACAAATGAATTGTTGGTATTGAAAATTTATTACCAATGGATGTTTCTTGTGGTAAAAATATTTTTTATCCTACAGATAATACCAAAAATATATAATTTAAATGTTGGAACAAGCCCCTTTTTTATTGTTTCGATTAGACACACTTCTATCTATCTCATATTGCAAATCATATTTATTACATGGGGAATAGAAAAAACAAGTATGTGTTAGATCGAACTCTCAGTAATAGATACATATCAACCAGTCATAATAGTTAGATCATTAATATGATGGAAGACATGACTATGATATTAATATTAGGAAAAAATGACCTAATATCATAATTAATAAAAAATGGTTGATCACTAAGGATAATGGTATTGGATCATACCTCTCAAGAAAGGTCATAAAAAATAAGGATTAGAAATATATAAAAAACCAAAAATCAGTACATAAAAAATTATAATACAATTTATTCATGTAATATCTTAAACAGTTGGGACTATTTTAAAATAATGTACATTTATGAGACGCAATGTCACAAAAATATGTAAATTGAAACATTGTGAAAAAACATAAGTGTGTACCAATTAATTTTTAGAAAAATAATCCATATATTTACACAGATAATTATCTCATGAGATATATTACAACAACCAATTCATTTGATGGAAACATAGGATCCCACATGACATTATCCACACATATGACTCCAATTAAAATTGAACCATTCACCTTATCATAAATAAATAATTTTAATAAAAATAGGATTAATTAAATCTCTAAATGATATCCCATAAAAACAAGTCCATTTAATACTAAAAAATATGATCTCCCCAAAATAGAATATATAGAGTGACATATGAGCCATTAAATTATTAGATAAAATCGTTTATAAATTAAAAATAAATAAAATATATATTTTTCGTAAAAAATTTCTTAATAACACCTTAAAATGAGGTTTTTATTAGTTATATTCCAGATTATTAAAATTGTAAATAAATTATTATGAAAAATTATTTGAAAAAAATAACATTAAAGGATACATGAAAAAAATAATTGACATGTCCAAAAGGGACATATAAGAGATTAATATATGTTCATTAAATGATAAATCATTTGAAATATATCAAATCATTTTTATCAAAAACCCACATCATTAAAATGATATTGAAACCATTTATTAAAATAAAATGGAATATGACAATCGATGAAGAAAAAAAATTTAGTATCCACTTCAGAAATGAGAAAATTGGTAGGAAGTAAAGAAATTGGATATGGAGGAAAAGTAATTTAAAAGAAATGGAAATCACTCTCAACAAAATTTCATATCGAAAAAACAATAGACCAATCAAGGAAGAAAGATGTTTTCTGAAGAATAAGTTCCCCTAGAAAATATATTTTTAATGAAATATAACATAATCATAGGTTATATATGATATTACGTGATATTTTTTTGATAGAGGAAGTCATTATGACCCAATTCAAGGATTTGAGTCACAAAAACCCATTTAATTTATATTTTCTTAGTTAAACGTGATATAACCTACTGTATAAAAGAATCTTATATTTTTGAAAACATGTCTCAGAAATCTAGATTGTTTTGAATTAGTTTTTTATGGTAGTGTTGATATTCATTATTCTCCCTATTTTCATCGTTAATAGATCATAATAGTTACTATAATATAATTTTTAAAATTTAATAAATATATAATTTATTTATTATGTGTTTTGGTAATGTATTTTTATGTCAAAATTTAAGATGATCTCAGTTTGCTAACATTAACGAATAAAAGGTGATATGTTAACAACAGCTTATGATATTGAAATTGTGAGTCCAAAATCATTCAGAAATCCGGAAGAAATTATTATTACATATATTCAATATAATATAAAATTAAATAATCATCAAATAAATAATTCTTACAGCATCACTCTTGTCAGTGGAAAATGGCCTAAATAAGAGTGTTTTATAATGATTGATAATGTAAGATAACATTATTATTTAATATTAATATAAAATTTAATGATTATTAACGATTTCATATTTATCTTATATATTCATTAAACCCATTCTTATAACCGTACAATATGGATGGAAATGACAAATTCAATTCATTATTGGTAGATGTGGTAGTTTTTATGTAGAAAAGATTAAAGATCCCATATATCAATGAATGAAAAAAATGACCGTATTTGTAAAATGATCATCATATAATTGTATTTTTGACCCAAGAAAACTATTTTTATAATCATATAAATCATTTATACTAACATATATACGTGAATATTGAAGAAAACTGGATCTCATTGTGGAGATGGTAGTTCGGATGTTCGCACGACTCATGTTATTTTTCCTTAAAGGATGGAAAGTATTGAATAATATTTTTTATATTTAATTTAATAAATTTAATTTATAATTATGATACTAAATTAATCATCTTAACTAAGTTATAAATGACATTATTATATATTATAATAATATAAACTACTAAGAGCAGGTAAAACTAACATTGGAAGCATGAGTTTTCTATTGGAAAACTATTTGGAAGTGAGGGCCTTATGAAATTTTATGGTGAAAATAATATTTTCTAGTTGAGGGAAGATTATATGAGGATAATAAAGGGATTTTTTTTATGGAGTAATTCAATAAAATCGATATATTTTTATAGAAAACTATGTTCGATATGCTATATAATACTCAACACTAGAGATAATCAGACCGTGAAATTATAATTTAAATATGATCGTTATAAACTAGATATTAAATGGGAGAGTATAAATAGGAAAAATATTTAATTAAATATATATAAAGTTCCAAATAGGTATAATTTTATTTATTAATTCTCTTGAAAAAATTACTCATTTTTTCTTAACATTTTTATTTTCTATTAAAAAGTATATTCTATAAAAATGGGGTTGAATGCATTTTGTGAGAGAATAAATAAAATAAATTTATCGAAAATTTATAATATTTATTGTATTATATATATATAATTTTTTAAATCGACTTATCAAAATTATATTTAGGTGAAATTTTGTAATTTTTTTTAAAAGACTATTATTTTTAGTAAATACTGAAAAATAATTTCTTAAAATTATTATTTTTTTCTCTATTAAAGGTATAATTATGATTTAAAATTAATATAGATGCAAAAAAAATTATTTAAATATATATAATCATATTCACTTAGTTTTAATCATCATTTAACATTACCTTAGTAATAGTAGAATTTTGGGTATAAATCATATTTTTATAAATTCAGTTTTTTTACGTTTAATGAATTTATATTTAAAATCATATATTCCGCTATAAAAATATATTATGAAAAATTTGATTCCATATTTGGAATCAGTTCAACGAAATTTTTTATATAAGTACCTCTCATTTAGTGACATTATAAATGTAAACTTCTCTAATTTCTGTTGCGACGGTAAATGCTAAATCAATAAATAGAAATAAATAAATTACATTATTAGGACTGAAATATGACACTAAAACATACCTTATTCGTATTTAATCTATATAAATCAACCATATTCTTCAAATATTTGAATATATTTTTTATATAGTGATTGCAACAATATTTTGAAAATTATAATATTTAAGTAAATGTAATGCAATAAATGTCCCACTCTTGCTTTTAATAACTATAATAATTTCAAAATAGAGATAAACAAAAGATATATTGAGTAATAAATATTATATATTTAATATAAATTATTTATATTTTTATTTTACCTTATTTTTAAAATTTTTATGAAATAGATACCGAATTGTTTTTGCAATTCGGATGTAGTAAATGTTTAATTAATAAAAAAATAATTAAAATAAAATAAAATTAATAGTTGAATGAAGTTTTATTTTTCATAGGTTTTTAAATAAAAATTATGTATTTGAAATTTTTAGAGGCATATAATTTAATTTCCATTTTTGTATTATTATTTTAAAAGGAAAATTAAATTAATAATTCTATAATTGTTATTATTGTTATTTTATAATAAATAATATTTTATAAAATTGATTAAAATTCATAAAAAATTTCTTAGTAAAAGTGGAATAGATAAAGTTGTTTAAATTATATATAGTCCATTTATTTCCTGTTTTTTCCTTATATAGTTTCCATTATAATATAATAAGAGCACAAAAAATGCTCACAACACAGTAATTGTCGAAAGTTTTAATGAAGGGTAAAAAAATGGAAAACATAAAAATTGATTCCAAACATTTCTAAAAATTATATTATGAGATTATTTTGTCTCATACTCATGTTATCTTCAAATATTATCAATTTTTATCCATTTGTAAATCGAGAGTAATTTATATTCGTTTAATATTTTATGAAAATCATAGTGTGCCCCTCCACTCTCTTATAAAATAGAATCTATTATTATTATAAATGGATTCTCCCTATGTCCTGAAAATTATTTTTTTTATCTTCCCTTATATGATTACAATTTCATATTCAAATAAAATGGTTTTTGTGATATTTTATGAATATTTAGTTTTTAAAATTAATTTTCAATATGAAAAATGTATTTTCCTACAGATTTTAATTCATGATCATTTAATTATTATTTCATTCATAAATGAATAACCCCACGATTTTACTTCTATTTTATTAGAAACATTTCCACATTATTTATCCTTTTTAATTCTCTGTATTTATTATTATTATTTCAAATAGAATTCATAATAACAAATTTTTGACTATTTTGTAGGGTCCCAACCTATTTTGTAACTCATATAGTGATTTGAGAAGGTTGGACACTATGATAGTGCTACAAATCCCTATACCCCAAAGGATGGTGATTATTAGTGATGGAATGATGAGGTGATACATTGGAGACTATACCCTTGGGGTTTGAAAATAATAATGATCCATATGTATATAACACATTTTAAGAAGAACCGTAACTAAGAGGAAGTATCATAATCAGTAATAAACATTGAAGAATCATAATTATTCAATAATATTATAATAATATCATTAGTAGATACTAAACATATGGTATCCCACCTTTTTATTAAATAATATTACATGAAATTTTACAAACATCGGATCTTTTAGAGTTTATTGTCTTGAAAAAATAGGAACATAATAAATGAAAAAACAAAACATTATTCTCTTCCACATGAAAGGCTTCTTCAATGTTAATCCTATGTAAATTTGTTAAATATTATATCCTAGGGACACATATCAAGGTAATGGGTGATTATAAGTCCCAATAAGGGAAAACAAGTGAAATAGTTTACATGTGAACATAAGAAATATCAATAACAACATGTGGAATATCATAAAGGTATGATAAATATTCATTTCCTATTAACGATATCTCGAATCATAACATGAAAATTTGGCTTCAATATTTAATTTATACATTCATAATTATATCACCAACGTCCATCCCCAATGTGTCATAAATATTACCCAGGCTATTTACCAAGGTATCATAAAACTTATCATCTCAAGGGATTACTTCTGTTACCCAAGGAATTGGAGAGATATCCGGGAAAATCATAATATGTATTTATTTTAATATGAAACACATAGATAACAATAAAACATTTCAAAAATATCCCATATTGAATAAATGAAATGTGTTTCATATCAAAATCATGGCATTTAAAAAAATCAGAGAAACATGATCATTATGACATTTATAACCCATTAAAAGGGAAAGATGTTTTAATGTATCTCAAGTAAAAAATAAAATCAGTCATTTTTATGTATTTATGAATAAATTTTGTAAACGAAATATGTTTGGGTACACACATAAATATAATAGAATAATTTTTTGGGAAAAGTAGATAGATTTTGAGATGAAAACTCTACAAAAAATACATATGAAACATAGTATTATAATACATTAAAAAGAGAGGGGATAGGGGTAATACATTCATAATAGACTCATAATATAGTATAGGTACTTAAAAAATTTAAATATGACTATTTAATAGAAATTTTAAATACATACCACATAAAAGATGAGTTGAAATGAAAAAAGATATTTGGAATTCTCTTACCTTGAAGAGTAACTTATAAAAATCAAAGATCAAGACCTTGGTGGATTATGTGAAACATGGGAGGACTCCATGGGAAGTAATACTATCAAAACCTTTTATAGAATGATTTTATAATTAAGGGAAATTATTTAATGGGTGGGTATTTATATAAAAAGATAGGGAGTTTTCTATTAATTTTTATGGTCACCTCATTAGTTCTATTCACAAAACCATGGTCATTCCCATGATATTTTCCCATGTTGGTAGCTACATGGTACAACTCAGAACATATTTTAATCCAAATGTGTCCTTAAAAATATTTTATTACTCATCACATATTTATGACATAGTTATGTTGTCATTAAACATAACAAAAATTTAAAACTGTATTTTTACTATTCATCGAAAATTCAACTATTTCGTAAAAATCCACAAAATTCACTATAACCATTTTTTTATGTTTATAAATCAAAAATGAAATCCATTTTATAAAAAATAATTTTAATTTAAATAAAATTATATAAATAAATTATCAATACACAATTAATAATTCCTAACACATTTATTTACTAATACAATGATATAATTATATCATATTACCAACCAAGATGACTAAGGTAAATTTATACATTATTAGGTGATATTAGAATCCCATTGGTAATATTAATATTCATAAGGGTTACATTACTATTAAGAATGGTCATGTTACTACTCACCAAAATATTATGTTGATCTTATTAGACTCTAAATATCTTACGTTTGACAACTGTATATGTCTATTTTCAAAAAATCATTTCAGAGAATTAATTATTTAAAAATATTGTTTTTTACTATTAAATAAATCATTATTCATCAAATACTATTCATTAGGAAAACACTATTCTTCTTATAATATTCATAAAAAAGTATTATTCATCCAAAATTAAATATTTTTAAAAAAAACTAAAAAATCAACCTACATTATATTGGAAATTTGGAAATAAAAAATGATGTTCATTTTACAAAAAAAATATATGTATGAGAAATATATGAAAAGAAAATTTTTTTTACTTCTAAAATCAATTTATCAAATTTTTCTCAAATAAACATATATTTTATTACACAAAGAAATTCTTACAACTAGAATGTGGAAATTAAAATATTAGTTATACAATCAAATTACCCAATCTAACTGAGGCCTCATTACATAACCTCTTATAACACCAATATAGGAATTAAGAGTATGGTGTACAATGGTTATAGAATCTTTGGCGGATCAGACAACATTTCCTAATTGTAGGTTTCTATCCACTTTAACTTCTCTCTTAGGGGATTTTGTTCAAGAATAACATGTTGATGCCCGACTTGAGCATAGTCCAGATTGAATTTTAGTGATGCTACCTACTTCCAAAGATCTGACCAATTTACTTCGTATGACCCGAGTCTACTTGATGATCCCATCGACTCTTCTTTATGCATTAATTATACATTATTTTATCTATTGTTAAAAAATAAATATAATTTTAAAATTTATTATTGGTTCCAATAGTCACATTAACCAATGGTCATATAATGGTCAAAACCCGATGGTAAAATATCATTTATACTTATATATTTTTATTGATTATAAAATAGTAAAACATCCATTTTTAGGAAACAAACTATTATTTAAAATTCTGGGTCATTACATTTTCTCCCTTATGAAATTTCATCCAAAAACTTTTATGTCATACCCTCAGAAGAGAAAATGTGTGGGTACATCTACCACATATTCTCCTCTATATCCCACATGGCTTCCCCATACTTTGGTTCATCCACAACACTTTAACTTGGTGGGCAGTATTTCTTTGTATAACCTTGTCTCCATGATCAAATATCTCTACCAACATATCCTCAAAAGAGAGGTCATGTTCCAATTGTACCACATCTAGGTTCATTACATGTTATGGGTCGGGTATGTAAATCTTAAAGGGGGATACAATGAATAATTCATGAACTTGAGCATTATTTTGGGGATGTACAAGTTAATATACCATTGCCCTTATGCGATCAAGGATTTCATAGGGGCCAATATACCTAGGGATGAGATTCCCTTCAATTCCAAACCACATGAATCTCATTCATGGAGAAATATGAAGGATGAACTTGTCACAAAAATGAAACTCGTATTCCCATCGATTTTTGTCATCATAGATCTTCTGCAGACTATAAGGAGCATTAGTCCGTTGGTAAATGGAATGAACATTTTCTATCCTCTCCTCCACAAGATCTAACACAAAAAATATTTCTCTCACAAGAATCATCCTCAAAATTAAAATTAATAAATATATTTCCATATAGAGCTTCATAGGGTTCTATTATAATGCTTGAATGGAATCTTTTTTCGTTAGATTACTCAACTAATGAGATATGTGTTTCCCATCTACCTTTAAATTCTATTTGGAATGTTCTCAGAATGTCCTCAAGTATCTAAATAGTTATTTCAGATTAACCATTGGGTTGAGGGTTATATGATTAACTGAAATAAAATTAAGTATACATATCATGTTGAACAATTATCCAAAATTTTGATGTCCACCTTGTATCACAATCAGATATGGTAGAAAGTTTAAATCTATACTGCTTTATAACTTAATTCACGTAAATCATTTCATGTTGAAGGAGAGAAAAATCTTCTTGAGTAGAGATTAAATGGGATGTCATGGTGAGACAGTCCACTATAAACCACATCACATTATTTGAATTAGAAGTTATCAAGAGACTATAAAAAATTGCATAGTCATATTTTCCCACCTCCATGCTAGTATAGGTATTGGTTGTAGAAACCATTTATGCAGTTGTCTCTCTACCTTCACTTGATCACATACAAAAAACATTATAGAGTATTCAACAATATCTATTTTCAAATTATCCCACAAATATGATCACAATGGTCCTAATACATTTTCATGATTCCTAGATATATTGAGACGGTAGAGGTTTGAGCTTCATCGATCAAATCCTTTTTTATAGAATATGAGAAACACAATGTCTTATGTGATATCTTAGTAGACATTCGTGATCAATATTGAACTCATGAAACTTAATATCCTTCACAACCTCAGTATTCTTCTGTTATAATGCATCTTCTTTATTAGATGTCTTGATCTTCTCTAGTAAGGATGGTTGAGAAATCAGTTGAGATAGAATTGATGATGAACCTTTATTTATCATTCCCATGCCTAATTTTACTATGTATTTGATGAAAGGATCCCTTTGAATCATCAAAATTTCTAGGAAAATATGGTCTTTCTTACATAATGCATCAACAACATTGTTTTTCCATTCTGGTTGATAATGAATTGAACAATCATATTCTTTGAGAAGTTCCAACCATATCATTTGTCTCATGTTCAATTATTTTTGTATGAAAATATAATTCAATAATTTATGTCCTTGTATATATCCAATCATCCCCAAAATGATAGAGCCTACAAATATTCAGAGAAAAAACTACTACAACCAGCTCAAGATCATGCGTAGGATAATTCTGCTCCTGAGGCTTCAAGTGTTGAGATTCATAAGAAATATCCTTTTAATTTTACATGAAGGTGTACTAATGACCTTTTAAAGTTTCATAACATTAAATAATGAATTATAATATATTTGAGGGTAGAGTTAACAAGGGTTTAGTGGCCAATCTCTTATTCATCTCTAGGATACCTTCTTCATACTCCTTTTTTCAGATGAATTTGACCCCTTTTATGTTAACTTTGTTAATGAATTAGAAAGTCTTGAATTTTTTTTCTTTAAAAACCTCTTATAATATCCCACTAATACAATGAAACTATGAATCTCAGTTACTATGGTAGGATGAGGCCACTCCTCTATAACCGTTTTCTTTATAGGGTCAAATGAGATTCCTTTATTGGTTACAATGTGCCCCCATGAAGATATTTATACAACCAAAACTCACAATTTCTAAAAAATACCAATAATCTCTCCTTCATCAATGTTTTAAACATAAATCTTATATGATCTTCATGCTCCTATATAATTTTGTAATACATCAGAATATACTCAATAAAAACATCCACAAAGTTATCATGGTAGTCTTACAAGAATCTATTCATAAAATCCCAAAGCAATTTAGGTGTATTAGTGAACATAATGGTCATAACAACAAAATATTAATTCCTATATCTTGATTAGAAGGCGGTCTTTGGAATATCATATTTCTTCACCCTCAATTAATGATAGCCATATAGAAGATAAATCTTAGATAATATATAATCCCTAGAAAGACGGTTAAATAAATCATCATTTATTGGAAGTGGGTACTTGTTATTTATAGTGATCTCATTCACTTCCCTATAATGGTTGCCTTACCACATTGATTCATCATTATTCTTCACAAAGAGAACACGTTCTCCCAAAAGACACACACTTGGCCAGATAATCCCCTTATCTAATTTTTTTGGAGTTTCTTCATTAATTCTTCCACCTCTACATTTTCTATTTTATACAAGGATTTCGAAATCGGCTTGGATCTAGGAATAAGTTCAATGGAGAACTCTACCTCATATTTTGGGGGTGGTCTACATAAATCCTTAAGAAATAAATTAATTTATTTCAGAATGAGGGGAAATTTTATATATTTTTTCTCTCATTTATTTCTTCATCTTCACCAATCAACTCTATGAATAAGGCAATAGAATGTGAATCTAGACAAATATTTGGCCGATATATCTCTATTTATAAGTTAAATATATGTTGTCCATTTTAGACTAGTGATATGTCCTTACATATTCATTTTATATTAGCATTATACATTGACATCTTGTCCATCCCTTGTATAATATCGAATAACAACATGGAAATGAATACATGATTTTATACATGATTTTTCTCACTAAAGTAAATACTATAGTTTCTAAACACTATGGATTCTTGGATAATCCCTCCAGGATTCCAGACTGATAAATCTACTTTTAGTAGATCCAAAAATGATTTTATATTCTTTTCAAACATGGATGAAATAAAGGAATGTGTAGAACTAGAATAAAACAATGTTGATGATAACTTTGAGAGAATAAAAAGAGTACCTACGTGAACATCATTTAGAGATTCAAATTCATCTGTTAGGATAATAAAAGAATGTCTTTTCTCCCCTATCATATGCTGTTGCAGATATTGATTCCCCACTACTGTCTTCATATTCAGAGAGTGATTGGGAATGTTACCAAGCTATCCACACTTGAAGCATTAGTCTTCAGGTAGGGCCATGACTAGCTTCCCCTTTTCGATAGTCTTGGTAAGATGAGGCCTCTCCCCACTATGACAATTTTGAGCAATATTTCCATCTCTTCCACACTTGTGACAATTACCTATATAGAGAAGGTTGTTCCCCAAAATCATATTCCGACATTTTCTTCACATGGGAAGTATAACATTCTATCCACCTTTTCCCGGATCAAAACTCCTACACAAGATTAATTCTATTAATCTCTTATTTTCACTGTATTTATGGGACCATTATATCTCACAAAACTCTAGTCGAATTCAATAGAACTTCATACTATCTCTTCATATCATTCATAGTATCGATCGACTAGAATACTATATAAAATGAGGTCTTAGTCCACTGAAAATTTGATCAACCTTACAATTAAGATCCAAGTCAATTCCATAGGTTTATCATGAAATCATTGATATGTTTATCTCTTATATTCTAACAGATTCATTCTCCTTCTTCTTCAGCTCGATAAATTCATTTTCAATTTTTGTTCACATCTTACGAGGGAAATACTTATTGAATATTATCCCTATTATGTATTCCCACTCTGTAGCTTCAATATACCATCTTGGAATCATGTTTTCAATTAACACCCACCACTGATCAACATATCACAATATGTAGTAAACAGCCTGGGGGAAATCCTCTAAGACATAACTATGAAGTATATAAAAGATCTTTTCTATATAGCTTACCCATTTCCCATGGTCAATGAGCCGACAGATCTACTGAACATTGGTTGTAATTGATGCAAAAATGGATCAATGGAATTTTGTTACGTTCTCAGTGAAATTGGCCTCTTAGTGTGATTCACATAATTTCAAATAGCATGAGTCATTTGATTCATCATTCTCACGAATGATTTCATTCCAACTTCCACCGGAGGACTATCAGCATATGGTCCATTGACGTAACCATTTGTAAGGTTCCTCTTATTTCCCAAGATTTTCTAAAATAAGAAAATGTTGGTTAGAAAATTATTTCATTTAATAATTAGATAATTCTAAATTAATTGTATGTTAAAAACATCATGCTTAAAAACATTATTCATTATCAATATTTAAATTTTATATATATCCCTTATAATGGTTCATAAAAAGTTAGTGAATAACAAAAAAATATACCTAGGAGTTCCAAACTAGTAGTAAACCAAAGACCATTTTGATTCACCCATTTCCGTTCGAGTATATCTCAAACTATATTTTTTTAGTATTACACCTAGATATATTTGGGCTAGAGCCACATCCTCTTGTTCATATCTAGACATGGATTTATATTTTAGGAAACCACTAACATAATATTTCATGAAAATATCAGGAAGTTTTCCTATATTTGAACTTTATTATATGGGTTTTTCTAATGTTTTCATATCCTAATTTCCAAAAATATCTATTCTATCATTTGAAACCAATTATGGAATCCCACATTTTTATTACATAACTAAACATGAAATTTTACAAATAGAGGATCATTTAAAGTTTAGTGTCTTGGAAAAAAGGTTCATAATATAAAAATGGCCTAAAATTATTCCATTCCACCTGAAAGGATTCTTCAATGTTCATCCTATAAATATTTATTGAATCTCATAACATGGGAGTCATACATCAAAGGAAAGGGTGAGCAGAATGCCCATTAATTAAAAACAAGTGAAACAATTTACATTTGAACTTTAGTAATATTAATAAGAATAGGAGAAAAATATTAAAGGAATTATAAAGAATAATTTAATAAAAATAATAATACCTGGAATGATGACATTAAAATTTCGATACAACATTAAATACAGTCATTCATAAGCATATAACCATGGTCCATCCCCAAGGTTTCAAAAACATTATCATGTTTATTCACCATGGTATCGTAAAACATATCATCTCTAGAGATTAACTTATTTACCCAATTTAATAGAGTTATATCATGCCACACACTTAATGTTTATTTATTTTCATTTTATACACACAGATAATAATCATACATTTCATAAATAACCAGTAGAGAATAAAAGAAATAGGTCTCAAATTAAAATCACGACCCTTCAAAAAATATAAAAAACAAGATCATTTGGTCATTTATTACCCAAAAGAATGGAATGAGGGTTTTATTTATATTAATTAAAGAATCAATTAAATATTTTTTTGTCTTGAAGGATACATATAAAGTGAATTATTTAATGGTTTACACATAAATAAATAAAATTATTTCCTGAGAAAAAAGAGAGATTCTGAGACGAAAATTCAACAACATAACGACCATGAAATATAGTTTTATAAGGAATTGGAAAGAGAAGGGAAAGGGGTAAAATAATAATAAATAACTCATAATAAATTGTAGGAACAGAATAAAATATAAATAAGACCTTGTTATAGAAAATTGAAAATCATGCCACATAAAAGAGGACTTTAATTGAAAATAGAAGTTGGGAATTCCATTACATTGAAGTGTAACATATAAAACATGGATATCATGACCTTATGGGATTAAGGGAACCCTCGGTCGACTCTTTGGGAAGTAAAAAATTCTTCAATTCTTAGAGAATGATTTTTGAATGAATGTAAATGAATGAATGAGTGAGTATTTATAGTAAAAGAGATGGAGTTTTTATTATTTTTAAAGGACACATCATTAGTTGTATTTGAAAAACCATTGGATTTCATATGGTATTTTCCCATAGTATTTTCCAAATGGTCCACCACATATCATATTTTAATCCACAAGATTCTAACAACATCATATACTACTCATTAAATCATTATTATATAGTTATGATGTCATTAAACATACTAAAAACATAAAACTCTATTTTTAATATTTATTGAAAACTCAACTATTTCATAAAAATCCAATAAACTCACCCTAAACATATTTGATGTGTATAATTCAAAAATGAACTCCATTTTATAATAAAATTGATTTCATTTTAAATTCAATTAAATATATTAAATTTTAATACTTTATTAAAAATTTGTAAAATAATTATTTACTTATACTATGATGTAATTATATCACATTACCATTTAGGATGATTAAAAAAATATTTCTACGTCCATAGGTGAGATTAATATTCAATTATTGATATTACTATTAAAAATGTTAGAATTAATTTTAAAATGGGTCAAGTTACTATTCACAAAAAAATTAAATTGTTCTTATTAGACTCTAAATATCTTACTGACCACATCCATGTATATCCATTTTATGAAAAACATTTCAGAGAATTATCTATTTAATATTTATTTAAAAAATATTTTATTTTCTATTTATAAAAAACACCATTCATCTAATATTATTCATTAAGAAAACACTAATCATCCAATACAATCCATAAAAAATTACAATTCATCAAAAATGGAATCTTTTTAGAAAAATACAAAAAATTATCATTTAATTAATTTTGAACATTGAAATTCAAAAATAATGTTTATTTTACCATAATAATTCTTGAATTATTATAAATATTTCAAAAGTACAATTTTTTACATATAAAATCAATTTATCAAAATTTTTTAATTAAACATATATTTTATTATGAAGATATATTCTTAAAATAGAAATGATGAAATAATAATTTTATTTATACAAAGGGATTACACAAAGTAACTAATTCCTCATTACATAACTGATAATAACACTTGCATAGGAATTTTGAGTAAGTTGTGCAATGGTGATAAAATCTTTGGGCATTTCAAACAACAATGCCCAAGTGGTGATTTTTTCAACTTGAACTTATCTAGTCGAAGATTTCGTTCAAACATAACTTGTTAAAGCATGGTTTATTTTTGGTACAGTGTAAAGCCTTATGACACTACCACCTTCCAATGCTCCACAAAATGTGCTTTGTGTGGCTCAAGTCTACTGGATGAGGCCATAGAATATTCCTTCTTCATTAGTTATCTATTATCATTTATATTTATAAACAATAATTATAATGTCAAAATTTATTATTGTTTCCAATGGTCATATTAACCAACTGTCATGAAAAGGATAAAACACAATGGTCCCATTTCATTTATAATTATATATTTTTATTGATTATGACAATATAAATCATACAATTTCTATAAATATGATATTATTCAAAATTTAGGTTTATTACAAATCAAGTTAAAATATGTCATAAAAAATTCATAATTATGGTTACCCATGGCCAACCATATATGTACATGTATAAAAATAATTCAAAATATGAAAATTACATGTATAACTACATTTATAAAACGAATGAATAATATGAAAAGGACTTTACATCTTGATGTATGATACACAATGTTTCCTTTTCATTTATCCCTTGAAAAAGGTTCCTCTATGATCAATTATGTATGGTCAAGACCCTGAATCATTGCCTAATCTCAAAATCATAAAGTCTGCACGCATCTTGTGGGTCCTATGAATGGTATGAGAATAGACTATATAGGAAACAACTAATGTTTTCTTATCTTACATCCTTAATAATAATGTTTTATGAGAAATTCAAATAATGAGAAAATGCACACACATTTAATATTTATCCTACATCACTTATGATCAACTACCACAAGGAAGAATTTTCCTTTATCATCCAATCTCATTATATATTTTATCACACTCCCACATATTTATATAAGTCCTAATTCACATGCCTGTATATATATATTTATTGTGCTGAGGACCCATGTATTTATTAACAAGGCACACCCTGAAGAAAATAATACCTAGAGAGCCCTCTGAAACCTTCCATAAACATCACTCACACATAATTCTATCAATCATGTATCAAACATAAAAATTTCACACCCAAAGATTAATTGGTCCCTCCAACCATAGCTAAAAATATAACCATCAGCATAAAATCAGGTCATCCCATGTCATGACGATACCCATCCTCCAACAAATACTCACCTTCGACTCAATATCACAACATCCTAAGCTACGATGACATCAATCCTCCCACAATTTTCCCATTTTCCTCAAATGTAATTGCGAACCATACCCCCACTCGATGGTCTCAACACCAACACTTGATGGTCCATCACCATTAAATTATCCTTCCATGTTGATCACCCCTGGAATAAATAATAGTCAACACCATCCCATAATACACAATATCAATGGAGGTATCTACCCAAAAATCTGTTTCAACACCACCTCAACTATGTCTTATCTGGGTGAAAATGATTACAAAGTCACATCTTCCAACCACGGTGAGAGAAAATCACTAAAAATACCTAATCCACATCATCTTGAACATTATTCCCCTATGACCATGTTGTTCAATCTTGATTTATGACACCATCCCATGTCCCAGTAGCCATGACCATAACCTGACTACCTTATTTCCCAAAGCTAAATACCATGATTCCTCAACAAGATAATCATCATCACCCCAATTATATCGGTACATGTCCTCATCTTGAAAAAAGTCACCTTAGTCTAGGTGATCAACATCACCTCAATCCTCAGGCCATGACAATCACATTCCATTGGAATCAATATAATAATATATATAATTAACTAATTTGAAGACACACTTATCCTATGCGTCATAGTTGGTTAAAAGCCCCTTACCCAGATGAGCATGTATAAAAGAACAAGGGAATACCCAAAGGCATACCATTTAATTTATTAATCAATTTAAAAGAAATAATTAATTATATAAGGGTCTCTCAAAAACTTCCCAGATGGTTGTATCTAGGTATCACACCTAATAAAAATTTTAAAATAATGAAAAATATTTCCACCACCCACTTTATACTCATAGGCACTCACTCATATTATATTGCCCTCTCGCATGATCCAAAATTTTAGAAATAATGATTTTATAAAAACAACCTAAAATAGGTAAAAGATATCACTTAGATTTAAAATTACATCTAGAAAGTTAAATGATAAATACAATCTAGAGGATTAAAGGCCTTGTTAATTTGGTTCTAATGAGATCAACAACCTTAAAATCAGAGTCTGATTGGGAGATTATGCTCAAATCCAATGTATAGAAAGAAATAAAATATTCCCCTTTTATGTTATCCTGAAAGGGGGAAAGAGGAAGAAAAATAAATAGTTTAGGGAGCATAAATATAGTTGTTTTCCATTTTTTAATGACCCTCATAATTTTTCTGAATATTTTGGATAATTGTGTGCCAACCGTGCGGTGCTCACTATCTAATCACCCCATTGTTCACTGTTAGGCACAATGTTTTCATAAAATTACATAGATCATGCATATCCCATATGTTAGAAACTATATATATCCTTCATTTTTTTCACCCCACTCACATAGTCTGACAAACCGTTTCTAGTGTAAAATATGTGCTTCATGATTTCCTCTTATAGTTCACATTATTAAATATAACCACAAGTCGTTATCTGTGCATTATAGAAAATGGATATCGGTCCCTAATACTCCCCCAAAACCATATAACCCCAAGGAACATGATGATTATTAAAAACAATCTAAAAACACAGTATGAAGTCAATAATGCTATAAAAATTTAGTTTTGTTTCAAAAAAATGTTTCTTTGACAACCAAACATAAAAATTGATTTTTTGATCAATTTGAGAAGCTCAAAAACCCATGATGATATAATATCCCCAAAAGTAAGATAGATCATACCTGAGCTATAAGGGATTTACCAGATATGGTATTGAACATACCAATATCATTCAAATCAATTTTATTTTTCCAATTTATTAAGAAAAATTCCAATTCATCTCGCTGTACTCCCCACCGTTGGAATTACATACCTAGTCACTTCTGAGCCAGAATTTGTTTCCAAATATTCACTGATCATTCCATGTCTCAAAAATACTACCATTCCATACTCTAATTATGACACATCATCATGTGATCAATTAATTTTCTCATCATCAATGAAACTGATCATGTCCCATATCTCATCAGATTCTCATAATTTCCCATGTTAAAAAGGACACACATAGTAATATTGTAACGAACCAATATTTTTGAGTAGTATATTAACTTACTCTTGATGATTTAATAAGATGTTAGTGGTTAATGCAGAAAGAGGAGTCGATGGCTTCATCCAGTAGACTCGACCCTTATGAAGCCCACTTATCAGATCTTGGGAAGGAGGTAGCATCTGTGGGCTTTGCTTTGGACCAAGCCCAAGCCGAACTCCAGCGTGTCAAGCTTGAACGGAAACGCCTACGAGAGGAGTTCAAGTTAGTAGAGATTACTACTAGGGAAATGTTATCTGAGCCTCCCTTAGATTCTCACACCATATCACACCTTACACTTTGGTCTTATGCCGGTGTTATAAGGGGCTATGTGACGAGACCCTAGCTTCCTTGTGTAATCCTTTCGGGTGAATAAATTGAGATTTCTTCCTTTAGTGATGTTTGTGAAATTTAAAATGTCTAGATAATTTTAGAATGTATTTTATTGATGAATTTTGAAAAAGGGATATTTTAAAATATTTATGTAAACCCTAAATAACTAATGATGTGTAATGATTTTCAAAAAATGGTCTTCTACAAAAGTGTTCAGTAAGGAATTTGGAGTCTAATAAGATCAACTTAATTTTTGATGAATAGTAAATTATAAACAATGATTTTACGCTTAGGATTAGTAATGTGACCAAATGGATTAGTAATATCACTCAAAGAATGTTTTAATGTAATTTAGACACCTAGATTAAGTAATGTGATTCAATAAAATGGGTAAATAACGATTTCATAAATTATTAGTCAAGTATTAGTTTTTTCGAATGAATAGTGTTTTTTAATTAAAAATTTAATTAAAAATAATTAAAAAATTATTTTTATAAAAGGACTTTATTTTTGAACTCAGAGTATCGATATTATGTTAAGGTAATTTTTGGGGATTTTTCTGAAAAAAATGAATTTTCGATGAATAGTGATAATATAGTTTTTAAGTTACTGGTGTTTAATGACATCATTAAATGATGTATTAAGTGTATATTCAATATGGTCTAATTATTAATAGTACGATAAGGTGTGAGGTGTCCCAAGTGGCCAATACCATGGGCAAATACCATGGGCAAGCACATGGTTTTGCCAAAACCACTAGTGAGGTGTCCCTTGGCCATTAATGCCTTGTCCTCTCACTTTCACTATAAATACCCACCCTTTACTCCTTTAGTTTCCACTCCCAACTCTCCCCCAATGATTTTATGGTCCCTTTACCTCCCAAGGAGTCCTCCCAAGGTGCCCCCAAGACCTCAAGGTCCAAAACATTGAGTTTCAAGAGTCACGTTTTAAGGTAAGGGATCTGACCCCTCTCTTTCTTTTCATGTAATCTATTTTATGGAATTCCTTTTATGCTCCATGTTCTTACGTGAGAGGATGTTATTTTATATCCCTCTTACTGCCCCTTTCATGTTTATATAATGATAGATCCCCTCTTACTCTCATCATTTCGTTTTATGAATGTTTAAGTGACGCCGTTAGGCTGCCGAATTTTCATAATGGAAATCAAATGTTTGTCTTCCTTCCATGTTTTTCATTTCAAATGGTATGTCCTTGAAATTGCATCACCATGTCCATATATACTTCTTATTCTGTCCCTCTATTGTTTTATGGGTCAATTATGATTATTCGACCCGTTTTCCCTCCCTTTTCAATGTTTTCTAAAACCTTGTAACATAGCCGGTATGCTGCAGAATTTTCGTCTCAAAATGCCTCTATTTTCTCAAAATTATTTTATGTTATAGAGTGAATAATCAAAGCTCCTATTTCTAAAAGGGTATTCACATATATATAAAAATGTTCCATTTTAAATTCTTGGATATACATACATGATACCCGCTTTCCCTTTCCGTGGGTTTAAAGTAACGTAAAGATCATGTCTTTAAAGCAGTTTTTAAAAAGTTATGATTATGAAATGAAACCCATTTATTTTATGCTATATGGGTTATTTATGAAATGGTTGATGATGATATATGTGGCTCACATGACAATAAAGGCAAATTTAAGGGTGCGCCATGATAGCGCTCCTATGCATTGGGTAAAGACTTAATCTCTAGAGATGACCATTTTAACGACGCCTTGGTGAATAACCTTGGTAATTTTTAACGACACCTTGGGGATGGACCTTGGTGAAACGAAACGATTGTCAATATTAAATGTTGTAGCCACATCTTCATGTTATGAAAAATGTTATTTTTATTATGATGTATCTCATGATTTCTTTCTCATGCCTTAAAGTTCTTTTCATGTCCTTATTGAAGTATCTCAAGTTCACTTGTAAAATGTTTCTCTTGTTTCCCTTACTAGGCCTTCTGCTCACCCTTTCTTTTGATGTATGTCCCCAGGTTATGAGATGCATAATGAACATAGGATGAACTAAAGGAGAAGCCTTTCAAGTGTTTAAGAAGAATGTTTTATGATTTTTTATGTATTATGACCCTTGTTTCCAAGACACTAAACCTTAACGATCCTCAGTTCCGTGTAATGAAACGAAAGTTATGTTATAAAAAGACGGGATGCTATAGTTGGTATCAAAGGATGGTTTAGTTATTTGTGGAAATTAGGATATAAAAACATTAGGAAGAACCCTATAGAAATGTTTAAATATAGGAAAACATCCTGGTATTTTGGTAAGTATTGAGTAAGTGGTTTATCAAACAAATACATCCCTGTCTGGATAAGAGCAGGTAGAGGAAGCTCTGGCACAGATGTACATAGGGGTAAAACCCGAAAACACGGCTTTGAGCTAGACTCGAACGGGAACTGGTGCACGATAACGGGCCTTGCTGCACTCTTGGTTACGACACTCCCAGGGGATATGTTTGGTTAATCACAAGATTTTTATGAATCATTATGAAGGAATTATAGAAAAGTGTAATTGTCTAAGAATGAAGTCTTAGTTAAAAGATTCATAAATGAAATAAGTTTCTTACTAAGGTTTTATTCTTTTAGAAAATGGAGGGCAATAGGAGGAACCGTGCCGATGGTGACCGCAATGCACCATGTGCTGACGGCCCTCCGATAGAAGCCAGAATGGAAACATTCATGTGAATGATGAACCAACTGACTCAATTTATGAGTAATAACTTGAATCAAGCTGAGAGGCCGACCTCACCACGAAGGGAACAACACTCTGTTGAATCCTTCATGCGTCAACGACTGCCAACATTCATTGGATCTACTGACCCATTGGTTGTGGAACAATGGATAAGCTCCATTGAAAAGATCTTTTCTGTACTTCATTGTTCGGAACAAGAAAAAGTCACCCTTGTTGTTTACCGCCTAGAGGGAAAAGATGATCAGTGGTGGTCACTGATCAAAAACATGAAGCCACGAGGAGAGATAGAAGCTTTGGAGTGGGAAGAATTTCAGGTAATTTTCCTTAACAAGTATTTCCCTCATTCCATGAGAACGAGAATGGAAAAAGAGTTTCTCGAGCTGAAGCAGAAGGAGAACGAATCTGTCGGAAGCTATGAGATGAACTTCACAAGGCATTCCCGTTATACCTCAAGCTTTGTCATGGACCCTAATGGGAAGGTTGATAGATTCTTTGGTGGACTACGACCTCATCTGCGGACGAATCTAGCCAACAGGGACTATGAAATCTATGAAGAAATAGTTCGAAGTGCTATGAAAGTCGAGCTAGAGTTTGGTGAGACACAGTGGTCTCATAAACCAAATGAAAAGAACAGATCGTTGGAGCCCATTTTAGGGAAGTCTTTTGATCAAGGAAGAGGTGGAAAGCAAATGCAACTTACCACATGCAATAAATGTGGGAAGAATCCTCTGGGGAACTGCTTGAACGGAAGTGGAAAGTGCTACAAGTGTGAAAGAGGAGGCCATATTGCTCGGAATTGTCATAGTGAGGTGAAGCCTCTGCTTCCCAACACTAACGACAGAGGAACGATGGTTCTGGCCCTACCCGAAGTCACATGCTTCAAGTTTGGACAGCTTGGGCACTTTGCTAACCAATGTCCAAATCCGAGGGCGGTGGAGGGGAATCACCATCAACCTCAATAGAGGCCAAGAGTGCAAGGTCATGCTTTCGCTATCACAACAGCTGAAGTTGAATTCCCGAACGATGTGGTAGCAGGTACTCTTGTCGTCCTCTAGAAACTAGCAAGTACTTTATTTGATTCTGGTTCTATGCATTCCTTTATTTCCTCCAAGTTTGTAAGGAATATAGAATCAATCCCCAAACTGCTAGAGGTAGAGTTGTCTGTCAAGACTCCAAGTGGGATTATCCTTGCATCAACAGTATTTAGAGACTCTAGTGTTAGTTTGGTGAGCACAATCTTATCGCAAATCTAGTAGTTATTCCCATGATGGAATTCGACATTATACTAGGGATGGACTGGCTCTCAAAGTATAATGCTAAGAACAAATGCAGAAGTATGGAAATCTCATTAGTCTTGAATAAACGACCTACAGTTATCTTCCAAGGAGAGATATCCCGAACTGATCCCGATCTAGAAGCACATCCTATAGCATTATTTATGGAGTTAATCGGTGATGATGAAGAAGGAAAAGGGAGCATACAAATAGAAGATGTTTTGATTGTTCAGGAATACATGGATGTATTTCCTAAGGAGTTACCTAGACCTCCCCCAGAAAGAGAGGTAGAGTTCTCCATTGAACTAGTACCTGGGTCTCAACCGATATCAAACACTCTGTATAGAATGGCAAATGTGGAGCTAGAAGAGTTAAAGAAACAACTCCAAGACTTGTTGGAGAAGGGGTTTATCCGACCGAGTGTGTCTCCATGGGGAGCACCAGTTCTCTTTGTGAAGAAGAAGGATGGATCAATGTGGCTATGCATCGATTATAGAGAACTGAACGGGATAACAGTGAAGAACAAATATCCTCTTCCAAGAATTGATGATTTATTTGACCAACTTCGCGGGGCTCAATTCTTCTCTAAGATTGACCTTCGATCTGGTTATCATAAACTGAGGGTGAAGAAGGAAGATATTCCAAAGACTGCATTCCGATCAAGATATAGGCATTATGAGTTTACTGTTATGCCCTTCGGCTTGACTAATGCTCCTTCTATTTTCATGGATTTGATGAATAGAGTCCTTAAGGACTACCTTGATAACTTTATGGTAGTTTTTATTGATGATATTTTGATATATTCAAAAAGTCGTGAGGAGCATGAAGATCATCTAAGGGTTATATTGAAAACTCTGCAGAAGGAGAGGCTCTTTGGGAAGTTCAGCAAGTGTGAGTTTTTGTTACAACAGGTTGCTTTCTTGGGGCACATCGTAACCAATGAAGGAATCTCGGTTGATCCTGCAAAGACAATGGTTGTGGAGGAGTGGCCTCAACCCACAACAGTAACTGAGATTCGTAGTTTCCTTGGTTTAGCAGGATATTATAGGAGGTTTGTGAAAAACTTTTCACGGCTTTCTAATCCACTAACCAAGTTGACTCGAAAAGGGGTTAAGTTCATCTGGACAAAGGAATGCGAGAAAAGTTTCCAAGAGCTAAAGAAGAGATTGGTTACTGCACCTGTGTTAACACTACCCTCTATCGGAGAAGGATTCGTTATTTTTAGCGATGCATCTTTGAAAGGGCTTGGGTGCGTCCTCATGCAAAATGAAAAAGCAATTGCTTATGCATCTCGACAGTTGAAGATTCATGAGCAGAATTATCCTACGCATGATCTAGAGCTGGCGGCAGTTGTTTTTTCTCTAAAGATATGGAGGCACTATCTTAATGGGGAGAAATGTGATATATACAGTGACCACCAAAGTCTAAAGTATATTTTCACACAGAAAGAATTGAACATGAGACAAAGGAGATGGTTGGAGCTTATTAAAGACTATGATTGTTCAATTCATTATCACCCTGGAAGAGCAAACAAAGTTGCGGATGCGTTAAGAAGGAAAGATCCTGTTGTTCTGGCAACAATGAGGATCGTAGGAGATCCCTTGATTAAAGATCTAGTAAAACTGGACATGGGAATTATAAGGAAAGGGACATCATAAACCCTATTCCAAATGATTTCTCAACCTTCATTACTAGAGAGGATCAAGAAGGCTCAAAAAGAAGATCCTTTACTGTAGGAGAAGTTTGAGGCTGTAAAGGATGAGAAGTTCCCTGATTTCAATATTGATCAAGAAGGTGTATTGAAATTTCGTACAAGACTATGTGTTCCATCTATTCCGGAGATAAAGAAAGAACTGATGGATGAAGCTCATAGCTCTACATTCTCTATACACCCGGGAAGTACTAAGACGTATAGAGACCTTCGTGATCATTATTGGTGGGATAACATGAAGAGGGAGATTGCTGATTACACTACAAGGTGCATGGTGTGTCAACAAGTAAATGAAGAACGACAACTTTCTAAAGGGGTATTACAACCGCTACCCATACCAGTATGGAAGTGGGATAATATCACTATGGACTTTGTAACTGGTCTCCTGAAAACGTCCAAAGGAAATAATGCGATATGGGTTATTGTGGACCGTCTCACCAAGACAGCCCATTTTATCTCTATTCGGGATGATTTCTCTCTGGATCAGCTTGCCAAGATATACGTGAAGGAAGTGGTAAGGCTGCATGGGGTACCACTATCCATCGTATCTGATCATGACCCAAGATTCACATCAAAATTCTGGAGAAGTCTTCAACATGCTCTGAATACTGAATTGAATTTTAGTACGGCCTATCATCCTCAAACTGATGGCCAATCTGAAAGGACTATTCAGACACTCGAAGACATGTTGAGATTATGCTTAATGGAATTTAAAGGTGGATGGGATCAACACCTCCTATTAGTTGAGTTCCCCTATAACAACAGCTACCATTCGAGTATTCAGATGGCACCCTATGAAGCTCTATATGGAAAGCGGTGTAGAACTCCTACTTGTTGGGATGAAACTGGTGAGAGGAAGCTTCTTGGGCCTGATCTCGTGCAAGAGATGACGGAACAGGTTCATGCCATCCAACAACACATAAAGGCTGCTCAGATTCGGTAGCAAAGCTATGCTGACAATCGTCGAAGGGACTTGGAGTTTGGTGTTGGTGAAAAAGTCTTCCTTCGAATTTCTCCATGGAAGAGAGTCATGTGGTTTGGGAAGAAAGGGAAGCTCAGTCCTAGGTACATTGGCCCCTATGAAATCCTTGATCGCATAGGAGCAGTAGCTTATCGTCTAGCACTTCCACCAAACCTAGCTCAAGTTCATGATGTCTTCCATGTATCTCTCTTGAGAGAGTACATACCCGACCCTTCGCATGTACTGAACCCAGAGGTGGTACAACTGGAACATGACCTCTCTTACGAGGAGCAGCCAGTGGAGATCTTGGACCGTAGAGACAAGGTCCTACGAAACAAGACTACCCACCTTGTGAAAGTGTTGTGGAGGAATCATAAATATGAAGAGGCGACTTGGGAGCCAGAGGAAACAATGAAGCAAAAGTACCCTCACCTTTTCGACTAGGCCTCAAGTATAAATTTCAGGGACAAAATTTCTTAAGGGGGGAAGAATGTAATGACCCAATCTTTTTGAGTAGTATATTAACTTACTCTTAATGATTTAATAAGATGTTAATGTTTAATGCAGAAAGAGGAGTCGATGGCTTCATCCAGTAGACTCGACCCTTATGAAGCCCACTTATCAGAGCTTGGGAAGGAGGTAGCATCGGTGGGCTTCTCTTTTGACCAATCCCAAGCCGAACTCCAGCGTGTCAAGCTTGAACGGAAACGCCTACGGGAGAAGTTCAAGTTTGTAGAGATTACTACTAGGGCAAAGTTATCTGAGCCTCCCGCAGATTCTATCACCATAACACACCTTACACTTCGGTCTTATGCCGGTGTTATAAGGGGATATGTGACGAGACCCTAGCTTCCTTGTGTAATCCTTTCAGGTGAATAAATTGAGATTTCTTCCTTTTGTGATGTTTGTGAAATTTCAAATGTCTAGATAATTTTAGAATGTATTTTATTGATGAATTTTGAAAAAGGGATATTTTAAAATATTTATGTAAACCATAAATAACTAATGATATGTAATGATTTTCAAAAAATGGTCTTCTACAAAAGTGTTCAGTAAGGAATTTGGAGTCTAATAAGATCAACTTAATTTTTGATGAATAGTAAATTATGAATAGTGATTTTACGCTTAGGATTAGTAATGTGACCAAATGGATTAGTAATTTCACTCAAAGAAAGTTTTAATATAATTTAGACACCTAGATTAAGTAATGTGATTCAATAAATTGGGTAAATAACGGTTTCATAAATTATAAGTCAAGTATTAGTTTTTTATGATGAATAGTGTTTTTAATTAAAAATTTAATTAAAAATAAATAGAAAATTATTTTTATAAAAAGGACTTTATTTTTGAACTCAGAGCATCGATATTATGTTAAGGTAATTTTTGGGGATTTTTTGGAAAAAAACGAATTTTCGATGAATAGAGAAAATATAGTTTTTAAGTTACGGGTGTTTAATGACATCATTAAATGATGAATTAAGTATATATCCAATATGGTCGAATTATGAATAGTAAGATAAGGTGTGAGGTGTCCTAATTGGCCAATACCATGGGCAAATACGGTGGGAAAGCCCATGGTTTTTCCAAAACCACTAGTGAGGTGTCCCTTGGCCATTAATGCCTTGTCCCCTCACTTTCCCTATAAATACCCACCCTTTACTCCTTTTGTTTCCACTCCCAACTCTCCCCCAACGTTTTATGGTCTCCTTACCTCCCAAGGAGTCCTCCCAAGGTTCCCCCAAGCCCTCAAGGTCCAAAACATTGAGTTTCAAGAGTCACGTTTTAAGGTAAGGGATCGACCCCTCTCTTTCTTTTCATTTAATCTCTTTTATGTCATTCCTTTTATGATCCATTTTCATAAGTGAGAGGATGTTCTTTTATATCCATCTTACTTCCCCTTTCTTGTTTATATGATGAGAGATCCCCTCTTACTCTCATCATTTCGTTTTATGAATGTTTAAGTGACGTCGTTAGGCTGCCGAATTTTCATAAGGGAAATAAAATTTTTGCCTTCCTTCCATGTTTTTCATTTCAAATGGTATGTCCTTGAAATTGCATCACCATGTCAATATATACTTCTTATTCTGTCCCTATACTGTTTTATGGGCCAATTATGATTATTCGACCCATATTCCCTCCCTTTTCAAAGTTTTCTAAAACCTTGTAACATAGCCGTTATGCTGCAGAATTTTCGTCTCAAAATGCCACTCTTTTCTCAAAATTATTTTATGTTATAGAGTGAATAATCAAAGCTCCAATTTCTACAGGGGATTCAAATATATATAAAAATGTTCCATTTTAAATTCTGGGATTTACATACATGATACCCGCTTTCCCTTTCCGTGGGTTTAAAGTAATGTAAAGATCATGTCTTTAAAGCAGTTTTTAAAACGTTATGATTATGAAATGAAACCCATTTATTTTATGCTATATGGGTTATTTATGAAATGTTTGATGATGATATATGTGGCTCACATGATAATAAAGGCAAATTTAAGGGTGCGCCCTGATAGCGCTCCAATGCATTGGGTAAAGACTTAATCTCTAGAGATGACCATTTTAACGATGCCTTGGTGAATAACCTTGGTAATTTTTAACGACACCTTGGGGATGGACCTTGGTGAAAAGAAAATATTGTCAATATTAAATGTTTCAGCCACATCTTCAAGTTATGAAAAATGTTATTTTTATTATGATGTATCTCATGATTTCTTTCTCATTCCTTAAAGTTCTTTTCATGTCCTTATTGAAGTATCTCAAGTTCACTTGTAAAATGTTTCTCTTGTTTCCCTTACTGGGCCTTCTGCTCAACCTTTCTTTTGATGTATGTCCCCAGGTTATGAGATGCATAATGAACATAGGATGAACTAAAGTAGAATCCTTTCAAGTGTTTAAGAAGAATGTTTTATGTTTTTTTATGTATTATGACCCTTGTTTCCAAGACACTAAATCTTAACGATCCTCAGATCCGTGTAATGAAATGAAAGTTATGTTATAAAAAGACTGGATGCTATATATATGCATCTCATCATATTATAGAATATTTAATCTCAATTTTTGTTCAAAAAAAATAATTCATTTTATATTTATATATAGTAATATGCACGACCAATATAGTCTTGATGCCAACACACATTATATAATCCATGCATATGAGCGAATTCCCAAAAGAAATATTGCTTCCTATGTAATTTATATTTGTATATATAAATCCCATATTATAAATGATTCCAAAAAACTATCCAGTTCTAGTTTAGTCCAAAATCAAAACACAAAAACACACCTCATGCTCTAAAATTGTTCATGTCAAAAAAGTACACTCAGTCACAACCACAACATACCTATAACTATCATCATATCCCTATCCAACTCCAAACATGACATCTCAATAACATGATCCTTTCATGATGCTGGATTATAGAGGTCTGGCCTCCCTGTGGATATGCACTAGCTAGTAGTCACTGACCCCAAAGTTGGTTCTCTTTATCTTTTCAATGAATTACAAATGAATCTAAATCCTAGATAGAAAATCCTAGTAACACTCATGGTCTTACCTCGTATCCCTATGTCTAGATCATTCCCTAGGTCCCAACTATTTTATAAGGATACCTACAAATCCCCTCCAAATAGAACATCCGACCATAGGCTGGACACTCTTTTGGATCCTAATCACACTATGTTTTGATATTCTCGACCATCTCACACCTAATGAATACTATTTAATACCCACTCCTCAAAGGTTTAACTAAATTTAAAACATGAATTTGATGCAGAGACTCCTCAAATATTTGTTTATGGTTACCTAGAGAATCAATGCTATGATCACCTGAAACCATCACCCAACTCAAATAAATAGGAGTCTGTCAGGTGTCCTTATAATATTAGAACCTAATTATACACCTCAAAGTAGTATGGAAGCCTGAAGTTGATTAACTATTCATTGATGACATTTTGTAATCCATCCTTGAAACAGAAAACTTCGTAGATATCATCACCCAACAAATTAGTTGAAAAGTGGGGCAGGTTTGTGAAATTCTCTACTTAATCCTTGATAGATGTATCCCCCAGCTAGGGAGTCATGATTAAGTGGGATATATCCTACCATAATGTCTCAAGGAATATTTTCTTTAAAATGCTGGCATCAAACTCCTTCTGAACTATTACATTGTATATTCCAGCCTAAACCTACAAAATACCGTTAGTGGTTTTCTAATCCTCTGATCTTGTTTGTCACCAGCTTCACCCTCTGACCTAGGTGTGTCTCAAGATGATCAAATATATTTTTCATTGACTAAGCCCAATTCTATATTACCTATGGTGAATTATAACGCCGGAATAATGGTTGGTGATGATATTGGAACTCATGAGTCAAAGACTCCATATACTACATAGCTCCCTATAATCCCCAGTCAATACCGTGTATGATATGAACCAAGATTTCCTTGAACTTCTCATCAAGCCAAGGAAAAACTGTTCTATAATCTACATTTGTCATTCATGTACTATAAAATATACATACCAAACATGTTCATCTATACCCCCAGGGGCCTCATCCCATGGACACACATGAGACACCACAACACATCCATTTTTATGTTCCACTATAATCCATCTAGGAGGCATCCTACTGAGTGAAAACATGATGGTCAAACAACCATAGCAATATATATATATCACATATGGGAAAAAATGTAATGGAAAATTCATATCATCACACTTACACTTCCCTACCACACTCTTTGAAATAAAATCTATCCTTATATCCCCTCACTTATCTACATCAAAGACATGTATCACATATAATAATGCCTCATGCCCCCTTTCCAACCCATAATAGAGTCATGAATCACATATAATCCTATCACATAGCCCATTTCCTAAAAATAATAAACAAGCCATCACATATCCCATATATAGATCTGGGGTATCTGAGAATAATTCCACCTTAATGGTTACAATAGAAAAAACTATTTAGAATATTTATTAAAACATTAAAATCTAATGCCTTATACCATCCATTTACCCCCTTGTTAGGGTAATTCCTATATATTAAATCCATAAAGAATCACATATCAATCTCACTAGGAATGTGATATGATGGATTTAAGAGCCTAATACCTCTATAAATGATAACAAGTAAAACATTTCCAAGCTTATTTGTGGTCAATTTAAACATCCCAACCCCAATTAGCATATTCTCGGTTCCCATATGATTATTTATAGGATCATAAATATATCATGTAACCCTATCTGACAACCATGATGCATAAATTGTTCCCCATATCCATACCAAAGAAAGTGTCAATCCAAATAACATATAAATTTAGCACCCATGTGTGCCACTCGTGGTGGAAATAAATAAACTATTAAAATGCCAAAAAGAACATAAATCTCTCACAAATATAAAACTGTTATGTATCCTATTAATTGTGAAGTAGGAACTAAAAATAGTGTTATTTAACTAGTCATAACTGTTTATTTATTTCTAGTATACTATATTTTATAAGATAAGGCCAAAAGGGAAATATAAAAACTTCTTTAACGCCATTTGTAAATTCCCATCATAGGTTCACTACAAAAAAACAGTACATTAGAAGGGATTATTTAAAGGGGGTTAAAAAAAACCCCTCAAAATTTATTTATTGTAACATTAGAGGGGGTTTTTCACAACCCCCTCTAATCATCTAATTGAGAGGGTGTTCACACCCCCCTCTAAAAATTTTAGAATTTTTTAATATGTAGTTGTATTTTGGGGATAGTTATGTTAAAAGTGTCACTACTTTAATAATTAGTGGTGCTATATATTTAGTTACATACACTATATATTTCATTAGAGGTGCTATATATATAAATAAATACATTGACACACACACACACACGCACATATATATATATATATATATATAGTTTGATTTTAGAGGTGTTGTGTGTGTGTGTTATATGGAATTTGATTTTTATGAAAATAGTGGGGGTTCACAACCCCCTCTAATGTAAGACATTAGTGGGGGTTCAAAACCCCCTCTAATGTAATACATTAATGGTGGTTCACAACCCCTTGTTGAACCCCCACTAATGTCTTACATTAGTGGGGGTTCAAAACCCCCTCTAATTTAATAGATTTGAGGGGTTATGAACCCCTACTGTTTACATAAAAAAATTTCATAATATATATATAGTATATATTGTGTATACATATATGAATGTATTTATAAAATGTATAATATATTATATTCATATATGTTTGTAATATATATATATATTAACTTGTGTGTATATAAACTTAATATGTATATATATATATATATATAATATATGTGTGTTCAAATAAATATAAAAAATTATAAATAAATATATAAATACACATTTGTGTTTGTGTGTGTCTGATATAAATGTATTTATAAATAAATTCATAGGAAATTTTATTTATATATATATAAATATATAATTTATAGACGTGTGAAGAAAATATATAAATACATATATATTTAAATTTATATAAATAAGATACATGTAATTTATTTTATTTTCTTAAATATATTATGAAAATAATGTTTATCTTAATAAACATATTAATATTTATAAATACAATAATATATAAATTATTTTTGTAAATTTGTTAATATATATTTGTTTATTAATATATATGCTTATTTTAGTAAAATTATTATATTTATTTAAATATATGGTTTTAATAATGTTTATTTTAAAAAACTTATTAATATATATAAATATAATAATATATATATTATGTTTAAATTTGTTAATATATATATATATGTTTATTAATATATGATAATATTTTAATAAACTTATTATATGTATTTAAATAATTTCTGCTAATAATTTATATTTTAATAAAGTTATCAATATATATATATTGAATAATATAGGTTCAGTATAAACAAAGTGAGAGTTGGGTTGGTGGTTTGGGCGATGTCTTGATACCCTATCGCGGCGTGGTTCGAATCTGGGATGATTTAAATTTTTTAAAATTCCTTCGAATTAATGAACCAAGAAGAGATGGGGTCTGGACTGGGAACACATGAGGACTGGGGGCAGGGCTGGACCGGGACACACATGAGGACCTGGGTGACACGCACGAGGACCAGGGGACACTGGGGGGACACACAGCAGAACGAGAGGACCCAGGGGTGGGGCAAGACCAAGACACACACGAGGACTAGGGGACATTGGGGGGGACACATAGTAGACACGCGAGGACGGATTGGGGGGGGGGGGGGGTAGAACCGACATAGGAGAAATGCACGAGGATAGACGGGGGTTGGACCGAGACACGCACGATGACCGGGTGGACATCGGGGGGACACATAGGAGACAAAACAGATATGCACGAGGATAGACCAGGGTGGGACCGAGAAACGCATGATGAATATGTGGACACACAAGAGACACCCGAGATAGACGAGGATGGGGGGACAGACCCAAGACACAACGAGACACATAGGAGGGGCAAAGAGGGAGGTTCTTAAAAACGAATCATTTGGGGCGGTTATGTAAAACTGTCCCAATTAAAATTAACAATTAGGGGTTGTTTGAGCCGTCCCTAATCCATATAGTAGAGGTGGATAAGATTATAACCGCCACTAATTGCAATCAGTTTTAGTAAACTCTGGAATACATTAGAGGTGGTGTAAACCCCCTCTAATTTAACTACTGCTAATGTCATCACACATTTACCAACGCTTTCTCAAAACTGCCACTAATGTCGTTAGAAGGAGTTATAACCCCGTCTAAAAAAAATAACCCCTTCTACCGTTGTCATTTTTATTGTGGTTTTCACTCATATTGTTCTCAAGGTTGATTATCCACTGGTCCTTAGGCATGTGTCTCATTATATGAAATGATTTTCTCAAGTTGTGAGGGTCTGTTTATGTAATAGTTGGGAGGCCATACCCACATGTGATGATAATATAAATTGTGGATATATATATAACACAGCGGAATAAGGTATATAACTCATTGGAAGCAACATAATTAAAAAAAATTGGCGAAGAATAAATAAAAACACAATAATAATAATACTATTTGTAGATACTCAACATGTCATATGAGGTCATTCAAATAGATAATTAGGGTCACTCATTGATACCATATCAATACATATATAAAAACCATGAAAAAACTCAAAAGTTAATTCTTTCTTGATGCAAAAATCCCTATGGTCATCTTTCATACATCCCATGGTAATGTTACCTCTATGATCACTAAGGTCTAACTGCAATGCCTAAATTCATACCTGATCTCAAAAGCAAAAAGTCAACATGGGTCCCAAGGGGACAATGTAAGAAGTGAGAATGAAATTAAT
Source organism: Viscum album (assembly GCA_963277665.1). Classification (NCBI taxonomy): domain Eukaryota; kingdom Viridiplantae; phylum Streptophyta; class Magnoliopsida; order Santalales; family Viscaceae; genus Viscum; species Viscum album. The sequence continues at coordinate 194,566,470 of OY728136.1, read as the reverse complement.
AGGACACAACACATTGTTTTCTATCTAACATCCATAATTATGAATGTGTATTGAAAATACAAATAAATAGTAAATGAACACACATTTAATATTTAACCTGATTCTGTTAGACTAAATATCCACGAGGATTTTTTTAATAGCCTCATCCAACACTAGTATATCTTCGATCTTGTTCCCCTAAATATATATATATATATGGAATATAATACATGTATATATATATACATTTATAATGGGGATGAAATATTCCATAATTCCCAAGTCTCCGCAAAAAAAATACTTGGAGAGCCCTCTATCATGACCTAATCATGGGGGTCCTGTCCCACACCAGAAAGAACATCAAAGATGCGGTTCATCTGGTTAGTCCCTATCGAAGGGATGAGAGTCTCCCCAAAAAAGAGGAGGATGGTGCATGTCAGACATGAAACCTCTGGTTGGGAGTTGGGGCCACTCTCTTCATTAGTCCATGGCAGGACAAAACCAGTGAACCTCGCTTATGAAGAGCTGGACGGCTGAACCTCGTTTGCCTTGGAGGGGGCTGGGGTGCCACCCGGGTGAACTGTTGTGCTGAGACGCTCGGCCCGTGACAAGTGGTATTAGAGTGAATGTGCCTCGTGGTGCTGTGGAATGATTCCGGACGAATCATGGTTGTGGGAGCAGAGTCTCGGGGTGTCATGTGGAGGTGACACGACACAGAAGGTCGCACTTGCAAGATGTCCGAGGCCGAGACGCAACTATGAAGGGTGGGTCTCGTGGAGGTGATTTTCGACCCTGAGAGAGAGGGTGGACCACATTGGTTTGTTACCCATAGAGTGAGTGGTACATTAATGCCAACAAAAAGGAAGAAGCGTCCCCTGAGGCCATGCATGGTAGCCGGTAAGTTGGAAGCAGTCGCAGACACACAGAAGGCCACGATCCTGCATGCACGAGGGAGTGCATGGAATGGTGGTGGGAGAATGTCACAACCCAATCATGGGGGTCCTGTCCCACACCAGCAAGAACATCAATGCTGCGGTTCATTTGGTTATTCTATATTGAAGAGATGAGAGTCGCCCCGATAAAGAGAAGGATGGTGTGTGTCATACATGACCTCACTGGTTTGGAGTTGGGGCCACTCTCCTGATGAGTCCATGGTAGGATGAAACCTGTAAACCTCAAATATGAAGAGCTGGTCGGTTGAACCCCGCCCGCCTTCGAGGGGGCTGGGGTGCCGCATAGGCGAAATTTTGTGCTGAGATGCTCAGTCCGTGACAAGTGGTATCAAAGGGAATGTGCCTCGTGGTGTTGCGGAATGCTGCCAGACGGTCCGTAGTGGTGGGAGCGGAGTCCCGGGGTGTCTTGTGGAGGTGACACGAAACAGAAGGTCTCTCTTGTGAGATGTCCGAGGCAGAGATGCCACAATGAAGGGTGGGTCACATGGAGGTGGTTTTAGACCATGATAGAGAGGGTGGACCATGGTGGTTTGCGACCCAGAGAGTGGGCGGGCCATTGATGCCAACGACAAGGAAGGAGCGTCCCATGAGGCTATGCTTGGTAGCCGTTTAGTTGGAAGCATTCACGGACACACAGAAGGCTATGATCCTGCTTGCACGATGGCGTGCATGGAATGGTGGTGGGAGAATGTCACGACCCAATCATGGGGGTCCTGCACCACACCAGCAAGAACATCAATGCTGCGGTTCATCTGGTTAGTCCCTATCGAAGAGATGAGAGTCGCCCCGACAAAGAAGAGGATGGTCATTGTCAGAATTGACACCACTGGTTGGGAGTTGGGGCCAATCTCCTGATGAGTCCATGGCAGGATGAAACTAGTGAACCTCACTTATGAAGAGCTGGACGGCTGAACCCCACCCACCTTGGAGGGGGATGGGGTGCCGCACAGGCGAACTACTGTGCTGAGATGCTCAGCCCATGACACCTCGGTCACCTCACATAAAAATCACTTTATCCTCATTCCAGTAATCATGTATTTGGTGTTAAAAAGGCATTCCCATCAATCCATGTTCCAACATACCACATCTTAGAATGTCTACTTCATATCAATATCCAGACATTCCGATTAATGCAAATAACCATCCACTAATAAATAACAACCATCCTCTTAATTTCCAGATGTACCGAGGCCTAGTGACATTTCACCTTTCATAATCATGGCACATCATCCTATAATTTAACAGTGGTCATTATTCCCTACTTGATGTATCAACCCCATAACATAGTGTTCTGTCACTATCCATGTGGATTTCTAGGGTGAGAACCTCAAATATGACTGATGTTTGGAACCATCCCACACGACATATTATCTACAGAATCCTCCAAAAATAATTAGTGGTATACACCACCTCATCCGAGCCTTTACTATATGAACACTACTCTAATGATTCATTTTCCAAAAATGGTTATTATAAATCACAAAACAAATGCTTAATCCACATTATTTATCACCTCATACCCCTATGAAAATATCACTAAATTGCAATACTTCACACCATATCAAGTCCCATGGGCCATTCCCTCAACCTGATGAACTCTCGGCCAGAAACTAGAAACAATGTTTCCTCAACCATGTGATCATCATCACCCCATATATCTTGGTCTATACCATCATCTTGATGACCTAGTCACCTCAGTTCATGTAATCATCGTCACCCCAATCTTTTCCACTAGACTATGACATTCACATTCAAAAAATATAATCATATATACAATTTAATTGATAAAAATACATAGAAACGACCTATCTGACCTACTTAATCACAATCCACTTACCCGAATTATCACGTATAAATGAACTAAGGAATGACCAATGGTATCCCATGGAATTTATTAATCAGTTTAAAAGAAATCATTAATTTACTAACATTCTCTCTAGGACTAACAACATTGGTGTATATTTAATTCAACATCAAAACAACCATAAATTTATAAAGCAATCTAAGAACCCTCTACCTTATACTTATTGGTTATAACTCTTATAATATTGGCCTTTAACTCAATCTGAATCCTGAGAAATTGGTCTTTTAGACAAAATCCCTACAAATAAGGAAAAGGACCTTGATCAGATGTATAATTTATAATGGAAAATTTATTTAAAAAATTATTCAATCAAATTAATGACCTTACTGATAATATTATAATATGACTTTTAGTGTTTGAATTGGATTATGGTTATAGAAAAAGGATACAATACTATGTAGAGAACTAAATGGGAGAAGGCCCCTGTGCATGTGGTTGGAATGGAGGAAAAGGATGAATTAAAAGATAAAAAGAAAGGAAGGGAAAGATAATAATTTTCAACTTTTTATAGGAAATCATGGGTTTTCCTTAAGATGTTTCTAACCTTGTGCCAATATTTCCCTTCCCATATTCCAAGCACCACACTACCCTCCATTAAGAACACAGTTTTTCTAACCATTAATGAACAAGCATACACCCTCTGTTAATAACTATGCAGATTCCAATTGGTTTTGTACCCCAACCCCCACTATTTATAAAATTGTGTGCATTGAAAATGGTGGGCCACATGGTTTCCTCTTACAGTCCATACGATTAAATATAGCTATCCCCCTCTGCCTATAATTTCGAATCAAAATAAATTTTTAGGGCTTGATGCACCTGAATCCCATTTGAAACCTTGAGAAACATGAGAAGTATTAAAACCCTTCTAAAATAGGTCATGTGGTTAAAAAAACATTTACTATTCCGTCCAAAGGCCCAAATGAGTGGCTGGTCCAACTATAAATCTAAAATATTTGAAAAGGATGAGGAATTATACCAGCTCAATATCCCCTGATGTTGTAGGTTAATCATGTTATGAAAGAATATCCATTTAGGTCACTCATAAGGTATTATATGAACACACCATGAATATTATTCTATGTATAATGTTTATGGTTATTCCAGGTGTAAATAAGATGGTTGCACCATGTATAACCATATTTTTTATTCCATGTGTACCCTGAAGGTTACTCCATATATAATTTTTATTTTTATTATGTATGCAATAGTAATATTGAGATGATCCATGATACTAGTAAATTTACTTTTTCATTATGATGGGTTATCAATGTGTCCATTGAAAAATATTAACATCACATGACTTGAGATTATTGATTCCAATGACTCTTTAAATTGATAAATATTTAGTATATGTGGAATGATTGATAATCCATGAATTTATGGGTATAGATCCCCTTTTGTTATTCTAATTTTATATAATTATATTAAAATATACTTATTCTCATATTACTCTCACTGATTTAATTCAATTGTTATTTCATACATTTACCCTTACTGATCATTTGAACACACCATTCTTATGTATCATTTTCCCCTTATTATAAAACCTCAGGGTAAATTATTTGTGTCCTGAAAGGATTAATATTTAGAAAAATTTGAGGGATAAGTTTATGATAAAATATGGAATATAAAAAAGTAGGTATAGTGAGAAAATAAAATCTTGGGATCATGAGTATTATTTATGTAAAAGTATTTTAGAATTAATTTAAACCTTAATTATAAAAGGTCATTGAGTTTATAAGAGATCCAGTGTTTTCATTATGATATTATAAGTCTTGCATGGAAAACATTTTGTCACATTAATTGGTATTTTATCCAAAAAAATATACACATTATATTTTTTTTTTAAAGATTCCCAGAGTGATGGTCCAAGGTTGTTAAAAATGGTATGATATAATGTTTCAGGTTATAGGTAATAGAAGTATATTATAATTTAGTGTATTTTGTGTGAAGATTATTTTGGTTGAAGAAAATATAATCCTTAGTTTTCATATGATGTGTTTTTTCAGAATAATACATTTAATTTCATTTCATTATATATATAGAAAACATAAATAAAATGTATTGTTTTTGAAAAATGACAATGCATAGGCTAGTAAATAACCCTGCACACCTGGAAAGGTCCCAAGGCTTGAAAAAACAACCTATTAAAAATAATAGTTCATCACCTCTGACTAGAATATGTGATCCCCCCATTAGAAATATATATTTTTTGTTAAATTATCTGATGGATAAATAATAATTATATTTTTGGAATATATTTTTTTACCGTATATATAATTAGTGATTTAAAAATGATATGATGATTATGTGATACATTTTCTTTAAAATGATTTGTGAAATTTTGGGGAACATTATATAATTGGATTATATTTGAGGATTCAAGTTTAAATTAGATTTTGGAAACATATATGATGTCAACATATCATTTTTTTAATTTTATTTATTTATATAAATGATTATAATTTTTTTAACATTATATGATTTGGTAATATACCATTTTGTGTATATGAATAAATGAGTGACTGATTTTATTTAGAGATAAATAATAATTCATTATTTGAAAAATATGTGATTAAGTCCACATAATTTTAGGGTTTCAATATTGGTTCAGAATATTTTTAATATGTATAAGTATATATATTTATGAAATGATTTTTTGATCATTGTATTTTACTATTGAATTTTGTTGTAATTGATTATTTCATTGTATAGAGGTCTTTTAACATTTGGAACTATATTATATTTTACAATTAATTGAATTTTTAATGTCTAAATAATGTTCTTCTGAATTGTTATTATTTTTTATAAGCATTAATCCATAAGAAGTTTATTTTAGTGTTTCATGCAGGAAATATTTACCACATATGATAATTATTTAGATTAAAAGATAATATGTTTGAGGATAATCATTAAACAAAAAAATATACATTTCAATAAAGTATATTTCCTTAATTTCATAGTTAATATGGTATGTAATTTCTCAAATATAAGGGAAAATATATTGAAAAAAATGTTATCTTATTACCTTTATTTTGGATGAATCGATGGTATCTTCACTCGTCACAAATTTATCATTACCATGTTCTCTATCAAACTAATTCGATCCTTAAGAGTTTTTTTCTTCCATTTATATGTTGTCTCCACCCACCAACATGGAAACACAATTTTTATAGACAATATTTACACTTCCAATTTTTTCAAGTGGATATTTTTATACCCCTTTTTACGGTGTGGAATTTAAAAAACATTATTTAAAAATATTAATCCACTGATTAAGGATTTTGAGTTTATACTTATTGGATAAAATTTTATAAAGGTGGAGGGAGAATGTAATATAGAGATATTTTAAATAAGAAAAGATTTATTTTAATGAAAATATGAATCACCAAACGTAAAAGTACCGTGAAATAATTTCTTAAAATATATCATTTATAACTTAGATAAAAAATTGGATGATATGTATAAGGCTAAGAAATATATGAATTATCGTTAATGTTATTGATCAATAAATGTTTTTAAATTAATTACTAAGAAATAAGGACTTAATTTTTTACTAAATCCATCATATTTTTTAAAAATTGTATTTCATCAAAATTGGTTACTTTTAATTTTATGAGAAAATAATTATAATTAATTTATTCAAAATGAAATAATTTTTTCTTTTTAAAAATAATATTGTTTTTTAAATCATATTATCAATATTATCTTTGGTATAAATATTTTTATTTGTCTGAAAAGATTTATATTTCATTAAATAGTGAAAAATACTGATTTTTATAAAGCTATAATTTGATTTTCATTAAAATTATCACTATGCAATGAATTTTTTTTCTCATAGTAGAAAAATATAATTTGATTATGTATAAAATAAGTTAAGTTACTCTTATAATCATTATTGATTATTTTTTAATAAGTACCACTTTAGGATTAAAAATTCACTTTTAAAAAATTATTTTTTGTTCCGTATTACGCATTTATATTTTAAATAATTACTAAAACTTAATGAAATTTAATCTTGAAAAATGTATTCAATATATCGAATTTGTGTGTCCAAATTTGGTAAATATGTCATTTTTATTGTCTAACATTATGAATAGTATGTTTACTGATTTTTTACCACTATAAAGGGTAAGTCAGGTCATTAATGTAATAAAAAATGGAAATGACTAAAAAATGAACCTAGCTCTTGAATTAATATTATTTTATAAATATACCCCATATACAATCATCCAAAAGTTGAATATATAGAATTTCTTCCTTTTGGACATGATTTTATCCTTATTAATCATTATTTGAATATAATTCTAAAAATGGCTCACTCATTCTTTTAATAAATGTAAAATTTTTAACATATGGAAAATAGAGGATATGTATACTTGTAAATATTCATTAGAAATATAAATTTTTTATCATGTAAAATTATTTTTAATTATTACTAATGATATTATTTCCATAAAATCTTATATAAGGCGGACATATTAAATATTCAATTAGTTGAATATTAAAATAAATAACATAAAAAATATTGAAAATCAGAAAATTTTTATTTATTATTAAGTTAAATGTTTTTTGACAAGCGTGGTATATTATAGGGGTTTTTATGTTTTTTTATTGTAATTCAATTTTAGTCTTGTAGCTTTAAAATTATTATTATATGAATAATTCCAAAATTTACAGTAATGGTATTTTACAATAAATAATATCTTATTAAATGACTGATAATCCATAAAAATATTAAATTTGGGAAACTGAATGGGATAAATTTGGTGAGATAAACCAAGTTCCATTTATTTTCATTTTTTAATTTTATTGTAACTATATTAACCCAATAATAGTAAAAGAATTGATATAAGTGAAATTGTCCAAATGGTTAATGAAGTGATAAAAAATGATATGGATTAATATTTGATCCAAATAATTAAATATTTTATTTTATGAGAACATTTTGACACATAATAAAGTTACATTCAAATAAAATCAATTTCGATCCATTTGGAAATCAATATTAATTTTTATTATTTTATTATTTTAAAAATCCCACGTGTTCCCCTCATCTCTTATAAAAGGGCATATCTTCTTCCCATTAATTAATTTTTGAGGAAACCATTTTTCATATAATTAATCCAAAATTAAATTTATTCAAAAGCTTATAAAAACATAAAATTCAGTATTGAAGTTTGAATTCCTACCTTAAAGGTCTTAAGTTCTAATAGAAAAGAGTTTTTCCAAAGAGGAGGAACAATTCAAAACCAAGCGTTTTCATTTTATTTATTCTTCCACCTCATAAAAATCATCTCTAACCATGATGAGGTACTAAAAAAATATCTTATATGTACCATTATGTTACTATTATACTTTAATAATAGTTATCCATCTCTAACTTCAATAAAATGATAATGGAAATTATCATTTGTGTGTACACCGGACTACCACCTCACAAAACAATGTAATTTCATTTCAATTATCACCTTTCATGGATGGTTATATTTATTGAACATATATATATATATATATATATTATTCATTACATATTTATCATATTGAAAACATAATATATAATTTAATTACTAAACTTAACATCAACTGGAAAATGATAATATCATTCTTGCGTACATGTGGACTACATCCTTCCATAAGTGACGTGATTCAATTATTTAAAAAACATCACATTAAATATACATATATATAAATTTAAAAAAATAAAATTATATTTTTAATATATATAGATATAATCATTACCTTGTTTCTATAATTATTTTTGAAGGATAGAAATGTTACTTATGTGTAAGTGTGGCCTACCATCTTCATGTATATAACATAGATAATTTATCATGACTGTCCTTCAAAATTGATTTTAAAAGTACAATTAATGTAAAAAATTGATAATTTTATTATGATTATTATTATTTATATGATGGAATAACTTCACCGTTGATGACGGTCAACACACCAAATTTATATTGAAATTATGGATTGAACTTTCTCAAAGTACAAAGCATAGGGATAATGGATTATGTAATTAAATTTATATAAATGAAATAAAATTTTCAATGATACGGGATTAGAGATATAATTTTTTATAATAAATCATAAAATTAATATGAGTTTCTTATAAGGGTTTTAAATTACATATACAATAATTATGGACACATGGTAATGGATTTTGTCTCAATTATCATTCATTGAGGAATATTATAATGTTATACAAAAAAATTATTTTATATGGTGTATATACTGACAATTTTAGTGTAATATCATGATTAATTCCAAATTAATTGTATTTTATTTTTAAATTCTAATTACATCATCCAAGGGGATTTCACATCAACGTTACCAAGTTGTAATCAGATTCTTGACTCTATTTCCTTCTATTGGGTTTCAAATAAAAATCGCGGGCTTTGTTATTTTATGATAATGTGTGAATTTATCTCTAAATTTCATTATTCTATATTTTTACTTATTTTATGAGGATTTATATTAATTAAACATATTGTATCCATTGATTAATTATTAGTTCATTTTTATGATCATTGGAAGGGTTTTATTTGTCTCAATATAATTTTATTATGACATTATTCATGTCTTCAACCATTATTTACTTGTTTAGGTTACTAAATACCTCATTAATTAATTTTTTTATATTAATTGGTGTCAATAGTGGGATTTAAATATCTATATAATATTCTTGATTTCAATTAATTTTGATAAAAATGATTCTAAAGCGGTAAAGGATTCATGTTTCAATATCTTTTCTTTTCATGATTGTTTATATTCATCTTTACTTTAGAGGAAATCCGAAGATTTTATTTTATTGAACCAAATGAATTTTATTCAACTATATTTATGAATTTTTTTACTTGTTTAATTTCTATTTTCATCATTATTAATTAAATAAACATAATGAAAATCATATTATGTGATATCAACATTGATTCATTTTGTTAATGATGAATCTTTATCTTATATCCATGTGTTTTGAAATGTATTGAAAACAAACATATACAAATCATAAATATTTACCTAATATATTTTATATTAAATTTTTCCTTAATTTAAAATTATTTAAAATTAAATTTCTTATCATTTTCCTAATGGGTCACTTTTTTACTCCCATTAAAAATGAGAGAAATGAAAATTTATATTTATCATTTTACACCATTCCATGATTTTCCAGCAATTATGACAATTATTTAATTTGAATTTAAAATTATATTCCTTATCTATTTAAAAAATGGTTTTTTCAATATTTTATGATTTTTTATTAAAAAATTATTTTCAATGTGAAATGGGTGTTTTATCAATAATGGTTTTCATTATATTTTAATGATATTTTGATTCATCAATGACAATAACCATTGATATTACTTATGCATCCCTTGGTATATTTTATGATTATTCTTTTTTTATTCTATCATTGGGTGTATTATGATTTTTTAAAATATATTTTCATTGAACTCTTTCTTTTCCACAGTTTAATCATGTTATGAAATCAATAATGGTTAATTCTGTGTATTTGATGATGATATTAATTATTGATATAAATTAGTAATTTTATGGTTATTAAACATTGTTTATTATGATTAGTTGTCACATTATGAACCAATGTAAGATGATCCTATTATATCGCTCCAATGCATTGGGTAAAGGGGTGGACGTACCCATTTAGGATTCTCTTAATAAATTTTGGGAGTTATCTATGAAATTTGTTCCATAATTGATAGTGATGGTTGTTTCATGTGTAAATGGGATGGTAACTCCTTGTATGAACATTATGGTTATTCCATTATAACCATCAAGGTTAGGCAATGTATAACCATGATAGTTATTCTATATTTAATAGTGATATAAATATGATGAAATATTGAAAATTGTTTTATTGGTGCTTTTTATGGGTAATAAATGTTTCCTTTGATCACGATTAACATCACATGGATCATGATTCCTCATTCCAATGGATTATACAATTGTTAAATATTTACTCTATACTTCAATAGTTTTGAACAAGAAATTTATGGGTATGAATTTCCTTAATTTATTTTAATGTTTTTTTAATTATGACATCTTACCCTTATGTTAATCTTTCTCTCACTAATGGAATTTAATTTATAATGACTATGTTTACTCTTATGGAGCCTGTAATCTCACCCTTATTATGTTTTTTCCATCAATTTTAATGAATAAATATTATTTATTTGATTCTAGAAATTTTTCATATGTGAATAAATTAGTTGGAGATGTTGAACATATAATATTGAATATGAAAAGCTGGGTATACTTGAAAAAATAAATCTCTTTATTTCGTGATTATTTTTTATGTTAGTGTTTTCCCTCATTCAATAAAACCCCCAAAATATTTGTGTGTATGTTAGTGGTCCAATGTTTCATTTTGATTTCTTATGGATTGAATGGAAAAAATTACGTGAAATTTATTATTATCAAATTAAATAATATAATTTTTTTTGAGAACCAGAACCTTGAGTGTGGGTCCATAGTAATTATAAATTATATGATAAAGTGTAATTTTTGAAGAGTGTAAATGTTACCTTTTTATAAGATAATAATATATATATTTTTGATAAATTCTTCATTTTTTATCAATTCCACGACACAATTCAAGGGTTAATGGTTAAAACGTTAAAAAATTGGAGGTTTACGAAAAAGAAAATGTTGAAACCCATCATATACACACATTTTGAGAAACACTTAGAGTGATTTAAGGAATTTTATTTAAAATGTTATCCTTTCACCCAAATTATATTTTACAATGGTAATTAATTTTTATCCATATTAATTTACATTAATAAAAGAATTTATATTTAATTATTTTAGATAATTTGGACCATATGATTTTAAATTTAAAAATAATTTGGAGAAATAAACATTCTAAATGTGTTAATAGTGAATTTTAAGATAAACACACTAAATTATGTATATTTGTTTAGTAAACTAATGATTTTAACATTTATATTTATATATAGGTTAATATTTTCTAGGATATATATTTTTATGACATAAATTGATTTATTATAAAATAAAAAACTAGGAGTCATGTAATGAAATTCAAAACTAAATTTCACCATATAAACATTTAATTTGAGGGAAATACTGAAAACAGTTTTCTTATTAAGGAATCCATTTTATTTAGTTTTAAAAAATAATTGAAATATAATTATACAGTTATATTGTGTATTAAAGTCTAAAATTGTAATCAATAAAAATATTTTTCTACTTAAAATGTTACAATTTTTTGGGGTGAGTTTATGTTATGATAAAACCATAATAATAATAATAATAATTACAAAATTATATTTTCAACTAAAAATATACCATTTATAGATTATGAAAAATTCATAATAAATATATATTTAAATGTGAAATCCAAATATGATTTTTTCAAAAATTTAAATTCAATAATCATTAAATTAAACCTATAAAATATAATAAATAATAATGTGTAAACACATTTAATTGAAAATATAATTTTCCAATATTTTATCATACTAATTATTCACTGTAAAAATATTTAGACATTTAAAATCTTAGTCATTATTATAAATTTATTAATAACATTCTCTAAATTTGTTTTTGTTTATTGTACTATGTAATGTATGTTATCAAACATGACATAAAATTTACAAAGACTAGAATTTATAGTTCTTACAATATATATATTTATTCCTAGTATATTGTGTAATTCATCTTATGATTAATTTAGAATAATTTTATCAACTATAATTTGACCAAATTTAAATTTAATCTAGCATTTTTTATGATTACTATGTCATGCACATACAATAAAATAAATAAAAAAACATCCCCAATAACTCATATGTCTATAAAAGGCTCATCTTGTCTTCTAAAAAGACCATACTCATTTATTTTTTCATCAATTACATATTATATCTTTTAGAACAGTGATCCAATCCATAAATTTATTTTTGTATGTTTCATAAAATCAAAACGTTATTTGGTTCCTGAAAACCATCTGGTTATATAACATATATTCCATCAAGTAAATATTCATTAAGTAAAATAGATTTCATATATATATTATTTAACTCCATATCATAATAATCGTAAATAGTATGAAATATATAAATGAATTTTTTTTTATTTCTACAGTCAAAATGACTTTTTATATTCAAGACCATGAATATTTTCTACCATTATTTCACTAAGTACGATCAATAGGTATGCACCATGACATTCATTCTATTTTTCTTATACAATGGAAAATATACCGTATTGTCTATTCTGATTTAAGTGCATCCACCATGTTCTAAACATGGTAATTTTATATGAATTAAATATTTGATTACATGTCCTATTAAAATTTCAAATAATCAAAACACTCAGTGCCCTCTTGATTGGATGTTGGGATGCCATTTATCATTTTGAAATTATCATTATTCACCATAATAAATTCATATAAATTGAAAAAACAATCCCAGACACCTTGGTACCCAGATACCAAGGATGATCCAGACATTTCATGAAGGGAATTTGGGATCCCCATTGGTTGGAAACTAGCACCTCAATCAAATAAAATAAACATGGGATTGAATTAGTAATAAACATAAAAAAGAAAGAGTTACATGAAAGTATTAATAAAATTAAACTACATAGGTAGAATTTTGCCTGACGTCATGTGTGTGTGAAAAACCTAATATAAAACAACAATGTACTAGAAAAGATGATAAACCCACCATTTTATAATGGACCCCAATGTCCTAGTCACAAGGATCAAATAAAATAACATCTTCTAAGTATCTCTTTTCCCTTCCTCAGAACTGGAAGAAGGAAATCTAAAATCAACTGATGTCATAAATAGGGTGTGAGTAAAAATCTTAATAGGTACTCACCAAGGATCCAATAAAATAGTACAAAATTAATTAACAAAATATTGATCCAAATTTAAAATTAATATAAATTGAATGAAGAAAATTATATTTAAAACAAATCATGATTTACATTTCCATTGGTGTAAAAATTTCTAAATAATGGATTAACAATGATTTTTAGATAGAACTGATTATATAAATTTATATGGAATATTTAAATATGTTTACAAACAATGGAATTTAAAAATAAATTAACAATGAGTAACATTATAATATTCCTATATGTATGATATTTATAGGATATGTGATCCTCACACAGTCTAATATATTATCATCGAAATACGTGTGCACACATCCCTCATAAAATAGTCAAAATAGAGCCATCAATAACCCATCAGGGATGTGACCCATTGTATATGATTTTTTAGAGTTTTAACAAATAAATGTGGTGTTATCTCAAATAACACACCAAATACCTAGTATTTAATGTTCTATAAAATTAATAAATATTTGTTAGTTTATTTCAATTCTATTTAAAATACAATTACACCATTTCCTATTTTAATGTGACAATTTCTATTTAAATCCTAACATGGAGTTTTAATCAATTTATGCCTTTTCTTGAGATAAACTCAATGGATTATTATCAATAGCAGTTATCAATTTTTACTCAAATTAAAATTTTAAATTAATTTCAAATACAAATACAAATTTTAAATATTAATTTTAAAATTTCCCATAAACTACCACAAACAGACCCCAATTCACTAAAATTAATGGTTTTCCTAATATCGTGAAAAAGAAAATTACAATTACAATTCAATATGAATTGGGTTTTTCATAAACCAATGCCATGAAATTAAATTTAAATCTATAAAATATGTGTTAAGTCAATTTTTCAATCATAAACGGAATCACCAACCCAAAAAAAGAGATCATGTTTGACCAGGCCCACAACAAGAAAATCTAATGAAGAACTTGAACATAGGAAATCCAAGAATAAAACCTAGATTTTAGATCTAATAAATAGATATTGGATCTTTTAATAACATGTAGATATATAAAAAACTATGAAGGATATGGGAAGATATTAACAGAGAATAAAAATAGAAGATTCAAATACCCAAAAGAGATGAATCATGATTCACCACACATTCATCCTAATATAAATGGGGTTATGGGGAGCCAAAAAGAGTCCTTGAGATCCATCTAATCCATGGAAATCATGATATGGGGAGTAAAGGCCATGTTAGTGTAAAAAGAGGTGTTCGGGAATTTAAAAAAAAAATTATAGGAATTAAATCTCATACGCATGGTTAGCTAGGAAGGGTTTCACAGTTTTTAAACCATGCACACTAAACTCAGGCCCTTGATGTGGTGTTCACATTATCTCCAGGGAGGGAACACAATTTTTCATACCATGTTACATTTATAAAAACACCTAAAATTTGGTTTTGTGTGGTTTTTAGTGGGAGGGAACATTGTTTGGGAAAACCATGCACCAACCGTGACTATCCCAAAAACTCAAAAGAAAATCAAATTATTTCATAAAAACAAATGATATGAACCCAGACTAATTTATGAAAAAATGTCGTGTTTACGAGTACATGAAAATAGTAACTGTACGTTAGTACCTACCTACCATAGAAACATTCTATTTACCAAAGGCTGATAAGATTCTTCCATGTCAAAATGATTAGGCCACTAATCTCTTATTTGTGCCTCTCTTTCCCATATCTCATGAAAATCAGAATCATGATTCCACATAACTCAAACAAAAGGTGTATTCCTAGAAAACATTATCATGGTTTCAGAATCAAATATCATGAAATGATTTTCAGTCACTGATAAATTAGGTTTATCATCATGATCACTCCAGCTCAAAACATGGGATGGATCATAAAGATAATTTAAGGGATGTGATACATGGAACTTGTTATGTTTAAATATCAAATTTGAAAGATGTTCTAAATATTAAGAATCATTAATCACATTCTTAGTAGCATCTACAGTCTCCACAAAATGAGGAGAGTGATTAAATTTCTTCCCAAGCAGTCAATGAACAAAACATCGGGATACATTCAAGAACACCAGATCACTAATTGAAAATATCAATGATCTATGAGGAAGATCAACATATAAATTATACTGACTCTGTTTCATAAAAATTATCTAATGAATTGACTAAATCATTTTAGTGAACTCTTAATCAAAGCTCAATACAGCTAAGGAACATTCACCAATATCTAACCAACAATACATATATTTCTAAGATTGCCTCAAAAAGTCCCTAAAATGATTCATTATAATTAGGGAATGGTGGAATTTTTAATAAGAAATTTCAACCTTCCCCAGATGGTCTTCCAATACATCACCAAATTCAGGGATTTTGGCACCAAACATATCCTAATTAATCTCTACATCCCTTTCTATCTAGCCATCTTCCTATGGCTATAATGCCATACTCAAAAAAAATTGAGATCCCAGTGACATATAATGGTCTCTCTAAAAGAGATAAGTTAAATGGGAATATATATAATATAATGGAATATGAAGCTTTGTGAAAACAAAAAATATCTTCCACATAGAGACTTCCCAACACCTCAACATTGGTTGTGTAACAGAATTTTTTAAAGTGATCAAGTTTGGTAAGAATATCAATCATAACCCATATCACATTATATATTACCTGGTTACCCAGAATCCCAACCAAAAATTCTATTTAGATCGCATCCAATATCCATTTCAGTACTGAAAGTGACTGAAGAAAACCAAAAGGTCACTACTGCACAACCTTGACCTTTTGGCATGTATAAAAATGAGTGAAAATATTAATAGTTACATGTCACATACATGGACACCAAAATCATTAGATCATTTGAGATAACATCATCATTTTTCTTAGGTGCACTTCCCACTAGTAATTATGGTGATTA
Organism: Viscum album; assembly: GCA_963277665.1. Taxonomy (NCBI): domain Eukaryota; kingdom Viridiplantae; phylum Streptophyta; class Magnoliopsida; order Santalales; family Viscaceae; genus Viscum; species Viscum album. Next base: position 194,549,891 of record OY728136.1, on the reverse strand, counting down.
CCAATAAAAAAATTTCATACATCTAATGGAAGAACCAAATGATTCTAAAAACATAGAATAACCTCCATGGAGAACAACCGGTTAGAAATGGTCTCCCAACCATAATCAGAGTCTCTAATTCTATGGATTTCATCTTCAAGACACTATTCCTAAAGATTCATCTTGATAAGAGAAGAGTTTGACTAAACACTATCCAAAAAAACCTTGACCCTTGATTCCCAAACACTAATATGAACTGTGCTAAATGTTCCATCAGGTTCCAAAATTTTGATGATTATCTCACTACATTTGTGGGATGATTTCACCTCAAATCATTCAGGATGACATTCTCATTCCCTAGGGTATCAGTAATGTTGAAATAATTGGATTAAAGTTACTCGAACAAACTCATATAGTAGATATTGAAATATATTTTATAGAAGATATAACTCAAGATCATGTGGTTAGAATACACATTAATTCATTATACAAAATGTAATGCCGCCAAATCATAAGAATGTGTATCACACCTGTATGTTCATGTCCTTGGGTTGGGTAATTTTATTCATTTATCCTAAGATGCCGAGAGCTATAGGAAGCAACATGATGACCATATATAAGAACCCAACTAAAACCCAAACCTAATGCATCAAAGAATACCACATTTACCTTCCAAGCCTCTAGAAGTTTCAACACTGACCTAGTAGTAAAAATATGTTTCAAATCAAAAAAAAAACATTATGAAATTGTTAGTCAGAATAAACCATTACTTCCTTCAGATCTAACTATTTCATTGAAGAATCTATATTTGAGAATTCTTTTAAAACATGTTGATAATATATGTCTAATCCCATGAACTACGAATATCAAAAAAATACTCTTGTTTCTCAACTTTCATAACATCTTTCACCTAACTATGATCAACTTGGAAACAATGTTTTGAAACGTGTCCCAGGAACCTCAATTATTAAATCATAAAATCAAATTTCAATATCATGTAATAAAGAGAGTGATTTATAAAAAAAATATAGATGTATTTTCAAATGACTCCATTGATCCTCCTCATACATAGAGTAAACTAGGATGTGATCCACATGGACCATATAAAAACATGAAGATAGTCAATAAAAATCATGTTCATTAAACCTATAAAGATTAACAAGGAATTATTTTGAAAAAATGGAATGAAATGGTACTCATAATATTTGTAAATTCTCCGAAAGTATGTTTTCTAATTTTAGATTCCTTTATTGTCAACTCATGGAAGAAAAACCAAAGATCATACATTGATAACAACTTTGTGCCATTTAACAATTTGAATAGTTCATCAATCCTTGTAAATTGATACATGTTCTTTATGGTGACTCGATTGAGTTTTTTTAATCAACAAACATGATAAGTGTCACATCAAAGTTTTTATAAAATAGAACTACTGTCACCCAAGATGACATAATCGGGCACATGGGGCATTTCTCTACCAGATCATCAAAATTAGACTTAAAAACATTAATTCTATCGAGCTCCATCAATTAATAATGAAAAGAATATGGTTTAGTAATAGAAACAAAGTCAATAGAAATATATACCACCCTTACATGTGGTAAAGTAGAAAATTTTGAAGGAAAAATGTTAGGAAACTCGATGAAAAATCTATGGAGATCAAAAATCAAGGATTCTCACTCCAGGTCAAAAGATAACATTGATATTACTTTCCACAACTCTGGATAATAAGTTATAGCTCTACTTGACCTTGATGAACATTATCCATATAATATATTACTTTTACCATCATACATAGTAAAGGATACTCGTTAAAAATAATAATCAATCCATGAATTATTGTAAATGATACAATCCATCAAGAAAATGGTGTTAATTTGTTTTTTTTAGAACCAAAAAATCCCATAAAAGATCAATATAAAATAGAGATAAAATAACAAGGATAACATAGACCCTGATCACTCAATGTTTTGAGGGGTGTAGTAATATCCATCACATAGGATAAAAACATCAAAGAGTGGTTTAGAAAATTAAAAATATGATTAGATATAAATGAATGAGATGAACTAGTATCAAAAAGTAGATTCTAAAGATTAATAAATATTTAAGGTACCTTCCATAGTCCTTGAACCATAATCTTCTTCATCTACATACTGATAAATTACCTGAATAAGTTTCCTTCTGGATGGCTATGTCTAGAACCCCATTGTTTGTGAAGCATCTAATTTCCATATAGTTTTATTTGGTGCATATGACCCAGTACAACTACGTGGAGTTAAAAAGACATGGAGGAACTTTTTCAATTGACCCAAACATCATGAAGAACCACATATATTGGGTTCCAAAGTGAAAACTCATTTTGATTTCATATTCATTATACATTCGTTAAAAATCATATTTCTTTTTCTTGGTACTGCATGAGGTCTTGAAAACCCCTAATATCAAGAACCATAATATGAATCATCATGCTTACTATTCCTTTTATGGGGTCTCCAAAAAAACCACTAGGAGAAAAAAGAACTACCATCAACACTGATATACAATCCATTTAAATTTCAACCATACATGCTCTATCCAACACTTGAACATAAGAATGTATCTTCAACAATAAAACTATAGAAAAAATTTCAGATCAATGTCTCCTATAGAAACAACAAGTCTACATTTTCTCATTCATCAAAATATAATTTGAAAGGTGCACAATATTAGCATAGAAATTTTCATATTATTTCAAGGTCTTTTATCCTTATCAACATTGAAAAACTATATCGACTTAGCCAAAACCATTGATTTTTGTTATAAAATTTTGGTGAAAATAACTTTATGGTATTTCTATTATAATCCCTTGCGATTCCAATCCAAACCTATAATATCCCACCATCTCCTGATAATCCCATTTATCTTGATTTATTAACATTTCACCTTGATTTAATTAGGTTTTTCATTGAACTAAAACATAACTTCAAAAATTCTCAAAAAATCCTCATCCAGTTGTGGATAATTAGACCCTCGGAATGCTGGTTGATTATAGTGATGAAAATTTTGAAAATGAATCCTAAAGTCACCCATCAATGTTTCTACTTGTTAGATCCTAAATTGAAATGGGTTTAGGTTATTGTCTCAGACCCTGGACAACATTGACAATGACATCAACTAGATTACATTCAAAAATAAGATTCAATCACTATGTCTCATCCACAACATCTTTATAGACCTGATTCACACATCTTCTTGGAGACAAGATAATAGAAACCATCAGTATACAACATTGAAGAATTATGAACATTACACTAAACAACACTCAAAAAAATCAACAAGGGATTAATCCCAATATATAAGAACACGATATTTTGATTTCAACCAATTAAAATAAAAAATTGGGAATATACAAGAACAAACTAAAAATATTTCATTGAAAAACTAACCCTTGTGACATAATATTCATTATGCAGAGGGAAAACTAGGAACTCATTCAAAACTACATCCAAAATCCTAATATTGCATAACAACATTTTTACATCAAGGAAATATGATTTAACTTGGCCTTTGAAACCACTATATCATGAGCCATCCCAAACACCGACATAGCCCTAAAATAAAGGATGATCATGACATTTATCTAAGTGCATTCATGATCCTTAGAGGTGGGAAAATAGCACCAAGAATCAAACAATATGAATGTGTGGATGAATTTTCCACAAACCCAATAGAAAAAAGAGTAACAAGTTAGTATGAAAAGAAGATCAAAAAGTATTACAATACGAAAAGTCAAAAATTATTGAATAAACTAATATAAAACAACAATATAAATAAAATGGTATAAACCACTAAATACAAAATAGACATAACTCCCCACTTCCTTTGTATGAATAACAAGAACGTCATTCGTGTGGTGACTTTTCCTTACTCAAACCTAGACGAAGAATATCAATAAACACCAAAATTCATGGGTAGATTGTTAGCAAAAATCCCAGAAGGGTCTCCCTAGGGATTCCATAAAAATATTCCAAAATTAATTATGCAAATTATTCTTCCAATTTTAAATAAACTTGCACAAAATTACAATAATAATATTTAAAAAATCATGATTTACATTTAAATTGATGTGATCATTTATAATAACTTTATAAATAAGAATGTTTTTATATTGTAATTTATATTAATTAATATAAGATTCCATATATTACAAAAAATTGAAATTAATAAACATTGTCATGTTATGATAGGTACTATAGTTCTAGGTTATGTTATTATCATACAATCAAATAGGTTATTAGAACAATATTTGTATACACGTTGTTGTGATTTCATGCTACTATTTTCAATTACTCCTCAATCCCTATTTTTTCATGCTTTGGGTGGGGCTATTCTTTTGTTCTTTGGGGAAATAAGATGAAAATTTTGGGAGTTTCTAAACTATAAATTGTTGTTTCATTGTTTTCCCGAAATCATTGTCCCTCTCAGTCAAAACTATGAAAAAAAACAAAGGGGGTCTACATGGTTGGTTAATGGCATGATAAACCATGTTCCCATAATGGAATACCCCTAAAACCTAAATATATGGGTGCACAATGAGGGTGTAAATTTTGATTAACTGGTTGACCTTACACATCAAAACATGCATGCGATATTTAATTATGTCAAAAATTGTTTAATAATTATCAAAACCCTATTTTTATATCAGGTTCAACCCTAGATCCCCATATAATGATTTAGAAGGTTAAGAATTCCCTTAAGGGACATTTTTAGATTTTTCCAACCCCTTTCCATGCAAGTAGAAGCATAGAATACAATGTTAAATCTTCTTTAGGTTTGTCCCTCCATGGTCTATCCTAATATATTCCTCTTTATAACATAGGATTTGATAGATCCATGCCTTTTTAAATGATCTAATACCAATAATTTTAGATATGTAATCTATGATTTATTCATGAATCAACTTTTTTTAATATGTCGTCATAGTTTTCCCATGTGGTTGTTGTGAGACGTGATCTATTTATTTTGGTAGGTGGTTTTGTTTATCATTCTGTAATTTATTTAACCCTAAATTTATTGATTTAAATTAAATTTATTTTAGATGTTTTATAAAAAACACAATTTATATTGATTTGGGAATGGAATTTTTTTGGAAGGAAATTTGGATCCTTCCCCATTCCATTGAATTTGTGTGTGTTTGTGGAATTTTGTGGGAAATTGTGAAATTAAATTTTAAAATAGGAATTTGAATTTGATTTAAAAATTTTATTCAACACAAATATACTCTATGATTTTGATAAAGTCCTAATTGGTTTTATTTTTGAAAAAGGCATAAATTGATTGAAAACCAATGTTATTGTTTTAAATGGATATTAGCATATTGAAATTGGAAATAAAATAATTGGATTTTTCATTTTTGTTAAATAAATTACCAATTCTTGATTTTTTTTAGATCACATGAAAGCCTAGATCATTAGTGAGTTATTTGAGACAACACCCTATAGATTATTTAACTCTATAAAAAATGTAATGCAGGATACATACCTGATGGGATTGTGATAGCTATTATTTGGTTTGTGTTTGAATAACTTGTGCACACATATTTTTATGATCGCCTATTCTAGTTTGTGAGGATCCCAAAATCGTGAACTATCTTACCTTTTGTCCAATGTAATTTATTATCATTGTAAATGATTTGTTACAAATTCCATTACTTGGAAACTATTTTACATATACCTTTTGAATTTATATAAATATTTTTATAAAAAATATGTTTTTTAGTCTATTGTTTATAAATGTTTCAATCAATTGAAATGTAATGGATTATTTTTTTAAAAAAATTATTTTAGAACTACCATTATTATTTATTTTAAATATTGATATTTTTTTCTTAATAAATTTATAATCTTTTTAGTTAATTTATTGTGAGACCATATAAGTATTTTTTCTCAATCTCTAAATATACCTTTGTGTATTTATATATTTTGTCGTCTAGGTTTGGACATATGAAAAATTCCACATGAAGGTGGTTCTTGTTGTTAATACTTGAGACATGGTGGGATGTGTCCTTTATCACAAGGGTTGTTTATCATTATATTTTATAGTACATTTTGGTTGTACTTTGGGTTGTGTATATATATTGTATTTTTTATAATGTTCTCCCTGTTGATTTTTCTTTTGCATATACTGATTTATAATTATTTCTTCTATTGTATTTGTAGAAAATTCATTTCTACATTAATATTTTATGATGTTAGGTCTCAGTCTCCAACCATTGGGTATCAGAAACATCATTTATATAGTGTCAAGATTGGACTTGGTATCAATTTACCTAGTTGTATGGTCCAGTTCGTGACATATATCTGGATACCAATGAATCGTACTAATACATTGAGGTACTTTTTGTAATCTACATTAATAATTTTTTTATTCAATTTTGTTGTATTAACTCACATCAATTATTGATAAATATTATTATATATTCGTATTTAACATTTCAAGGTTCAATCCCCCCCCCCCACTCAATAAAATTTAATATTTATTGTGACTATTTTCATGGGAAGGACTATGTAATGAAAAAAAACATTTTATTATGATTTATTATAATGATAATTACCCATGTTTCATTTATATAACTAATATAAATGGACTTATAATGTTTTCGAATATGTTTTTTATGTACAATTACACATTATATAATTTTAGAAACACAATATTTTCAGAAAATATTATTTGGGGAATTTCAATATCATTATATAATATGGTGACTTTACAAATATCTTAAAATGAATGTAACACATAAAAAATGTCACTATATATAGATTCTCACGAAATGTCCTCGGGGCTCGTGCCATGACTACCCCAATCCCACCTTCCATAGGCCAGGGGCTAGTGACTAGCACCAAAGGCGTAAATCCTGATAAATGGGAAGCAATTTCCTTTATAAAAGTAAACCAACACAACAAAGTACGCAAAAGATGTTAGAACTAAGTAAAACTGAGTACCAAAGTAAGTGTTGAATGTAAATGGGCCAGTATACAAACCCAACTGAGAGTATAGTTCAACTAAAAATAAAGTACAACAATAGTAAAGTAAAGCAGCAACCACTAAGTTGTCCTCCGGATATCCCACCAGAAGGGTGGGTATAGATGGTCTCCTCAGCTCCTCGGGTCCGACCGTCTACTCAGTGTACGTCCCGTCTAGTGGTCCACCCCCAGGTACCGTCCAGCTTCACAGGCCTCCACCTCGATCAGTGATATTTGTTGTCTCTATCCAACACAATTTAGTGAGGGAATATCCTATGCAGGGGTGAGTATATGAAACTCAGTAGGGACCCCGTGACCCCCGAAGTTCTCCCAAAATCAACAAAGTATAATCCTCAAAGGAAAGTTACAATCACGAAGGAACAACCAACCCTACTTAAGTATATGACCATACATTTACCTAAGTTATCAATCTCAGTTTGTCTCCAACTCTCGAGCCCAAGCACAACCCAGTTCACACAGGAAATATAGTCAATCACTTCAATGATAAAGATTGAAAATCAAGACTCACCTCACATAGGTATACTACTCATGAAGAGGGGCGGAGATGATTAGATGTAGCCTCCGAATCATCTCCTCTTCTGAAACGAAATAGGATCCATGTATAGATGTCATCGCTGGAGAACCCATAGAAGATCCAAGTACATTAACCATTGTTGCTGAACCCACGTATGATCCATGTACAGTCGCCATCACTGAAAAACACATGGAGGATCCCAGTACAGTCTTCCTCACTACCGAACCCATGTAGGATCCATGTACAGTTGTCTTTGTCGTCGAACCCACGGAGCATCCCAACACGGTAGTCATCGCAGTCACAGCTAGCTCTAGGGTTCCCGCACACAGCATACTCGATTATGGGAGGGTCCTCTCCTCGAGTAAAGGGGGTCGATACATAAACTATCACGATGTCTAGAGTTGATGTATCCCGAAGTTCTGTCACATCAAAAGGAACTCAACGCGACAGACGGCGCATCAAACGGACTTTTGGTCTGAGAGATATTGGATTTTTCGTTCCGGGGGCCCAGTTAGAAATATGTTCAGTCCAAACCCATCCATTTACCAAAGCTGTCTGAAACTCACTCACATTATCACAAAAGGACCGGCTCATCAAAAGGGTCCTTGTGAAGCAGACGACGCTTCGATCGGATGCACAGTCATTACGTAATTCACATTTAAGTGAATAACGGCCTCGACCCGTTTAGTCCAGTGGGGCGATGGTTCAGGTTAACCCAGTTTGACGGGTGTGACCGGGCATGGGTGTCAGACTGGTCTGAAGGAAAACACAATTCAGCCCGAAGTGCCGCGACCAGGATGGGCGCGTGGCCCGTCTGGCTCGGTTGGCCGACCGAGTGGTCCGAGGTGGGGCGTGACCCCCCCGGCTATCCGAACGTGCGACGCCAAGCGGTGCTGCCCTTCCCAAACTGGCCGGCTAGGCCGGCCGGCCTTCAGGCACAAGTGGCCCTCTTGGGCAGGTCATGGGTTTCTTCAGCACGACGCCCACATCGCGCCGCGGTTCAACTCCGCCGGCCGACCGACGAGCAGGTTGGTTCTCCAACGCGGCACCCTCCTGGCTCTGTGGCTCGCCTCCGCCCAACCTGCCGACTGCTCAACGGCCGACCAGTTCTTCAGCCGAAGCAGCCCTCCCTATGTGGGCCGCGGTTCCTACAGTATGGCGCCGTGGGGCGCCACATTTCCTTCCTTTGGTCCGGTTCTTATTCGTCGGTCGAGCGGCCCACTGTTGCAGGCCAGGGTTCATCTTCACGTGGCTGGTGCACGGTCGCAGCCTTCAATCATTGCTTCTTCTCGATTCCAATCAAGACAAGATACGAAGGAGGGTCATCGGGCCGTGTTTGTTCTGCCCGCACCCTCCGAGTTAGGCAGTAACAATTTTCCTAATATGAGAGAGGTTTCACGAGCACACTGAACAATTTTATTCAAATAAAATTGATACAAATCACTCTACCTCGATAATTGATGTCATACATCTGGAATCGAGGAAGGCGACATCGCGAGGTGAGGATTCGTACACGTCGTCAGAGTGCGTCCGAGGAGTAATTGGCGTCTTCTCACTTGTAAAAGATAAGAGAATGGTTGGCATGTCATCGTTCATCGTGGAACCGGCGTTCTTCATTGAAGAAGTCACCGTTCTTCATCGGAGGGTTGGTGTTATTTCCCAAAAACTCAAGAGCTCCCACAAAACAAAGTCCTCCCACAAAATAAAATAATAACCTAACTTATTATTTTATATAACACAATCCATTTCAAATTCAAACAATCAAACCACCTCAGTAATTAAATGTGTTTTCAATTAATTAATGAGAGGGAGAGGAGGTAGAAGATCTCATAAAATTTCGGCGAGTTGTCAACATTAAACAGGGGTGTTTAATGGGGGGGTTTAAGGGAGTTATTTAGGGATTTTAAAGAGGTTTAAGGGAGATGAAAGGTTGGGGATCATGTGGGCCACACCTCTCATTTATCCACACATGGGATGTTGGGTGGTTTTGGGTCCCACCATTAACTTCCCATGGGAGGATTTCACTTCCAAAGTTATCAAAAAAAAATTATCTTTACAATTTTATTTATTTTAATCCATTTTCCCAAATAATAATACTCAACAAGCATAAAACGCAACTCCAGTAAAGGTCTTTATAAGAAATTACTGTAGATGCGAGTTCATCAGTGCCCTTGAATTTCAATTCTGAGCACAGGTTCCAAAGATAGAAAACCCCACTTGTTCATTTACTGAACGTACCTGAGCTAAATTTCGGAAATTGATTCTGGGCACACCGGGCCTCAGAATCAAGTGTTTTCAGAAGACACATACTCGTAAAATTCCAATGTATTTATGAAAATAATTTCCTTGAAATATCTGGGTCATTACATTACTCCCACCTCAGGGACTTACGTCCTTGTAAGGCTACAACAGAAACCAGGGAAACAAATGAGTGTACTGAGCACGCATCTGGGCCTCCCGCTCCAATGTGCTCTCCTAGAGGTTCCCGTGCTACCAAAGAATGCACACTATAGGAATCGACCATCCATGTAGGACCCACTCGGGCCAATCCTCGATCTCCACTTGGACCTCCATGAATGTAGCCCTATCATCGATGTCCACCTCCCCATGATCAATGATGTGGGTCAGGTCGTGCACGTATCTCCTCAGCTGGGATACATGGAAGACGTCGTGCACTTAGTTCAACTGAGATGGAAGGGCCAAGTGGTAAGCCTCCTCTCCTACTCTGCTGAGGACCTGGAAAGGCATGATGAAGCGCAGAGATAACTTACTACCCTGGCCAAATCTACATAATCCACATCGAGGTGAGATCCGTAAGAAAACGTGGCCTCCATCCTCGAACTCCAGTGGTCATTGTCTCCTATCAGCATAGGACTTTTTTCTACTCTGTGCAGTCTAAATCCTCTCATGGATGATCTGCACCTTCTCTGTCATAGCTTGATCCATCTATGGTCCTACAAGTGCTGAATTCCCATGGTCAGTTCAGCATAGAGGGGATCTACAAGGTCGGCCGTACAGTTCCTCGTATGGTGCCATCCCGATGGTGGAGTGGTAGCTGTTGTTGTACGAAAACTCCACCAAGGGTAGGTGGTCCTCCCAACTGCAACCAATGTCAAGGACACATGCATGGAGCGTGTCCTCGAGAGTCTGAATGGTCCTCTTTATCTGGCCATCCATCTAATAATGGAAGGTAGTTCTCAGGCGTAGCTGCATCCCAAATGCCTCCTGCAACCCCTTCCAAATCTGGGATGTAATGCGAGCGTCTAGATAGTAAATGGTAGACGATGGCACACCATGAAGTCATACGATATCTTAAATGTAGAGGTTTCCCAAGCCCTCTACTGAGCCCTTCTCTCTGATCAGAAGGAAATGAGCCGACATGGTGAGTCGGTCGACGATAACACAAATAGAGTCATGTCCCCTGGATGTACGTGGAATCCCCATCGCGAAATCCATGTAAATACCATCCCACATCCACTCTGGAACCTCTAAGGGTAGTACAAATCTTGCTGGTACCTGGTTCTCTGCCTTTACCTTCTGGTAGGTGAGGCATCGTGAAACGAACTCTGCTACAACCTTCTTCATACCCAGCCACCATTGCTGTCGTCTGAGGTCCTGATACATCTTCGCCACTCCCGGATGTACCGCAAGAGAGGAAGTGTGAAACTCCATCAACACTTCCTCCTGCAGTGCAATTGGTACCATGGTAAATCCTTTAAAGAGGATGATGTTCTCTCATCCTTCATAAAATCCATCAGGCACCTACCCTGTGAAAATCGGAGCACGTCGCATCACACAGTCTACGTCCCCACGCTGTGCCTCTCTGACCTGCTGTAGTAGTGAAGGAGTGACTGTGAGAAACTGTAGAATGGTGGCCCCATATCTATCCACGAATGATATCTATAAAGGGGATGACTGCTCTGTCGCCACTCCATGTAGCTGAATGACCAATATCCTACTGAGAGAATTAGCTACTTCGTTTCCATTCCCAGAAGTATAGACTATCTCAAATTCATAGTCCTAGAAGAACTCTAGCCATCACCGCTGTCTGAGGTTCAGGTTCTTCTGTGAGAAAATTTACCTAAGTCTCTGGTGGTCAGTGTAGACTGTAAATCGCTTGCCCATCAGATAGTGCCCGGACATCTTTAGGGTGAAGACCACTTCAACTAACTCCATGTCATGGGTAGCATAGTTATGCTCATTCTTAGTCAACAACCGTGAACCAAAGGTTATCACTACCCACTCCTGCATCATGACAAACCCGAGTCCGGTCCATGATGCATCAGAGTAAACCATGTACCCAACACCCTCCTCTGGTTGCCTTAAGATGGGCGCACTGGTCAATCTCTGTCTCAGATCCTGAAAACTATATTGGCATCTATCTGACCACACGAAGGGTTTCCTCTTCTTTGTCAAAGATAAAAGTGGTGCATCAACTCTGGATAAGTCTTTCAAAAATCTACGATAGTACCCAGGCAGACTTAGGAAACTCCGCACATCCATCACACTCCTAGGTGGCTCCCATGCAAGTACCGCTATGATCTTCACTGGGTCCACTGCAACCCTAGCCTCTATGATGACGTGTCCCATGAAATGAACCTCTTGAATCCATAATTGGAACTTAGAGAGATTAACATAAATCTGGTGCTCTCAGAGTGTATCCTAGTAAACCTGTAAGTGGTAGGCGTCCTCCTCCTCAGTAGTCGAGTAAATCAGTATGTCGTCAATGAATACTACGACAAATTGATCAAGGAAAGTCTAGAATATCATGTTCATGAGACTCATGAACACTGCTAGAGCATTGGTTATGCTGAAGGGCGTAACCAAGAACTCATTGTGGCCATACCGACACTTGAATGTCGTCTTCTGCACATCCTCATCTTGAACTCTGAGCTGGTGATAGCCAGACCTGATTTCTATCTCTGAGAACCATCATTCTACCTTGAGCTTATCAAAGAGGTCGTCAATCCTCGTTAGTTCGTAATTGTTCTTTACGATCACATGATTCAGGCGACGGTAGTCGACACATAGTCGTAAGCTCCCATCCGCCTTCTTGGCAAACTGAATCGGAGAATCCCAGGGTGAAACACTGGGTAGGATGAATCCCTTTCCCTGCAAGTCCTCCAATTTTACCCGCACCTCCCGAAGATCGGAGAGTGTCATATGATATGCTGGATTAGATATCGGTGTTGCCCTTTGGTATAGTTCAATGTAGAAGTCTACCTCTTTGTGAGGAGCTAGTCATGGAATGTCATCAGGAAAAATGTCCGTGAACTGATCCGCCACAATAGGAAAACTCAGACTACGCACACCAACCACTCCGTGGATGGCACTAGCCAGATGATATGTGATCAGTTGCCTCCTCTTCTGAGTATGTCCATCCTGCGCTGGAAAGGATTCCATTTCACCGGTGAAGGTGAACCTAGTCCTGTCCTTGAGGATACACCGCACTTCGCGCCTAATGCAGAAGATCTGAGCATGGACTGTAGATAACCAGTCGATACCCAAGATGGCATCGTAAGGCCTCGCCGCTGCTACAAGAAGATCCCAGTTGAAGCTCTCGCCTTCTACAGTAAGCTCACACTTCCGTAACCAGTCCATAATCGTCGAGTCTTCTCCCATAGGAGTCTCTAACCGTAAGGATCGAGAAAATGGCTCCATCGAAAATCTCCGAGCTCCAAACAAGGGCAGCATCAATAAAATAATGACTCGCTCCTTTGACAATAAGAACTACACAAAGGGTGGAGTAGACACAGATAGTACCTCGAATCATCTCAGGTGAGCCATGGTCGTAGGCCTCGACTTCCGGGAGCTGTACTTGCCCCTGTCTTCCAGCTCGCTTTGGTCGGTGTGGTCCTCCTGGTGGTGGTGGTGGTAGAGCCTCAAAGCGTCGTCCAACACCTACTGCTCGGCAAGCTCTTCTGACTCGTCTTCCGGATCCCTACAGACCACCATGATCAAACCTCTGCCTCTGTCTGGGAGGTCCCTCAACTGTCTTTTTCCCCACTGCATGGTGGGTCGGGCAGTCACGAGCCTTATGGCCCTGCCCGCTGTATGCATAGAACTACCTGCCCCTCGTATGCCTATCTCTGCTCCATGTTCCCCGCACATCCGAAACACTATCTTATGGTCACCCACCTAATGACTTGGTCCGCCTGGACCTCTACAACCTCTGTCTACTGCCGACTGTAGAAGAATCTACTACGTGTCTCCCTGTGGTGGGTCTCGCTGCTGGCATAGGCTCCGCAAGAAATCTCCCCACAAGAAGGAATCGCTCCAGTACTCCTACCTACGTCAGAATGCTTAGGGATATCATCGAAGCCCCGATATCATGCCACGGTCCCTGCTCAATGGTCGAGCCCACAAGAATGGGTCTCCTACCATGTCGGTGGAGTAGCGCCAGAGGTAGGTAAATCTCGTCGAGTATTGGGCAACTATCATGCTGCACTGCCGCAGCTGTAGTCACTCCTAGATGCACACCGCACAGAGGGTGGCTAGAATAAACTTCGAGAGGAGGAGGCTCTCGAAGTCTGTCCAATGTAGTGATGTCTCGTCATGCACCTGGAGCATCAATCTCCACCATCTACCTGCTGCTGCATGTTGGAGACTCACGGCAAGTATCACCATAAGGTCTACTTGTGTCCCTACCAACCAGAAGACATTGGCGATAGCCTCCATCCAATCCTCGGATTCATAAGAGTATGTCTCTCCACGAGAACCTGGGTGACCACTGTCGCTGAAACTCACGCAATGCACTCAGGCGGCATGCACTCTCTACTATTGGGGTTGGTGGCATCAATGGCTCAGCGGGTAATGGTACTGATGGTGCCTCCACTGTAATGGGGCCCTGCACCGAGGCCTCGTCGCTCGGTGGGCTGCCATCGCGCACGTTTCTCGGAACCCTATTTGGCTTCCTGCGTGGGGCTATCCGGAAAATAAATAGGTGTCCCACAGTCAAACAGTATAGGTGGTGATATGACATAATGTAATCACACAGAAAATATTTAAACACACGTGCAATCAGTTTTTTCGAGCACTGAGTAGAAAATCAGAAGTCAGGGTCCTGGTGTAAGGATACGTCGGCCGCCGCACCAACACTGGACTCCCTGGACTGATAACCACACTAAATAATCTTAACATTATTACATAACAGAGAAAAAAATATTAGAGTCCAGAGTTCTGTGTCAGAACCTCCCTCTGATACCAATTTGTCAAGACACATCCTCGGGGCTCGTGCCGTGACTACCCCAAGCCCGCCTTCTATAGGCTAGGGGTGGGTGACTAGAACCAAAGGCGTAAATCCCGTTAAATGGGAAGGAAATGCCTTTATAAAAGTAAACCAACACAATAGAGTATGCAAAAGAAGTAAGCACTAAGTAAAACTGAGTACAAAAGTGTTGAAAGTAAATGGGCCAGTATACAAACCCAATAGAAAGTACAGTACAACTGAAAATAAAGTACAACAGCAGTAATGTAAAGTAGCAACCACCGAGTCGTTCCCCGGATATCCCACCTAAATCGTGGGTACATATGGTCTCCTCAACTAGTCAGGTTCGGTCATTCACTCAGTGTATGTCTAATCTAGTAGTCCACCCCGGGTACCGTCCAGCACCACAATCCTCCACCTTGATCAGTGTTGTCCATCGTCTGCTTCCAACACAACATTGTGCATGCATAGCCCGTGCAGGGGTGAGTATACAATACTTAGTAGGGACCCCGAGACACCCGAAGGTCGCCTAGAATCCACAAAGGATAAACCAAAAAAGAAAAGTTACAATCACGAAGGAACAACCAACCCTACTTAGGTACATGACCATACATATACCTAAGTTATCAATCATAGTTTGGCTCCATATATAGAGCCCATGCACAACTTAGTCCACACAGGAAAGATTTTCAATCACATCAATGGTAAATATTGAAAGTCAAGACTCATCTCACACAGTTATACTACTCACGATGAAGGGCGGAGATGATTAGATGTAGCCTATGAATCATATCCTCTGCCGAAACCACATAGGATCCAAGTATAGAATTCGTCTCTACCGAACCCACGGAGGATCCAATTATAGTAACAATCACTGCTGAACCCACGTAGGATCCATGTACAATCGGCATCACTGCCGAACCCATGTAGGATCCATGTACAGTCGCCATCGTTGCCAAACCCATGGAGGATCCAAGTACAATCGTCCTCGCTGCCGAACCCACGTAGGATCCAAGTACAGTCATCTTCGTCATCGAACCCATGGAGGATCCCAGCACGGTAATCGTCGCAGTCACATACATCTCTAGGATTCCCGCACACAACATACTCGATAACGGGAGGGTCCGCTCCTCGAGTAAAGGGGTTCGATACATCAACTTTCACGTTGTCCATAGTTGATGTATCCTGACGTTACGTCACATCAAAAGGAACTCAACGCGATGGACGACATGTCAAACGGACGCCCAGTCTGAGAGATATTGGGTTTTTCATTCCAGGGGCCCGGATGGAAATATGATCGTTCCAAACCCAGCTGTTTACAAAAGATGCCCAAAACTCACTTGGAGTAATGAAAAAGGACCGCCTCGTCAAAAGGGTCCTTGGGCCGTAGTCGACGCATCGATCAGATGCATGGACTTTACGTTATTCACGTATAAGTGAATAACGGTCCCGAACCATTTATTTCAGTGGGCCGACGGGTCGGGTTAACCCAGTTTGACAGGTCTGACCCGGTAGCGGTTTCGGACCCGTCCAAAGGAAAACACAGCTCGGCCCGAAGTGGTGCGGCGTAGCCCGGCATGGCGCGGCCCGACCTGGCCCAGTGTGGCCCGGCTAGGCGTGTGTCCCGGATGGCTCGTCTCGAAGGCCGAGATGTACGAGTGGGGTATGGCCCCCCAGCTATCTGAACAGGCGGTGCCAAGCGGCACTGCCCTTCCGAAACTTCCCGACTAGGCCGACCGGCCTTCTGGTGCAAGGGGCCCGCTTAGGGGGGCCACAGGTTTCCTTAGTGTGGCACTCTCTTGGCACCGCGGTTCGGCTCTGCCTGGCCGGCCGGTTCTCCAGTGGGGCGCCCTCCGGGAGTCGCGGCTTGCCTCCGCCCGGCCGGCATACAGGCCGGCCGGTTCTTCCATAGAAGTAGCCCACCTTTTGCGGACCACAGTTCCCGTAGCACGACACCGTGGGGCACTGCAGTTACTTCCTTCAGCCCGGTTCTTCTTCGTCGGTCAAGCGGACCGCGGTTGCATGCCAGGGTTCTTTCACATGTGGCAGGCTCACGGTCTACAACTTCAATCATCACCACTTCCCGATTCCAATCAAGACAAGATACGATAGAGTGTTTTCGGGCCATGTTTGTTTGGCCCGTACCCTCCGCATTATGCGGTAACAATCGGCTAAATATGAGAAAGGTTTCACGAGCACAACAATCAATTTTATTCATCGAAAAAGTCAACATTCTTCATCGGAGGGTCGGTGTTCTTCCCCAAAACAGAATAACTCCCACACAACAATGTCTTCCCCCAAAATAAAATAATAAGCTACCTTATTATTTTATTTAACACTAGCCATTTAAAATTCAAACAATCAAACCACCTCATTAATTAAATTTGTTGGCAATTAATTAAAGATAGGGAGAGGAGGTGGAAGATCTCAAAAATGTTGGGAGAGTTGTCAACATTAAACAAGTGTATTTAATGGGGGGGGTTTAAGGAAGTTATTTGGGGAGTTTAAAGAGGGTTAAGGGAGATGAATGTTTGGGGCTCATGTGGACCCCACCTCTCATTTATCCGCACATGGGTAGATGGGTTGTTGTGGGCCCCACCAAAAACATCCCATGGGAGGATTTATCTTCCAAAGATATAAAGTAAAATTATTCTATGAATTTTATTTATTTTAATCTATTTCCCCAAATAATAATTCTCGAACAGCTTAAAACACAACTACTGTAAAGGTCCCCTTAAGCAATTACCGGCGCTGCGAGTTCATCAGTGCCCTCAGATTTCAATTCTGAGCACCGATTCAAATGATAGGAAAAACCGCTCGTTTGTTTATTGAAGATACCTGAGCTAAACTTTGGAATTTGATTTTGGGCACACTGGGCCTTGGAATCAAGTTCCGTCAAAAGACATAGACTCTTAAAATTCCAAAGTATTTAAGAAAAAAATTTCCTTCAAATTTCCAAGTATTTTAATAGATCAACAATATGATTTATATATGATGGTTATATTGTCTCCTAATTAGATAAAATATATCCAGAAAGGTTATATAACTGTTCCTAAACACACTATTTTGTTATGGTGTTTTATGTTATGTGAGTTGTGAATGTATTTTTTAATATATTAAATAACCATTAAACTCACAACACAATTATTCACCACCGCGATCTGATAAAATCAACTTAATATTTTTTTCATTGTTTATTTCGTATTTAATTTTAAAAATCAATAAAAAATTAAAAAGTTTGGGACCATTTCATCATAATAAATTTATAGTAACACCAGCTAAATTAATCAGTAAAGGAAATGAGGGACCTATACCCCCCAGTTTTTTGAGAACTAATTTTTTTACATATATATCAGTATGTATTATGTCTAATAGTCTAAAACCCTTTTAAAATAATTCAATATAATGTGCTTCAAGAAATTCTCAAAATTTTAAAAATAAAATTTATCATATAAATCATAATTTATTTATTCTAAAAAATATCCATATTAATTTATTTAATATATTTTAAATTTTTATGACATTGGTGAAAATGTTATGGATAAGTGTTTATATAAAAAAATTTATTCTCATCTAGAATTTTGAATTTCCGTAGTTTATAAACCATTCAACATGTTAAATATTTAATAAAATATTTGAAATATTTATATAAAGAAACCCTTTTATTAAATATGGAATGATAATCCATTGTAAACAAAAAGGAGAACAAAATTTCTTATTTATGATGAGATTATAATAAAAAAATTATGACTCTATAATTAATCTACATATATATGAATGTTCCTACCTCTAATTTATAAGATCTTTCCTCATTTCGAAAATTTAATTCTACTTATCCTTTCACCAATTTTTTCAAAATATTTAGACTATTTACATTAACACAGTTATATGACACACAAGTTAGTATCCAATACCCATGAGTATAAATTTTATACATGATTTCAGTATCATTCACATACACATTCTTACAATACTTCCCAATGAAAACCCTTCTCATTCTTAAATATTAATCTATTAAACTGTACATTTAAGAAATAATAAATTTCCAAATAAATTCCATGATACATGAAATATTCTATGATATTACATGTTTAATTTGTGAGTTTCATTATTTATATCAATTCAATATTGAATATTATTAAATTTAATTACAGTAAAATAATTTCTCTATAGATTATATATATTAATGGTCAATGATCCATATAAAATAGACCATTGGGTCTAAATTATTATTCTTCTCAACAAATAGTTCTTTTGGTAAGAAGTATTGTTACATATATTATATATATTTCCTGAGTGGTTATGTAAAAGAAATAATTTTATAAATTCATAATACATATTTTCAATAACTATATTGATTATCTATCTTAGACTTTTGGTTTTTCATACTATTTTATATTTGATGTTCACAATAAGACATAGTTACATAATATTTAGATATTTCTATATATTATATTCTATTAAAAATATTACACATGGGCAACAAAATCCTTAACTATTCAAACAATGTAATTGAGTTCTATAAATTGTTTTTAATATAGAACATATCACAAAGTATTTTTCATGTTTTTATTAGTCTCTTTATTTCCATTTCATGATATTCCCAGTCCAGTTCACCAAAACATTTTCTCATTTTGGTATCAATATACCCCATTTTTGCCACTCCATTCACTAATGAATTTTTAATAGGTGGTATGGTCTAATAAAAGATCAATGGGATACTATACCCTCTAATTTCATTATATAAGTCACAGGTCAACAATTATTCATATATAAATAGATA
Source organism: Viscum album (assembly GCA_963277665.1). Taxonomy (NCBI): domain Eukaryota; kingdom Viridiplantae; phylum Streptophyta; class Magnoliopsida; order Santalales; family Viscaceae; genus Viscum; species Viscum album. Next base: position 194,530,386 of record OY728136.1, on the reverse strand, counting down.
TAACATAATATTACATTAATGGATGTTATAATTTAATGAATATAATAAGTATGTAAAATTTCTATGACATCATAAATGATTTATATGTATATATATATAGATAAAATTGTCACACATATCAAAAACCAATTTATAGTTCAGTTCTAAAAAATATAAAAATAATACTATAAATAAAAGAAAATGAGATCCAATGAACTATCCTTAGCCTAGTAAACATCCTTTATCCAAGTCATAAGGTTTCCATATCCATTTGAGTGAATGTTCAAGGTGTGATTATATCTCAATAAGACAATATCAAAACTGTTCCATGGAAAATCAGTAGTATATTGAAGAATATAAAAGTTATATTCCTATAAAAAATAATAATAAATAATTGATTTCACATTATAAAGTGTTAAACTATTCACATCGTAAAAAAATATTCTTTTTCTTCATCCTATTTTTATAATGGGATAAGTATATCACAATTTAACACTAATGGTTAACATAAAATCAACCTATATCTCCACATTTATAAAAAATAAATACATTTCGTCATAACATGAAATAATATCAATAACTATTATGATTCATTGTCAATTCTTATGATCACTAGTTTACAAAATCATAATTAACATTACATGGTTTGCATAAAATCCCCAAATATTCCCACAACCAATCCCAAAAAATACATTATCTTAATCATCAATCAATAAAAATTTAACAGGATTGACATATATTTTCAATGTTATCCAAAAACACATTAAAATGTTTTATCAAATTAATAGATTGGATATAATTAAATCCATTAAAAATATTAGTATAAATTGGTGTAAAATCCAATACCATAATAATATCATGTCTGAAATTATATATCAACTTTTACCATAACAATATAAAATGTCTATAGGAATAATGTCTCGTTCCATAATAATATCATATATGAATGGTAAAATCATCGTATACCATAATAAATTGAAATATGAATGGGTATATTTCCCAATACTATAACAATATCATGTATGAAGGGTTATATTCTTCTATACCATAGTAATATCAAATATTAATTGGTATATCATCCCATACTATAACAATATCTAATATGAGTGGAGATATCATCATATACTATATAAATACCATGTATAAATACGAATATAATCGTGTGCCAGAATAATATATGTGTAAATGGGTATATCATCACATTCCATAAAAATTTAATATAGGAATTGAAATATCATACGATATCATAATGATACCAAATTTATAAGTGCATATTATAGCCAATGGTAATAATATCAAATTTAAATGGGGATTTTATATCACGGTTCCAAACTAAAATTTTTAAATAAAAATTGACACATAAAACTATATCCAATCATATATGAATTAAAAAATATCGATAATATCATATAACATATCCATAAAATATATCTCATAATGAGTCAAAACATGAATTTTTTTGATGTATAATTATAATATCACAATAAGCACGGATTGAGATAACATACAATTTCTATGTTTAAGTAATTATATGGTAGGGACTCAAACAAAAGTCCCAGTTTTATAATTTCATTATACAAGGTAGAACGTATCTCGAAAAATTTAGATTGTAGATTGATATTTTCCAACAAGTCTAAAAGATAAGAAAAAATAATGCATTCAAAAAAACAATATAAAACCCATTCTCAAGGCTATTCCCCGTTCTTTCTTTTACATTAATGAGGTTTCCATTAATGAAGGAGGTTATAAGGGAAACTAAAAATGTCTATTATTTCCTATTATAAGAAAATACCATTTTTATCTAGGGTGAATTTAAAAAACAATTTACATTCAATAATGATCATTCATGATAATATATGTCAGAAAACATACTCAAGGGACCTGTCAAGGATTGTAAAATCCTCATTTAGATCTCAAGGCATGGGAAAACACATTTGGGTTCCAGTTAGTGGTGTAAAAACACATGTAACTTTCATCATATCAAATAAAACATTGAACTCCAAAAAACAAATAAAAACATATGGACAACCAACCTAAAATATAGAGTTATTACATTTATATCCATGAAATCATTAATTTATAAAAAATTGTTCAAGAAACATTGATAATAATTATCAACTATGAGTCTTCTATCTCGATCTAATATATCCATAATTATACGTAATAATTTCATTATTAATTTCCATAATTAGTCCACAACTATTCATTTCGGTATAATTGATGTAATATTCACTAGGTTGCCTTGAATGATTGAATCCTAAAAAAACAAGGTAAAAATAATTACTAATATACATTCAATGATATATTATACAAAGTAAAAAAGATTTATCCTAGTTTATTTACTATTTTAAAATAACTTTTTTATAATTATTTCATTAACTGACAGAGTGGATTATTTCTCACATAACCACATGAAATTTAGTGTGATCATCCTCTAATTTCCTCATCTATGATCCATATATAATATACCTCAACTAATAACATTATTACAAGATGATTTAGTTGAATCATAATGAAATCCCAATCTCTAACCAACTAAAATTAATTATAAAAGAAGAATAAAACATATAAATCACATAAGATAAGATTAATTCCCTTTACCGGTAATTAAGACACTTCTTAATCTTCCAATATTCATGGAGGAATTTGAGTGGAAGGAAGAACTAAATAAGGGTCATCTCCACTCAATTTTGATTTTTAAATGGTTGAAATCATGAAATGAAATTAATATAATAACCTAAAATTTCCATATTTCACTACCTTATATAGGGTTTAGGTATCTCCACATTAAGTTTAATGTGACAATACAAAATCATTGGAGATAAGGGAAGTGGTCAAGCACTAGTATCTGCATCATCGATACATTAGTTGGTTACCACTAGGATTTTAATGGCTCTTTACTACTGCCAAACTCTAAAATCACATTCCCTGGATCACTTATGATTTTATAGAAATACTTTCCACTTGAAATTCTATCTCAAAAACCACATTCAAACAACATAAAAATCATCTATCAATGTTAATCATTTATTCAATATGAAAATAAACAAAACTCCCCCAGTTGAACTTCCCTTAGAACATGTATTTCCTCTAACTCCATTGATACATATTAGTGTATGTCATTACAAACCACCAAAACACTTATTTTTGTGACGAATTATCCTCGTATACTTCTCATAAACCAAACTAGTAAATTACAAATGATGTACACTCCAGTCACAAATGTTCCAATAGTTTTTATGATGTCATCACTACACCCTGAACCAGATAAGTTTTCCAAACATTGAATTCTGTATACTTTAATCTATTACACACATAAATTGGCTCATAAATGATTTATTTTTTATTTTTTGTGATATTAAAAAAAATCATATTCAAAATATGCTGACAAATTCCAATCTAAACTGACATTATCTAATATCTGATAGCCCACTCATCGGTTATGTAACTAAATTCATGAACATTGTGATAGTTCACCTCCCACTGGAATTCATGATATTATAATTCCCAATGTCCAATACCATCATATTGTTTGTGACCACTACCCACTCACTGTTACACCAAATAACATGCTTTACATTCTCACCAGAATATGTTCTCTCATACCCTACACTATTACTATCTCATAAATCATTTATTCATTGAAATGATAATCACACAATTTCACGTGTACTGGAATTTTGTAGACATGATCCCTCAACCAATCTTATTCCACATTTTTCCACTAATCAGTTACCAAATATACTAACCATGCATGATTTTTATAATATGACAATGAAATTATATTATTCATTACTAATTTGATATAAATATGATATATTCATTCGTATAACAACATGAAAACTCAATCATTATTAGTTTGGATCATCAATACATATCACTACAAATATCTACAAAAAATTATAATCCAATGAAGTGCTATAAACAAAACAATAATTGGAATACTCCTCACCATAGGATTTTTGTTATCATTAGTCAAAAAACACAAAATTACTCATACCCTATCCTCAATAAATTCATTATACCCATAATCCCAATTCCTTATGACATTATATAACCATCCCACAATATATAATCTAACCTAATAACATTTTATCACTATATGAAACCATTATTCAATTCCATCATTGATCTCTCACTATAGTACATGAGTTCAATAGATATTCCCAATGGTTTGAAAACTATATTTTTTCATGAAAAACTCTTGTTAAATCCAAAATGGATTCCACCGAGTTCCATAAGAATTTTACAATCTAACATCTCCTAACACATCAAAATTAATAAACTCCAATATTTACGATTGATCATGTCAAAAAACACTACCCTTAGAATTAAACTAAATCCATAAGTTGCCCCACATCATCACAAATTCACTAATGGTAATTACATATGGATCTCACGAGTACGACATCTCAAAAAAATCTTGATCCTCAATAATACTTGTTCATTTTATAACTTTTTTAGTGATATAATACATTGAACCATCCACACCCTATTCCTCAATTTTTATCTAATAGATATATACTTCACCCTTATATGGATGGTTTTCCATCTCTATGTATACCATAAAACATTATAAGGGAAAATATATTATGAATTCTATATATAATTCAAGGTGACAATAACCATTACAATAATAATCTAGAACATGATAATATCCTAGGGGTGATAAATCCCTATGTCCCTTAAAAATTCTATAACAGAACTCTAATTAGTCGGGATGGTAGTATCGATATACACTATCCTAATATCTCGATACATATCATGTTTCAACACCCCATTCATGTTTGAAGTAACAAATAACATTTCCTAACTCAACCTAACACACACATTAAGAATCATTATTTGAAACCATAATTCAACAAAAATAATCATCAGAAACTAATCCTTATAGTCACATTGCTCTTATATCTAGTCTCAATAACATAGAATTTTTCACAAAAAAAACAATCAACATTTCATATATAATATATAATATTAAACACATCGAGCCTAAAATTTGGTCAAAATAAAAAGACCAACATTAGATGTAATCTATAAAAACTGTCACCCATGTATCATGGAATCCCTACCTCATTTTATCACAATAATATAGGGTTATAATATTATACACACAATGGTTCACAAAAACCCCTATTTTCAATTGCATTTAACTATTAGATATGTATACCACCAAATTGTCTCTTTCTATATAGTTTAAATCACAATAACATGGGTCATATCCTAGAATATTGTGCTCTAATTCCTAATAAACATTAAGAACACCTATTGTATATGCTAGATTCATTATAATGAATCACTACCTATGATTTCCTATCCAAAACTATATATTGAATACCCATGTTTTTCTATATACATCATCTGACATGACCTATGAGGCATCAACAATACATGAAGCATCTATCTCCACTTTCCATCTCTATGGAACCCATTTTCCTAATATAACACCTTTTTAGAATGTTACAACAACATTATACAATCCATCTATAGAAAGGAAAATAGCTATGTTCCTTCTCACTGTACCAATATATCTAATTCACTAATATTATAAATCGTATATAATCAATACATGTTTAACCACTCAAGTATATAGTTTATATATGTCATAGTATACATCCTTGAAATAACATATGTGATTAAATAAAGAATATAGTAATGTAAATTAAATTCCATTGACCCCTTCTATCCATATTATTTGACTCGGGTAAAAAGTTATTATATAACCTCATAAAATTAAATTAATGTAATTTAATATACATCAATATAAAATCACATATAAAAGAAAACTAAAACAAGAAAAATCTCCCCTTACATGTCTCTTATGCTTGAACCATACCTACATTGATCGTAAACAACTATCAAATACCCATAAATTAATTAACATGCAACTATATGGTGTAGTATCCATTAAATTATAGATTCATGACTCAAAACCACTCTACCATAGTATTTGATATCATAATTTCAGAAAAATAGAAGCATAAATCACGTGCACCCACTAAGTTCACTCTATCGATATAATAGTCTCAAATGACATTGTTACTCTCTATTATAAACCATTGACTCTTATGGAAATAAATACAACTATAATAGTTCACATGTGGTGTGTGATAGAACTATATATGCCATTGGTAATGTTCTGTTTAGCAAGATCAATAATATATATGTTAATGAAGAAGTGATATTTCATAAATAATAACAATTAATAAATATACTCCACCTAATTTTGTGATAAAAGCCCACTAAAAGAGAAAGAAAACTAGATGTGGTCAATGTAAGTAACAGTGTCAAAAAATCACCATACAACAGAAAGGGTCCACATAGATCCCTACAAAAAATCGACTATTATAAAATATAATGAATGATTAGAATAACATGAAACAATATCCATTAATATTATAATTAAAATTCATATGGAATTATTCAAACATAACCAAATAATTATCTCGGTTACAAATTTTTCACATCATTAAAACAATTATTGATAACTAGTTTGGAAAAACACATATTGGCATAATAAAAAATAAATAAAATCAATTATTTTATTATCCATTATGAATTTTTTTCCATATTCACATAACTATGAGTTTATATATCTCTTGTATGTCTAACATCAAACCCCTTGAAAATTTTAAGTATCAATATGTATATCATCCCATACCCTAACAATATCATTTATAAATGGAAATACAATCCGTAAAATGTCAATATTAAACCTGAATCAAAATATTATCCCATATCATAGGAATATTTGATTTTAGTGGGCATAACCCCATATGATAATAATGATATGTATGAGTCATAAAATGTTACAATATTCTAACATCATAATTTATGAAGAAATATGACATCAAATACATTAATAAAAAAAATTAATTGTATTATGATCCTACAACTTAAAAACATAAAATATAAAATAACAAAACATGTCGTACCATAAAATTATAAAATATGAATGGTAGAATCACAATATACCATAAAAATATCAAATATTACTAGGTATATCATCCCATACAATAACAATAGAAAATAAGAGTCTATATATAACCACATATGATTACAATATAGTTTGAAGGGAAATGCAATATCTTTCTATATTAATATCATGTAAAATGTACATATGATCTGATACCATAAAAATGTCAGGTATGAATGGGAATATCATCACATAACATAACAATATCAATTATTAATGGATATATAATCTCATATAATAATAATATCAATTATGAATTACATTTTAATCCTATATAATAAAAATGATTACTATTAGTGGTCATTTGAACCCATTCCATGTTAATATGAGATATTAATGGGAAGAACATACCACATAATAACAATATCAATTAGTAATGGTAGATTTATATCAAACTGCAACTCATAACATGAAAAAATATTCCTCATGATACACCAAAATCATATCATATAACACATCAATAAAACTCACAAAATATATATAATATAATATAATATATCCATTAGAATATAAATCATATAAAAAAATCATGATTTTTAGTGAGATACAATTCCAATTTCATAATATGAATAAATTTTATTATCATATAATTAAAATATATAATCAATACTTAGTTTTGAAACCTAACAAAACCATTTTTATCATTTCATTATACATTTCATAACACAGTAAAGACTATTTAAATTTGATGTAAATAGTATTCAACCCTACCACAAGGTAACCAAATCAAATGTCGTCAAAAATAACTGAAAACCCCTTCCTTGGATAACCCCAATGTTTTTATCACATTTAAGAGTTATCATTCATCAATGTTGACATAATATAAACTTTTAATGGTTGATTATGTCTAATGAAAACAAGTAAAATTCCATTTGGATTAATGTTTTTTAACCAATAACTTCCCATTTTTATCATGGACATCTACTATGAAAAATAATAGACAATAAACCCAAGGGAACTCTCAATAACTAAATGGATATTACTTATCCCTTAATACCTGAATAAATATATGTTCCTCCCAATTATGGTTATAATAATTCATCTAAAACTACAGTCGTATTAGTGAAACGTGAAAATATATTTGGGACCTACTACATTGATTATCACGTTATGCCTTTTATATTTATTCTTTACAACTTTATATGAGATAGATAAGCCAAATAATTCATTATAATTCCCCAAGAATCATCCAAGTCAATACAATGTATCAATAATTAATTATAAAAAACATATTTTAAATTTTCTATTTATAATCCATAACAATTCATTTAGGATTATTATAGGTGAAACTCGCATAACAACATTACATGGGTGAAACCATGAAAATATTGGTGTGGATCATCTCTAAAAAGTATCAGACCCTATCTCTCTAAAATTACCCAAATAAAAAAATCAATTCACATAGAAAGTAAATGTAATTGATGTAATACATATAATAATAAAAGATGTAACTTACCTATATTTTAACCACATAAAACATAGAAGGACCTTTATTGGACTCATTTTTATCTGTAGATGAAAAACATATTACAATGAATTCATTCCCCCATCATCGAAAATAATTTTGAGGAAATCCATAAATCCATATAATTATTTTTGTAGAGTGAATATGAAGGATAAAATAAAATAAAATAATGTCATATAATTTTCATTAATTAATAATGAATTTTAACTCGATGCTTACAACATCTATAGAGAAATTAGGAGGGGATTATGTAATGAAGGGGGTCGACAATACTACATTTGTTTTATTTTTGGGAGGAAATCTGAAAGTTGAATTAAAAATAAAAAAATAAAAAATTACAGTCTATCCCAAACCATAATTGAGAGTCATTAAACCCCACTAAAAGTCTGGTGGGATACAACAAGAATTTTTTTGGTATATTATGTTGTGTATCAGAACAATAATTCCCATAAAAACATTAGTGGGTTGTTATATGAGTTCCGGTATATGTAGATTACCACAAAAGTCTACAAAAAACATTCACCTAACACTCTAATTTTGATGATGGGTCTTTTCTACCAAAAATAACTAATATAAAATATTTTTAAATCATTTAAAACTTATCTACCAATATCTATTATTGATTTTAATAGAATAATTCAATATGAACCAAGTTTAACTGCCTTGAAACCCATTTTTTCTTATGAACCCATCAATAAAAATCTATGTTATATGATACATATATGGATTCCATGAATATATTTATATATCATGAAAGCATAATTTTCATTAATATATGTAACAATTTTTTTTTCAATGATATTTTTTATTCAAATTAATATTTTCTCAACAAATAAATTTATTATTCTTTAATGAACATATGATTTCTATTACTTATCAATAAACATAAATTATATATAATGATTTCCAAATCAATCTAAGACATATGGTACATGAAAATCATTCATGTAATGATTTATAATTTTTTTTAAACAAAAATACCTAAAGAAAAAGTATTGAATGGTAGGTATTTGAAACACATGTTTCTAAAACATGGAATTTTTATTAAAAATGGGATGTTTAATCCAATATTAAACCATCCATGGTTCAATAATCAAGGCACAACATAATTTCAATGCAACTATTACACCAAATAAAGTAAAAATAATTAAAAAACATTATTTAATTCATAAAAAAATAATTCATAGTTATAGTTAGATTAAACTAACTATTATTTCATGATAGTCATTTAAATTTGTATATTCATGGTATGATATTTATAAGAATACATTTGAAAATTTTATGTTAAATCAAACTAGAAATCATGAGATAATAATTTATATAAATAAATTTAAAATAGAGAATTGATTATATTGAATAATTATTCATATCGTTATTCAAATATATTATAATTTTATATAATAAATTTATATTCAAATATATTTTTATCTATTTTCATATCACAAAAATTCTAAACTGCCCTATTGTATGTTTTCCATCAATGTATTTTAATAGACAAAAAATAATATAATATTTCATGAATAGTATACTACCACTAATTTTTTTATGTTATAAAATACTTCTCTAAGAAATTTTGTTTTTGTTAATTCTAATAACATGTTACATAAATATCTCAAAAATTATACTCCCTGTGGAATATTATCACAATGTGTTGTTTCTCTATGATTTTGGCATTTAATAGGTCAACAAATTCTTGAAATGTGCTACATAGGTTTATATAAATAAATTACTATTTTAAATTATAATAATAGAAAATATTTTCTTACACTAATGGCATAGACAAAGCTTAATAAACACATTTACTTCATTATTTATGAGAAATAATCATTAAATATTAGAAATATTAAGATGAAATGGAGAAAAAAGATCATTTTAACTCTATAAGATTTTAAATGATAAACTTTATGTCTGATAACATATATGAAATGCAATACAAACCTTAAACGAACTATGAAATACTATTATTTAATTATGACGGTTATAACATAACCATTAAATTAGAGGGTAAGAAATGGAATAACAAAATTATGAAATACATATTAAGGTTTTGACCAATAAAATATTTTTTATTAACTATAACAAAAAAAGTATTCATTTTTATCAAAGTCATATTATAGACTAGAAAAATATGTTTCCTTCAAACATGGTTATTTATTTCTATTTTTTATAAGATATTTCTTTCAATTATTAATGCTTATAGAAAATTTATTTTAGAAAATAACCTAAAATTTTTAATTAATAAAAATAAATTTTCCACTGTTATAATTTTGGGTTTTTTCTGAAAATATTGATTTTGCAGCCAATAGTTAAAAATTCATATTTTTATTAAAATTTGTTTTTTCAAAAAATTAAAAATATTAATGTATTTATAAAATTATATTAAGGATAAATTAGAAATTTTTTTATTAATAATGTAATAATGTTCATTTGAAAAAAAATATAGATGAATTTTAGAATAAAATAATTTTTTACATATAAATTCATTTTTCAGAAAACCCTTTGATCATTGTGTTTTACATTTTAATCTTAAATTAATTTTTCCAATTTTTAGAAATTGTATATTTAAAAATGGATTATATATTTCTTTAGGGGGTTAAACTTTTTTAAAATTGTTCCATTTTAATTTTTATTATTAGGAATATTATCTATATTATATAATTATAATTCCCATAAGGTATACTACTGCATCAAGAATTAATGTAATTAATTTTGGAAGCTCACCTTAAAAATATCGTTATAATGACATATTTAATGTTTATATATTATATTGATGAATCATTTATCATTATTAAAATAAAACATATCATTTACTTTCATAGATTTACATCCATTTAAAAATCATAATGTCGTTCATGTATGTGTAAAGACTACAACTTCAATGATTTAACATTATTAATTTTCAATAATCCAAACTCATTCATGGATATAAAATTATAATATATGTCTAAAAATAATTATTACATTATTATTATTATTATTATAGATATTATGTAATAATGAACTCTTTGACCATAGTATACTTATAATTATCATTTTGGATGTATGGGACGAATATCATAAAAACTTATTAAATAAACATAATTTATCAAGTAATTGTATATAACATAGAAATAGAGAGAATAATGTAATAATAAACATGAAAAAGTTTCATAATAAATTAAATAATTAACATAATGTTATTATTGTTGAAGATAAACAGTGTAAGTTATTTTTTGAACCTAAGGTGAGGGGATTCATAACTAAATTTATATTTATTATGTTATACTTATAATTAATTGAAGATGTTATTCCATGATAATTTATTAAATGAAATCTGATTATATAATATTGTATTTTAGTTTTTTTTTTATATACAACTGTCACACATAATCACTTCATTTTTAATTCCCACTTTGATGACATGATCATTGAATGGGTTTCTTATCTCACTTTTGTTTCTATGAGACATATGTATTATTCACCGCTGTATTCATTACAATAGTTTTTATAATGAACCACTTATATAATAAATTTTTATTCCAGATATATTTATGGTGTTTGAATATTGATTTGAATTTATCTATTTAATGGGGGTTGTGATTCAAATGTTGCAAAATTGTTAATTGTTTATTTCATAATCCTACCATTTTTGTGGATTGATTACTATTTTAGTATTTTCATGGGTATTTATTTTATCTCTCAGTATTAAACCCATTACATTTTCCAATTCTATAGTTATTTTTGAAATTTTTATTTTTTTCCTAACACTTTAACTGATTTTTTTAATCAAAATACTGAAATCAATTTTTAAGGAAAAAAAGTTTTATCTCAATCATTCTAGAATATTTTTCGTTTATATCCTTATATTCATTAGAATTATTTAAATAATATTTTTAATAATCCCAATTTATTTTTTAAAAATATTTTCAATAGTTTTTTTATTTTTAAAAAAAATTATTCAATGGATTCTTCTTGTCATTCTCAAAATGGTTTACTTTTTTACTTTTTTACAAAACTGTGAAATTAATACTTTTTAACATATATGATATGAATATAATTTCTTTTCAAAATTATCGATCTATAAATTTGAGCTTACTTTTCAATTTATAATGTTTATTTTTTAATATATTCATTTATATACTATTTAGGGAAATTTTTTATTTAGTACATTCAAAGTGATTTCCCCAATGAAATTTTCCAGTGATCTTATGAATGTATTTTCATCCTTGTCAACATCTATTGATACATATTATGCTTTAATAAGAATATTATCCAGAGAAACCATCCACCGTATTTGAATTTATTATTTATTATCAATTTTACTAGGGATTGTAGTGACATTTCTTATGTCGGTTTCTCTAATAGAGACAATTATTGATTTTTAATACATTTTCATTAAGCTATATTTTTTATTCCTATGATGAATGAATTAGAAATATTTAGTGATTAATGTTTCCAAGAATAAGATATCCCCTTGATTAATTATTAGGTATCATGCGACATAATATATTGTGTATTATTCCAAGTCCTTACCAATTTAGGTAAACTTTTAGGCATGAAGCCTTGATGATATTTTGATATGTATTAGTACAAGGCCTCAATGGTAGTTTTAGATGTCTATAATTTTAAATTATATCATTCTAATATTTTTTATTTATTGTAATGTGATTATGTTTATTATTATGATACCAATGAATTATTTTCATTCTCATGAGATTATATATATGGAATTATTTGATCATCATTTATTCTCTAAATTTTATTCTTATTTCACCACTTATTGATTAAATAGAAATTGTTTTTAGTTATTTGAATTTCTATATTGATTGTACAATATTTACAATTTATATATTCCATTATAAGTAACCCTTACTGATCATTTTAGTTCACCCTTAATTTGTTTACTTTCCCCAAGATTCTAGGAAGTGTATTGTGATTGATCGGTGTGGTTATCCAAGAGGAAAAAGGATGTTCTCAAGGAAATTAATGTGTTATATTTTATGTTTCAAATTTAATATGATATTTGAGTATGTATCTAGAAAAAACAGATGACTGAAATATATATTCATTTTGATGGAAATCTCATGTGTCTATTACAAATGTAATAAAGTAATCACTAGATCTAAGATACTAGCTTTGAGGTATTTGGGATTGGTATAATAGAATGTTCAGTTGAAACCTTTGGAAAGAGATTTAGGAAAACATAAATTAGGTAACATAACCCTTAACTAACTTCGAGGATAAGTATATGTATAGGATAACAATATCAAAAATTTCAATGTGAACATAATGTAGTTTCCTTAAAAATACATCCCTGTCTGGATAGTCAAAGTAGATGTGGTTTTAGCACATATGAAATTAGGTGGTAATAACCCAAAAAAGAGTTGGTGAATGTATATTTAAACAATCATTATATTGTAAGGTCAGTGTTCGTATATGGATCACTTAGCTTGACACCACCAGGGATAAGATATCATTAATTATAATTTTATTTTTCAACCATTTTGATGAGTGATATAAAATATCCAAAGAAACCTATGATATTAAATAGTGATTTGGCGAAAACCAAATTTGTATTTCTTTGATTGTTTTATGTTTAATCAAAAAAATTTAGTCTTACTCCCTACTTTTTAGGTTTTCTGTGATGGATGTTTAATACAATTACAGAAATTTGGTGATATTTAGGGGAAACCAACCCTTTTTTCTAGTATGGGTTTTAGTGAAAATGTTATTTGATGAAGAATGAATTAAAATTTAATTATAAGTTTTTTTTACGTTATTGGAATCTTTTAGGGTTTATATTATTTTTTTATATTGATTTACTTTTGGGTTATTACAATTTGTAGTCATATGATTTATCATTTAGCTAACCATGAGATAGAAAAGTTATTTGGGGACTATATAACTATTATTTTTGTAATGAAGCTAAATATTTTAAATAAATTAATAAAATATGTTAAATGAAATGAATATTTTATACATTTGTTTTTAATTTAGGAATAATGGTTGATTTATCATTTGGAATAATTAATGACTTTATTGGGAGATTATTTTAGGAAATACATAAAATATTTTGAAGGATATTTGACTAAGAAATATTCACATATAATACGATACATTATGAGTGATTGATAATATTTGGAATCATATATTTGGTTTATATTAGAATAATATTTGATCAAATCAATCTAATATTTTGGTTTTAATATTAGTCATGAATTTTGAACAATTTTATGGATATTTATTTGATGAATTTTTCATTTCGAACTATAGGTTTTACTATTGAATTTTGAATATTAAGGTATTATTTGTTCATATGAAGTTTTATAAATTATGGGTATAATCATAAATAGTTCTGTGTTGTTACGTTTTGTTTAATTTTTATAGACAAGATGAATCTATTTTCATTCATTTATATATCTCATGGTTAACCATAAGAATATTTTAGTGTTAAATGTATGAAAAATTGTCTTGAAAACTCTTAATTTCATGAAAATTATGATATTATGGTGGAAATTAATTAAAGGAATAAATTATACATTTAATATTAGTATATTTTATTATTATCTTATTATATTTGTTAAATCAGTTCCTCATCACTAAGAAAACGATCATGAAGTAAAAAATTTATCTTATTCGATAAAGTGTAGATAAATTAAAAGTATTTTCACCCATAAAAAATTTAATATTTTTGGCCTTGAACTTTTTTTCTTTAAATTTATTTAAGATTATATATTAGTAATTGGTTGTTATTGTTCCCATAAATGTCATAATTTTCACTTCCCAATAATGTTAATCCATTTTAGAAACTAGATGGGTGTAGTAATGTCGTGTACCAAGATGCCACTATACGGTTCCCCGTGGTGTTTTGATCACATTGCCTCATGCATATATCCACAAATGATAGAGGATGATGTCTAGCACTAAAGTTTAAGGGTGTATCTATGGTGATAATATTCCCTCTTTTAAATGTGTAACATAGTAATAGAAATCATACAGACCAATAGTAGATGTAGTGTAGAAATATAAAATAACACAAGAAACTGATAATAATGCTACATTTTTTGAAACTAAGTGACATAAAAAAACATGATGATATATTTATTATGACTACAATGAATTAAAAATGGTATACATTATTAAATACAATAATGGTATCAAAATACCAGAAATACCAATAAGAACTATCCTATATAGCATCTCGAGCCTCCGATCTATCCTATGATCCTCTTCTCCTTGTATGGAACAAATCTAATAATCAAAAAGTTTTCATAATACTTGACCAATATGTGCATCCATATAGCCTATTTTAGTACCCAATAGAAGATCAAATAGGTTGTGAGAAATAATACCAGTAGGTCACTATGAATTTTCTACAAAAGAAACCTTGGATGTGGAATAAAATCTAAATTAGAGTGGAAAATATTATATGTATAGAAATACTGAAAATAAATTTCCGAAGAAAAAAGTAACCAATTATGTGATACTATATAGACATAAAAGTCCCCCTTGAAAATACGAGTCATTCTATAATAATAAGGCATTAGTAAAGAAATATAAGTACAGACCATGAACTGACCATATACAAAAAATATCATGTAAACCTCAACAATACCACATAACTTATATCTCATATCAACCATGGAAAATCCATATAATAAAAAATTTCATTTTAACCATGACCTTACCATATAATCTACTATGTCACATTTATGATGTATGATCTATATAATCAAAAGTGTTAAACCCTCAGGGTCAGATAAAAGGTATAGTAAACCAACTTATCCACATCATTCCCAAATAGAATCTCGATGGAAACTCAGTTAGGCTGGAATTGGGGACCATTTATCATGTCAATAGATTATTTTCACTATAATCCCAAATAAATTGGATCGGAGGGGTAGAAATCTGAAGGCGTCCCATAGAATCATGATCCTAGAAGTATTACAGGTTCAAGGCATCCACTTTCATTTCCTTGACCCATGATAAATCATGCTTATTTCATCCTATATAATCATTCATCGTTATATTCAATTAATATTTCATACCATGTGTTTACCCACACATATAAAAATTACACTTCAATTATAATCCATGTGTTTACGAACTCATTTCTAGAATTTATAAATAATTCATTCAATCCATTCAATTGAAAAAACATCATGTAATAAACCAGAAATGGAGGAAAACCTTATCCAATTAAATTTAGCCATTCAATTCATTTATTAATGGGGTTCCTCTAACTAGACCAGCTCGAAGACACACTCCAGTGGTGGTATAACAAAGGGAAATATCAAAAGAACACCCCATGGGTGATAATTGTTGGATAAATAACCTCAAAAAAGTCTCCAAATAACTAATATGTATCCCTAACAAAATTCAACTCATTGAATTTTACTATTTAATTTTATTTTTTGGGATCTAATAGATAGTATGATGGGTGGAAAATTGTAACTAGATTAATAAAGAACCAAATCAAGAGGAAAATGTATAGACCACCTATAATAGTTCTTTATAAGATTGGTATTCTAGGATTGACTTTTGATTTTATCCATATGAAAAGGGAAACAAATAATGGTCGGAGAACATTAATATAGGGTATATAATCTTTATCTTAATTAACACAGTCAATCTGAAGTTATTTATTGAATGGAAAAATGGAGTAATGTACTCATTGGTGTGAATCCAATGAGATGAACAAATCATGATTCTGATCTCAGATGGAAGAAAATAAACAAATGATATATTTTCACTTTAAAAGAGATACAATTCCTCCCTACAATCTAATGGGTGAGTAAGAGGAAATATTTTCAGTTTTAATGAATTTTAATGGAAATGAGGTATTTCTTCCTCAAAACACTGGGCCTCATGGTTCACCAAACCTTGTGAGAATGATGCACCCTTTACTCTAAAGTGGGTCACATCGCACAGTCATTGTGCACGTCTTGACTCTCGATGCACAAACCATGAAAATCACCTATACTAAAAGCATATGTGATCATTCAATGGTGCGGGTCTCAGTCAACATGGTTTCTTAAAACCATGTGGTCTCATTTAGACCACTATCCAACCCCCAATAGTTTCATAAAAAAATGCAGCTTGGGTGAATAGTTTCTCTTAACCATATGCCACATATTCTTTTCTCCTCGAGTTGTGATTCAAGACTTCAAAAAGCCTTGTACACCCCCTAGAACTCCCATAATAGAATTGGGAACTGAAATTAGGATGTAAACCAACATTTTAGATGAAAAAAATATTTTTACAACATATAATAACCTAGGATCTTACAATATTCTCCCTTATATAAACTCATCTCTTAATTTCATTCTCAAGAGTAGACATGAATCATCTGAGAATATATATAGAAACTAAGCATATATGTATACCTCTATCTCTAAAGTATTTTATTGTAAGTGGTCATGATTCAATGGAACCCATAAATGATTAAATGAACTACCTAGAAGAACCATTATTCTCCTAGCAATGATAAAATTAGGATACTCCTCAAAGGATGAATCGACTTATAACTCTACCTCTTCATGCTTCATAACCTGAGATAAGTTAGAATGACAACAACATATCTAAGATAAATGGAAGATATTGCTCATGTATTGGTACCTCTACGGTAACTATACCATGTAGGCTATCCTCTTGAATATCCCCAGACTCTTGAACATACCAAAATATCACGTTGAAATCATAACATGTCCCATGATACTTCTATGTAAAATTCTTAGTGAGATACATAATAAGAAAAAATCCATGAACTCAAACATTATAATTTAGATGCAATGATTATCATTAAATTTCATCAAGAATTTATAGTATCCATCCTTTTCCTGATCAATCAAACTTTTTCAAAAGTCTCATGAATGAGACCTGGTCCCAAAAAACCTTCTTCACATTCCTCTAACTAGCACATGGGAGATCAGTATGGCCTACCACAAGAATCCCCAAAATGTTTTATTTTTGTATTTTTCTAATAATAATTATTATAGGAGAAATACACACAGGGTATATACCTATCCTAGAAGAACCCATAATCTTGGATGTATTCTCCCAAAAAATCATCAAGGATGTGTATCGTATGTTATGATTTTTTATTAGTCTAGGGATTGAATATAGTGTGTTGAAGCAACTATGTACCAAACGCCCTCTGCAAACTCTCCCTTAAAAGAGACACAAATAGGGTGTTCCTATTTGAAATGATAGAAGAAGGTTATGTGTGAGGTAATACTATGTCACAGATATAAAAAATTTCATCAACACATTAATTTCTCCTTGAAATGTAGGAAATGATCAACCATCACAAGCCTGTCAACAACAACCCATTCAATATCACTACCACGAGGTGATGTCAGAAAACCAATCATGAAGTCTATCAAGAAATTATACCATTTCTACTTGAGGATAGATAACTAAATTAAAAGATTTTCTATTAACTGATGTTTTTATTTCATTTTATGATAGGTGGAACACCACATAACAAAGCCAATTATATATTGCATCATACCCAGCCACACATAACGACGTCGTAATTCACGGTACATTTTAGTGATGCTAGGATGAATAATCCAAACTAAGGCATTAATCTCCCACACCATCTCTTTGTTAATGTCACGTGGAATCCAAATGTTACCATGAAGATGCATGGTCCCATTATCACATACAGTTCACCCAATAGTAATTTCCTCACCTGCCACACACTCCCATGGGATATGGACCTCATAATTTGATTAATAACTCATCAGCACTATACTAGAAGTGTAAAATGGTGAAAAAAAATTGTATCTCTGACTATCCAAAAAGAAAAAGCACATCATTTGGAAAAAATCCATATGATTCCTCTCGGTACTGAACTCTTGAAATTATTATATTTGATTATTCTTTCTTTGTGCATCATCCACTTCATTTCACATTCCAAGTTTATATGTGATCACAATATCAAAAGACTATAGGTAATAAAAAAATATCTTCCTCGGATTCGAATCAAACTCTATAAATATGTTTGTGAGTCTTGTGGTCCATGCACACCATTAAAATATTTCCTAGTATGTAGTGTCTCTAAATGTACAATGTGTGGAAAACTACAACTAGCTCGAGATCATACACCATGTAGTTACACTAATTTGAATATAGCTATCAATACCCTTATTCCATGACCATATACCCTACATCAAAAAAAATCCTGAACTGATAGATGATGTTTCATAACACACAATCTAGTTGTTTCCCTGATCTAGTAGAATCATGATCATCACATAAGATTATATCCCTTTCAGATCCTGAAAGGATCTTTCATAGGTACCAATAGAAAAATAATTCACAGCATTATAATTTAAGCTAGTAAGTGGAACTCCTAAAAAATATAATTCCCATTATAAATTGATATATTTTATATATATCCCCAAGAAACTCTATATGTGAATGAAATTATTGGTTTATTCATAGTATAATAACACTCTCATCTTCTATGGTTAAATTTATAATATACTCTCATAGATAATATGTCTTAGAAATTGAATCCTATATATATATATATGTTGAACTTTGTGATTTTATCATATAACAAATTCCCTCATTGTGTATCCAAAAAAATATCAATTTGTTGGCATGGTCATGTCGATTGTGATAATAATCTAAGATATGATACATGACAATAACCAAAACATAATTTATATAGAGATAGAGAACTATTTAATTAATGATATGGAAACTCCTTGAATTTTTTTTGAGATCGAACGACATTACTATATTCTTGAATAGACTAAAAGTTCTATGAATGATTGTATGAAGTATAATTAGAGGTTGAATGAGAACCTGAGGATATCAGAATCTCAAATCAAATATTGAGAACACCTGATATCCTAAAAGCTTATGAAAATGGTCATATATCCATGGAAATGGATACTGGTTATTAACCATCTACTAGTTAAACCGATATTAATACCTTCATATCCTAAGGGTACCCCAATCATTTTTTCCAAATAGGAAAAAAACCCCACAGTTAAGTATTGGGTCATATAAACTCATTTTCCACCAAGTCCACTAGATACCTAATGTTATACAACAACTTCGCAATATCCATCATGTTACGAGGAATGGATAGTATTGATAATATTAGCACTACCCAATAACGACCAAAACCTATCTATTATTAGGTAAACTAGAAAATTCATCCTGGAAAACATCCATGAAAAAATCTACCACTGGGAGAAATCTTCTTGATGGTCTACCTAATTATCCAAATACAAACTAAAAGACTAGGTTATTATCCTACACATCCCATGATGCCCTAGACCATATCATCTTTCTCAGACACCCCATTCCCCAATATGAATATAACATCCACCCTCGAGTGATGTGAAATTCTACATTTGGTAACACCAATAAATATAGGTATGATAATTATCTAGCTAGTCCATACCGAGTATGACTTCAAACCAAGTCCTATAGAAGAAAAAAAGATTCCATACAATGTGACACCCACCAATATCATGGTGGAACTCACAAAACTGAGTTACAACCTCTATTCTAATCCCCAATGCAATTTCAAGTGTCATGAAACCATTTGAAAACTAAAACACTATCCCAAACATTAATACCATAGGTACAGATATGAAACATTGTGATGTCCATGTATCAAATATAGTAGATACACTAGTAGAGAATACTAAGAAGACACATCTCACTATAGATGGTATGGTTCCCTTCTCTTTGAGGGTAGGCTATACAGAATAAACGTGGCCTAACACACTTACCTGTGACATAACCTCACTACATAGAATATGACCACATTGCCTTCTAGAAAAATCTTCTGTCTGGATGCATCATCCAAAAACACCACCATCTCATCCTTAAACAGGTTCTTTCCTTGTTAGAACTTCTTCGAAGCATCTCACCCTCAATATCACTTTAGCAAGATATGTTGTTGAAAAAAATATAAATCTCTATAATATGTTTCGTATTTTCCATAACTGCCATAATGCCTTGATCTAGATGCATTAATTCACTACCAACTCTTCATTCTGTGTCTCAGGGTAGAAGTAATCAAAGAAACTCATTTATAAATCACCCCAAACCATGTTCACAGCATTTCAACCAATTTAAAAACATTCTGAAAACACTTTTATACACCTCAGAACATGTAAGTCCTGATATTCACTCTTATTTCAAGAGATGTCTTTAGATTCTTGATGATTGAAAACATAGTCTCATGTCAAAAATAAGAAGCCTATGAAATACCATCATCTAAAAATTTGGGAGGATTATTTAATTGGAGAACATATTTCAGCTCATCCATTTACGAGATATGATATCGTGATCCCGGAAAATTCTACATAAAGTGGGAAAACCCCACACATAACCTATACCCACTAAAACAGTTGGTTCCATAGCTTGAATAATAGAAGGATCCATTGCTATCCAATATCCTACCAACATTATATCATTTCATATCAACCCTCTTAGCGTACGACTAGAGGTCATCGTAGTGGCATGTCTTAACAATTCCAAACACATGACAAAAAACAATCGATACCAATGTCCTTAACTCCAAACCATATGATTTGTCATAACCTTCCTATAAACTAGCCACACTAAACACCCTACTTCTAAATCTATGTTTTGAAAAATGAAAGAATCATTAAAGTAACGAGAGGAACTGCCACATTCCCACACAAAATCTATGTATAAATGAGTTCTCTATTTCAAACAATTAATTCCCATTAATTCCCATTTATATTTTTAATGGTATAAAAGAAATTTTGAGAATTGTGATCCATAAGTTCTAATACTCTTCAATTTGTGAAATATGGTGTCCACTCAGTTCGCACCATAACATGTTCTAGTCCATGTAACTCATGTTCCCTGACTTAACATTCCATAATTGGTTTCATAGGGTGTTTATTATCACCTAATTATGATTATATGGTTAGGTTCAGTTAGAGACAATAATTATCGACCATGTTTTTAAATTTCATGAACATATCATCTATCACAACATCAACTATAAAAATTCTGGAACATATCAATAACATCATGGAAACTAGCAATGCATCTTTTATGGAATGGTATAATGCATGGAATCTGATATCATGAAAGTGCCTAAAATTAATAATGATATGACATGCCCCCATATCATTAGTTTTCAAAAAATATTTCCCAAAATCATGTAAATGATAACAACCCAATTATATTGCATCACCCAATGGTGGAATCAAATGAATTGTAATTGCCAAAATCGGGGAAAATAAAATTTACATTCATGTTCATTTGGATTTTCCCATACATGAGCTAGTTATTCCTAAGGACATCTCATTACCAAATTCCAATACATTCTTAACCCTATCTTCTATCACCAACAAAGAATACATAAAAGAAAACACACTTTGATAAAACATGGTATCATCCCAGAACAAGATGCTACAATACGGTTCCTAAAGTCCGGTCGGCTGCATGGCCTCAAGTGCATCTCCCCAAATGCCAGAGGTTGCTGACTCGTAATGATAGCCTTGGGCGTGTCTATGGGGATACTATTTCCTCTTGAAATAGTGTAATAGAGTGGTACAAATCATACTATTCAATAGTGGATAATGTATGACAATATGTAATAACTCATGAAACTGATTATAACTCTTAAAGATACAAAATGAATGATATACTAAAATATGATGATACATGTCATGTGTCTAAAAATAATCCGAAGTAGGTTTATAGAAATATGTAAATTACATGTATGAAATCACAAAAAACACTAAATTGATATATCCATGGTATATCTAGGATCCTTACCTCTATCTTATGCTCCCCAACTCCTAACAGGGCACAATGTGTTGTATCAAACTATGGGTTCTTTCCCAAATTATTTCCCACATTCATATAGTTTGTTTGATTATTCAATAGTGCCACAAACATGGGTTTAGAAATAATCCTAGTTTTTTACCACCAATAATGTATATAAAAAATCCATGTAGTGAAATTTATGATAAATAAGATTAAAAAAATATAACAGGTATTACAGTACTAAAAGTATTGTTCCCAAGGAAAAAGTAACCAAAAATGTGATACTATATAGGAATACAAGGTTGCCTAATTTTTTTCTCAAGATCCTACAACAATGAACCAGTAAAGAGACCAAATTATAAAACATCTCCTCACTATATACATAATAAATATTGTCAATCACAACCACACTGTTAAAACTATATCTCATTTCATCCACATTATAGTTGTATAAAAAGAAAATTCATTTCATCCACGAACATTCCATATAATATATATAGTCACATTTACCATAGCCAGGCCATATAGTCCAATGTTTCAGACCCCTCGAGGCCGGATCCATGGGATTGTGAATCAAGGCATCCTTATCGAATATGAGGAGCATCTCGATAGAAAAATTCCCAGGCATCAATTAGGATCCATGGATCATGAACATAGACTATGTAAACTACATTATTGAAAAAACTAGATCCAAGGGTTAGTAGGGCCCAATACATCCCTTGGAATCAATATCCAAGGATCATTTTAGGTCCAACGCATCTACTCCCTTTTCTATGACCCATGATGTATAATACTCATAGCGTCCTATATAACCATTCTTCATTCAGTTAAATTACCATTTCACACCATTAATTAAACAATCATATATCAATTCTATTACAATTACATTCCATGAGTATACCAACTCATTTTATCTATGTATAAATAATCCATTGAAGCAATTTAAAAAAACAAACATCTTGTTGACACATGGAAAGGGAAAAACCCATATTATATTCAATTTATTATTTAAATTCATTTATAAAAGGGGTATTTCTAATAAGGAAAGATAAAAACACACCCATGGGGTATAAAAATGGGATATACTAAATGAAAACACCGTAGGTGACCTTGGTTGGGGAATCAACCTCAAAAAAATTATCAAATAAATTAAAGGGAATCCATAACATGTTCCAAACTGTCCTATTCTATTGTATAATTTAATTTTAGTGGCACTAAATTAATTTATTATAAGTGGAACAATGTAAACTATATCAAAAAAATAACAAAACCATGTTAAGTATTTATAGACCACCTGCTGCAGGGTTTTATTAGAGTGCTCATCCTTTATCAATTTCTAATTTGATCTATATCTGAAGAAAAATAAAGAACACATGAAGAAACTAAAAATAGGGTATATTAGATTTCTCATAAAAACTCTGTGGGATCGAAGAAAAAAATATGAACAAAACAAAAGGAACTGATTACTCATTAGTGTGAATGTAATGAGATTAATAACTCTTGATTTCAAACTCATATTTATTAATTGTGGAAAAAAATCCTTAATCTTCGGAGGATCTACAACACCTCACCACTATCCAATGTGTGAGGAAAAAGAAAGATTATAGGATTAAAATATTTTTTAGTGACATTAGGTAATTTTTCCTAAAAAATCAATGCCCCATTGTTTGGCCACATGGTTGGACAAACTATGTGCCAATCATGAACATGTTACTATAATGAGTGGTACCTCACATTATCACTTCACACGGATTCACAAACTATGCCCAAACTAGGAAAACACCTCTTCTATAAACTTCAGGATATTATATATGGGAATGTGACTTGATACATATGGTTTCCTCAAACCATATGGAATCCTCCATCCCACTATTTTTCTCTGCAATGTTTTATCAAACAGAAATGATTGGTTTCAATCTAATGGATGAATACCCTAAACCAATGGGTTCGAACCATTGGTATAGGTATCTAAATGACTGGTATAGCCTATAACAATAGATTGGAAAATAATTGGTTGGTTTAGCATTGAGATAGGTATATACGAATGGTTTTTTAAAGACATTGTTATAGGTCAAATGAAAAAACTATACCAATTTTATCATAAACTATTGGTAGAGGTAATTCATAAAATAACACCCGCTTAGTATTGATCCCAAAACCTCTCATTTATAGTCCAACAACCTAACCAAAAACCTAAATTTATCATTTTCAAAATAATATCATATATATATATGTATGTATATTCCTAATTATTTTAATTTTTAATTAATTTTTTGTTATTTAAAAAAGATTCCATAAAAAATATGTGTACCCATACCAATTCTTTTGAGAAATGTTGGTATAGTTTCAATGATTTTTTGAGCTATACCAGCAGTTTTGGTGAGACAATTGGAATATGGTATACCTATACCAATGGTTTTGGACCAACTATCGGTATAAGTACAAAATCCATGAATTAAAAAAAATTGGTAAAATTTAATTCATTATGAAGCAGTAAAAATATATCACTAATTTAATTGGAAATAATAATAGATATGTCTCATGAAATTAAATTTCAGACAAGGAACCCAAATACCTTGTTTCCCCTCACAGTTAATAACACTCTAATAACATCTTGGAGCCGTAACTTCTCTTGGAAGAGTCCTTGTAAATATATTTCATAATTTATTCTATTTTGAACAAATGCTGATGGAAAAGAAATACGATTATAATGGAAGTAAAATTCATAGTTTTTATGTGGAAATATATTTCTTGAATTTATATTTAATGGGTGGAGAAAGTCCCCTTTTTGCAAGTAGTGATAGTTAAATAGTTGTAATTATATCCACTAAATATAAATAGATAACATGGAAAACATGTCATGTGGATCCGAAAATAGAAATTAATTTAGATATCTATCATTTATGTTTTACCATCATATAAAAATTCATTATGATAAATGTTTTAAATATTTTTTTATGACTTTTCATTTTAGAAGATCCATTTTCAATGTGTTTTGTTTACCATGGTAACTAATTAAATGATTTTTTTTTTAGTTTTGTATATAAAAATATTATTTCCCTTATATCATAATATAGACCAAAAAATTATAAATATGAGATAAATTTTATAAACTAAAATATTTATTTTTATAAAAAATAAATTTTAAAATTATCACATGTAATAGGTAAAAATCTATCTTAAAAAGAATATTTTTATTCATAAAATTTGTCTGTAATGTAAAACTATCCATGTATTTGAATTTAAGGTTATAAATTAGTTTCTTGGGATATAAAAAATTATTTGGATTTTAATGCTTGAAAAAACCGGATTTCAACAAAAAATAATATTAGAAAAAGAAAACAACAATAAAAATTCTCTTATAAAAAATTATTATGTTAAAATGAGGTTAAACATAGGTTTTAAAAAATCATGATATTATATTTAAGTGCATATTTTTACCCCTTAAATACATATCTGATCATATAAACTTATTTAATGTAATTTTATTTTTACTTAATTCTTAATATAGTACTAAACAGTATGATTTTTGAAAAAACATTATTTTTATCTATTTATCAGAAAATGATTTATTTAAAAATAATTATAGGTATTTTTTTTTGGAAAAATCGGCAAGATGAATTCAATTTTGGAATTTGATTATCTAAAATTAATAAATTTTCCATTCATATGAAAAAACATTATATAATGGAAAATTTGTTTATTGAAAATTATTGTTTTTGAACATTTAGTGTTATCAATATTAGTTAATATTAATATATAATTTTAAATAATTTAAATAAATAAGTCCATATATTTTAATATCATATTTTATCATCATAATCATATTAAAGTGTTCAATTTAATTTCACAACTCTTTTTTAAAATTATTTAACAACTAAAAAATTAATTTTATTAATTAGTATCCAATATATGTGAAAACTATATTTTAATAATAAATTTTAATTTACTAGAGGTTTTATTCTTCCCATAATTTTTTTTAATAATTATTATCTAAATAATATTTGATTGTTTATTCTTCTTATCGTGTGTGATTCAAGATATTGATTCAATTTATATTTAAAGGAAAATATATTCTAAAATCTCAGGGTGTTATATTCCGACCGCTAAATAAATTGAAACCTCTTAATTTTAGTTTAAATTTAATAAAGGATGAATCTATGTTATTTATATAAAACTCAATATATATCTTCCATTTATAAATCCACCTCACTATCCTTGATAATACATAGAATTTATTTATTCCAAATATGATTCATTATGAGTTCTTAGTGAAAATCCTTTCACAACATCATTTTCATGGTCTAGTTTCCATCCAAATACTATAAAACAATTTATGAAAATGTACAATAAAGTCCAAGAAAATGATCATCTGAAAATAAATACCCAATTCTGTGATTTATTCTCTAATAAAACATTCATATTTACCTATGGTACCTTATGTTCATCTATATCACACAAGGTTATTCCTATAACTCTCTTGGTTTAACCAAGGCTACATTAAGTTTTGTTATACCATAATTCTTAATATAGTACTTTAAAGTAATTTGGATATAATTCATTTATTCGAGTAAGAAAATAAAATTTTATCAACAAAATAATAACCCCTTGAAGATTCAATCTAGTTGTGCTCTCATTTTCCAACTCATCATGTTTCATAGTGAAGATTATGTTGATACTCAACCAAAAAATTTCAAGGTGCTTTCCATTTTTTATACTTATTTCAAAACCAAATCTCCTTGATAGTTTCTAGAAAAGGATTTATTATTTTGGATAACCACATAAAATCAAATTTACCAAAAATTCAAGCTATTATCTTATAATTATAATAATATGTTATACTTATCTCATGATTTTACTCTAATTTCAACTTTTACAGATAAATAACTAATCTAATCCATAAAAATAACTAAACAAATACTCAGTATTACTAGACACTCAATTGATACATACTGAGGAATCCTATTCTAAAAAAATTCATTATTTTTCATTAATAATCATCACACCACAAAAATAGTATCAAAAATCAGAGAACCGAATACTTATTTACTTCAATGTTTTTATATATAATTAACTTATTTGGAAACACCTATAATGATATATTCACAACCAGTCAACTTTAAAGACCATTCCAATCATTTCACAGGTAATAACCATATTCTTTTCCCGAAGAAAAAATATGATAAAGGTGTTTTCTCATATTCTCATTGAGGGAAAAATAAAAGATAACTAATGTTGATCCAAAATTTTAAATAGTTATGTGTATGGTTATGAGAACGTAATAATGTTTTTTGAAAATAAAATTTGGAAACCAAACATATATAATACATGGAGTATGATATAGAATAAATCATTGAATAAATATTTTTCAAAATATGATAATATATCACAAACACAATCATAATAATCAAGACATATTAGATCAATCATCACATCCTATTTACCACAGTTGACAAGGTTTTACCAGCATGTTACCCTTAGTGGACTATGCAACAGTAACATGTTGCATTTGGTGGATTGAGTACCAAGTCCCATTTACCGTTATCTTATGGGATATAATTCATTAAAAAATGTATTCTATTCCTATATAATCATCATCATCATATTTTTATTCAATAAGAAATAAGGGAACAAACAAATAAGACGAAAAAACAAAACATGTGACAAGGAACATGGAATAGGGGGAATAGTGTGGCCTATAGTAATGTTAACTAAGAGCGTGTCCTCATATCAAATTAACCTCCTTGGGTTTCAGGAAGTTGATTGAAGGGAGGTAGATGATTTTGGAGCCCTATATCGATGTTGATGCAAGATGATCGAAAACTATGTTCCCCTCCCACCATGTGTGGGTCACATAATCATTGTAGAAGACGGTAGGGAATTTCCTAACCTTGTATGATATTTACCATGGTGTATGACCTTTACCATTAATAGAATTATGAAGAATTAAATAATCGGCCTCTTCTTGAGTTATCACAATTTTCCTCTATTCACCAAGGGATAGTCCTGTAAGCAGAGCTTTGGCCTCTCCCTAAAGCGGGGTTCCCTTCCCAAAAAAGTAGTGAACGCCAGCACAACACTGCCACACATGTCCCGAACCACACACCCTCCTATCATATCTCCCAGCAGACATGAACCATCTGAGTTGAACTTGTAACTCGAGAAATGTGGGCACCAGCATATAAATTTCCCATGTAACTTATTATGTGAAGGATTCACCAGAGGATCACTGACCTACAGTAGCTTCAATGAGGGAGCCTCATGCCAGTTTTTGATGAGCGTGACCATATCCAATAGCATATTCTGCATTCTCATGGTAATGAACCTTTAAATAGGAATGACACCTCCAATGTGGACTTGGATCTGGTCGTTCCACCTACACCGACACCCTAAACTAAAAATTGTAGACCACATCATACTTTTCATGTCTGAAAGATTCATCATATAGAACCACCTGTCTAGGAAGGAATCATCAACTTAAAAGCCATAGGAGAAGGTTGTGAGGGTTCCAAGGAATGACCAGACACTGTGGGCCCACTCACTTTCAAAGAATAGGAGGATCGTGCCCTCTTCCCACTGGCTATGAAAACAGTGACATCAAGACGCAAAACTTATACCTACCTTCATGACATGCTCATCCATAGTAGTAGCATGATTTTTTATTCATTCGACGTCTATATATGGTCCTATCATCACTTAATTAAAATGCATATATATTTGATTAAAAATATATCAATCCTTAAACATATCTTTATAACATGTTGGTGAAAATAAATTTCATTCATATCATCATAAATAACACTTGAAATGATTTTTTTTGAAACATTTCATGATGGTATTACTAAAATTCACCATTAAAATATAAAATTTTTAAACCCAAATTAAATAAAAAACATGATTATATAAGAACATTTTGAGGATATATCGTGATAAATAACATCAAGTGGAATAAATAATTATGGAATAATGATGAAATTGTAGAGAAATAATTTTAGATATTTCATAAAATTTTTGTATATTTTGTGTAAAATATGTAGTTATAGTTACTTTTAAATATTATTTTTAGATACATGAAAATTGAGATATTGAATTTGATAATTTATATTAATTAATATTTTCAAATAAATATCAATAAAAAATAATTGAAAATATATAATGGTTACAAAAAGGAGATATAAATTTTTTTAGAAATATTTCCCTCTTCTATATGAATCCTCAAAATTCGATTCCACGAAAAACACATTAATTTATTATATTGGTGAATGAAAAACATTTAGAAAAAAATTACATTTTAAAATGATTATTCGTTAATATATCATTAAAAATATATAAATGTTATCAAATATGAAATAATGAGTGGAAGTGGAGACATTTTATTTTGAAAGTATGGAAATGTATATTGACATTCTTTATTATAAACCCACCTCATAAAAAAGTAACAAAATATCTTTTCAAAAATAAGAGAAAAGAAATATGACTGTTTAATAGCTAACCTATATTTGGCATTAAGAATATAAAATATATCAGTGGTGGGAAAAGAAAATATCGACAATGTGGTTAAACTATTGTTAAATATAATTGGAAGTATTCTTAATAATGTTATATTAGTAACATATAAAAATCCAATGTGGATGATTAATTGAATTAAAAGTGACACTTTTCTGAGAGATGAAGAGAATGTTCCATTAAATAAAATTTTAGGGTAAAAAAACTAAAATATAAAAAATAAAATCAATAATAATAATTATTTCACAACAATTGGTGTTGAGTTAACAAAGATCTATATAACCATGGTATCCTTTAAATAAAAATCCATTTACAAATATATTAAAAACAACATCTATATCTAGAACAATGTTTTCCTTTGAATAAAAGGCTCAGAGTTCATAAAAATTGGACAAAAAACAAAAGTAAATATTTTATTTTTCACAATAAACTTCTAAAACTACACATGATAACATATTGAATACATACACAAACAGAGTAACCTAAAAAATCACAGAAATGGAATAAACATGATAAATAATAATAAAATTTATTTGAAATTACATATCATTATCTTATAATAGGAAAAGTACATAATTCATTACCTAGAGGCATGATATAATTAGGTAGGAATAATAAAATAAAGGGATTATAGGAATGTTTTAGAAACATAAAACATGACAGAAACATATGTTTATGTTAAACATGAAAACAACATCACTTGGTGGAATAAGTATCTTCATGGGTTAAGATTAATCACAAATTCCAAAAATATCATGTAATGATATATAAACATTACTCATTTCATTGGATCAATATATGGGTGCATCCATCATAACATGAACATAAATTCTTGTTTCACATAGTAAAATCATACATATAGAATAGGCATTAGGAAAACCCATACAAATTGCATAACGTAATTATTATCATATAACAAAGACAAATGCAATTAAAAATTGAATTCCATAAAAGAATATATTATATATTTATTTCATATTTTTATATAAATAAATAATCATAGTACAGAAAAATAATATCCAAGAAACCTCAAGACAGAATAATTAATGGGAAAATAATTTCCAAAATATCCCACTTAATTGGGTATTTACAAAAAGAGGAATATAATCATAAAAGAGGTTAAGGGAATAATAATTTACTTAAAAACTGGCCTAATTTTTTATTCTAAAATAAAATTAGTTTTTTTAAACTATTTAATGTTAAAATATTTCATTTATTTGTAGTTGAAATGATGCATGAAAATTGGTAATTTCCATTCAATCGGCTGTATATAATGAATGATATTTACAATGAAATATTTAAAACATGAATGTAAACATAAATTAAAGTTAAATTAATGAATATATATATGTCTATGAAATATATATATAGATAATATATAATATGTAAATAAGAATAATTGAGAGATAATGTGAGGAAAATAATGACAAAGCATAACACAAATAAAATAGGGTGGTTTAAAGAGATCCCTTACCTTGTATCTGAAATCATTTTTCACATTAACATAACCTTATAAATAATAAAATTTTATTTATTAATTACATTATTGAGATCAATTTTAAAATATATTTTATTTATTATCTAACATTTTTGTAAATTTATTGTCATATGATTTATATTATCATTTATATTAATATTCATAATATCATGATACTCGCTTTCAACTACATAAATTCTTTTATTTTGATTATATTTTTTAATTTATTATCTAAATATATTCTTTTTGTATTTTATGAAATTTATAGAGGTTATTGTGTATGCTTTTTGTTGGTAAATAGCTCAATAAAACCATATGGGTCTATCATAGAAAACATAAACCTTGTGTTGGAGTTCTATAGTATTGTACATGGTTAGGAACATAGTTAATACAAACCATGTGACCTAACCCAGGGAACCATGAAATATGGGATAGTGGGGTTTTGCATGGATTTCAAAAAATTTATCAAATTGTTTTTCAAAACCATGATTCCCTTCTTGTATCCCATGTGGGGTGCATGGTTGAAGCAAAACTTCCCAAACTATGCATCCAAACCATTCCAAGTCATATAATTATTGAGATATTTCTTTTTATGAACTAATACTCACCCAAATAATACCACAATTCTCTTATTGTAATATACTATAAAACAAGAGACACCTAGGTATTTTTATGGATTCCTTGCCTCCGAATGATTTTTATGGATATTAGATTATTTTATCTATTTTGAGTGGAATTGACCAATTTATCATCATTATTCCTTGATCATATATAACAACCATTCTTTTCAGTAATTTAACCATAGACTGGGGATACTTATTCTAGAGAAAACGTATTTTCTAATAGATCTTATTTGGATTCTTATACGTATATCGTGTTTTTTATCTGTTTTCTGAATAATCTTTGTTTGATTGTGAATTATTTACAAAATGAGTGAGGTATGTGTTTTCTGTATCTCTTGTTATAAATGATATGTTAAATTAGTGATTTTTATTAAAAAAATATGGTTCTAGGATCCTATCATGAAAAATATCGACTTCATCTCTCTATTGGTGGATCCTTTATTGAGTGTTAATGAGATTGTGAATTGTGGTAGGTGTATTAGTTGTAAATTTCGATAAAGACCCATACATTTCATACATAGTGAATACATATTATTAGATTAATATTCATTATTTAATATTGTTATCCATACTTTAATCATAGAGGTATTGTATTGTTGGAAACATGGTGACGTAAAAAATTAGGTTATAAGTGTCTCTCATTAATTGCATTATAACTATCAACCTTCTTAGATACATCATCCAAAATAAATTTCATCATAACATGTGGAAAGAAAATGCCATAAATTGTAAGATAATATTATTGATAATGGTAAATAAAGTAGATATCAATGACCAATTAAACATCACGTGATCATAAGGGTATGAGAATTTGATAATAACATTTGAATACCGTACCATTCATATCAAAGATCATAATCACGATTCATGGAATAAATATTTTCAATTCATAATATATAAATAATAATGGAATCAAAGAACATGGTCAATAATATCATAACATTTTCATTATACATGAAATTTATTCATAAAAATTTATAATAATTTCTTTTATAGTTATGGATCATTTCTAAGACTATTATATGGGATTAGGTTCACTAAATATTACATCATAGTATTCAATGTTCTGTCAAAAGACTATAATATTTAACAAATTCTCTTACATAAATAGTTTCAATCACCATTCCAATACTATTTACCTCAAAATATATCAATCATTTCCCAATTCATTTGGGGGGATATATAATTTCAGTCCAACCCATTATTAGTTATAATGTAACCCAACCCTCGGTTATAATGTAACCACCATACATCGTTATAATGTAACTGACATCATTAGTTTATAAAATAACCAAACATAACATAATAAAAACCATAAATATGTGTTTATTAATATAATAAATGTTTCATCACATCATCACATCGTAACCTGATAAAAGAAAATGAGTTTCATAAACATATCCTAAATTAATCACAGAATAACACAATAAAAATAAATGATTTTTATAGAACTCTCATCAACAGAAAAATTAAATATTTAGGGAATATTTAATAATTTTTTCAGTAGAAAATATCCTTATAAAATGTTAATTAATATAAATTTATATTATCATATTTTATGATTCTTCTAAAATATCAATTAAATATTTCATGTGGAAAATAACTTTCCACATTGCAAATCACTTTTAAAATAAAATTTTTACAAAAATATTATGGAAAATATTTCTTTTATAATATATTTATAAAATTGTGTTGGATAACTCAAAAAAATATTTAGTCATGTTCATATGAAATTTCATACATCAATTATAGTTAAAAAGAAAACATTTCAATCAAATTATTTATAAAAATTAAAAAGGTTCCTTGTTTGGAAAAAGAAATGATTGTTTCTATTAAAGATTTTGTAAAAATTAAATCATGTACAAAAATGAATTTTTAATAAAAATATGATGAGATTAAAAAACCATAGGTAAACAATTTCTAAAAAACATGGATATAAAAAGAAAAATATTTTTTTACCAAATAATGAAATAAAGTCAATTTCCAAAAAAAACATATTCATATAATGAGTTATAAAGTTGAGTAAAATGAAAGGATAACTTGTAATATCAATAAATTACTAGAGGAAAATAAAATTATAGTTTTTTTAGTATTAGATCAAAAATATTCTTCATTGTAGTCTTATGCATAACGAATCCTGATAAATAATAATATTGTATTATAAAACGCTTACAACTTTGTATCATTTGGGTTATTATCCCAAAGAAATAAATAACCTCATATAGATATTTATACCAAATAATTTTCCTAATAATAATCACAACATTATTATAATATATGAATAAAATAGAAATAAGAGGTGAATATGGCATGAATCGCACAAAAATAAAGGTGAAATAAAAATTCCTTACCTTACATCTGAATTCAATCATATGTTTTCAAAAATACAGTACAATAATTATATATTTTTCATAACTATATTCTAGAAAAATAAATATGTATAATAATATATGTTATTTACATATAACATTTTATCACCCCTTCATTATAAATTCATTATAAAAATTACTCTTTTGTGTGATAACGACTTCGTTTTTCATGAATATTTTGGCTCGGTAGTTTTGTTCCTTATAAATTGATCCTAATTCCACAATATCCAGAAAATTATTCATGATTTAAATATAATATATATTTATCAAACAAATAATTATATTCAACAATAAAATTTAGATATAGAATAAATAATTACACTATTCCAATATATGGTAGGTTGTACGTACACATACACATTATTTCGATATTTAAGGGATTGAATAAAATAAATTTTAACAATAATTCGTCATTATATATTTATTATTATATAACTTATGTGATATATATTCATTAAATTAATACTTATTACCATCTTAAGAAAAGGGAAATGAAAAAAAAACATCTATATTTTTAGGTGTTAGTCCGTGCATATAAACAAATGACATTATTATTTTCCAATGGTTTTGAAGGTATGAAAGAATATATTATATTAAATTTAAAATATAATTATTATTTTATTAATATAATATATAATAATTAATCCCATCATTATAATCATCAATGAATGATGGTGATTAAAAATTTAATTTTATCAGTTTGTGGAGATGGTAATCCATAAGTATGCATGTGTGATAATAACATCCAATTTTATGGATACATGATGAATAATGGTGGTTTTATAATCATAATAAAATTTCAAAGTATTTATTACACTATATTATTTATTTTATATGAAAATAATATACTTATATTTGGTAAAATATGAATTAAAAATAATGTGATTGGTTAAGGAAATTACAACTTCGAAACACCTCTATTTGATCTCTACTTAAGGAATCTAGGGTTGACCTTTTGAGAACTCCTGGACCAATAGAATGTGTCTATGAGAAAGAATAATTGAACATATTATATTTTGATCAAGATATAAGACTCAATTTTATGTGAATAAGTGAAATTAGTTGTTCCCCATAATATTTTAAGGAAGGCTAACTCTTATAATTTTTAAATGATTAAAAAATGTTAAAGTTTTTATTAAGAAAAATGGTTCTACATGGTATATAAATGGGAAAATATGAAATTTTAGGCCATATATTTTCCCATATTCATATTTTAATATATTTTTATTTTTAATTAAATTCATAAAATAATATTTTCATAATATTTCATTAGTTCCAATTTAAACTCTATAATATTAATTTTAACTAAAAGAATTAAATAAAAAGTTCCAATCCAAATATAATAATTCAGTATGACTAATATATTATAAATTAATCATTAAAATTTATGTAAGATATTAAATCACTAAAATTATAATATTTTTAAAATTTTAAAATCATTTACTATATTTTTTTAATCAGAGAATTGTGGTGTTACTATTGTATATGAATTTAATGTCATTACGAATTTACTAAAAACTAGAAAAAAATAATTCCAGGGAAATAATTTCAATTATCTTATATAAGAACATATAATTATTCTTAACTTATTTTTTGTAATGGGGACATAGAAAATATATCTAAAACATAGATCATGACATTTTCTAACATTCATTGATTTAAACATTATATTGGTTATTTTCCAAGAAATTTGTCACTTATAAAAATAAATTAAATTCCTAAGGTGATAATGGTATAATATTCAACATAAAATAATATTTATTATGAAAGAATAATCTCTTATCATTTATTTTTCAATTAGGTTAACATGATTTACCCTTTACCGGGGTGATAAATTTTAATAAGGTTACTATTAATATTGACCATAAATGATAGGGAACATTATTCCACATTTCTAGATCATGATCCCAAATATGAATTTTTGTTATAAAATTCAATAACTACAATTTTATATAATTCATTTTAAAAATTCATTTCAACAAGTAACAGTAACCACTTTTTAGAAAAATACACTCCTACGTATAAAACATTGTTTATTATTATCTAATGCCTAGAAAAATAATAAATTAATGTTGAAATTCTTTTTATTAACTACATGATATATATTTATTAAAAAAATAATATAACGATAATTAATAACTTAAATTATAAAAATACATTGAGTTCATAAACAAAATTTCCACATAAAATATGTAACTTTTACATTCAAATGATACGTATTTTTATTTAAAATTATCGATAACCAATGACCTAATTTTAGTCATATATAAATAATATGTTTTTAATTATCTTATTAGTAATATTTGTAGACAAAAATCCAATTTATAAGATATAATTATCACATAATAATGTTTTAATAGTATATCATTCTTCCATTAGACTTGTTGTTGAATATAGCACATGCTATTGAAAAAATAATTTTTTTTGAAAAATAAAATGACATAAAATATCACGGTGTTAAATTGTACCCCCCCTAAAATTTAATTTTCCCACAATTTATGTAACTATTATTCGATAAATGAGGATATATGAATTTCATTTTATCCCCAGGTTCCTAAGTTTTTTTCATAAAATTTTTAATTTCCCTAGAGATAATTCACAAACTAAGTAGTCTTATTCCATATCATATTATTACTATGATCATAAAGTTCTAATGATTTTCTTTAAAAATTAATACAATGTTTGAGTTATATAAAAAATGTGTTTATTTCATGTGACGGATCGACTACATACCTCATCATGAGATATATACAGAATACATCAGGTACTTGAGTAGGGTTTGGTGGATATTCCAAGTGATAAAATACATAACCTACTCAGTAAAAAATCTTGAGAGGTCCAATATACTGAGTTCTCATTTTCCCATTATTCATAAATCTCATAACCTTCTTCCATGTATAAATGTGTAGAAAAAAATTCTCTCTAACATCAAATTCTAGGTCACACCCATGATTCATAATATAATTTATTTATTGACTCCCAGTTTTATTGATGTATTGCTAAATGGAAAAAAAAATTGATATAATTTCATTTACTATATCAGGTTGAAATAGTTTTCTCAATCCAAATTCATCCCATCATGTTAGAGATAAAAATTTTCTTTTGTAGAGGGATTAATAATGATACATTTTACTGCCTGACTGAAATTTATTATTATAATAAAACTCAACTAGAAAATCTATTGATTCCAAAAAATCATTAATGTCCATATAAACAAATTTCAATATATAATCTATAGTTTTAATTGTTCTCTTAGACTTACTCTTCATCTAACAGGGATATTTTTTATTGAAACTCAGTAATGTATCCATAGCATTTTGAAGATATTTCCAAAAAATAAAGGAAAAGAACATGTCATCATCTGTTACAATGGAATGTGGTACTCGATTAATCCTTACTACTATATTAATGTTGTAAAGACCCGTAAAATTCAAGGGAAATTTTTTATTAATTTTCTTTAGAATTTTTCAAGAGCGCGGTTTCAGACGGCACCTGATTCCGAGGCCCGGAGTGCCCGGAATTAATTTCCGAAGTTTGGCTCGGGTACGTTCAGTGAACGAACGAGCGAGAATTCCTAACTTTTGATCCGGTGCTCGGAATTGAAATCCGAGGGCACCGATGAACTCGCAGCGCCGATATTCGCTTAAAGAGACCTTTTCGGGAGTTGCGTTTGTTGCGGGTTGAAAGTTAAGTTTTGGGGTTTTCAGTTGAGTTAAATAAAATTTGTGTAAGACAAATTTTATTTTATTTTATTTTTTTAAAAACCTACCTAAGGGGGTTGGAAGTGGGACCCACACCCACTTAACCACCCTTGGGAGGATTAAGTGTGGTGGGGCCCACACGAACCCCTAGACTTTTCAAATTCCTTTAACGCCTCTTTTATTGGCTTAAGTTCCTCTTAATTAATTATGGGAGTTAAGCCTTTTTGAATTTCAAACTTTTGAAATTCTTTTGTGTTATGTGTTAATAAAATAAGATGTAGTCTTATTTTATTTTGAGTTCTTTGTTTGTCATTTTGAGAGCTTCCTCTTCTTCTTCAAACTGTGACGAAGAACGCTCAAACTCCGACGAAGAATGACGCCTCTCTTCTTCGTCCTCGGTGTCAACAAGAGGGAACACCGCTTCCTCCTCGGACCTTCTTCGTCGGCAAACGAAGATCCGCCAACGACGTGTCTCTTCGGGCATATCTCTTCGTCAACGGATTTGACGAACGACGACCGCGACGCCCGACCTCCGCGACGCCGTCTTCCGCGGAACGTAGACGAATCTTCGAATCATAAACCCGAGGTAGGGGTTGTTGATTTCATTTTGGTTTCCTTATTCCTTTTCTTGCTCGTGGATCGCATGTCTACGTGAGGCATTTAAATATTTTATATAAGTGTTATTGTTAACGCGAGGGGGGCCGGATCGCACGAACACGGTCGAACCCCCCTCCATCGTTCATGTTTATTCATGCGTGTGGAAGCAAGTGGCGTGGTGCCGTCGCACCACGCGGATGATCGTACAAATAATTTACGCGGCGCCGTCGCGCTACGCCAAGGAAAAATCTTCAAGAACGCGACGCCGTCGCGCCGCGTTGAAAGGATTCTTGGCACGGCGAAAGGGGCGCGGTGCCGTCGCACCGCGCCGGACGACGAACACCGCGGCCGGTTCCGGGCCGCGGCAGGACGAGAAGATCGCGGCCGGTTCCGGGCCGCGGCGGTAGAGAAGACCGGCGGCCGGGCCGCCGGCGTCGGAAGCCGAGGAGGGGACCGGAATTTCCGGTCCCGTTGGAGAAAACCGGCCGGCCAGCTGGCCGGCCGGATGTCTTTAAACCCGGGGAAATAATTCCCCCGGCCAGCACATAAAACCCCCCTCTTTAAGAGGGGGGCGGTTCCATGAATGGGGGGGCAGCAGCCCCCCGGTTTGACCTTCCAAAACCGGCCCCCACGTGGGGCCGTTTTGTTACCCAGGCGCGGCACAAAGGCCGCGCCACTTTGAAGAACCGCGGGGCTTAGCCCCCGCGTGCGCCGCCCGTGCGGCGCCAGACGCCGCCGCCGCGGCCCGCCGCTGCGCCGCCCAGGGGGGGGGGTGTCGGGCCGGGTCGGCCCGGACCCGGACCCCCCCATTTCGAACCAGTTTTGGTTTTTGGCTCATAACATGAGCCTCGGACCTCCGATCGACGAACCGTCAGCGGCAACGCGATCCTTGGATCGAGACGGTCGTTTCGGTATATCGCACTCAAGGTTTCGGGTTACTTTGTGTTCCGCCGGGTTGGTTCGTTCACGAAACCAACCGGGCCTTCGGAGCGGAAACACTCATATCTTGAGCTACGGACGTCCGATTGACGTGCTGTCAGTCGCGTAGTGTTCCTCTTAGTGAGACGGAT
Source organism: Viscum album (assembly GCA_963277665.1). NCBI lineage: Eukaryota > Viridiplantae > Streptophyta > Magnoliopsida > Santalales > Viscaceae > Viscum > Viscum album. The sequence goes on along the minus strand of OY728136.1, from coordinate 194,489,860 downwards.
CTTTTGGCATACTCCGCCCGAGGTTTGGACGCAGGTGGAGTACGGTCGGGTTGGTTTTGCCTTAAAAACCAACCGGGCCCCGGAGACGAAAATGCCAATAACTCTCAGACCGGGCGTCCGATCGACGCGCCGTCTGTTGCGTTGAGTTCCTGTTGACGATACGGAACTTTTGGATACATCAACTCTGGTCTTTGTGACAGTTGATGTATCAGCCTCTCGGCTCGTGGAGCGGACCCTCCGTACGAGCTTGCTGCGTGCGGGAACCCTAGTGCTGGCTGCGACTGCTACTACTGCTACAACTGCTACTGTGACAGCGACGACGACAGTACAGAGATCCTGTGTGGATTCGACGACGACAGTACAGAGATCCTGTGTGGATTCGACGACGACGACTACAGCACTCAGCGATCCTACGTGGATCAGTGATACAGGTCCTATGTGGGTCCTTGCGCTCAGCGGTTCTGTGTGAGCCAGCGCCTACAGGTTCTGTGTGAGCCCGATCCTGTGTGGGTCTTCTGCGGGGGGTAGTTACCTATCGATCCTTCGTGGGTCCGACGACTTAGATGGATCAGTGATCATCTTTATCGTCCTCTGAAGAAGTATACCTGTGTGAGCTGAATCCTGTTGCTTTCCTGTGTGGATTGTGTTGTGCAATTCTGTGTGGATTATGTTTTTCTTTCCTATGTGGAATACGTATACTTTCCTGCGTGGACTGAGTGGTACTTGGGCTCAGAGGTTGGAGCGTATTTTAATTGATGACTTAGGTATATGTATGGGCATATACCTAAGCAGTGTCGGTTGTTACTTCGTGATTGTACTTTTCTTCGTGGTTTATCCTTTGTGGATTTGAGAGACCTTCAGGGGTCTCGGGGTCCCTACTGAGTAGCTTATACTCACCCCTGCACGGGCTTTGCCCGCACTACGTTGTGTTGGTTGCAGACGACGGACAGCGTTGACCATAGCTGAGGCTTGCAGAGCGGGACGGTACCCGGAGGTGGACCACTGGGCGGGACGTGCTCGGAGCGGACGGCGGGACCCGTGGAGCAGAGGAGCTATCTGTACCCACCCTTCAGGTGGGATTTCCAGTGGACAGCTCGAAGTAGAGGCTTTTACTTTTCAGTTGCTGTTTTTTTTCCTTTTCGAGTTGTACTTTACTTTCAGTTTGGGTTTGTATTCTGGCCCATTTACTTTTCCGCACTTTCAGTCGTACTCTGCTTGTTTAGTGTTTACTTTCCGCTTGTTTACTCTGTGGTGTTTGTTTACTTTTCAAAGGCAATGCCTTCCCTTTTTACCGGGATTTACGCCTTGGTGCTAGTCGCCAGCCCCTGGCCTATGGAAGGCGGGCTTGGGGTAGTCACGGCACGGACCCCGAGGGCGGGTCGTGACAAATTGGTATCAGAGGAGTTCGGTTCTACCGCGAACTCTGATCTTTTCTATGTGAAGCAATAATGTTTAGCGTATTGAGTGTGGATATCAGTCCAGGGAGTCCAGTGTTGGTGCGGCGGCCGACGTATCCGTACACCAGGACCCTGACTTCTGATTTCCGACTTAATGCACGAAAACATTGATTGCGTGTGTGTTTCAAAGTTTTCTTTGTGATTACTTGTATCAGCTCACCAGGTATACTGTTCTGACCGTGGCGCACCTGTTTCCTTTTCAGGATGGCCCCACGACGGCAGCCAGCTAGGGTTCCGAGAGTCGAGCGAGATGACAGCCCACCGAGCGACGAGGCCTCGGTACAGGGCCCTTTGCCAGTAGAGGCACCGGCGGTAGCTTTACCCGCCGATCCCCCGATGCTTCCAGCAGCAGCCGCTGACGATGCACGTTGCCTTAGCACACTGCATGAGTTTCAGCGCCAGCGACCGCCCAGGTTTCGTGGGGAGACGGATCCCCAGGCAGCAGAGGACTGGCTGGAGGCAGTGGTTCGAGTGTTTAGGCTAGTGAGGACACCAGCAGACCTCATGGTGATCCTCGCTGCGAGCCTACTACACGCAGCAGCAGGACGATGGTGGAGCTTGATGCTCCAGGTGCACGATGAGGCATCTCTACTTTGGACGGACTTTGAGAGCCTCTTCCGCTCAGAGTTCGTCCCAGCCACCCTTCGTGCGGTGCGTATCCAGGAGCTTCTACAGCTGCGACAGGGCAGCATGACGGTCGCTCAGTACTCGGCGAGATTTACCGATCTCTCGCGCTACTCAACCGACATGGTACGGGACCCATTCTTTCGGGCCCGGACCTTCGAGCAGGGTTTGAGACACGAGATCAGGGCATCGCTGATCTCCCTCAGTATACCGACTCAGAAAGGAGTACTGGAGCGGGCCCTTCTGATCGAGAGCTTCCTTGCTGAGTCTACACCAGCACAGAGACCCACCGCAGGGCGGCACGTGGCAGAGTCATCTGCAGCGGGCAGTCGACGGATGACTCAGGGGTCCAGACAGACCAGACCTTCAGGCAGACGACCTCAGGGCACTGGCTCAGCAGTGCGGGGCACACAGCGCGGAGCCAGTCTTACGAGAGGCAGACAGTGCTACTCGTGCGGCGGGCAGGGCCACATGGCTCGCGACTGCCCGACCCGTCGTGCCGAGGAGCAGCAGTCAGTTGATGGACCACCGAGGCAGAGGCAGAGGGTCGACTGTGGCGGTCCGCAGGGAGGAGGCGGACGAGGCAGAGGAGCTGGATGAGCAGCTGGTGGTGGCCGACGCTTTGAGGCTCTACCACCACCACCACCAGGAGGTCCACCCCGACCACAGGGAGCTGGCGGGCAGCGACAGGCGCAGCTCCAGGCAGCAGAGGCCTACGACCATGGCGCACCTGAGATGATTCGAGGTACTATCTGTGTCTATTCCACCCTTGCTGCAGTTCTTTTAGACACAGGAGCGAGTCATTCTTTCATAGCCGCTGCCCTTGTTCGGAGCTCGGAGATTCCGACAGAGCCGTTGGCTCGATCCTTACGGCTAGAGACTCCTACGGGAGCAGACTAGACGATTACGCACTGGTGCCGACAGTGTGAGCTTACTCTAGGAGGCGAGAGCTTCGGCTGGGATCTTCTTGTAGCAGCGTCGAGGCCTTACGACGTCATCTTGGGCATGGATTGGCTGTCTACGGTCCATGCACAGATTGACTGTTTTAGGCGCAAGGTGCGATGTGTACGCACCGACGGGAGCAGGTTCACCTTCACCAGCGAGAAGGGAGCCTTAGCAGCACAGGATGGACTTCCGCGGAGGAGAGGACAGCCCATCACTCATCAGTTGGCTAGCCTTATCCTTGGAGCAGTTGACGTGCGGAGTCCTGGTTTTCCTGCAGTGGTGGATCAGTTTGCGGACGTTTTCCCCGACGACGTTCCAGGGCTACCTCCTCGCAGGGAGGTAGACTTTTATATTGACTTGTACCCCGGGACAGCCCCGATATCCACTCCAGCATATCGGATGGCCCCCGCCGAGCTTCGAGAGCTACGAGTACAGTTGGAGGACTTGCAGGGCAAGGGGTTCATCCGACCCAGTGTTTCACCCTGGGCTTCCCCGATTTTGTTCGCCAAGAAGGCGGACGGGAGCTTGCGACTTTGTGTTGACTATCGTCGCCTGAACCAGGTGACAGTGAGGAACAAGTATCCGCTACCGAGGATTGATGACCTCTTTGATCAGCTCAAGGGAGCACGGTTGTTCTCGAAGATAGACCTCAGGTCAAGCTATCATCAGCTCAGAGTCAGAGACGAGGATGTGCAGAAGTCGGCCATCAGATGTCGGTATGGCCACTATGAGTTCTTGGTTATGCCTTTCGGTGTAACCAATGCTCCAGCAGTGTTCATGGCTCTCATGAACAGGATCTTTCAGCCATACCTCGATCGGTTTGTTGTAGTCTTCATCGACGACATTCTGATTTACTCTACGACAGAGGAGGAGCACGCCTATCACTTGAGAGTTGTTCTTGACACACTCCGAGAGCACCAGCTTTATGGTAAGCTCTCGAAGTGCCAGTTCTGGATACGTGAGGTCCACTTTTTGGGACACGTTATCTCTGAGGCGGGAGTTGCAGTGGATCCCGCGAAGATTGAGGCTGTGTTAGCATGGGAGCCACCCAGGAGCGTGACTGAGGTTCGGAGTTTCTTGGGACTAGCTGGATACTATCGGAGATTTGTGCCGAACTTCTCCAGAGTTGCAGCATCACTCACAGCTTTGACGAAGAAGGGGAAACCCTTCGTGTGGTCAGACAGTTGTCAGCAGAGCTTCCAGGAGCTGAGACAGAGTTTGACTAGCGCACCTATCTTGAGGTTGCCTGAGGAGGGAGTAGGGTACGTAGTCTACTGCGATGCATCAGGGACCGGACTCGGATGTGTTCTGATGCAGGAGCGGGCAGGTATCGCCTATGGATCACGACAGTTGAGGCCGCATGAGCAGAACTACGCTACCCATGACCTGGAGTTAGCAGCAGTGGTCTTCGCTCTGAAGACATGGCGACACTATCTGATGGGCGAGCGCTTTACGGTCTTTTCTGATCATCAGAGTCTCAGGTATATCTTCTCGCAGAAGGACCTGAACCTGAGACAGCGACGATGGCTCGAGTTTCTCCAGGACTATGACTTTGAGATAGTCTATACTCCTGGAAAGGGGAACGTAGTAGCCGATGCCCTCAGCAGGAGGACGGGCATTCAGCTACTCGAGGAGGCGACGGAGCAGCTAGCCTCTTTGCAGATATCCTTCGTGGATAGAGATGGAGCAGCCTTTCTTCAGTCTCTCACAGTCACTCCTCCACTACTGCAGCGAGTCAGGGAGGCACAGCATGGGGATGCTGACTGTGAGACACGTCGTGCACAGATAGCCTCGGGACAGGCACCTGATGGTTTCTCCCTTGGAGCAGAGCACGACATCCTTTTCAGAGGACGTACCATGGTACCAGTCGCTTTGCGAGAGGAAGTGCTGAGGGAGTTTCACACTTCTCCTTTGGCGGTACATCCTGGAGTGGCGAAGATGTACCAGGACCTCAGACGACAGCATTGGTGGGCGGGCATGAAGAAGGCTGTAGCAGAGTTCATTTCTCGATGCCTCACCTGTCAACAGGTGAAGGCAGAGCATCAGGTACCAGCAGGCTTGGTACATCCCTTGGAGGTTCCAGAGTGGAAGTGGGACGGAATATCTATGGACTTCGTGACTGGACTTCCACGCACTTCCAGAGGTCACGACTCCATCTGGGTGATTGTTGACCGACTCACCAAGTCGGCACACTTCTTACCCATCAGAGAGCAGGGCTCAGTGGAGAGCTTGGGACGTCTCTACGTTCAGGAGATTGTGCGGCTCCACGGCGTTCCATCATCTATCGTTTCCGATCGAGATGCCTGCTTTACTTCCCGGCTTTGGAAGGGGTTACAGGAGGCGTTCGGGACGCAGCTACGTCTTAGCACAGCTTTTCACCCTCAGACAGATGGTCAGACGGAGAGGACCATTCAGACTCTCGAGGACATGCTCCGCGCATGTGTCCTCGACTTTGGTCGTAGCTGGGAGGACCACATACCCTTGGTGGAGTTCGCGTACAACAACAGCTACCACTCCACCATCGGGATGGCACCATACGAGGCGTTGTACGGCCGACCATGTAGATCTTCTTTGTGCTGGACAGACCCTGGGGATTCAGCACTGGTGGGACCGGAGATGGTCCAAGCCACGACAGAGAAGGTCCAGGTCATCCAGGAGCGGATGCGGATAGCTCAGAGCCGGCAGAAGTCTTACGCTGACAGGAGGCGGAGGCCACTAGAGTTCGAGGATGGCGACCACGTCTTCTTGCGGGTCTCACCTCGACGTGGTATTCAGAGATTTGGCTGAGGCGGCAAGTTATCTCCGCGCTTCATCGGACCTTTCCAGATTCTCAGTAGGATTGGCGAGGTGGCTTATCGCCTGGCTCTACCACCTCAGTTGCACCGGGTGCACGACGTCTTCCACGTATCCCAGCTGAGGAGATACGTGCACGACCCGACGCACATCATTGACCATGGGGAGCTTGACGTTGACGATGGGGCGACTTTTATGGAGGTCCCGGTGGAGATAGAGGATCGACAGGAGCGGGTCCTGCGTGGGCGATCGATTCCTCTTGTGCGCATCAGATGGCAACACGGGAATCTCCAGGAGAGCACATGGGAGCGGGAGGCTCAAATGCATGCTCAGTACCCACTTTTGTTTCCCTAGTTTTGATGTATCTTTACGGGGACGTAAAGCCCTGAGGTGGGAGTAATGTAAAGAACCGTAAAATTCAAGGGAAATTTTTTCTTAATTTTCTTTAGAATTTTACAAGAGCGCGGTTTCAGACGGCACCTGATTCCGAGGCCCGGAGTGCCCGGAATTAATTTCCGAAGTTTGGCTCGGGTACGTTCAGTGAACGAACGAGCGGAAATTCCTAACTTTTGATCCGGTGCTCGGAATTGAAATCCGAGGGCACCGATGAACTCGCAGCGCCGATATTCGCTTAAAGAGACCTTTTCGGGAGTTGCGTTTGTTGCGGGTTGAAAGTTAAGTTTTGGGGTTTTCAGTTGAGTTAAATAAAATTTGTGTAAGACAAATTTTATTATTTTTTTTTTAAAAACCTACCTAAGGGGGTTGGAAGTGGGACCCACACCCACTTAACCTCCCTTGGGAGGATTAAGTGTGGTGGGGCCCACACGAACCCCTAGACTTTTCAAATTCCTTTAACGCCTCTTTTATTGGCTTAAGTTACTCTTTATTAATTATGGGAGTTAAGCCTTTTTGAATTTCAAACTTTTGAAATTCTTTTGTGTTATGTGTTAATAAAATAAGATGTAGTCTTATTTTATTTTGAGTTCTTTGTTTGTCATTTTGAGAGCTTCCTCTTCATCTTCAAACTCTGACGAAGAACGCTCAAACTCCGACGAAGAACGACGCCTCTCTTCTTCGTCCTCGGTGTCAACAAGAGGGAACGCCGCTTCCTCCTCGGACCTTCTTCGTCAGCAAACGAAGATCCGCCAACGACGTGTCTCTTCGGGCATATCTCTTCGTCAACGGATTTGACGAACTACGACCGCGACGCCCGACCTCCGCGACGCCGTCTTCCGCGGAACGTAGATGAATCTTCGAATCATAAACCCGAGGTAGGGGTTGTTGATTTCATTTTGGTTTCCTTATTCCTTTTCTTGCTCGTGGATCGCATGTCTACGTGAGGCATTTAAATATTTTATATAAGTGTTATTGTTAACGCGAGGGGGGCCGGACCGCACGAACACGGCCGAACCCCCCTCCATCGTTCATGTTTATTCATGCGGGTGGAAGCAAGTGGCGTGGTGCCGTCGCACCACGCGGATGATCGTACAAATATTTTACGCGGCGCCGTCGCGCTACGCCAAGGAAAAATCTTCAAGAACGCGACGTCGTCGCGCCGCGTTGAAAGGATTCTTGGCACGGCGAAAGGGGCGCGGTGCCGTCGCACCGCGCCGGACAACGAACACCGCGGCCGGTTCCGGGCCGCGGTAGGACGAGAAGACCGCGGCCGGTTCCGGGCCGCGGCGGTAGAGAAGACCGGCGGCCGGGCCGCCGGCGTCGGAAGCCGAGGAGGGGACCGGAATTTCCGGTCCCGTTGGAGAAAACCAGCCGGCCAGCTGGCCGGCCGGATGTCTTTAAACCGGGGGAAATAATTCCCCCGGCCAGCACATAAAACCCCCCTCATTAAGAGGGGGGCGGTTCCATGGAAGGGGGGGCAGCAGCCCCCCGGTTTGACCCTCCAAAACAGGCCCCCACGTGGGGCCGTTTTGTTACCCAGGCGCGGCACAAAGGCCACACCACTTTGAAGAACCGCGAGGCTTAGCCCTCGCGTGCGCAGCCCGTGCGGCGCCGGACGCCGCCGCCGCCCAGGGGGGGGGGGGGGGTCGGGCCGGGTCGGCCCGGACCCGGACCCCCCCGTTTCGAACCAATTTTGGTTTTTGGCTCATAACTTGAGCCTCGGACCTCCGATCGACGAACCGTCAGCGGCAACGCGATCCTTGGATCGAGACGGTCGTTTCGGTATATCGCACTCAAGGTTTCGGGTTACTTTGTGTTCCGTCGGGTTGGTTCGTTCACGAAACCAACCGGGCCTTCGGAGCGGAAACACTCATATCTTGAGCTACGGACGTCCGATTGACGTGCCGTCAGTCGCGTAGTGTTCCTCTTAGTGAGACGGATCTTTTGGCATACTCCGCCCGAGGTTTGGACGCAGGTGGAGTACGGTCGGGTTGGTTTTGCCTTAAAAACCAACCGGGCCCCGGAGACGAAAATGCCAATAACTCTCAGACCGGGCGTCTGATCGACGCGCCGTCTGTTGCGTTGAGTTCCTGTTGACGATACAGAACTTTTGGATACATCAACTCTGGTCTTTGTGACAGTTGATGTATCAGCCTCTCGGCTCGTGGAGCGGACCCTCCGTACGAGCTTGCTGTGTGCGGGAACCCTAGTGCTGGCTGCGACTGCTACTACTGCTACGACTGCTACTGTGACAGCGACGACGACAGTACAGAGATCCTGTGTGGATTCGACGACGACAGTACAGAGATCCTGTGTGGATTCGACGACGACGACTACAGCACTCAGCGATCCTACGTTGATCAGTGCTACAGGTCCTGTGTGGGCCCGATCCTGTGTGGGTCCTTGCGCTCAGTGGTTCTGTGTGAGCCAGCGCCTACAGGTTCTGTGTGAGCCCGATCCTGTGTGGGTCTTCTGCGGGGGTTAGTTACCTATCGATCCTTCGTGGGTCCGACGACTTAGATGGATCAGTGATCATCTTTATCGTCCTCTGAAGAAGTATATCTGTGTGAGCTGAATCCTGTTGCTTTCCTGTGTGGATTGTGTTGTGCAATCCTGTGTGGATTATGTTTTGCTTTCCTATGTGGAATACGTATACATTCCTGTGTGGACTGAGTGGTACTTGGGCTCGGAGGTTGGAGCGTATTTTAATTGATGACTTAGGTATATGTATGGGCATATACCTAAGCAGTGTCGGTTGTTACTTCGTGATTGTACTTTTCTTCGAGGTTTATCCTTTGTGGATTTGAGAGACCTTCAGGGGTCTCGGGGTCCCTACTGAGTAGCTTATACTCACCCCTGCACGGGCTTTGCCCGCACTACGTTGTGTTGGTTGCAGACGACGGACAGCGTTGACCATAGCTGAGGCTTGCAGAGCGGGACGGTACCCGGAGGTGGACCACTGGGCGGGATGTGCTCGGAGCGGACGGTGGGACCCGTGGAGCAGAGGATCTATCTGTACCCACCCTTCAGGTGGGATTTCCAGTGGACAGCTCGGAGTAGCGGCTTTTACTTTTCAGTTGCTGTTTTTTTCCTTTTCGAGTTGTACTTTACTTTCAGTTTGGGTTTGTATTCTGGCCCATTTACTTTTCCGCACTTTCAGTCGTACTCTGCTTGTTTAGTGTTTACTTTCCGCTTGTTTACTCTGTGGTGTGTGTTTACTTTTCAAAGGCAATGCCTTCCCTTTTTACCGGGATTTACGCCTTGGTGCTAGTCGCCAGCCCCTGGCCTATGGAAGGTGGGCTTGGGGTAGTCACGGCACGGACCCCGAGGGCGGGTCGTGACAAATGTATCTCCATGAAATGTGATTTAGTTATAAATATTCACTAACATAAATGATTTGTGCAAAATTTTAAGTTGATAGTTTATAACCCCAATTTTATTGTTTCAATTACATTTTTGGGTAGTTTGAAGACAAAATCTAGGGGTGATGTTTTCCTATTTTTATTATTGGATGGGTAACGGTTGTAATGACCCCTTATACTAATATATGTTATACATATCATGTTGAAATACTATGTAGAGATATAGAACATAATAATATATATCTTTACACTATATCACTAGAAGTACTCTTTTAAATCTCTATACATCTTTATAATTCCTCAATGAATTGAGAATGATGAATGGGTAGACTCATCCAATAGATACTGCTTCAAATATTTTATGGATGGAAAACATAAAATTTTTCTGAACCTTTTATACCCATCATAATCAAGGTAAAAATCAGAAAAAAAACATTCAGCTTTATGGTGCCACATCTTTATTTTATGCCTCTTTTATCATCAAATGCATAGACTGATAAACACAAAATTAAGAAAGATATGTTATTTATGATTGCCTTATTATTTTTATATAAATCCTTATAATCTTAAAATATATAATATATTTCATGATCTTCATAGATTATATGATATCATTATATTTTAGACTCATGGAATCTTCAACTTTTTTGATTTACGATGGTTGCAATGCATTGAGAAATCACAATCTGTAATCGTCTTCAACTATCTTTGGTGGTATATATTCAAATATTTCTGTATGAATATATACTCTCATCTTTTTTTATTATTATATATATCAAACCATTCTATATAAAGATAATTCATCCATATAATAAATGAAAAAATAACATTGTTAACTACAAACCATTAGTTTGTTAGTGATCCTTCAATTGGAATGAGGAATAAGATATCATTGTATCAAGCTTCATAAGAACATATCCCAATCCCTTCATGGATGCGTCATTGTATATTGAAGAACCTTATCCAAAAAAGGATGTGCTATGATAGGTGCACTAACAATGATTTTATTTTTCTACTTGAAATTAACCTCATAATCATACATACAAAGGTACTTGTCTCTTTTCTAGGTTTTCATGGTGAGTGTATTAGAAAAACCCTATGAAATTCTTCAAAAATCACCAATAATATCCCGTAAAATCAAGAAATAAATATAATTCAGTTATAGTTGTTAGTTTTGGAAAACATTTAATAACTTTTGACTTTGAAATATTCACTAATATACCTTCAAAAGATATTATATAACCTAATAATGAAACATTAAAAAGTGAATATTCACCCTTGGTAAATTTTAAAAAATTGTTATCCTTTCCCAATGTTATCATCACAATCCTAAAATTTTAATCATACACATAATTTATATATTAATATATAATAATATCATCTTTAAAGACTTAAATTTTTTGAAAAGGTAATATATGGAGACATGATTCATTAAATCCAGAAATACAGTCGGGGATTTTTAAGAACAATTGGGATCACTATAAATTCATAGTTTTGATACCTTATATAAAATTAAATATTTGGTGTATATTCTTTATTAACATTAAATTTATGATATCTAGAATTAATTTCAACCTTACAAAAGTATTGATCTCTACAAAGTATATCAAACAAGTCATCGATACATAATAGAGGATACAAATTATTAATATTGATTTTTTATATTCTTGATAATCAATATGTTGATTTATTATTCCATATATAATATTAAAGAAAAAACTAGGTTCACCACAAGATAACAAACATGATTGAATGAATCGCTTTTTAATATTCTCTTAAATTTTATTTTTTTATTCCGATAACTTAATATGGGTTATTTTATATAGAGTCATTGAAATAGGTTTTGATCCACATATGGGTTATATCAAAAAAAATCACAATTCAGTGGAAGATAAAGAAATTATTCTAGAAATACATCAACCTACCACCAAAAAATAATAATTTTATTGATGTTGAGTTTCTCCCCAACCATTTGAGATAAGAACATTTCTTAAATAGGAATAAGTACTCGTATAATGAATGTGATTTCCTTTGGATGTTTATATTTATCATCCCACTAATAGATGATCATGGGTAATTTTTGGAATATGTTACATTACATTCCTTTATTAGAAATTGACATATTATCCACATAAAAAATCCCATCCATTACCATAACGACACAAAATTAAACTACATGGGGAAACATAATATTTTCATTAAGAAACTTATTATAAACATCAATAAGATAGAAACTATAAGCATGAGATACAACTGTCATACCATTATGAGTTTTCACTACTGACTCAGTATCTAATATATGAGTTTTTAATTCAATACCCTTTTAAAATTTAGTAAATATAATAGATATGATAGATATAGAGTAGAATAATAAATTAGATGTTCTTGATTGAAGGATAAGTGTACATTTCACCATGTCATTATCGTAACCCACTGTAACAGTAGTAATCACATGATATTTCCCTTTGTATTTGGGATTATTAAGTTGTTGATTACAATAATGAAAATCTTTTGGATTCATGTTCTAGTTATAATAATTCCCATACTATTTGAATTTGAAGAATTAGAGTGTTGGTGGGGTATTAGTTGGGGCCTTGCTTTACTCCATTATATCAACTAGATCTTTCACTACCTTTCGAAATTCACAAGCTCTATAACTAGCCTTCCCGTATTTGAATCAATTTCTAGTTCCACATAAGAAATTACTATAGTGTTTCTTTCAAATTTCATTCAGGTGGGTTACTGGAAATTCATTCCACCATATGATTAATTCAATTGATGAGGAGGCTCGATCGTCAATTTCTTATAAAATCCATCAAAATGGTTGGAATATAATATTATAATTTATAACATTAGAACACATAAAAAATTATGTTTATATATACTAAATTATCTTATTGATAAAACCTTTTAGATACATGGTTTTCAGACACAAATGAATCAATCAATATTTTTTCAAAACTGATGATTTAACAAGAAATATACATAGTATGTATTGAAAAATTATCCACATTGGTACAAATAGATTCATTATTATTATTTATAACTGTTGACGCTCCTTTTTCATCACATTGTCTAAAATAATGGAAAGGGAAATGACTGAGCACATATTGATTCATCCTTTGAAGAAAACATAAAAAATCGACAAAGGCATGAACAAGGGTTAAAAAGAACAAGGGTCACACAAGTTTCATCACTGTCGCGCAAGTATACTTGAGCGCCACCCAATTTTCATGCAAGTGACTTGTGCGCCCTAAAGGATAACTACTCGGGGTCTTCTCCAGCCTATAAATAGACCCTGTGGGCCCCCCATTTGAGGTGGAATTTTTCAAGAATTCAGATTTAGAGTTCTGAATACCCATGTATCTTCTTCAGGTCTTCCGAACACTTATAAGGTATTTCTTTACCTATAATGTAAGGTCTAAACAAGAAGAGTAAGGTCTAAGTTTTAGAATTCACTGACACTTGCACGCCTAAGGTGTTTCACCCATAAGGGAAATGAACATACTTTCGTGCCGCCCTACTTCCTCACCAAAACATGTGCGCCTCTATTATGAAAGTACCTCAGGATAATTCTAAATGCATTGGTCAAGGATCGCCCAAGTATTACCATGCTGTTTTACAAACGCGCAAGTACCCATGTGTCACACAGGTATACTTGTGCAACCAAGACTTGCACGCCCACGCAGTACTTGTGTGCCTGCCAGGACTTGCACGCCCCTACCTTTTTGGGTGCCTTTCTTTCCCATCTAACCCCAATTATGTCGTTCCAACTCTCCTATTCAAGATTCAATCTTCAAAACACTCTTTAAAGACATTTATGGAATGATTTCTTGATTTGGCTTCCTAATCTGAAAGGAACTCTGTGGAACATCTCTAAAAATCTAGTGATTCACACATCTTTATGTCACTAAAGATTGAGATTTCATTCATTCAACCTCATCATTTAAGATGAGAGAACTCCTTTCAGGAGTAAGGCCCAGTCATAATTTCCAAATATGGGCATCCTCCTTAGGAGTAAGCCCCATGTCCTCATTAATCTGGGCCTCTTTTTCAGAAGTAATCCTCAACCATGATTCTCATAATTTGTGCCTCCTTTTCAGGAGTAATCCACAGTCATAATTTCCAAATGTTGGCATCCTCCATAGGAGTACGCCCTAAGTCCTCATTAATTTGGGCATCCTTTTCAGGAGAAAGCCCTAATCATAATTTCCCTAAACATGGGCCTCTTTTTCAGGAGTAAGCCCCAGCCATAATTTCCAAATATGTGCATCCTCCTTAGGAGTAATCCCTAAGTCCTCATTAATATGGGCATCCTTTTTCGGATTAAGCCCCAGTCCCCAAATTTTTGCATCCTCCTTAAGAGTATGCCCCAACCATAATTCTCTTAACCTAGGCCTACTTTTCAAGAGTAAGCCCCAGTTCCCTAATATGGGCATCCTCTTCAGGATTAATCCCCAAGTATGTTAATTTTTAAAGTCCCGTAACCTGGGCCTCCTTCTCCGGAGTAATCCCCAGTCTTAATTTCTCTTAACCAGTCCTAATTTACCTTTGATCTGGGATTCCTTCTCTGGAGTAAAACATAATCATAAGTCCTCTCTTAATTTGGGCCCCCTTTTTCGAAGTAAGCCCCAAGTTAGAATATTCAAATCTCCATGAAGCACATATAACCTTATGGACCCTGTTATGTGATTTCTTCCCTAAATTAAATCCTAATCTTCATATATCTAGGCAGTCATACATACATAGGCCCCACATTAATTCTTATGATTGCAGCTTTCCTTGAAAAATTTTATTGTTTTTACCAATACCTCTTGTTTCTCACATCGAGCATGAATCACATAAACATAGAGTGTAAAATTAATTATGAAATCCTTCTTCGAGCAATCAATCATAATCATCATACTCCCTTACATGAACTACGTGGGTTCTAATTCCTTTTCTAAACAAAGGATACGTAGGTAGCCCATCTGCGTGATCGATCCCAAATCTGAAATAATCCATGTCCTTCTGAATGACAATAAACATCAAGTGCCTCACTGAGTGGCTTTAAAACCAACATGGTCATCATAATGACCAAGAGACTTCTATATAAATGTGTCAAATGATACCATTTACCAAGAATCTCTAACAAATATAGATGATTCTCTATCGATTAAGAACCTCAAATACATATAAAATATTCTCTATCTTTCCTACATATTTAATCATTGATTGTCAGATCTGAAGGAAATCTCATTTTATACTTGGTAATGTAATAAGGATTCACGAACATAACTTAAATCTATAAAGAGAGCCCCGGAGTAGACAATAATTCCCCTCAAAAAGGTGTGATGAGTCTGACCTCCCATCCTCTCGACCAATGAAAATTATTAAGCCTCATCCATCCAAAAACTAATGAGCACCTACCTTTGGAAAGTCTCTCCAAATGGATGTGGAATCATTGGATGGTTCCAGTTCTAAGAACAAACCCATTAGAAACTGATAGGAATGTTCGAACTTTTAATCAAGGTGGTCATCCCCCGATTCCAGAGGGAAACAAAAAATGGTGAACCTGACTTGAATATTTAACCAAGTTAAAATGATGATTTACCTATTTGTTAGGCCCCTAATTAAAACTCAATGAGAGGGCCAATGAAAATAATCATTGACATATGTGCTCATCCAAAAGATGTAGTTTCTGAATTTATCTCGATTACGTCTGTTATATCAAACAAGAACTCTTTTCCTTGATTTTATGCATTCTATGAAATGGATGCTCACATGTTCACACCCGTGAATACGTCGGCTGCGAATGCCACCTATAATACTCTTGCTAGATCATTGTCTGATCTGAGGATGACATCACCTACTCAGCATCTTCAATGCTGGGTATCAAATGCACTGGTTATGGAGTACCATCAACATGGTACAATCCCAACTCTGGAGGCTGACCGAAAAGCATTCCAAGTGAACAGATCACACCGGTCATCCGGACAACGATGACCAGTGATCAAGAAGCAGGCAGTGCTAACCACCATCTCCAACCATTTCGAGTCGTCATCCCCAGAACGAAATCACCATTCTCTCCCTCATGGCCTTAATTCAAGAAGACATGAGTCCTTCCCGAGGGCTCCCACCAACAATCGCCGCAAGACTCATGTGGAAGTGCGCCCTCAACATGATGAGGGTACTAACTCTAGGCGTTCGGCTCAGGTTCCTCGAACCCGAGAAGGAAAGAAGAATTGCCAGAGGCGAAATCCGATTAACAGTGAGCAGGTTCTAATCTCTGCCATCTCTGGAGATGTCCACCAACCTAACTTGTTGGAAAGCAACGAGAAGGAACACACACTTACCCGTTTTAATTCCGCTGTCCAGCAGACTCGTCTGGCAGCATCACGCCAATCCCGTCAGGAAATTCTGGTGGAGTATTATAGACAGGAACATACACTTGTTTATACGTCATCAGTTAGTCAGTAGGCTCATATGACTACATATGATGGATCTCATCAACCACGTTCGGCGAAGTGCAATTATAAGGCACATACACCTTCTAGTATTGATCAAGCCTACCAATAGTCTCTCTTGGTAGCATTCAGAGAAGTCAGTCATAAAGCTTCGTCGACAAACAAGAGGCATCCTCAACTATCTTCCCCTATAGTTGAGTACTGTCAGGATTCACTAACAGGAAAAGGAGGAAAAGAGAAGGCACATACACCTACTCCAATCATGGAATAAACATATATCCCCATTCCGGTAGCTGATGTCACCAAGCATATTCTATCAATGGTGAAGGAGAAGAAGAAACTTCACGCTCATATCCTGGATGCCTGTCATGATATTATAACAAATTCATCGGCATCTCAGGGAAAGACACATAAATCTATCCCTACCAGTGGAGTAACACATCAACAGCTCACTGTGAAACAGACAGATAGATCTGTTCCAGTCCAAGATGTTTGTGGGGCATACTCCCCCATATCATACGGACAACCAAGTAAGGAATATACACCTGATTTGAGTGTAAATCTTCAGCCTAACCTGGCCATCTCTCCTAATCAGTAACATACACCGGCTCAGAGTAGCCACATTCATTAAAAAGTGGTTTCCAAGGTGAGTTAGAAGGCATCTAAGAAGAAGACCCGCCCAACACAGTCAAAAGATCAATAGCCAATCCATAACAAGGCCTTGCTCGATGCTCAAGTTCTTGAATCCCTCAGACAATTATCTATTGGAATCCAAGATTCTACTCCCTCATTTCCCAACAGTGGGAAAATTAATTCATTAGGTCTTCAACATACACTTCCTCATTAGGGATTTCTTCATGACAGTTCAGTCGATCTCGAAGTTTCATCATTAGTTGAGAGATACAATAACCCTCTGTGTGGGCAGAATACCAAGGAGTAAGAGATCTCATCTTTTGATATAACTCACCATGGTGGTCCTCCCCATGATGATGAATTTCGCTGCGAAATTCCTCTCTCCAGTAGTGATGCACATTGCCTTGAAAATGCTCCATTGGATAATGTAGTGCCGAGAAATCCCTCTTATCGTGAGGCACTTGAAAATGCGAAACCAGTCATGTCTGATGCTTCATCTCTAGCAGGTGAAATACTTTCTCAATCAGAAGATAGCCCAGGGTGTAGGTCATTCTCCAAACCAGCCCTATGTCAAACATCTTCTAGTTTGATCAATGATTTCTCTACCAATCTTGTTGAATATGATGAAAAAACAGGGAAACACCAACTCTGGTCAAATAAGGTAGAAGAATATTCATTTAATGATAAAGAGTAAATGATGAACATGAGAAAAAAACTTGCGAAAGGTGAAGAGTCAGTCATGTTTTGGCCTCTGGCTGACTCTCAGTTCGACATTCAAGAGATGTTGACCGAAGATGGAATTCAGGATATTCGTCTCAACATATAGAAGATCTTTGTTAGTTAAAAAATAAAGTACTATCTTATGATGAATATGAAAATCATCTTAAGATAAAAGAAGGGTTACAATGTCAGATTGATTTTGCATCTCTATCAGTCTCTCGATATTCGAATGGTGAAAAGTGGTAGGGAGCCCTTCAACGTTCATGCCTTAGTGCACTAAGAATGTTGTTCCAGTTAATTTCCAATGCGCCATCTAGTATTCATGTCAAAGGATGGGGTGTTCATGGAGAAAATCATTTCATGGTGCTCTCTAGTCAGCAAAGCCCGCCAGAAATGGTCTCATACAATGTTATTGCCCATGGTCGGCCACAGATACCTAGCTTTGTTTGTCATCAAAAGCTTTCCCAAGAACAAGCTTCACCTAGTTTCTCTCAAAATCAAGATAACGGAGAACAAGTTGTTGAATTACTCCTGCATCAAGCAAACAAGAATATTGAACAGGCCTCTCGTTTGGAGCAAGCACATCACCAAGTGACAGAAGTGTCAGAAATCATCCAACGGTCTTTTGAACCAGGTGATAAAAGTGGATGTCAATTGATGCATCCAGCTAATTTCCAGACCAAGGTCCGTAATATCAGGAGATCTTTTAAGAATGTCTCAGACAGAGCATTTCAAGAGCCACCCCAGCTCACCAGACTGTGGACTCTTTTAAACCAACCCTCAGAATCAACAAATAGGATTCGGGCAGTTGAGCAATGATAGTAGGAACAGCCCCAGTCCACCGGACTAGGGACTTTTTAAAATCATCAATCCCCTCCTCGGAGAAAGTAGACCTTTTCTCGATTTTGGAAGAAGCTTAAAGAGTAACGAAGAGACAAATAATCAGGATATTCCCTCCAAAGTACGTTTCATTAAGAAGATACTGAGGGAATGAATCAACAAAAGGCAATGTCTCATAAAAGACATGGAAGAAGACAATATCACAGATATGCTGATAGAAGTGATGCGATGAGTTATGCATCAATTAATGTCATAAATGTTGTTGTTGTGGACCCACCTAATGAGGCTTATTCAGTGGGATCAGATGAAGAGATTCATGCTCAAAAGTTTTACTCACAGACAGAAATGAAGAAGGTGTGTGTACACGAAATCAAAGGTTTACCCAAAATATGGGTGTTTTTTTTCAAATAACACACTTTCCCCTCCTGAAAGGGATCAAAAAAGGTAAAGTGGAAGAATCAGGTCACATATCCTCCCTCTTGAGATAGCCAATCACTCTCAGTAGAGAAAAGATTTGCGCAACAGGAGGAAGAAATGAAGGAGTTGAGGAGGATGAATGCAGAGATACTTCAGGGTAATCTTCTTCCTAAACATGCTGGAGTCAGTCAGCCAAGGGAGTTTGTTGCAGATACTAAGATGGATCAAGAATATCCTCCTTTATCAGTACACCCTCACAGGTCTAATCCTACGGGTCAAGTGCAACAACAATTGGCAGTGCTGCCATTGGTTGCAGTACCAGCCACCACATCTGTCCAAGCTCCATTCATTGCACCAGCTCATGTCCAAGTTCAACCAGATGTTTCTCAAAAGTTAGTAACTACCATTGAATCATTAACAGCTCGGTTAGAGACTATAGAAGGGAATGTGTGGATGTTCAACCGGAAAAGAAAGATTACCCTAAATGGGTAGATTCAATCTCTCCCAATCATGTTTTGGGAACCCTGTATTCCATTTTTTCAATGGATTAGGCGACCCTAAATATCATTTGACGCATTACGTGTCTTGTTTTGATCTTATGATGGGAACTCCAGAGCAGCAAGAAGCAGTAAAACTCATATGCTTCATGAGAACCATGTAAGGACCACCTTTTTTCTGGTATACAATCTTGAAATCCTTATCAATTACCAGATGGGAAGATCTCTATCATCAATTTCTTCTTTAATTCAGCTAAACTCTTCCAAAGACAACAGATTTTGACCTTACAAACTATAAGAAAATGAAGATTGAAATAGTCTCTAATTTCATGTCTCGCTGGAAGGGAATAACATATTCCCTGAGCATAGCACTCCCTCAAGAGGAACTGTTGCAAATCTGTGTGGAAAATTTGTGTGACAAATTACACACACTGCCGATCCCTATGAAGTACACATGATGGTTTTGAGACCTTACCTCAATCGCTCAATAGATGGAAGATTCTCTTATACATAGTAAGGCTAAATCTCATGTAATTCCATCATCTCCAATAAGGTGAATGGGTAAAGTAGAGACTGCTACAGTTATGCTTAAACAAGCACCTATACCTGCTTCTACTTCAAAACCTTCATCTTCTCGAAGGGCTCCACCTCCTGAGCGCCAAAAACAAAGGCCGTTTGGTCAAGACGATCAAAGAAATAAAAGACGAAAACAATTTGAGGATCTGAAGAGAAAAACAGACTCTTTCTGAAATGAACAAGTTCCTGGTTACTTCAATTCAGCTCTAGAGAATAATTCAGTTCAGCTGCTAAGTCCCAAGAGGCCAATCAAGGAAAGATATGAAGACTGTCCCAATTATTTCCCATTTCATAAAATGATTGGGCATCCCATCTAGGAGTGTTTTGTTTTTAAGGACCTCCTACAAAAGATGGTCGACTCAGGACAAGTAAAACTGAAATGTTCTTCAGCTTAGGTAGAATGTGTTACTACTACAGTTCCAGAGGAGGAAGGCGAGTGGCAAGAATTCAAAAGAAAAAATGCACAAAAATATGATGATTCGTTGGTCAGAAAGACGATCAACCGAACTCATACTATTTTGCGAATGCAATTGAAGAAACTAGGCGTACCTTCTGTTGTGAATGTCGCAGCAAAACCCTCTTCATCATAGAGAAAATCCTCAAAGAAACGACATGATTCAATGAAAGAAAAAAAATTAGAATAAGATGAGTACTTTTCAAATCCTAAGTTGTCTTTGAACTTGGAAGACTTCATGCCATCTACTTCAAATAAACGGGCACCATCCCACCAAACGGCACAGCCTAAACAGGCTAATCAGGCAGAATCTTCATCGGATGAAGATTTGATTTTTGGTTCTATTAATATGATTCAATTAACAGATCCATATGCCAGTCGCAGTTTTGATTTCTAGGAGCCTGAATTCCCTGTATCAAACAGAGAAATCAAAGGAAGTTCCAGAGGCTCAGGATAATGGGGAATACATGGATCATTCAGAAGCCACTATTCCCATTCTACCCCTGCTTGAACTGTGTACACAGTAGAAACTCGTGGAAGAGACCTTCAACGAGCTCAGAAAGAACAAGAATGTTTTTCTACTAATAGAAAACTCTATCCTGGCATAGTTATTCTAGAAGACCAGTTGAAGGTTCCATCTTCTTCTTCTCAGTAATAAAATGGATCTAATTGGTCTAATCTTCCAAAACCAGGAATATTTCCAACTCCTATCCCAATACAAGATGCATCAACTTCCAAAGCATCTGCTTCCAAGGCACCTTCTAAACCACATATTCCTGTTGGGAAACGCAGACCTCTAGATCAAAAGTATGACGTATTGAAACACTTGGCCCAAGTACCAACCAAGTTATCAATTCTGGAAGCTTTAAATCTATCAAAAGATCTTCGGGACGCACTCATCGAGGCCTTTTCATGTCCTCAGGAGTTTGAAACTGAAATTGATGCAGCTAAAGTCTATCAAATAAAGAATAATCCTGCAGAATTCGATGAAATAAAATCTTTTACTGATGAAGATGAAGATTATGTCGTGCATTGACATATTATACCTTTTTATTTATCTGGAAATTTCAATGGCGTAGATTTCCGAAGAGCATTCATTAATAATGGTTCAGGTGTCAAACTCATGCCTATTCATACACTTCATCGATTAGGCCTCATGGAATCTGATTTATCTCCTTCTACCATGATGTTATAGGGATATAATAAAAATTAACAAGAACCACTGGGAGAAGTTACACTCAGAACTCAGTTTGGAGATCTTGTATCCAATTTGGATTTCATGGTTATTGATCAAGACTCAGATTTCAACATCCTTCTTGGAAGACCCTAGCTACATCAACATGTGGTTATCCCTTAGTCATACCATCAATGTCCCAAATTTTGTTTCAATGGTCATGCTAGGACATTGTATGGTGATAAGGCCCCATTCAAGACATGTGAGTCGCAATACATTGAGGCGGAATTCTATCACATGAAGCGAAGGGAGAAATCCACAACAAATGAGATTACTAAATTTAATGCTCCATATGGTTTGGAGAAGATTCCAGTAAATCCATTTACACATGTGAGTATAGATTATGTGTTTTCTATTAGTAAAATTGACAAGATAAACCCAAATAAAAATACTCTTATGGAAATATCCATAATGTCAATTACGGCAATCGAGCCAGACAACGTGGGAGAAATTGGTAACCCACCAAGCAGTGATGAAAGCCCAAATGGTGACGTCTTCGTTTCATCTGCTGAAATCCAGCAAGTCTATACTTCACCAATCAGGCCAGAAAAAGTTATAGTAAAGTCAGAAGTGTACAATGATGTCCATTCACAATCCATCATCTCCTCTTTATTACCTAAAGAAGTCCCTTCATCATCAATCGGGTCGAAAATTGAAGCTTTTTCTTGAATATGTGAAAATTTTGACATCTCTTCTAATCATGATAATTCTACTTTATCAACTACTATGAAAGTAGAAATGGACTAAATAACACTTGATGAAGAAGAAGAGGAAGATCTCAGAGATGCTCCTCCAGCATTTCAAGAGGTTATCTCTACCACTATAGATGAACTCAGAGGAATAAATCTAGGAACAAAAGAATATCCACACCCCACTTTAATCAGCGCGGCCATGACTCTGGAAGAGCAAGAGATGTATATTTCCTTTATAAAGAGAAATAGAGATATATTTTCTTGGAAATATACCGAAATTCCCAAGGTTTATCCTAATGTTTCTACTCATCATTTGGGTTTAGCATATGAACATCGAGGATTTAAGCAAGCCACAAGATGAACACACCCAACTTATGCTTCCAAAATTGAAGCTGAAGTGGATAAGCTTATCAAAGCTAACTTCGTCAAAGAAGTTAAGTATCCCTAGTTGATGGATAATATTTCCCTTGTAAAGAAGAAGAACGGACAAATCATAGTTTTCATTGATTTCAGATATCTTAATCGGCATTGTCCCAAAGATGATTTTCTAGTTCCAATTATAGAACTATTAATTAATAAAACAACTGGATATGATGTGCTTTCCTTTATGGATGGATATTCCGGATATAATCAAATCTGAAAGTCTCCCGAAGATGAAGAATCCACAGCCTTCAGGGCCCCTCAGGGTGTGTTTTGATACCGGGTAATGTACTATGGATTAAAGAATGCAGGTGCAACATATCAGCGTTCCATGCATCATATCTTCAAACCTTTTTTAGGGAAGTTTATTGAATGCTATGTAGACGATTTGGTTGTTAAATCCAAAAAACATTCTAAACACTGGGCTGATTTGGAAGTCATATTCTTCATGCTTCGACAACATTATTTGAAGATGAACCACTTAAAATTTTCTTTTGGTGTAACCTCAGGAAAATTTCTTGGCTTTGTTGTACGCCATCGTGGTATTGAAGTCGATCCAGAGAAGACCAAGTCAATCCATGTTATGTCACTCCTCGAAATTTGTAAGAATTAATAGGACTTCTAGGACACTTAGCCTATATTCGGCGTTTCATCGCCAATTTGGCAGGAAAAAGTTTGCCCTACACCAAAATGATGAAGAAGGGAGTCACTTACCAGTAGACTGAAGAATGTCAAAAAGCAATCAATATTCTAAAGAAATACCTCTTGGATCCACTAGTACTCATGCCACCTGTTGAAGTAAGACCACTTATCCTCTACATGACAGCTCTAGAGCAATCATTGGGTCCCTTTCTTTCTCAGAAGAATGATGCTGGGAATGAAAACAGCCTCTACTACCTCAGTTGGACTATGCTTGAAGCAGAAACCCAATATTCAAGTATTGAGATGTGCTCCCTGGCATTAATCTTTGTAGTTCAAGAGTTGAGACACTACCTGCAACATCACAAGGTCCAATTGGTATCTCGCAATAACCCACTCAAATTCATCCTTATTCGTCCAATTCATACAGGACGTCTGGCAAGGTGGGAAGTTATTTTGCAGCAATTCGACATTCAGTATGTGTCTCAAAAGGCGATAAAGGGCCAAGCTCTGGCTGATTTCCTGTCTGAACACCCTTCAGTGGAAGACATATCTTCAGATATTGAACTCCCTCATGAGGAAGTCTTCTCTATTCAAGAAAGTCCTCAGGCATGGGAAATGTATTTTGATTGTTCTTCTAGAAGTCCAACTGGGAGGAAAATGTAAAATCATAAATTCAACAAAGTTGGCTAAGGAATTGTGCTCATTTATCCAGAACAGGCAGTGTTACCTTATTCCTTCTTATTGTGGGAAGGTGGTACCAATAATGAAGCAGAATACCAAGCTCTCATCGCAAGCTTGGAATTATGGCTTCAAGCACAAGTGAATCACTTAAAGGTGAAAGGTGATTCCGACCTTGTAATCTAGAAAGTCAATGGGGATTATGCCATCAAAAAAGAAGAACTAATCCCTTTGTATGATTACGTCATAGAGTTAATGGAGTAATTTCCTTTGGACCTGACATTTTCTTATGCCCCAAGATCACAAAATGCCCAAGATGATACACTGGCTAATATAGCCACAGCTCTGGCAGATCAAAATCAGAACGAGACAACCATCAGTATTGCACACCTTCATGCAATTCCACCTTATGCTCGAATCAGAAAAGAGGAAATTAATGAAATTAGTCCCATTCCTAAACCGTATGGCCATACTACAGGATGCATGTCACCTATCAGGGAATACCTTAAAATGGAACACTTCCACCTGATAGAGCTAATAAGTAACAAATCCGGAAACGTGTAACCAATTTTACTCTTTATGATAGCCTAGATCACCTAGATAAAATTATCTACAAACGTGGTTTTAATGGAGTTCTCATTAGATGCATGGATGGTGAAGAGACAAATACTTTCATGAAAGAAGTGCATGCAGAAATATATGGTGCCCACCAGTATGGACATAGACTGTCTGATCAGATTCGAAGGCTTGGATCCTTTGGCCTTCAATGATACAAGATTGTGTTGATTTCACAAAGAAGTGTCATTCATTCCAAGTAAATTCCAATTTAATTCATCAAAATCTAGAGTTGCATCATACAGCTAAATACTCATGGCCATTTTCCACATGGGGAATGGATGTGGTGGGGCCTTACCCTTCAACTACGGCCAAGAAGTTTACCTATATTCTTACTACTATTGATTTCTTTTACAATTGCGCAGAGTCAATTCCTCTTAAGGAAGTTAGTTCTAAATGCATGGTTAACTTCATCAAGTCTAACATCATTACCAGATTTGGTGTCCCTCATACCATATTGACAGACAATGGCACCAACTTTTGTTCATCCGATGTGAAGAAATTGTATCAAGAATACAACATCAAATCCAACCATTCATCTCGGTATCATGCAGCGACCAATGGCCAGATAGAAGCCTTCAATAAGACTCTATGAAATATAATTCAAAATATGGTGAAAATGATAAGAAATCTTGGCCTGATAAACTCTTCCTTGCTTTATGGGATTATCGGACTACCACCCGCAATGCAACATGGTCAACTCCATATTCATTGGTATATGGAACAGAAGCAGTCTTTCCAATTGAAGTTAAAATACCCTCGCTCAGAGTTTACATTTGTGATCAATAATCTAAATTTGAACAATCTCAAAAGCGATTGAATGAATTGGAATGGTTAGATGAGAAAAGATTGTCCACTTTGCACCACTTTGAAGTCTATCAAAATCGAATCGCATGAGATTTTAACAAAAAAATTCATCTTCATTAATTCACTCAGGGAGAATTGGTATTAGTTCGTAGAAATCCATTGATACCAGGAAAGAAACCTCCCAATATTGAGCCAAAATGGGAAGGACCTTACTCAATACATATGCACTACTCCTATGGAGCTTATTATTTAATCTCAATGGATGAATAACTCATCACTACTCCAACCAATGATATATTTTTGAAGAAGTATATTGTATAAACACAAAATATATCACCATGGTCCAGTATGACCTTAAACTGCACCACGGTCCAGTATGACTTTAAACTGCACCTCGGTCCAGTATGACCTTAAACTGCACCACGGTCTAGTATGACCTTAAATTGCAACATAGTGAAGTATCACCTTAAACTACACCATGGTCCAGTGTGACCTTAATCTGCACCACGGTCCAGTATGACCTTAAACTGCACAATGGTCCAGTAATCCCTTAAACTGCACCTCGGTCCAGTATGACCTTAAACTGCTCCTCAGTCCAGTATGACCTTAAATTGCACCACAATCCAGTATGACCATAAACTGCACCATCGTCCAGCAAGATGTTAAACTACATCATCCACGGTCCATGCATTTGACCTTAAACTATTCACACATTCGTCCAACATGAAGTTAAACTGTGAAAAAGTCCCTAATACGTCCAACATGACGTTAAATGGTGTACTCTTTTGTCCTTACTTCATGACATTAAACTGCACAATCTTCTTTTTGTCCAATATTCCATTAAACGGTGTTGTCCCTATCGTCCTAACTACTTGACGCTAAACTGTACATAAGGCCCTTCTTTATGTCCTACATGACATTAAACTGTACTTTGTCCCTGATACATGACACTAAACTGTGCAACACTTATAGTCCTAACTGTAAGACTTTAAACTGCATAGCCCCTTCATATGTCCTACATGACATTAAACTGTGCATTGTTAGGGTTTTTTCTACCTCTTGTTTCTCACACCGAGTATGACTCATGTGAGCATAAAGAAAACTTCAACCATAAAACTCTATATGAGATACTAACCATGTGTAAGTCCCAACACCATCATATTATAGGTCATTGTCCCCAAGAACAACTTTATCATTTATTCATTACTTAATTGAACTACGCGGACTTTGATCCTTGCCTTCTAGGCTGGGTATGTAGGCAACCTCCCAAGGTTCAAGCCCAAAACCAATCTCTTCACACCGGTTCACCTCCATCTCATACGATGTTGATTTGTGAAACCGCCCCGAGAATCAATACCTGTACATTGGTTCACTTTCGTCCTTGCTATACGATGTTAAACTATACAACACTTTTTTCCAGTATGGCAATAAACTACAATATTCTATCATACCCTCACCTGAGTGGGAACCATTATTTACATTGATTTTTCAATCATGTTTCATTTCAAAGACTATGTTCATACATGGAAGTGCCCAAACCTTTTATCATGGGTTAAAACATCATTGTACTAAAGTCCCCTTTCAGCCTTCACATGTACGAACCAAATTTGTACAGAGGGTATTTTTAGAACTACGTGGGATTGATTCCCATCCTTATGGGATATGTAGGAACGTTCATGTGTCCCTCGAATCCAGCCCCATGTCTTTTGGTCCTAACCCCAAATTTCTCTTTCATTCCCCTGGCTGAAAAGTCCCCATGAAAACACACACTATGTATTTCTTACAATGGTCCAAGCTCAATGACCCTAAACTAAGATCTCTAATACTTTTGTACAACACTACATTAAACTGTAATTTAAGAACTACGTATGGATTGATTCTCATCCTTATGGGATACATTGTGAAGTCCAACATTTCAATTCATGCCCCATCCACAACATGATAATGTTTAGTATTGATTTACGTATCTCTGCATACATTGGAAAATACCCATATTTATGTGTCATAATCCTAACCTTAAATATTTCCAGATGTTCATAACCCTTTTCATGACTTCTAGTCACAAAAATTTAAATCTTCTGAGAATTCTTTTTTCTGACTATGCAGTACGTGCCCTTAGGCGGCCTGGCACAAACAGTCTCCATAACAAATTTTTCAACCAAAAGATGCTATTATTTGACTATGCAGCCAATGCCCTTAGTTGGCCCTGCATAATTCAACCCCCTAATGGGTTTTTCGGATACTGGTAACTTCATTATTGGGAAGCAAGCCTCTTTTGTCCTTATTTTTCTTAAATGACAATATTTATGGATCTGCAAAAATAGCCATCCTGAACATATTTGTCTCATATCCTTTTTCATGATCTAAAAGTATTCATGTCAATGGTTTATATTCACTTTCCCTATGTTTGGGTCAGACCTTCGTAGGAGTGATATCTATCCAGTTCATCGATAATCTTGTTTGGAAATATCTTCTCCATATTCAAGTACCTCTTTCCATACAGCGAACTCTATACTTTGGAAAATTTGAATCTCCATAATCTTTCACTGGCTTTTTAGCACTAGGAATGTAAATTTCTGAGAGTTCTATTGCCTGACTATGCAGCACATTCCCTTAGGCGGCCTTACATATACAGTCTACATAATATACTTGTTAGCCAAAAAATACTATTTATTTAACTATGCATCCAATTCCCTTAGGTGGCCCTGCATAATTCAACCCCCTAACGGGTTTGTTAAATAATGGTAACTTCATTCATGGGAACTACTTCTTATAATGCCTTTTAGCTATTTTTCATATCATTCCTTGTATCCAAATATTCTTAAGTCATACTTTACATATTTTCCCTCATACATGAGTATGGTAATATGTTTTCAGATAAATTGTCAAAAAATTGAGTCAATTTTAATCCATTCCGGTCAAAGATATTTTGACCATAAACATTAGCCTTTTTATGTCAGACGTGCATGACTTTAAACTGCCCACAATGGACAAAGGAACTCTAAATACAAGTCAAGTTATAGCTCACTAAACATACATTTTGTATGATTTAGGTAATATTGAGCAATTAAATGGTTCAAAGTTTGTAGGGTTATTTACATTAGTCCTAGTAAAAATAAAACTATACTTACTATACCCATTGTCTTAGGTAAAATTTAAAGAAGGTAGCATGAAAATACATGCACAAGTGACTAAAGATGAAAGAATTCTTTCCAGTTGATGCATAAGAATTAGAAGGACATCCAGAGATTGGAGCCTCTTCTCTTTTTCAGGAATTACAAAAGACTCTCAACATAATTCTTCATTTGATTTATGGCATCCCGAGCTTCATCAACAGCCACATGGAATTCATTCATTCAACTGGATACCATAAGAGATGTAGTTATACTAGATCTTCTTGGATAAATTGTAAAAGAATGTTCTTGAGTGTGGTTTTAGAAAAAAAAATTTCTGATCAAACAGTGACCCTATTTCTGTCCAAGAGATATGGAAAATGGATACGTGGATTTGAGAATGAATCATTTGAAGTAAAGGGCCATTTGGATAGGGTACTCTTTTTAGATATTTTTCTAATGCCATGTTTGTCTTCTCTCCACCAACCGGTAGCAGAAAATATTTCATCCCATGGGTTTTCTGTTTTCATATCATCAAGGAAATGGCATGCAGTAAAAATTTGAAAGTTCATGCCAATGTTGTTGCTCATAATGCACAACATAGACGAAATTGAGCAGTAGCAGTACAGCTTCATATCAGGCATATAGTTCTTTGCATCTGGAACGTTGAATCCTTGTAGATGACCATGACCACGTAGATGAAGATAGATGCTCTTTGGGAAATTAAGATGATATTTCCTCAAGTACTTAGCCAAATCTGGGAGAGTGCTTTCACAGATATCATAGTAATCATGGACAATAATGTTCATCATGTCATCAATCCGCATTCTAGCTAGTCCATCAGCCATTCCAATTCTCTTGGGAGCCATTAAATCTGCACAAGAGTTGAATAATTAACTCTTATGTAAGTTAATTTTTCATAAACTTTGTGAAGAAATTTGAAAAAAATGGCTAAGGAATTAATGCGCGCAAGTCTAAACATGGCGCGCAAGCATGGATATGCCGCGAAAGTGTTTTGGTGCGCATGTATCACCTCACAAGTCCAAATACCTATACAACAACGTGAAAGTAAAGAAACATCGGAAAATAGAGCAACCTGCATGGCGAGACCTCAATGGTTTGAAATCCGGATGCTTTGTACGGAAATGGGGACGCATATTTATAGGCCAGGAAACCCACCTGCGCGCCTACAGCCAGCGCACTCCAGCCCTCCGCGACTCGCACTTGTGTGCCAAGTGTTGCGCACTGAATACTGACGCGCCGCCTTTACTTTGGTTTTATTCTTTTCCTCAGAGTCACATACTCATTTCCTTCGGATCCAAATCTGATGGGGGACTATTGTCGATGCTCCTTTTTCATCACATTGTATATAAGAATGGAAAGGGAAATGACTAATCAGAAATTGATTCATCCTTTGAAGAAAACATCAAAAATCGACAAAGGAGTGAACAAGGTTTCAAAAGCACAAGGGTCGCGCAAGTTTCATCACTGTCGCACAAGTATACTTGTGCGCCACCTAATTGTCATGCAAGTGACTTGTGCGCCCTAAAAGATAACTCCCTGGGGTCTTCTCCGACCTATAAATAGACTATGTGGCCCCCAATTTGAGGGGGAATTTTTCCAGAATTTAGATTTAGAGCTCTCAACGTGAAAATCTCTTCTTTAGGTCTTCTGAACACTTATAAGGTAATTCTTTACCTAGAATGGAAGGTCTAAACAGGAGGAGTAAGTTATATGTGTTAGAATACACTAACACTTTCATGCCTAAGGTGTTTTACCCTTAAGGGAAATGAACATACTTGCGCGCCGCCCTACTTCGTCACCAAAACTTGCGCGCCTCTATTCTGGAAGTACCCCATGAAAATTATAAAGGAATTGGTCAAGGATCTCCTATGTATTACCATGTTGGTTTACAAACGTGCAAGTACCCATGTGTCATGTAGGTATACCTTCGTGACCAAGACTTTCTCACCCAGGCAGAAATTGCGCGCCTGCTAGGACTTACGCACCCCTGCCTTTTTGGGTTCCTTTCTTTCCCATCTAACCCCTCTTATGTTGTTCCACCTCTCCTATTCATGATTCAGTCTTCAAGACACACTTTAAGGCCATTTATGGCATGATTTCTTGATTTGGCTTCCTTATCTGAAAAGAACTCCATGGAACATCTCTAAAAACCTAGTGATTCACACATCTTTATGTCACTAAAGATTGAGATTTCATTCATTCAACCTCATCATTTAAGATGAGAGAACTATTTTCAAGAGTAATCCCTAGTCATAATTTTCAAATATGGTAATACTCCTTATGGGTAAGCCCCAAGTTGACATTAATTTGGGACTCCTTTTCAGAAGTAAGCCCCAACCATGATTCTCATAATTTGGGCCTCCTTTTCAAGAGTAATCCCCATTCATAATTTCCAAATATTGGAATCCTCCTTAGGAGTAAGCCCCAAGTACTCATTAATTTGGGCATCCTTTTCAGGAGTAAGCCCTTATCATAATTTCCCTAAACATGGGCCTCATTTTCAGGAGTAATCCCCAGCCATAATTTCCAAATATGTGCATCCTCCTTAGGAGTAATCCCCCAAGACCTCATTAATATGAGCCTCCTTTTTAGGAGTAAGCCCCAGTCCCCAAATTTGGGCATCCTCCTCATGATTATGCCCCAACCATAATTCTCTTAACATGGGCCTCCGTTTTAAGAGTAAGGCCCAGTCCCCTAATATGGGAATCCTATTGAGAAGTAAGCCCCAAGTCCCTATATTTTTCGAGTCCCTTAACCTGGGCCTCCATTTCCGGAGTAAGTCCCAGTGTTAATTTCTCTTAACCAGTCCTAATTCATCATTGATCTGGGATTCATTCTCAGGAGTAAAACCCAATCATAAGTCCTCTCCTAATTTGGGCCCCCTTTTCAGGAGTAAGCCCCAAGATAGAATATTCAAATCTCTATGATGCACATATACCTTTATGGACCCTGTTCCTGGATTTCTTCACTAATGCAAATCATAATCTTCATATATCTGGGAAGTCATACATATATAAGCCCCACATTATTTATTATGATTTCATCATTCATGGAACAATTGTATATTTTTTACCAATATCTCTTGTTTCTCATAACGAGCGTGACTCACGTGAGCTTAGAGTGTAAAACTAATTATGAAATCCTTCTTTGAGCCAACAATCATAAACATCATACTCCCTTACTCGAACTACGTGGGTTCAGATTCCTTTTCTAAACAAAGGATACATAGGTAGCCCATATGTGGGATCGATCCCAAATCTAAAATCATCCATGTCCTTCTAAATGAAATTATACTTCAGGTGCCTCACTGAGTGTCTTTAAAACCATCATGGTCATCATAATGACCAAGAGACTTCTATATAAATGTGTCGAAGGATACCATTGACCAAGAATCTCTAACAAATACAGATGATTCTCTATCGATGAAGAACCACGAATACATTAAAAAGATTCTCTAAATTTCCAATATATTTAATCATTGATTGTAATATCTGAAGGAAAGCTCATTTTATACTTGGTAATGTAATATGGTTTCACGAACATCACTTAAATCTATAAAGAGAGTCTCGAAGTAGACAATAATTCCCCTAAAAAATGTGTGATTATTCCAACCTCCCGTCCTCTTGACCAATGCAAATTCCTAAGCCTCATCATTCCACAAACTAATGAGCGCCTACCTTTGGAAAGTAGGTCCAAATGGATGTGGAATCATTGGATGTTTCCGGTTCTACGAACAAACCCGTTAGAAACCGATTGGAATGTTTGAACCTTCAATAAAGGAGGTTATCCCCTGATTCCAGAGGGAAACAATAACCTTAGGAAATTCTTTCTCAATTCTTGAACACATATTAAAATATATGTAATTAACGGATAAAAATTTATATTAAACTGATCCCATTGAATGTATTCAATTTTTTCTTCTTTAATAGTATTGTTTATTAGGTTCCACCATAAATCTAGTTCATCTTCTAAATGATAAACTAAATAGATTAATTTTTAATTCATTTAGAATTTTTAAATAGAAAATATATTATCAATGGTGTTGATCTATTTCTTAACCCCTATTAGATCAGAAGATCATCTAAATAATGGTGAATGTTACCTCGTAAAATATAAATCAATATGATGTTCTTTTGATAGTTTGAATGATTAGTATCATTCATTTATTGAGAATGTTGTGTGTGCACAAAAATAATATTCTACAATCTGGATTCAATATTATTTGGTTTTTTAGGTAGAAAATGATTTCATTTACCATCAAATTATTTATCAGTATAATGTCTTTTGGTTTAATCCATTGACTAAAACTAAAAAAGAAAAGTATGAGAGACAATATTCATAATGGAAAATTATATAATATAGGAAAATCATTTATAGGAATAATAAATCCTGAGACCTTATTATCAATCTATAATTCCAAATTTTTAAATTAGGATATCCATGTTCATTTCCGAAAATTAAGAGTTTATTCTATACATAAAATTTTCCTGATGGATCTCTCAAAAGTTTTCTCATCCTAATTTCCAATGTTTAACTAATCAATTATCTAATAAAAACTATAAAACCAATAATTTCTATACACAAATAATAAATTTTATTAGATTAGTATTCATTAAATTACATTATAATACATGTTTTAATCATGATGGTATGGTATAATTGGACACATGGACACATGGAAAACTTATTCATATGTTTCTCCCATTATGTTCTTTATAACTATCACAATTCTTAAAAATAAAATTCATAATGACTTTATTCCTAACCTGGTGAATGAAAACATAATAAAGGGTGAGTTAATATTCCTCATATGGTTATATTAGTGGGATATCAATGATTTCAAATAAACCTAAAATAATCATAATGGTATGAAAACATTATAATAATAGTTGAAAGCAATACCATGCATATCAAAGGTCATAATATTTATTGATCGAATAAATATTTGAAATAAATAAGTGAAAAATCTTGATAGAATCAAATAACATGATCAATAAGACCATAACAAAGGAAAATGACATTTAAAAATGGAATAATCAGTAAATATTATTTTCTTAGTAGTCAATTCCCATTTTTAAATATGCCATATTGGATTGGGTTCAATCATTATTATATCATAGTAATAAAGGTTCACTACCAAGAATTTCATTGGGGAAAAATTCCCTTACTGAACATGGCTCACTCCTCATTTCTTTCCTATTTATCTCATAATATTTGAATCATTACTAGATGCATATGATGACTATATCATTACAGTCCCACCAAGCATTTGTTATAACATAACCATTATCCTTAGTTATAGTGTAAATGCCATAATTGTTTATTTTATAACCACATTCAATATTTTGTGACATAAAAACCCATAAAATAATGAATAAAATATACATCTGCAATAAAATATCATAAAAAACATTATATCATCATATAATAACGTGTACAAAGAAAATTATATTCATAAACATTTCCTAAATTCATAATAGCATAACAAACCAAATCAAAATGGGTTTCAAAATAATTTTCCCATTATAAACATTAAACATAAATAAAAAAATTAAATATTATATTATATTTTGATATATCTAGTAAATCTTAATTAATATGAAAGTATGTTATCATGTTGGAATATTCTTTTAAACAACCACTAGAATATTTCTTGATAAAAATAACCATTCCACTTTGAAAATAAAATTTTAAATAAAAAAATTTCTAAAATATTATAAGAGAAATTTTCATCAATAAGAAACTTTCAAAAAAATAATGGAATCCAAAAAACATTGATAAATCATGATTTTGGGATATTCCATTCATGGTATATAAGTTAAAAGAAAACATTAATTTAACATTTTTTGAAAAGTGTGAAAACATTCCCCGTTTGTAAAATGACATGAAGATTCATTTTAATGAATTTTTATAATTTTAAACAAGGTTAAAAATGAATTTTAAAAATCATAGGGTGATTCTAAAACCCTTATTTAAAATATTTTTAAAATATAGGTATATGAATGAAATTTATTTTAGACTAAATAGATAAATGTTGTCAATTTTCCATGTATACAAATTTTGGTATCTTGAGCACTTGTGTTTATGAAAAAGAAAGGAAATGATTTATTATAAAAAAATATAAAATAATAAAATTCATTTTTTTATTTAGAGGTAGATCAGAACACTTTATCATCTGATGCATAATCATCAACATTCTCTACAAGAAAAGTGATCGTATCATAAAACCCATACCAGTTTTGTAAGATTAAAACCATAAGTCGAATGAAAGAAAGAAAATTATAATGATATTTATATAAAATAATATTCATAATAACAATCATTAAATACCTTCATGAGTATTATATACACCACAAAAAATAAATAATATGTGAATATGGAATATGTCCCATAGAAACAATAGTGAGACAAAAAACCCTTAACCAAGGTTCGATTTCCTCAATAGAGGATAGAAAATCATTTATAATTAGTATAGATATTTTATAGGTATATTAATTAACAAAAATAATATGTATCATAAAATATATTATTTAATTACACCCTTTTATCATCCATTTATTAACAATTATTTATTTAAATCGCTATCATGGGTGATATCTACTTCGTTTTTCAGGTATGTTTTGGTTCTGTAGTTATCATCATTTTAATATGATCTTGATTAAATCATCTCAATAATTTTAATCATGATATAAATATCATATATATTTATTATATAAATATTTATAATCGTTATAAATGTTATAGATAGAAAAATGAATTTCACTATTCATGGAGACGTTAGGTCATAGGTTTGCATGGACATTGTTTTCTTTTTTTTATAGAAATAATGAAAGAAAAGTAAATAATAATTAATAATTATTGAATAATTATTATATCTTATTGAAGATATTTGTTAATTAAACACATCCTCACTACCATAACTAAAAAATATAAATGAAAAACAATTCACATCGCTTCTTGGAAGCGGTGGTTCACACATACGCACAAATGACGTTATCATTATCGAATGGATTGGAAAGTAAGAAGGTAGATATTTTATTATAATTAAAAGAGAGTAATTATTTCATAAATAGTATACATAAAAATTAAAATGATTATAATAATCATACATGAACTATTTTTATGTAAAATGAATTGTATTGGTGCATGGAAATAGTAGGACGTACATATGCACAAGCAATATGCTCACACACTAATTGATATAAATATTATAGAAAAAGGTTATTTAGTAAACATAATTAAATTTATATAATCTTAAAATAGTAATTATATTATTTTATGAATAATATATTAGATGTAGTGGTGGTAAATGATGAATTTAAAAGAAAGTGATCTTTTAAAGAGATTACATTCTCTTTGAAACTGCTCCTTTTTATCTCCTCTTAAAATCTATAGGGATTTCCTTTTGGGATGAACATAACCTCTATAATGTTTCTACGGGAGTGGATAAGAGAGATTATCAGAGTTTTTTAGATATAATGCTCAAAGTCGCATGATTGAGATAAATGATGGGTTCCTTATTATAATTGTGTGGAGGGGAACTCTTGGAGTTTATTAAATAGTTAAAAATAATTAAAGTAATTATAATTTTAAATGGTATAACATTTTTTATAAGTCAAGAATTGATGGAATTGTATAATATATTTTTATTCTTTTCATTTTTTCATATTTTTTATTTTTTTAATATAATTTAATAAAATATTGTTTTAATAATATACTTATTTCCAATTTATACATTATTAAATTAATTTTACATTAAAATAAATAATGAAAATGTTGTTATTAAAATATAATAATATATGAAAACAAAAAAAATCCATATTCATCTACAATATATATTTGGTACACATAAAATTACACAAATTTTATTACCTATATTTTTTTAAATCATTTATTATGTTTTTTATTAAATGTTTAAATAATTCATTATTCATGCATATGAGTATATGGTCGGTATATTATAACTAAAAAATCAGAAATAAATTTATTTCATGAAAATAATTTCCTTAATAGAAAATATAAACTTATATTCATTCATGACATTCTTTTTTGACTATATGGACACATATTATATATTTAAAACTATAAGAGGGACGTTTTTTAAAATTAATTGATTTTAAAAATATATAGGTAATTTTCAAGGAAAAGAGTCTCTAAAATTATTTAATCTCAACAATTATGTCATAAAGGGTAGAATTACCTTCGTATAACAAGAAATATGAAAAAAAATATTATTCCCTTATCACTATGTTTTAACCGAGCTTAACGTTATTTACCCTTAACCAGAGGGATAAATATTATGAAGATTACTATTAATATTGACCAAACCTAAAAGGGATGTATTTATCATATTTTGTACCACGTAATTTGAAATATAGAATATATTTAATTAAATTTAATACAGATATGTATAGTTAATTATTTATAAAATAAGGGTGCAGTATGCCCCAGAAACCTCTTCTAGAGAAATAAATTTTTATAATTAAACATAGTTTATTGTTATCCAATTCATAAAAAAAAGATAAATTGACCTCAAAGTTTTTTTTATAAGAATATAATATATATATTAATAAGAAAACATCATAAACACTAAAATACTTATTTTATAAAAATACATTATGTGCATAAAATTATTATTTTTACAATATATCTTTTATGTATAAATGATTTTAATTGTAATTTATAATTAATCAATACCAAATGAATTAATTTTAGTTGTATATACATGATAGGTTTTTCATCATTTAGTTATTACTATTCATACCCTCCAATTAAATGTCTAGGAAATAATTAACACATAATAATATTTAAATAGTATCTAGAGGTTTGTTTAAACTCAGTGTTGGATATAATGAAAGCTATAAAAATAATTAAAATCTTCTAAAAAATATATTTTATTAAATATTGTGGTGTTATATTTATAATAATTTAAAAACATTTATTCCATTTTTTTAATATATTCTTTCATTATTTTCAATGAATTATTTGAGTGCTTGATAAATGATTCTGAAATGTCATGGTGTGTTTGATGAAATTCCTTCAGAAATGAATTTTCAAATAAGGTGTATATTTCATGAAACTAATATCTATAATATAAATGATTTAATTCAATCATTATTTTTATTATAAATATTTAAATGATATGAAATGAAATTTTTAATGATTTTTATTTAAATTGTGTGATTTCGATGCCATTTTTATAATGAATACAATTTGATGCTGGTTTCTGAAATGAAAATCAATGTTTTAAAAAATGAACCTGAAAAAATGATATTAATCAGGATATAATTTTATATTTATTGAAATGAATGATATCCTCTAGTACACACTATTACCATTTAGAATATAGAAGCCTAGGTAGTATGTTGTGAGGATATACAAGCTTTGAAAAATAATATATAGAATGGATTTGATGATTATAACATTAACTAAACTATCAGAATTGATAATAGTTTATTATACCGGATACTATGATTATCTTACTAATCATAAAATAAATATTGTTTTTTTTTTCACTACATATGTCGTATTTCACTGAGTTTTTGTGGAACCTTATGAATAAATCTAACTAACCCCATGTGTTATTTCAAATTTCCAGTGATTGAAATTGATTATACATGATAATATTTTTTTTTTGATATTTATATTCATTCTTATTTTGATACAAATAATAGTTCATTTCTAATTTCACCAAGATGAAAATATTTCCCTATTTTGAAGAAAGTACCATTTTTTATTTTTTATACAATCTATTGAGATATTTTGAATACGGTGACTTTATTTGGACAATGAAAAGATTTACATAGATATGTGTTATTTGAATTCATAAAACTAGGTTTACATGATGTTTATTGATTAAAAAAATACTTTGTTAGATCCTACAGGGTTTTATTTCTCACACTATACCTATTCCATCATGAATTTATATACATTCCTTTTCTATATCTTGGAAATGTAAGTAAAATACTTAGAGAAGGTTGAGGTTCATGGTTTGTGGGGACATTGGAGTTGGATATGATTGGAATAGAATGTGATCATCTTATTTAATGGAGGTTCTTGGTTGATTCCATAATGGATTGACATGATTCATTTGGTTGACTTGTCTTTTTTTAGACGTAATTTTTTTACGTGTGGAAGATTTCCCTTGAGGGTTAATAAGAATATTTATTATTTATTATTTCATATTCACATCATTGTATTTATTGGTTACTCTTATGGTGAAATAATTTCCTCTTACTTGAATTTGATTCCATAAAAATAGTAATTAGACTATCAGGATTTTGAACACCCTTCAGAATGTGTCATGACTGATTCAAGTGCCATTTAGGTCGGTAAACATTCCATGATTGTGAAAAATTGTAATCAAGGATACTCATGTCATTTCATGATGTTTTTTTGATGTTTGGGATGCCTTAGTAAATAAGAGACTTGATTTTTGGGACTTATGGGTTAGTTTTTGAGTTCGTTTTTGGCCAAATCTCATCATAATAAAAATTTAGATAACATGGGGTATTAGTTAAAAGTGTTATTGGGGATGTTTTTTAATTTATTACAGATCATTTCCAATACATTGATATGGGAATTTTTTTGTCTTATTTTAATACATATTAATAGTATTTATGATCACATATCACATATATAACACTTTCTTTGTTATCTATTAATATTATTTACTACCATTCCCCCAAGAAGAATTTCAAAAAAAACTCAGTTAAGAGACACTGATGAAACAAAGAAAGAGGATCCCTCCATTTGATCATAACAATTTCATTTTTTTATAGTGATTCAGTCGTAAAACCTTAAATAAGTTGTTGTGATTATTACCATTAATCTTGTAGAGATTGTTCAACATAGGGTTGATATAAAAAATCATTCCTAGTAGATTCTTTATATCAATTGACCATATTTTCAAGGTACCCAAATTTTTCAAGAGAAAAATTGTTGATTAAATATTTTTGATAAACATCGTTAGTTTTTAGAGTTAGTAGATTCAGTTAAGGTGTATGTGTCATCTAAAAATATGATGTATGTTAGTATAATATGGTTGTATTATTTAGTTTCTTTAGGGAAAATTATTTTCTTATAGTGTAAATAATTCAAGTGTTTTTTATGGAAAAATAATATATGGATTTAATGGTTTTGGATAATTTAATAGAGTTTATTATCCTTTAGTAATATGATCATAATATGACCTAGTATGCCAACTATTTTTCCAAACATTTTCATTTCAAATGTATGTTAGTATTGAATGAGAAACTGAAATCATAGAGTTGTGATAGGGTAAATTGATTGGTTCTCTAATATCAAGTTTTCATATTGAAGCAAACCCCATATTCTTCTGTTTTCGAAAAATATATGTTGCAATAACAAGACTTGACTTATAATTTAGGGATTAATGGTGTTCCTCATACACCAAATGGTAGCTTGTGTGGTTCCATTGAAGGGATTAGAATGTGGGATGTTTCTCATGGTGGAAACCATAGTTATATATCATGGTATAATTATTCTTATAAGTCTTTATTGGGATCTGGAAAAGGACCAACAACCTATTTCTAATGTGGAATATTTGGGCACATAAATAATTCCTGCATAAAGGAAGTGGAGAAATATATATATTATGGGTTATCCTGTGACATGAATATTTGTTTTCCAAATTTTATCACTTTATGTAGTAGCATGGGATTGAAAGTACCAGTATGATTTGTGTAAAACTTCTCTACTTCAAGAATAAAAGGGTTATATCTCCAAGATGCAGGAATAATGAATCTTTACATAGTGGATGATTATCCCATGGAATCTTATGCTAGTCCTCTAATAGCGAGATGTACCATTAACATTGATTCATCTTTAGTAACAACATTATGTTTTTACTAGTTCCTCTCATTCATTCGTATCTACTCATATTTTGAATTTGGTGAATATTTATAATAATATCATGTATTATGTAATATAGAATGCAAATACTCTTGTGGTGAGGAGAGATTAGGGTCACTGATTCCCTTCATGTACTTTTTATTTATCAGAAATCATGATTTCTTTGGTATTTTTAATTCTCGATATGAATCCTATTTATTTCATTATCAGCATTTTTTTAATTATAAATCTTGTATCAATTCCTATCTTTGATGGATCTCCATTTGCGTCCTTGAGAGAGTGTGTCTTTTTTTAGGGATAATTTGACCCATGTTCAAGTTAATACAGGCCTATTTTAAAGGTTTTTGTAGGATGATATCCATGTCATCTTTTTAAATAGAGAAATAATATTCATTATGTGATCTTCCACGTATAGGGTTTTATTTTCCATATATTATTCCATTGGAATTTAATAGTATACCAGCATTGTGGGAGATGGAGATCTTTATAAACATGGAACTAGATATACATAAATTTTTATTGCATATTAATTAATGTAACTCAATAAACATAATAAGTTAAATACTTACTTGTATTACGTAATGTCCAAATTCTTCATTTGACCCACTGTATCACCATGGACAGTGATTTCACTTGTCACCAAGAAGGTTGAGGGAAGCCTTCACATTAACATTAATTAATGAAATCTAAATCAGGCTAGGATCCATAAAAATTATTTACTACCCCATTTTTAATATTTTCTAAGTAGCTAGATAAGTATAATTGGTTCTCAAAGATTAATATTCAGTTATGTTATCAAAATCATAGGATCAATTTGTTAGATATCTATAAGATTTAATTTAGGAGAAGATAAATCCTTTATGATTTTATTATTATGAATTTATGTTTAAACAATTATTCTATTATGTTTATTGAATATATAAATTTCTATTTCAGTTATTTCCTAAGTTATTCCCTTTTTAAATTTTTTTTATTACAATTTTTTAAACTAAAAGTGAGTAAGGTAGTGTATGTCATTTGAGAGAGGTTATTTATATCATTATAAATCTATAATATTATTCCAAATCATATAAATGAATATTATGTATTTGGGAGGAAATTTTAGTTGGACAAGTGGTTTCTAAATATACAATTTCAATTGATACTAAGAAGGTGAAAATTGTTTTGATATATGAGGATACACAATGCCACATTCACTTTTAGATCCAAATTGGATTGGAAGGTTATTATCACTAGTTTTTGATATTTTTATCAATGGTTTATTATCTATTGACCACTATCACTCATATGGTAATAAAGTTAATTTAGGATTCAAATTTATTTGATTCATTCAACGAATTGAATCAACATTTTACTTATTATCTAGTGTAGACTCTTTTGGAGTTCGGGTAAGGCTATGTGGTATTCTGTGATGCATCTGGATCAGGTTTGGGGAGCGTTCTCATGCAGTGTGATCATATGGTCTCTTTTGGTCATTTTCAATGTCATCCTATGGAGAATTACTATCCCACACTTTTTCATAATCATGTTACAATGATGTATTCTCTTAAGATTTAGTGGCATTAAATTATTATTGATTTTTTTTCATATACATTGATCATAAATGTTTGAGCTATATCTTCTTATAAATAGATATAAAGCATTGGTAGTGGTGATGGGTGGATTAAATGTATTCATTTGACATTGATTTTACATACACCCCTAGTAATGGTAATTTCATTGCTAATGGTTTAAGAAGGTAAATTATTTCATGGGATATAAAAAATTTTGATATTATTTCAATCTAATGGTTCTCTTTGTTTCTTTTCATTTGGGAATCTGAGATGATGAGAACGAGTTTATTCTAGGTGGTATCCTGTCAACATCCTACCTTCTTGAGATTATCTACTATTATTTGAATCATAATGATGATTATTTTGGAATAAAAATTTATTTGTATGGTGGAAGGACCATTGGTGAATCGTGTCTCTTTTTTGAGGGTATCTCTTACTCCAAAAACCGGTTTTTTATTATATTAATTACGAGTAAATTTGTGATGGATGATTCTCATCATTCATAGTAAGTGTTAAAACTAGTAAGAATCTAGATATTTTTTGTAATGATGCGATGAATCGATTAGAGAGGTATGGAATAGTTTTTTTGTTTTTTTTTCAAATTTTTATACCTGTCAGCATATTAATGTAGACTATCAAATGAATTAAGGGTTACATCAACCATTTCATGTGTGGACATGGATGTGGAATGTGTTGTTGATGAATTTTTTTAGTATTTTTCTACATACCCTATAAGGAATTAATGTGATTTGTGTTGTTATTGAACTATTGATTGAGTCAAAGCACATCATTCTAATTCATGGTACTACTAATGTTATGTACTTGAGGATTCTATATATGTAAAAGTTTATCATATTTAATAGAATTTTGTTTTGTGTGTTTTTAAATAGGGATACCCAATTCACATATCATTTTTGAGAGGCCCCCAAGAGGAAATACGATCTTAGGTAATGTTGATCATGAAATACCATCCTTAGATAGATGTCCATATGGAATGGGATATACAAAATCTGGACGACATGTTTCATTTTTATGTCATTTTATTTCAAGGATCATGGTATTTCTATTTGAGAATGGATATTTTTTCCTATATTAAAACCTTCAAATCATTTATAAATATGGATCCCTTTGACGCCTTGTATATCTAATCTTGTAAACATCCACCATATTTGATATCGATCAGTGTTGATACCCTTGATTGAACATGTTTCATCTAATATATTATAGATAAAATTAATGTCATTCCTTATATTATAGTGATTGAAATAATATAGTATGTGTCTTATGTTGATCATTATTAATTCCCATTAATGTTCTCATTTAGTGAAAATATTTTTAAGATCGTCACATTGGTTGGTCATCAATAGCTTGAAAGATATGGAATGATGGAGACTAGATATTTTGGACAAATTTTTATTTATTGAGAGGATTGGAAATGTGGAATACCTTTTATCCATTCCACCAAAAATGAAATTTATACCTGATGATTTTATTATATCACATCTCCAGATATATCTTTCATACTCGTATCTTGTTTTGAGTTGAGAATTCCTTGATGTGAAACTTGATTTATTATAGAATGAATAGCCAATTTATAATATTGATTCTCAGATTAATATTCTTTGTGGAATGTACAAACCCTTTGTTCTATAATTTTATAAGTTTTATTTTAATTCTCCTGATATGTGGGAGAATCATGATTTTAGGATAAAGTAGTGGCCTCATCATTAATATTTGGATATTTCATGGAAATATTTCTATGTGATGAAAATTTATATGGTGGGGAGAATTGGGACATCATGATGCTCACATTAATATATATACACATTCATTTATTAAGAACATAATCAATTTTAGACTTCTCCTTATATGTTTTTAATATTTTATAAATTTTTAGATGTTTAATACAATGTTCATGGTTGGAGATTGATCATAAAATAACATGTTTTTTGTCCCAAGAAATATAGAACCTTGTGTTGTATTCCCAAAAGAGGGTGCACATTTAGCCACATTATTATTAAAAACCATTTTC
Organism: Viscum album; assembly: GCA_963277665.1. Lineage (NCBI taxonomy): Eukaryota > Viridiplantae > Streptophyta > Magnoliopsida > Santalales > Viscaceae > Viscum > Viscum album. The sequence goes on along the minus strand of OY728136.1, from coordinate 194,446,016 downwards.
TCTACCATAAGGAACCATGAAAAATTGGATAGTGTGGTTATGTATGGTCAACACATACTTTTTAATATATGTACCAAAACTATTAAACTCTTCCAGTAACCAAGAATATGTAACATGATTATTTAGACCAAGTGGTTCATTTCTAATCTAAGAGTCAATATGTGTTGGAGATGAAGTGATGATAATTTTATAATTTATTTTTTTTCATTAAATTGAAATATATTTTTTAAATCATCAATTATACTTTAAAATGGTATAATTTTTATGTTTATCTTCTATGAAACTAAATTCAAGTGTTGGTGGGTGAAGAATCACTGTCTATAAAATTTTATTGACGTCGTAAAAGTCCTTTCAAATTGAGCATAATGTTTTTGAAAATTAACTAATTAATTTTGAGTTAATATAGAAACATACATTATGGAAAAAATGGGAATCTAATTACTTTGGTAAATGTATGGAGGAAAGTGTCTTGTTTTGTAAGGGTAAACCGACATGTATATGGGTATCCTACCTAATGAGTATGGGTATCCATGAGAACTTTTTTCTTTATAAAGAGACATATTAACTTGTTTAACTATAATCTTCTCAGTAAAATTATTATATAAAGGTCAAGTGACACCTATTTATAGTTAATAGATGATATTTATTATTACATGTGTAATGAAGTGAAGCTACATATGGGTACCCGTGAAACCAGCATAAGGAAAACCTAACCTATATTAAGGTAGTCGTGTGGCTATTTAGGGGTATCTCTTTATTTAATTATATCCAAAAATTTCATAATAATAAATATGGAAACAATCAATAATGAATTCCTTATTTTAAGAGTCTTTTTCCTCAATATTCATTCATTAAAGGGGTTTCAACACATGATCATCAGACAATATATAATCATTCAATTTTTTTGATACTAATAAATGAATATATTTACATGAAAATAATTATATACTATGTGGGTTTATTAGTGTTTTAATTTCATTTTAATCACATTAAGATAAGGATTTTCTCAAGAAGATCGTGTGTTTTTTATATATTAAAATTTGGGAAGTACAGAGATTTTCAAGATAATTAAAATATAAATGGCATGGAATACTTTTTATGGATTTAAAAATATCCACAACATGGTATATTTATTATTGTTTAGAATGAGAATGAAATACATTTCATAGGTTGTGGAACTCCCCTATAAAAGGATTAGAATCAGGGCTAAGGGGTTTCCTTCCATTCTATGAATCTCTCATTTTTTCGGAGAGAAGTAAAGAATGTAAAATATTTCAATATGTGTGAGTAATAATAAAATTATCTTACAACAATTTAACTTATGACTTCAAAAAAATGTGTTTTTAAATAAACATGTGAATTTGTGGAGAGTGATTGATATAAAAAATAGTGCATTCATACATAAATTCATAGTCACTTGACAGAAAAATGAAATATAATAACTAAATATAGATTGTAAAAGAATAATTAATAAAAAATATTATCTTTGAAATGGTATTGGATTATAAGTCTATCAAAATTTTCCATGAATTATGTTGGTTGTGATTTGATTGATTTAGATTACATAATATTTGAGAGGAGTATCAAGGCCAACAGAACTGATACTTATCGTTGATTGATACCTTGAAGAATTGAACATGAGAAAAACTAATACCATATGCTCATGTAATAACACTATAATTAAGAATATGGAAAAGAATTATAGTTTCGGAACAAACCTAGATTAGGGAAGACATATTTTAATTAGTGTAGGAAGAAAATGATGTCTTACTATTGGTTCTAAAATAAGGGAATAATTATTCTATTTGGTGCTAGATGTGGCAGAATACAATGGGATTATATGTTGATTAGATGAGGATAGTCTGTGTTTTTAATCACTTCATTGATAATTATTAATCATTCTCAGGGGGTTAAACCAACATAGAATGGAGTATGATGTTGTGTCAAATCATATAAATATCTATGTATATATCACTACAATATAATAATGACACACTATGTGATATTGATAGATAATATTGAGTGGATAAAGAATCATTACTTCTATGATTGGATTCATTTTAAGAATGATAATTTAAAAAATGAAACCACTATTTCACCCCCTCCCCTAGTGGTCAATCCTTGCTAGTGAAATTCATGTTATATCAGAATTTTTTCCTATAAACATCTATGATTTTTTGTAGGAGATAGAGAGTCATATCTCTATTAGTAGTCAATGTGTTCTACCATTTTATGAGAATAACTACCATGACTAGAGTAATAGGATGCTACCCTATCTCCTATCACATGGCCCATAAATGAAATATAATGTACAAGTGGGGCTTCCACCCATTATTGATGATACTAAAATGACACACTTTGGTATGAGAAACATTAAGTTAGATGGAAAGGATCAAAATTCCATATTTATAACTCTATAAGAGAATATCTACACAATGTTCATGAGTTTATAGACTTTCATGGAGTTATAGGGAAGACTAAGAATTATTTATGAACACATTTTTAAAGTTAGGGATTCCAAAATAAAATTTTATAGGACTGATTTTCGGGTCATCTAAATAGCAGATGAATAAAATATTGATTATTATTTCGCAATAGTAAAGGATATGTTTAAAAACTTTAAGGATTTGGTGAGAATCTGGATGAATCTATCATTATCAAAAAATTATGGGGAGTTTTACAAATAATATTTATTCAATTTACTCAGTCGTAGAATAAATATATTATCCATCCCTTGATAAATTACAACAAAATTTCATATATTTTGAGTTGAAAATACTTCTATCTTTTAAAAAAATTAAAAAAATGAAAAAAAATTCAAATCAATGTGGACATGAAAAAATAAAAAAAATTAGTGGTTGATAAATTGGATGACTTAGACGATGAATATGATGAAATATATAATCAAATTATTAATCATAGATCTAAAGGATTAAAATAGAATGTATATAAAACAAATAAAATGCTTCAACTATGGTGACATTAGTAATTTATATATTAAACCACAAAAAATTAATTTTTGTAAATAGGAATAAAAATTTGAATAAGAAGAATAGAGACTTAAAAAACATAAATGTTGTATGAAGATGAAAAATCACCACAATAATAAAAAGTTAAATATTTTGATAAATAATGAGAATGAATTATCACAAATTTTTTATAAGGATGGTGAATTTGGTTTACATTCTCATGTAATACAAGGAAAATATTAATCATTTAGTAGCGATGATGGAGAATAATAGATATTAAATTAGTTGGAGTTGAATGAAAATTTATAATAATTCATGGGATAGATAAAATTCATCAAGAATGAAAAGTTGAATCCTGAGAAATAAAATGGAATTGTGTTTTCTAAGAAGAAAGATATAAGAAAGAATGAAATATCATATTTTGATGATATAAAGTAGCACAAATATAGGGAATATGAAAATAAAAATATTATCATACATATAAAAAGGAACTAGGTATAAAGGAACATAATGTTTTCGAATAATAGTCTCTATTCCTCATAATACAATTTGATTTAAAAAAAATTTGAGAGTACTTCAATCAATTAGTATAATTTAATGAAGAATCTTCTCAACATTAGGTGATTAAGGTTTCTAATAATTAGGTAAAATGGTACCTTATAAGATATATTCATTATAACTAACAATATAGGCCATAAAAACAGGTATACATGGTTTTCCCATGAAATGTAATATGAAAATATCAACATCAAATGACATGAATAATAACAAAATAAGTATTAAAACACCTATACAATGTAAAGATGAGTATGAAATATTAATGTGGAAACAAAAATTTGGAGAGATATTTAACTAATAATGAGGAAAAAAGTTTCAATGTTTTTAGTGTTTTTGTAAGCATAACCAAAAAATCTATTCTTATGGGTAATATAGACCTCGAACAGTATAGAAGAAAGAACCAAGTTGAAGTATCATTGAGCATATAGGAAAAATATCAAAGAAAAAAACATATGACTATAACTAGATCACATGTAATAAACAAAAAAAACTCATCTTCTTGAATATTTTTTTGAAATACATAGATTGAAATGTTATAATGATTAGTTATGTAAGATAAGGTTGGAATGGTAGTTTCTAGATTCTATTAAAGGGAATATGTTTCAAATGAAAATAGTGGAAAGTCATCTGATGATTCTGAGAATACTAAGATTATAAACTAATTGGGCCTTATTTTCTAGAAAAATTAACTATTAGTGGATAAAAAATTAAATGTAACTAAAACAAATATAGAGATAAAGTAAAGAAAAAATATTTAAAAATCGAGTTCAATAATGATGGAAATCTTTACACAATTGGAATCATTATGATCTAGATAAGTGAGATTGGAAGACATGACTGGATTGGAAAGAGATGGACCTCTCAATAAAATTTTTATTCCTAGAAAACCTATACGTTCATTATTAATACATATAATTCTACATGATTATAGCTAACATAAAAGGAATTAAATGGGAAGGTTAGGTCTTTCACATACATATTATAATGATGATGATTCATTTCATAGTTTATCATGGTTTGAAACTCCCCATGATGAATCCGATGACTACATCCATTAAGTAGTAGATTTCATGATATTTGAGTCATGAAAATAACACATTTTTACCCTCCTTTAACACTATCATTGTAATAACTTTTGAAGAGTTCTATTTGATGATACGAGAAGATAAAGTGGGGGTTATTCTACTTCAACTGAAGTTTCTGATGTCTTTGTTGAAGTGTGTATCTAATTTTTCTGTTCCTTGATAAATATGATTAAATATATCCCTTGAAATGAGAAATAAGAATTTTTAGTCATCATTTCTCAAGAATTTTATTTTATTGATAACATAGAAAACCTTGGTGGTATCTCTATTTTTTTCTATATGAGGTCAGCATACTTAGTCATAGAATATTCCAACAGATGGATATTTACTAATAGAACCATAAGGTATTATCTTTCTCTCTAAAAATGTTTAAGTTAATATTGAATTCCTCAAATAATGGAAAGAAATATATGATAATACCCACACATTATCATTTGAATTTTATTTTAAATTAATTGATAATATAAGTTTTCACTCATATTGAAAATAAATATTTGAGTAGATATTTGAATCAAAATACATTGTGGTTGGGGTGTTGAGACAAAATGTTTCATTTTATGTTAATGAGTAAATATTTATGTGAGAGAAAGTGGTGACTATAAGAGAATTATTAGAGAATAAATTAATGATGTTGGCTCCCATTCATGATAAATTATCCTTTAAAATGTGATGATTCTTGTGATGAACTTCATAGAAACTAACAAATAATTGTTGTGGGTGTAAAAACATTGTTAGAAATTTTATATTGAATTTTTAAGGCCATCTGAATTGATTTAGAAGTGTTTTATATTTATCTAAATAATTTTTAGTCAAAATAGATGCATACATAAAGGTAAAATTGATATTTATATTACATTTTTAATGGTAATGAAGAAATTGTCTTGCTAAATAATGGAACCCTTCTGTATGTAAGGGTAGCCATAGTGTTTTACTTATTTCATAAAAGTAAACCCTAATTATTTGAAGGGAAATACACTCAATAAACAGGCTACGTAAGGGTTATGGGACAACCACATAGGGGTAATGGAGGCTATGTAAGGGTACTTGTTTAAAGGTGTGAAACAATATAAGCGTGTCTTGGAAACATATTTAAGGGTAAAAAATTATGTATAAATTTATCTGTGAGGATGTATACTGAAATCATCTTGCATAAGGGAAGTACCCACTTGTACAAGGTTAAAGATTTGGGCAGTCAACATAACATAACATATTCAAATTGGAATCATATTTAACAATTAGGCATGGATGTATTTACAATGTGCTAAATCAAGACACAATGAGATCATTTTATGTCATGGACATTTTGAAATGAGTATATTAACATAAAGATAATTTGAGGTAGTGTGGGAGCATGAGTTAATGCTTGCAATCATCATTACATGAACGTGAGGCATTGATCACAAAGATGATATATTTTTTCATATAGAAATATTTTTTAAATTATATGATATCATAGGCGAATCAAAATTGTTTAAAACTGATTATTTTTCATGGTTTTGAAAATATCCCCCACATGGAATATTTCATTGAGTTTCCAGGTGGAGTGAAACATTGAGCTGATGTGATGTAACACTCCAATAAAAGGAGAAACATTGATTCCAAGGGAGATACTTCCATTCTTTGAGGCTCTTACTTTCAAGTGGGAAAGAAGAACCATGTATATTTCTTATTTCAAAATGGAGATGAAGTTTCCACTACATATTATCTTCTAACTCTTACAATCAGAATATTTTAGAAGATATTTAAGACATTTGATGAATCACTTCATCTTTCTTAATGAATAATTTCGTGAATCCATCATGGTTTGAGAAATTTACTATGATATTGTGACTTGGTTTCATGATAAGGAAGGCATGAATAGTAAGGTTAGGTGAATCATTCCATGTTTGAATGATCTTTATGCACAAGGGAGGAATTTTCATGGGGAAAGGAAATGAGTTCAAGAATTTCCATCTTAATATATAGTATCATGAAATAATAATCAAAATAAAATAAATAAATTTATATTTCACATATAATATTATGGAAAAATCATATGTTCAGGGTTTTTTTATAAGAATATTGTGAAATTAATGAATTAATTAATCTAGTTGATATTTGGGGGAATCATTCTATATAATATATGAGAAGAGTGTTGTGGCCAAAATGTCTTCTAGATATTGCTCTTGAAGACCGTGAATTATTTTAGATGAGAAAACCTCCCCATGTACTCTAATAGAAGAAATCTATCATCCCAAATGTTGGGTATATTTCTAGATATGAATTAAACCTAAAAAGAGAATAAGTATTTTAGATGGTGTAGGATGAGTAGTATATATTTTAGTTGGTTCTGGTTGATGTGAAAAATATTATGGTCGGTACTCGAAGAGGAGGGATATAGTGGGATTCTGTGATGATCAGAATGGGATAGTTTTTAGTGGTAATAAATTGTTTCATACTAAAGAATCATTATTGTTGGGTATTACCATTGAAATATGGATTGGAATTTTATTCTAAAAATTGAAAATACTAATATGTTTCTCTCTATATTGTTAATAATTGACAAGATTTAATATTGACATATAATGTTGAGTATATCTAGAACATTCTCATTTTTTAGAGGAAGAATTAAAATAAAGATAATTCTTAAAATGATATATTTATTTTGATTTTTAGAGAATTAATACTCATTAGAATAGCGTATTTATTTTGAGATGGATATAATATCTCACCCAATGGGATACCCCATGGAGTTTTTTGGGATTCCTTACCTCATAGTGATTTTTTTGTGAGTTTTGATCATTAGATCCAGTTTTTTTATAGGTATAATCATGTATCTCATAGTTCATCAATGATATTATATATCCATACATACTTATATAATCAAAACCATAGATCTGGTCTATCTATTCAAGATCTATGGTTTTCCTATTTATCAAATTGGGGTTCTTATTGATCTATCATGGGTTTCAGATTCATTGTACGGATCCCTATTTATTTTTGTGAATTCATTAATAAATCATTGAGGTACGTGTTTTCTATTTATATTATTGTTCATTTGATGATTATTTAAGTCTTCTTATTTGATAAATTATGTTCTTTGATACTCCCATGATCATTTTATCCATCAAACATATTATGTTGGATCCCTTTCTATGTTTCAAAATGTTTTTTAATTAAAGTAGTTAGGTAAATAAGAAAAATCATATCATTTAAAAATATTTATGCTTCTCTAATTTTTATATAGATTTCTATTTAAATTAGAAATAATGATTTGGTCCTTGAAAAATAATTTTCAAATGTCTTTGTGTGTGATGAGTATTCTTTTGAATTTTTCATATCAAATAATGCGTTGATTTTTGAAAAATTAAATTAAATTAAACATAATAGATTAAAGATTAAATTTGATGATGAATATAGAAAACATATGATATTATTTTTTATGATTTCGAATTATTGAAATGAATTGAATGGAATGAGTATTAATTAACACCACTATAAAGTAGTTATGATAATTAAATATTATTGTTTAAAAAAAGATCTTTTGTCCAATTAAAATAATTGATTGAAATTATTTGTGATTGATTATAATGACTTATATCTCAATGTATGATTGATTAACTTGAAGCACATGGGATATTAAGTATTTAGGTTTGAGTTTAGGCATACTAGTTAAATTGCTACATAATAATTATTTTATTATGAAAATGCTAACTAAAATGTTTTAAGGGAAATAAGTTTATTCTTCAGGATTCCTTCTTCTTCCCACTGGCACTAAGATATCATTACTGTGCTCACATATGAGGAAAAATTTCATAGATTTTATGTAGAATATTATGACCCAAACTAAAAATTCATTGGTGTTACTACAGAAAATCCTGGTTTCAAATTGATTATAAAATCATTGTTTAATTGATATCATTATTCATTACATTTTGACGGAAATTATTATTCATGGATCCTTTGAAAAAGATAATTATATTAGAATATTTTTAGGGAAATTCTATTATGTCAATGGTTTATATTAACCATTTAAATATCCTGAAATAATGTTTTTATTTGAACTATGAAAATATTTCCATGACATGTTTTTTCATAAATTTAGCATATTTGGTGAACATGGTATAGATTTCTTATAGAATACATGGTATGATACAAATAGGATTTTTTCCACAAACCCAAATTTTTCCATCATGAATTTTAATCCCTTATTCTTTCTAGTCTATTGAATGTTAAGGAACATATTTTAGAGGGTACATGTTCATTTTTATTGGGTTGTTAGGAATTTATAGTGACCGGTGGAGCATGGGGTCCAATTATTACATAGAGAATACATGATATTGAATTTATGATTTGACATGATGGGATGGGTTCAAATACCATTTTTTAAACTTTTATCTATATATTTATGGTAATTTTCTCTAGAGGAGTGTTTGATATATCAAAAACTAATTGTTTCTTATCCACTATTTTTTCTTGATTGTTTATTCTTATTGAAATAACCACCCACCATGTTTTTATTAAATGACTATTCACTAATTATCATCCCCTGAGAATCAGAAATTCCACAAAAAAATGTCACGATTAATTTGGGTACAATTTTGGTGGGTTAAAAGAGTTAGTTCATGAAACTATCATCCCAATGCTGTTTGATTCTTCGTTTAACATTCAGATAAATTTGAATGTGATTATGAGAGTTCATATAGAATGGTAATAAAACATCATTATTGAAATAAAATGAAATTCTTGTGCAGAAAGTATTTTAAATAGTCCCAAATATGCATATGTGATTATAATATTATGATGATAAATTTAATATCAATGTTATTTATATACGATTAGTTATTTTATTATTATTTATTGACTATCATGAACTATATTAATTTCATTTAATTAAACGATTATCAATACATTTTAGAAATTGAAATAGTATTTAATATAACTAATATCATCATATTAAGAAAAAATAATATTTTTATAACCATCCCTAAAGTTAGTGGAGAGAAATGACGTAAACTGTTTATAGAGGTGGTGAACAAACTGTATTGTGAACAACATTTCCATTTTATAATGAAATATGAAGAGGAAAGATGGTGGATAATCCAATTACACATGAAAATTGGAGTATATATATATATATGAATGTGGATCCATTAATCCATGTATATTGTAATTTTTTATATGATGAGGTCTATGAACATTTTAAATTCTCAGTTTACTATATCACTTTACCCTTTGGAAGTCTCCTCTTTATATTCCATTTAAGGAAAATTCATGTGTACCTTTTTCATGAATAAGGATTCTAAGGATGTGAAGGAGATATGGGGATGAAATTTTATAGAGCTTTGGAAAAGTATAAAATTTAGAATGTGTGGGGATAATGGGTGGTGTTGGTTATATTATTAAGAGGTGGAGAGGGGTATTTTAAAAAAAATCATTAGTTGATTATTTGTTTCTCTGTACAACCAATAGTGTTTAATTTTATGACTATATATAAAATTAAAACATGTGTGTTTTAACTAAGGGTTCATTAAATCATTCATGAATTATATGTCTATATATTTAGCATATAATATTAAATATAATTTTTTTCTTTTTTCACAATTCACCAAAAAATTCAACTATTATAGAAAAATAACAAAAACAAATTAACCAATTTTTTACATGTTATAAAAATAAATTTCAAAGAATGGGATTGTTAGTTTTTAATCAAATGTTTTATTTATTTTATAAATACAAATGTTAATATTATAATATATTTTTAGACACTTTGAAATATTATTTATGGTTTTATAAAATTACATTATTATTATTGAACATAATATTATTTTATAAACACATTATATGAAGATAAATTTTATTTAAAAAAATTATATTTTTTAGTAAAAAAATTGTTTTATAAAAATTAAAACACATGTTTAATCAATATTAAAACTTTTATTTATTTATTTAATGGTATAAATATTACATATTTTCATTTTAAAATATAACAAATGAAATTTTTTAATTATATAAAATATTTTATATTCTAATAGTCAGCCTATTATTCATAATGGTCAGATTGTTGTTTCAATGGTCATATTTTTTGTAACAAGTATAACTGAGGTGACATGACACATCACCTGCTTTGGACCTCCAGAAGTAATGAAGCTCACATCCAATCACCATGGGCTAGTGACAATCACCTAAAAATCAATATAAGAAATTTTGGAAATTACCTAATATTTGACATCACCGAGATGTATTTCTTGTACCAATGGAAGAATATAAACTCAAATCATCAAAAAAAGATTGCCTAAATACAAACATAAGACATAAAAAAATTCCAAATGGTACAAAACTAATGAAAAACTATGAACCAGTAGTCTATATGGGTATGATGGTATTTCAACACCATCATAAACTGACTAAAGACAATGCATACTTGGACATGTCACCAAGTGACATGATCCCATTCCCATTAACTGAGTCCGATAAAACCAAATACATATACACCCAAAGGAATATGTAATGTGTAATTAAACATATAGTTGGATACCATCGTCAATCTATACAATGTATTGGACATGAAATTGTTAGTTATATATTTATAAAAATAAAGCTTCATTAATAAGAATATATGAAAACCCATTTTTGTAAAACATCCACATTGTTTCTATTTTTAAAATATTCTATTTCTCAAGACCTATGAAGTAAGAAGTAAAATATTTTAGGCTAAATGAAGGTAAATTACAAAAATATCATTCATATTAAAATATTTGGGAATGTAAAAAACCATCATCCATGTAGTGTCTAATAACAATGGAAAAATGGGATGAAAGATGGAGTCTATACTACCAGGACATCAATGGGACTCTTGAATATAATGTGAGTGTTTAATACTTTCTAAAACACATATAAAAAATTATTCCCCAATTTAAAATGTCTACCAATATATGAAATATGGTTGAATCCAAAAATATTCAAAATATATTTGTACAATTTTATTGAACACTTAAAGTTTTTAAAAAATATTTTAAAATAAAACCAGTTTAAAACCTTTCTCATCACCAATAAAGATCATGTAAGAATAATTTATTTCAATTTTCACCTAGGAAACCTTATACAAATCGATTTTACATAACAATGCAAATTTATAATAAAATAAATTTCATGTATTCGATGGGAATGAATTTAATGGATATAGAGACATACCGTTCTAGTAGAGGAAACACAAATACCATGAAAATTGGTGATGGGGAATGTGCTGATCATGTTCCTATAAGCCTATATCTATAACTAGCATCCCAAATTACACATAAAACCCTCTAGATCTAAAAACCCAACAAATTTTGATTCTAGTGGTTCAAATAGAAGATATATTTAAAAGGATATATTGAAAATGAGGTGATATCAAGAGGTTATTAACCTTTAAATTTATGATATCATACCAAACTAGTGGAGAGTAATCATGTTTTTTATGATGAAATCTCTTAGAGTATTCATGAATGGTTGGGTCATGATAAATATATATTAGGAAGAGATTAGAGAAAAAAACCAATTGTATAAGGGTAATTTTATATTAATTGAAAACATTCATGGGTCACTTGGTTAGACTATAATGTTATAGAAAACATATGATAACTATGTGGTAGATACATCAATAATAAAAGAAAAGTGAAAAATTTACTTGCAATAGACTTATAATTATACAAACCATGATAAAGCATGAGGCGACCTCTGGATCCAAGACTATTCATCAACATGGTTTTCCGGTCAACTCACATGATGATAGATACAATACTAAAAACTAATAAAATTACCACTCAATAAAAATTATCCATATCACATAGTTACCACATAGTTATAATATACTTACTACCAACCCTGCACAAACCATGTGTATGGAATGTTTCGAAAAAGAATTCCAAATTCTCATTTTCAAGCATTGAAAAGTATTTAGGACCACAAAATAAAAAATCTATTCCAAAAATTAAAACATAAATTTTACCTAAAGAGAATCCAATTTCTCCAAACCATAAATAATTGTTCACCATGAAAATGCTCAAGAGTATGGACTCATAAAAAGTGAAGGCCACCACTACCTCATAAATGTTTTCATCTCCCATGCAATGTGGCTATCCCATATGCACTGCCATATTACATGGGCAATTTGAAAAATTTTATAGTAGTGTAACTTATTATGATGATCACTAATTAAAATTGGTTTCTTAGCCAATATGGTGATAGAATCTTGATTTACATCCTCTAATTAAATCACCTAGGACAGATCTAGTAGATACATCCTTCATTGGGAAACATGAAACACATCATGAATTGATATCAAGATAGATGTCATGTCCAATAGATAATATACCAATCCAATTTTTTTATTGATATATAATGGTAAAATAAAACATATAGAAAACATATGTTTCCTTCCCCAGAAAATATGGATCAGTAGTGGACACACTCTTAGATAAATTTGAGCATCACCCTCTAAAGCCAAAAGCTGATGACAACGGTCCGTATAGGATTCATTAAAACCCTTAGATTTATATAACCACCATTAAATCCTTTTATACATATACATCATCCCTTAGAAAATACACATTCCAAAAAATAACATCCCTCCTAAATCCTCCCATCAAGAATGTGATATAAATGGAAACTTACACAACCCTTAAAAGGGATCCATTATAATAGAGTCTTAATAACTATGGTTATTAAATAACTCAACCAATGATAAATGATTTTCCTAATGTCCACTAAATTCTATCATGCATAACAAAATCATATTCCCATGGATGATAATGAATTACTCATTCATCCTATCATTTTTAGGGTGATACATTGTGCTAAATTTTAATTGGGTTCCTATCACTCTTCAAAACCCTTCTAAAACCAGGATGTAATCCTAGGATCCTGGTCAGAAATAGTCATAAATGTCACTCTATAGAACGTCATAATATCTTAAACATGCCTGATTATAATTTATTATACCTTTATAATTAACTTAATAGGATGAAAATGATATTATATAGTGATTCAATGGATGAAAATCCAAATAGTTTCATTTCCAATAGGATTTGGAGGTAGTATAATCTTTACTTATATGGATATTTCATTATATTTACCAACTAAAATATATAAGGGACTCAATAAAATGTATGGTATCAAGTGCTTAACCATTGTTTTCTGGTATGTAAGGAATCACAACATGAAGTATAAAATCATTCACCTCAACATTAGAATCCAACATTAATGACTCAAATCAGGATGAAACATGGCATTACTGGTGAAAAACTGTGCAATTAGAGTGATTTACATTTTCGATCAACTTTTTCCTTTGGGATATTGGAAGAAAAAATTTTCTTTGAAAACTCATGAAATTTTTTGAAAGACCAAGACCATAAAACTATGGTCACCCACTGTATAAAAGCTTACTAGATTACTGACAAAACACATATGATTATTTCCAAATATCAATATAATCATCGAATGGAAATTTAACACTGAAAAAAACATAATAACACCATCCTTTATATCATGTCCCCTAATAATATCATCTAAAAATGTCTAATCAGAGAACATGCTACCACTGGTTCCTTTAGGAAATGATTCAAAATGTTCATAATCAATGTGTTGATCACTACATTCAATTATATAGGTGTATATAGAATATAATAATTAAAATTATGAATATAATCAAACTTTAATTTCTATTGAATGTTCAGATACCTCAGAGTGAAAAATCTAATCTAGGGTATTATGATATGGATATAGCATAAACCTCTCCCCAATGATACAGTATAAAAATGAATTAAGAGTTTCCACCATGATTTCCAAATTAATTTCATGGGTAGGGCACATATTTTAATAAGGAAATAATGGGAGATAGAAATAGTCAGCCTCCTAATTTCCCTACATCAAGAATAACCCCAACCCCAAACCTAAGGCACCACAATAAACATAATAAGTCCAAAATATATTATGAATAAATAGAACATGATATGAAGAAAACATTAATTTAAACTCACCAAAAAATATTTTCATTTCTCCCTCCATTAAAACATAACACTCATATAGGTCAACTTTTACATTGGATATGTTTTCTAATGAAAATTTTTAACAAGGCTTTGTACTAGCCTACTAAACCCAATAATATTCGAATTTTAAACAAATTTTGGGGTTTTTATGTGGTCATAAAATCAAAAATATGTTTGATATCCAATTAGATTCCCCTCTCTGTTATCAGGTGGATCAAAATATTATCTTCCACGATATAAAATTCACAATTGGATAGATTCCAAAACAAATCATGTTCTTTCAAGATTATAAGGATGACATCCAAATGATCTTTATGTTTATTATGTAACAATATTTCATTGAAATATCATCCATTCTGACTATTATTAAAGGTTCCATGAACCCATGAATGTTTTTTAATAAATTCCAAAAATAATAAATGAATGTTATAATGACTAAATGGAATAACTTGTAACATAAAATTCCTACACTATATCTTAAATGATGTCTTAGGAATATCATCTCCTGGAAATATTAATTGATGATACCCTGATCATAGAAAAATATTATAAAATAATTTTTCTACTTTCAGTTAAAAAAATATATCATCATACCCAATATATTGTTATCTTTTCATAACTATCACCAAATTACGATTTTGTTATTCAACACAATGATAAAGGTTTCCATCAATTTTCTTTTAACATAGTACTATAAAAAAATACATTCTAGGTTGAATATATCCATCATCATCAGAATCTTGATAATGTATTTAATCATCTATAACTCAGTGCCTAGAATATGTTACTAAATTTTAGATATGTGTATTATCCTAGAGAGAATGTCAATAGTGTAATCAACCTCCCTCTAGGGTGTAATCATAGAAGAATTATCATGAAAGGCCTCATGGTTTTCCCCCACCAACGTAATAATAAAAATTATAAACAATGATATAAATGAAATCAAGAAACATATTAAAAAACTTACATAGTACCATTATAGTACACAGAATAACATTCGCCACTCTCCTTGATTAAGGATCCCATTCACCATAGAAGACATGAGGGAATCTTTCAGAAAAATGAAACTAAAATTGACAATAAAAATAGTCTATATGGACTTTAAAAATATCCTATAATCTATTTAAAAAATAATATATAATATATTAATATCAAAAAATAAAAAATAACACAATATTTTGATGTAGGAAGTCATCATCTGTTACCATGTGAATATATGGCCATTCCCCATCATCCTTCCCATGGTAGTGGATAGATCTATATTTAAGGTATTGAGCTCTGATTGAAAACCCATCATATCAATAAACAGAAATGATTTGAATGAATGATAGGTTCTTGTATTAAAATATTCATGAACTATATAATATGATACAAACAGCAGACCTCTCAAAGTATTTATCCCTACATTAGATTCCATTTTCTTATACTCTACAACATAAAGATGACCAACCTCATTTCCTCTTTTTTCATTAATTTCCATTTATGTATCCCATTTATAATAAAATTGAGATCCACCTATTTTTGACTCATAATACTAAAAATAATATCCTTTTATAAAATTGGATCCAACCCAACTACCTTGAGGTACCTATAAAATCACTACTAAAAATGGGAAGACTATCTACAATTATTGAATTAATTGGTTGATGTATTACAGTTATGACTTATATGGGCATTTCAGCCACACTAGATGTAGACCACACTACTCTATCATAATTTTAGCTTCACACCAATTCCACTACACTTTCATAGATCTCCTTGATTTTTATTTTTTCTAGAAGACACATCCTTGCATCCCCAGGTTGTTATTTAAACTCCACATAGACTAGTCATCCCATATATGTCAACCTCAGTCAAAACTAATTTGGTAACAATATCTTCATAGGTTGTAATTAACTTATTTCTAATCCTCTATAAAAATACAAGTCTAGTACCACATCAAATTTCCTAGACATGATGTTTTCATTGTGAATAAGTTATTGAGAAAACCATAACAGTACAGTTAAATGATTAGATCACTCTATCACAAATCAGTATCATTATTCCAATTCCACTATCTCATGAGATTTAATAACATGTATTATTTTAAATAATAACTACTCATTGAAGTAAATTTTTATGGTTTTCTACGCGATTCCCTAGTGTAGTTTAGCGAACATGATAGAGTACCAAAACATCCTTCTTGGTCCTTCGAGCATATATATTAAATACTCGTCCTTAGATTCCTCAAGTTTCTTCAAAAGGTTGAAGAATATTTTGATATCTTTTATATATGCCATAGGTTCATGGGTTATTTTATCACCTTGAATGATATGTGGGTTCTAGTTGGTATACTCTAAATCAATATCCATAATTCATTATGTGTTTTCTCCACCAACCTGACCTAGAGAATTGATAGTCTATATTAATATCTCCACTAGAGTAGGGTCAAAAAGAAGATTTAAATATAGAACATACCTCAAAAATTCATATCCTGGATCTAAAATATATACTTTACGTGGCACACTATAATATTAATTATACACAATACCTGATTAGCATTGAAATATATCTCCAAATTAAAATAAAGCATTCAAAATACAAACTAAATCACATAAAAATATAGAAATACTAATTTAATAATAGATTCAATGATTATGATGTGTAATCCTAGAAAATAAATTTTAAAGGTTCATCTAAATAAGACAAATCCATGTTTATCTATGTAACCTGGTAAATTATGCATAAATAATGACAAAACATTTTTGATCACCAATGGTAACTCAAGGTTAGATATAAAAGTGAGTATCTAGAACCATTATTCAGATTCCAAATGTATTCTAATAGTACTAACTTATATCTTCCAAAAATCCTAAACCAAACCAACAAAGTGTATTCAAACATACATTTGAGTATTGGTTCTATTTCCAATTTTTATGAACCAACCCGAGTCGACCAGAAACATGTCCAAAGATGGACCTCCATAAGATCCAAATAATGCTCCCAAACACCACATTCTAACAATAAGGACTACAGTATCAATATAAGTAATAATGAGATAGATTTTAAAAAAAATATTGAATACATGTCTCATTTCCTAAAGGAAATATGTAATCCCAAATCAGAGTAAAAAGTTGTAGTCTAAATACAAACATGAGAAAAAACATGAAAAAACATTAATGGTTATTGAAGACATAGAAATCCACAAACCAGGAGTCTATATTCATGTGACCAATAGTCACTACCATCATATACCACATAATGATGTTAACTAAGAGGATATTATAAAAAGTAATATTACCTACCCATTACCCATTTCCTACAAAAATACATCTAGATATGCCCAAATTCATATGTACGGTGTTTTGAAACACCCAATAGGATATCACCATGAATATATAAAATTTATTTCACTATATTATTTTCTGTTCAAATATTATAATAAAAAATGTTTCATTATCTAGTACATATGAAATCATTTTTTCATTAATCATAAATTTGGTTATCAATTTTTAAAAAATAAATTTCCATTAAATTAAAAACATTTAAGTAAATCATGTTTGATTATATGAGGGGAAATAAAAAATTTATCCAATATTACTAATATAATAAAATAATTAAAGGAATTAAATCCTTTTAATTTCTATTAACAATTCACAAATGGTCCAAAAAATGGATTATATGATACTTGGATCTCCAATGAACTCTATCCCACATTGTGATTCAAAGGCTCATATTAAATAATTTATAAAACTATTTTCCTAAAGTGGGAAATATATCATTATATGAAATTGAATAGAAGACCATCATTTTCAAATAACACAGGTCTTATTTTATCAAATTCATTATGTTTATATAAATTATTTTTAAAGAAACCCTCTTTTAGAAAAATATTTTCACCAGAAATGATCAGTAAAGAATAATGGATATTATTTTATACTATTATAATATTAAATGTATCATAATAATATAAAAAATGGGGATAAAACATGAATATTCTAGTATTCACTAGGAAATAATCCATTGGATAGAGAAACCTACCATAACAACAATGGAAACATTGATGCCTTTAGAAATTAATGATAGGGAATCAGGATATCCAATATAAATAAGATTATACATATATATAATGTAACATCCCAAGTAAGTAATGAATAATAGATATTTTTATCTATGTCTATTAATGATTAAGATAGTGTTATAGAGGCTTAAAATGAAAGTAAATACAATCTTATGCATGGAATACACTAATATTCTTTTACTGCCTTTTGATGGCAAACCATTTTTGAATCTATCTTTTGACAATTTTATAAAATATGTTTGTCAAAATAAACTTATTCTTTATTATTGGGACATCAAAATTTACCTTGTGTGAATTTTTGGTATTTTTCTGACAATGTTCTTTTTTTAATGAATAGTGAAACATACTGCATTTTACATCAAAACTGCTTTTTAATCTAATTTATTTATATGATTATATTATGTTTTGAATTGGTTTTGAAGTGAAATTAGAATATATTGTTACCAGTTTATCCAATGGTGGTCATTGGAATCAATTTGACTTTGAAATTAGACTTAAACCGGTGTCAATCTTTTGATACTTATTGTTTTGTAAAAACACGCTATTTGCTCTGGCAGCGGGAATTAATTATTGAATTAATTAATGTGACTTATATGATTTGAATTTTTTAAAATAGACTTCATTTTTGAATTCGGAATATCAAATATAGCTTAGGGTGAATTTTTTGTAATTTTCTGAAAAACTTCAATTTTTGATGAATAGTGAAACCACTAAGTGGTAATCAAGCAAACTGATTTTTCAATTAAATGAAATTTTACCACTAATGTGTATTGAATTTTGAAAATCCGACATACATGGTTGTCATTAAGAAGTAAAATGTGGTTCAATGGGATAAAAATAATTTTTTGGTGAATAGTAACTTATTAAGTTTTTAATCGCGATTAGTGGTAATTAGTGTAGCTTAAGGTAAAAATGATATTATAAGAATGTGAAAACACCATGACACTTGTCCTAAACCTATTGGGTGAGTCATGGCCGACCAAGACAAGCCATGGGCCAACTTGGGGACCCCATGGAGCCACTTTAGTTGGAAAATGACAATAATATATTTTTATTTAATGGAAAAGTAAAATTGACACAAACATGATATGTTTTACTAAAAAAATTTTTAAGTAGGGTTATAAAAGTCATAGTTTTGATTATAAATAGTCATTGGAAAGCTAAAAAGATTTCCTATATCATAGTTGTTTTTTTATAATTTTTAGACATTAAATAAATTAAATTATTTATGACATAATAATGATGCAGCGATGACATCATTATTTGACGATTTAAATAAAATGGAATGATAATGAAAAATCTAAAACCTACACATGGCCAAAACCAATTGTAAGAGTGGATTTAGAACCCTTATCACCTTATCCACGAATTATGTCAATTTGGGACCTTTTAAAACCGAAACACATTTTCAAATAAAGTAATGTTTCTTTACTTTCCAAAAGTGCCCCTCCTCTCCTCTTATAAAAGGCCCCCACCTCTAACTCATTTCACACACTCTTCAAGCCTTTGGCTCGGCCAACCCCTGCCCATTTTCTCTCTCCACATCCCTCTCCTCATCCTAGAGAATTCCCTTTGGGAAGAATCCTTTCAAAGGAAGCCTTTAGGCTCAAATCAAAAGGAGTTACACTTTTTATGGTAATTCGTTCTCTCATGTTCATTTGTTTTATTTTGCTTCTACAACCCCCTAAACTCTTTTTATTTACTTCTTTTGTAACAAAACCAGTATCTTCAATATACTATGATGTTGTTATACGATTTATTTGAACTACACTCTCACACAACTACATCAAATGGTTAAAGAACATACGGTTTCTGTGGATGGCGAAATTCTGCCTCCCGAAACGATGATTGTTCAACACTCATTTAACACCTTCAAAGGTGGCCATTATGATGTCACTATTTTTATATATGATATATAATATGTTTATGGTTTCCTTATGCTTCTGTTTTTTTCATTTTGGGCATACCTTTATGGTTTCCATTATGGGTAAACACGATATCTTCATTTTAGGAAGTGCGGACTACCGCCCCCTAAAAGTGATTTGATTCGTTAATACCATATGAGGGATGTGTAAAGGATAAAGTTAATGATATTATATATGTTATTATACTGGAATTATAATATACTCCTATATCATTATGATTCCATTCCAGAAAATATGAAATAGAAATGGAAGTAGCGTT
Organism: Viscum album; assembly: GCA_963277665.1. Lineage (NCBI taxonomy): Eukaryota > Viridiplantae > Streptophyta > Magnoliopsida > Santalales > Viscaceae > Viscum > Viscum album. The sequence goes on along the minus strand of OY728136.1, from coordinate 194,425,153 downwards.
CATGCGTACGTACGGCTTACCGTCTCCATGAACGGTGCATTTCATTTCTTACCTCTAAATTATGTAATATTATAAATGCATGTATGTACTGGATATATATGAAATATATGATATCTACATCATGAATACCATTCTGGATATAATGAACCTTTGACCAAATTAACAACATGTAAGTGTATGAAGTCTATTTTTGACTAAAGAACCAAATACCGACAAAATGAACATTATTAACTTAAATGATTACATGATGTTCATAACATGGTAAAAAAGGAATAATGAACTTGAAAGAGATTCATAAGCAAGTAGAGATTAACTCAAGTTTATTATTCAGGAGATTAAAGAACGGTCGGGTCAAGTCGGATACGAGGTATGGGACTTCGTCTCAATCTCCTTTCGTTGAGGCATATTTTATTTTATACACAACTTTCTTTTACACGGTGTATAAACCACTTTGACTTTTACATTTATTCAAATGGAATCTTTTTTATACGAAGTGTTTACTAAACGACAAAAGGGAATTTTTTTGTCGTACGTATGCGGCGACAACGACTTCTCCGCCGTCGTAACCGTTATTTGAGTTCCGGCTTCCTCTACAAGCCATACCTTTTTTTTAAAGAAAAATAAATACCATGTTTTACGTTTCATTTATTTTGGTATTGAAAATGGTTTTCACAATGTTTTTTTTGTTGTATTGATATCTTGTGATTGAAATGTGGAAATTGTATGTTTCCTTTATGCATGTTTTATGTGATACGATTATGTTATGGTTCTTGGGCATTATTATGAAGACGGGTGGTTCCGTGATAAACTAAGGGCGGGTGAGCCCGATGTAGCTCTCCAATGCATTGGGTAACGCGAAGGAGTGAAATGTTAAGGTTTCTCCGAAGAGATTTTAGGGAATATACTGTGATGGGTATTCCAAACGTAACCAAGAGGGTTACTCCCTACGTAAGAATGTTGTGAATGCCTCAAGTTACCTTTATGTATTATGATTTCTATGATTTATTCATGATTTTATGAGGTATGTTAAAGTGCCTATGTTTTATCGGTAAAGTATGATTTCATTCTTATGTATATATGAACTCATGTTTCCTTTCCATGTTTTTTAACCCATACTGAGTATTATGCTCATCCCATGTTTTTGAAATGTTTTTCACAGGTCAAGGGAAAGGTACATGATAAGATGATAGAGTCAAATATGTGTCAAGAAATAATCCATGTTTTATTTTAAATATGTTTCCATTGATGGGAATGAAGAATACTATCTTTATGTAACCACTTTGTTTATATGTGGATTGTAATGAAAGTTTTATGATCTTATTCTCTAAAACTCTAAACCCGAAAAGATCCTCAATGTGTAATCTTGTAATAACCCAAGATTAAGTATGGTTTAAGGCTGGGGCCTTATAGTTGGTATCAGAGGTCGGTTTAGACAACTTTAGGAGTTAGAAAAGTGTTAAATTATAATATGATTGAAATGATATAGAATTTACAGATTACCATGTTTCTTCATCTAAGACATGTTTGTTTAGAATGGTTTTCCGCAGAGGAAACAGGGAAGCAGTGCTAGGAAGGCATACAGAAGGAAATAACCTTCTGAATCAGCATCCAGAAATGGTCGGAATTGGAACTGAACAGTTTCATGCAGTAATGGCGCAGTTGAATCAAGCGATAAATGGCGGTGGTATCCATGCACAAGATCAGCCAGATCAACCGCAGAGGAACATGTCAGTCGTAGAACTTTTCATGAGGCAACATCCACCGTCATTCGGAGGATCATCTGACCATGTGCTAGCTGAAGGGTGGATTAAAGCACTGGAGAAGATTTTTGATGTCATGGGGTGTTCAGACAATCAAAAGGTTAGTCTTGATATATACCGTTTGGAGGGTGAATCAGATCAGTGGTGGTCTATGGTTAAAAATATAAGGGACGCCGATGAGATTGATGCTCTTGACTGGGATGAATTCAAAGGTATGTTTCTTGAGAAGTATTTTCCTAAGGCTGTTCGACTTAGGATGGAAAATAAATTCTTGGAATTGAGCAAGAGGAAGACTCAGTGGCTGCCTATGAAGAAAGGTTCACTCGATTGGCAAGGTATGCTCCAAAATTTATCCGGGACCTTGATAGTAAAATCAATCGTTTTTACTCAGGAATAAAGCCCAAGTATCGAAGGGCATTATATTTTCGTGAGTTTAAAAGTTATGAAAATCTTGTTCGATGTGCTGAGAAGGTGGAAATGGAGTTTGTCGATGACCAAGTGTTCTATAACAACCAGCAGAAGAAGAGACCGAGGTGGCAGGAGAAAGGAAAGAATTCTTCCAAAAAGTCTGATGGTAAGAGAACTAAGTTTCCAGTTTGTGATAAATGTGGAAAAAGGAATGCTGGGGAATGTCTTCTGAATTCTGGGAAGTGCTACCGATGTGGTAAGATGGGACATAAGGCTCGTGATTGCACTGAAAAGGATCAAGGTGAAGGTAAGAACAAATTTGATTTACAGTTAGTGAAATGTTATAAGTGCAATGAGATGGGTCACTATGCAAACGAGTGTCCGAAAAGGAGCTTGGGTGATGGGAAGCAGTTAGACTACAAGCAGAAAGGGGTGGTGAAATCCTTTGCAACAACTTCAGCAGATGTTGGGCCATCGAATGAAGTGGTATCAGCTCCAGGGAGCTCAGTATTTCTCGAAGATTGACTTGAGTTCGGGGTACCATCAGTTGAAAGTAAAATAAGCAGACGTTCCGAAGACTGTGTTCCGTACTAGATATGGCCATTATGAATTTGTAGTTATGCATTTTGGGTTAACCAATGCACCTGCTGTATTCATGGACCTTATGAATAAAATTTTCCATGAGTTCTTGGATAAGTTTGTGTTTGTGTTTTGAGGTTTGGGAAGAGATTGTGTGTGCCTTGTGATTCACAGTTGAAGAGAGATTTGTTATGTGAAGCTCATAGTTCTCCGTTTTCAGTTCATCCGGGCAGTACTAAGATGTATAGTGATCTGTGGGAGTATTACTGGTGGGATGGAATGAAAAGAGATATTGCGGATTTTACTGTGAAGTGTTTGACTTGTCAGCAGGTTAAAGCAGAGCGGTAGTTACCGAAAGGGATGCTTCAGCCTTTACCAGTGCCAGAGTGGAAATGGGAGAATATATCCATGGACTTTGTTGTTGGATTACCGAAGACATCTTGAGGTAATAATGCAATCTGGGTTATTGTTGATCGCTTGACCAAATCTTCTCATTTCCTTGCTATACGAGATACTTTCTCTCTTGATCAACTTTCCCTTTTGTATCTTAAAGAGATAGTCAGGTTACATGGAGTTCCTCTCTCCATTGTATCGGATCGTGATCCCAGGTTTACTTCTAACTTTTGGAAAGGCCTTCAGAAGTCGTTGGGTACTGAATTAAATTTTAGTACATCTTTTCATCCTCAATCAGATGGGCGGTCAGAACGAACAATTCAGACATTGGAGGATATGCTACGAGCTTGTTCCATGGATTATCAGGGAAGTTGGGACCAACATCTTTCTTTGGTTGAGTTTTCATATAATAACTGTTTTCATTCCAGTATACAGATGGCACCATTTCAGGCATTATATGGGAAGCGGTGTCGCACTCCAGCTTTCTGGGATGAAGTGGGTGAAAGGAAGTTGATGGGACCAGAGTTGGTAGAAGATATGGCAGAAAAAGTTCAACTGATTCAGAAACACATGAGAACAGCTCAGAGCAGGCAGAAGAGTTATGCAGATAACCAGAGGAAGGATCTATCTTTCGAGGTAGGTGATCATGTTTTTCTCAAGGTTTCTCCTTGGAAAAGTGTGATGAGATTTGGTATGAAAGGAAAGTTGAGTCCAAGGTTCGTTGGACCATACGAAATTCTAGAGAGAGTTGGATCAGTTGCATACCGAGTGGCTTTACCTCCGAGTTTATCTCAGATACACAATGTTTTTCACAGTTCGATGTTGAGAAAGTATATGCCAGATCCATCTCATGTTTTGAGTCCAGAGGTAGTTCAGCTAGAAGAGAACCTATCTTATGAGGAACAACCGGTCTAGATTCTTGACCACAGTGAGCAAGTGTTACAGAATAAGGTGATTAAGCAGGTAAAGGTTTTGTGGAAAAACCACATGATTGAAGAGGCAACATGGGAATCTGAAAATGCAATGAGGGATAAGTACCCCCATTTATTTGATAAGTAAATAAATTGCGGGGACGCAATTTTCTATAGGGGGAAGGATGTAACATCCCAAGTATGTAATGAATAATAGATATTTTTATCTATGTCTATTAATGATTAAGATAGTGTTATAGAGGCTTAAAATGAAAGTAAATACAATCTTATGCATGGAATACACTAATATTCTTTTACTGCCTTTTGATGGAAAACCATTTTTGAATCTATCTTTTGACAATTTTATAAAATATTTTTGTCAAAATAAACTTATTCTTTATTATTGGGACATCAAAATTTACCTTGTGTGAATTTTTGGTATTTTTCTGACAATGTTCTTTTTTTAATGAATAGTGAAAAATACTGCATTTTTCATCAAAACTGCTTTTTAATCTAATTTATTTATATGATTATATTATGTTTTGAATTGGTTTTGAAGTGAAATTAGAATATATTTTTACCATTTTATCCAATGGTGGTCATTGGAATCAATTTGACTTTGAAATTAGACTTAAACTGGTGTCAATCTTTTGATACTTATTATTTTGTAAAAACACGCTATTTGCTCTGGCAGTGGGAATTAATTATTGAATTAATAAATGTGACTTATATGATTTGAATTTTGTAAAATTGACTTCATTTTTTAAATCGGAATATCAAATATATCTTAGGAATAATTTTTGGTAATTTTCTGAAAAACTTCAATTTTTGATGAATAGTGAAACCACTAAGTGGTAATCAAGCAAACTGATTTTTCTGTTAAATGAAAGTTTACCACTAATGTGTATTGAATTTTGAAAATCCGACATACATGGTTGTCATTAAGAAGTAAAATGTGGTTCAATGGGATAAAAATAATTTTTTGGTGAATAGTAACTTATTAAGTTTTTAATCGCGATTAGTGGTAATTAGTGTAGTTTAAGGTAAAAATGATATTATAAGAATGTGAAAACACCATGAAACTTGTCCTAAACCTATTGGGTGAGTCATGGCCGACAAAGACAAGCCATGGGCCAACTTGGGGACCCTATGGAGCCACTTTAGTTGGAAAATGACAATAATATATTTTTATTTAATGGAAAAGTAAAATTGACACAAACATGATATGTTTTACTAAAACAATTCTTAAGTAGGGTTATACAAGTCATATTTTTGATTATAAATAGTCATTGGAAAGCTAAAAAGATTTCCTATGTCATAGTATTTGTTTTATAATTTTTATACATTAAATAAATTAAATTATTTATGACATAATAATGATGCAGCGATGACATTATTATTTGACGATTTAAATAAAATGGAATAATAATGAAAAAACTAAAACCTACACATGGGCAAAACCATTTGGAAGAGTGGAAGCCGAACCCTTATCACCTTATCCACGAATTATATCAATGTGGGAACTTTTAAAACCGAAACACATTTTCAAATAAAGTAATGTTTCTTTACTTTCCAAAAGTGCCCCTCCTCTCCTCTTATAAAAGGCCCCCACCTCTTCCTCATTTCACACACTTTTCAAGCATTTGGCTCGGCCAAACCCTGCCCATTTTCTCTCTCCACATCCCTCTCCTCATCCTAGTGGATTCCCTTTGGGCATAATCCTTTCAAAGGAAGCCTTTAGGCTCAAATCAAAAGGAGTTACACTTATTATGGTAATTCGTTCTCTCATGTTCATTTGTTTTATTTTGCTTCTAAAAACCCCTAAACACTTTTTATTTTCTTCTTTTGTAACAACACCAGTATCTTAAATATACTAGGATGTTGTTATATGATTTATTTGAGCTAAACTCTCACAAAACTACATCAAATATTTAAAGAACATACGGTTTTCGTGGATGGCGAAATTCTGCCTCCCGAAACGATGATTGTTCAACACTCATTTAACACCTTCAAATGTGGCCATTATGATGTCACTATTTTTATATATGATATATAATATGTTTATGTTTTCCTTAAGCTTTTGTTTTTTTCATTTTGGGCATACCTTTATGGTTTCCATTATGGGTAAACACGATATCTTCATTTTAGGAAGTGCGGACTACCGCCCCCTAAAAGTGATTTGACTCGTTAATACCATATGTGGGATGTGTAAAGGATAAAGTTAATGATATTATATATGTTATTATACTGGAATTATAATATACTCTTATATCATTATTATTCCATTCCAGAAAATATGAAATAGAAATGGAAGTAGCGTTCATGCGTACGTACGGCTTACCGTCTCCATGAACGGTGCATTTCATTTCTTACCTCTAAATTATGTTTCATTATAAATGCATGTATGTACTGGATATATATGACATATATGATATCTACATCATGAATACCATTCTGGATATAATGAACCTTTGACCAAATTAACAACATGTAAGTGTAAGAAGTCTATTTTTGACTAAAGAACCAAATACCGACAAAATGAACATTATTAACTTAAATGATTACATGATGTTCATAACATGGTATAAAAGGAATAATGAACTTGAAAATGATTCATAAGCAAGTAGAGATTAACTCAAGTTTATTATTCAGGAGATTAAAGAATGGTCGGGTCAAGTCGGATACGAGGTATGGGACTTCGTCTCAATCTCCTTTCGTTGAGGCATATTTTATTTTATACACAACTTTCTTTTATACGGTGTATAAACCACTTTGACTTTTAAGTTTATTCAAAAGGAATCTTTTTTATATGAAGCGTTTACTAAACGACAAAAGGGAATGTTTTTGTCGTACGTATGTGGCGACAACGACTTCTCCGCCGTCGTAACCGTTATTTGAGTTTCGGCTTCCTCTACAAGCCATACCTTTTTTTAAAGAAAACTAAATACCATGTTTTACTTTTCTTTTATTTTGGTATTGAAAATGGTTTTCACAATGTTTTTTGTGTTGTATTGATATCTTGTGATTTAAATGTGGAAATTTTATGTTTCCTTCATGCATGTTTTATGTGATACGATTATGTTATGGTTCTTGGGCATTATTATGAAGACAGGTGGTTCCGTGATAAACTAAGGGCGGGTGAGCCCGATATAGCTCTCCAATGCATTGGGTAACGCGAAGGAGTGAAACGTTAAGGTTTCTCCGAAGAGATTTTAGGGAATATACTGTTATGGGTATTCCAAACGTAACCAAGAGGGTTACTCCCTACGTAAGAATGTTATGAATGCCTCAAGTTACCTTTATGTCTTATGATTTCTATGATTTATTCATGATTTTATGAGGTATGTTAAAGTGTCTATGTTTTATGGGTAAAGTATGATTTCATTATTATGTATATATGAACTCATGTTTCCTTTCCATGTTTTTTAACCCATACTAAGTTTTATGCTCATCCCATGTTTTTGAAATGTTTTTCACAGGTCAAGGGAAAGGTACATGATAAGATGATAGAGTCAAGGATGTGTCAAGAAATAATCCATGTTTTATTTTAAATATGTTTCCATTGATGGGAATGAATAATACTATCTTTATGTAACCACTTTGTTTATATGTGGATTGTAATGCAAGTTTTATGATCTAATTCTCTAAAACTCTAAACCCGAAATGATCCTCAATGTGTAATCTTGTAATAACCCAAGATTAAGTAAGGTTTAAGGCTGGGGCCTTATATATAACATTATAAATTCCCCATCAAAATTAATAGATCTTGTAATCACTATCCATTTGTGTTCTAATGTTTAAAGGGGAAGAGGGATTGAGAAGAGATCTATAAAAGAGTGGAAAAATACAAGGCAAATAAATACATACCTTGATGATATTTCCCAAAATCAATGTTGAACTGCTAATAGAACAAGAAATAATCCCATAGAGTTTCAAGAAGTCATTTTATTTTGATAATGATATATTAGAATAATATTAGAGATAAAAATAAAAATGTTTATCTGGTTTATGTTCAATATTTATTAAACCCCCATGGGTGTCGTGATTACTTCGAATGATTAGATAAAACATGTGATATCCATGCAGTAGCTTCGATCACTTAAAAATAGTTGCACAAGGTTACTTTAGAATAGAAACATTATTAGATAAACTAGGATATAACCCTTTTAAAACCACTAAACCCAAAAATATTCATCCTTTTAGTTTTCTAGGTGACTCGCCTAATTATATATACCAGGATCAATCCATTCGAATTATCTCCAGAACCAATACTTCTATATCTCACAGTTACAAAATGGTAAATAATTTTTTTTACAAAGAATCCATGTATCCAATTTCTCCCAAATTTCTATATTCTATTCCCATGACTCCTGAAATCTTTTTGAATCTCAAAATAGAAAAATTAAGACCAAAATTGAAACAGACCTACGACCTAGAGGGTATCACATTGGTAATGGTTATATAGGATCTCAAATTTCTATAAATACATATTATTTAAATAATTCATAATTCAGGTCTATTTATTTTCAAGGTTATATATATATTCATTTTTTAAATGGATATTTAATTAATAATATCCAGTTTCATTTATTTCATGAGAGTTATTATTTTTTGGGACTGATAAAAACCATATTTTTATATTATAATGATATTAATTTAAATTTATTATCCAATTATTATACATTCAATTATTAATCCTATATGTTTTATATAAATTTAAAGTTCAAATTAATATAATAATTTTTTTTTCACTATCATTTGGTTTATGTAAATTATATAATAAATAAATAGTCAATATGTCATAATTGTATAATTTGAAGGGAAATATAGTAGTTAAAATTTTGAACCCTTGAATTCTCACCCTTATGAAAGTTGACCCTCACAATTTTATTTTACATAATTTGTTCAAAATAGATGAGGGTATTTCTGCTTTATTTCATTCTTAGTTTCCCACATCGTCTCCTCATACATATAGTTCAACCATAATAATCTAACTAGGTGATATGAAATTTTACATAGAAATTTTCCTCTATATTCCACAATTTTCACTAGATATTCCGTATAAGATCAATTTTTTTCCAACTATACCATATCTAGATTGAGTAAATTTGGTGGATATGGTATGTACCTTATCAATATGGATATGTGGAAGATATAATTTTCTTTATATAGGGTTGATTGTGCTGTTATTTGATATTCCATAAATATAATGTGATCATGAACCTCAAATTCTCCATTTTATTTGTGACATATCATTCTCTTCATCATATGTCCCATGAATCTCATCAATGGATATATTAGAGGGAAAAAATTGTCCTGAACCTAAAACTCTACATCCCTCTAGAGATTATCAGCGTAGAACATCTGTTAACTTTGATTTTTTCATACATGTTATTGAATAGTCCAGACATTTTTTGACAATATCACTTCCCAACAACTTAAATTAACCAAAATCATCCCATCATGAAGGTGTTCTTTATATCCTATCATAATGAGCTTTATAAGGATCAATTTAGATAAATGAAAGAATGATATTTCTTATAATAGGTATAGGGATCCCCCACTGTTAATTTTCTGAGAAAAAGAATCCTCTTGTAATTATGGGCATATTTTTCCCATTAAATGGATTTTGAGGACCTAATGGGGCATTAAACTCATGTAAAAGTGGCCAATAGATTCAAACAATGATAATTCACTCTTTTTAAATGTATCCTGGATTCATCATGCTTGGGTGTTGATTTATCCATGGTTGGATCCCTTTCCTCCACCTCCAAACTATGTCATCATCTCCTAAGAAGGTCAACTAGCCCAGTCACACACTTTTCTAACCCATCATCTAACTCAATAGGGGATGTAAAATGTTTATGTGGGATCCAAACATCATGTTTTTTTGATGGACACTTAAACCACTACTACATTCATTTGATGATCTACCATCGTGGCTTCCTCCATTAAGACTCACCATTCAGTGATACTCGCACCATCCACACACGACAATGATGGTTGTCCAAACCTACCATCAATGTTCATGACCCAAATGTGATCATTTAACACCACTGAAGAATGACACATTTGGAAATTAATCACTGAAGTAGAGAGAGATGTTGATCTCATTAAAAATTAAATTCCACCAAAACTTCCTCATTTTTTGGGGTAGTTCTCCCATAGTTTCTATTGTTTTTTGGAGATAATATATACTAAAATTCAACAGGGTTTTTTGAAAATATTGGATAATGTTCTAGAAAATCAATGTAAGCATTAAAACCCAATAAAAAATAGTGGTGTTCCATAAACCTTAATTCTTCTCTATAAAAACATACTTCTTCTCTATTTACACATCTTCCCTTTTAGTATCCTTTATCTTATCCAGAAAGGATGGTTCTAAAAAAACTGAGTTAGGTTGAATGTTTTTACATTCATTATTTCTTCCATGACCATCCATTTGAAGTATGAAAATATTGTAACCTTCTCAATTATCATCATTTATTATGTTTTAGGGTGTTTTTTTACTGATATCTTCATCCACATTATTTGATTGACATGTTTCGTTATGGATTTAGTAGTGATAGTCCTTGATCAGCTCAAAATATATTCATTTATCTATATTAAGATCAATTTGTGTTAATATACACATATGGATCTTAAGATACTTATATCTATATAAATCAGACTTCTCCCATTACAAATAACTTCAATAAAATTTCAATACAAAGATCACTACAACCAACTCCAGATCAAGTGTTGGATAGTTCTTCACATGAACGTTCAACCGCCTTGAGTTGTAGGCTATTGATTTGTCATTTTTTATTATTAAATTACTCAATAATTTCATTAAATAATGTTTATATACTGTTAAAACATGCCCCATTATGATTACTGTGATTATTTGTGTATTGTTAATATAATTTTTCAATTCCTTGAAGCTCTCATAACACTCACTATTCCGAACACATTTCCCTATCTTATGAAAAATCTTAATTAGTAAATTAAAATATCATGATAAGTTACTAATAAATCATAGATATTAACAAGATAATCAAATGAATATACAAATCTATATTAATTTTTATGATCTGGTACACTCCTCAATCACCTTTGTCTTAAGAGGAATGAACGTTATCACCTTATTGGTGATAATGGGCCCTATGTTTTATACTTCCACCTAGAAAAATCATATTTTTCATATTTTTCATATTAATTATTCTACCAAAAAGTTTTTATCACCATACTGAAATGTTCCCTATATTCATCCATACTTTTTTAGTATATGATAATATCATCTATAAATAATATCATTCATTTTTCAAGGTAATCAAAAAACAATTTATTCGTATGTCCAAGAATATTATATGAGCATTAGTCAATATGAAAGGAATAACTATGAATTAATAATTAATATACCACTTTATGAAGGCAACATAAATAATATCATCCTTATTCAACATTATTTGGTGATATATGGACTTAAGGTACACATTACAGAAATATTGGAACCCACTTAACAAATTGAACAATTCATCAATTCATGGTAAGGGAGAAATTTTCATTTATCACAATATTTTTCAGTTCGAAATAATATATATAAAGTTACATTAAACCATTCTCATACATTAAAAAGGGGACCAACACATCCCATGGTGAAGCACACCTAAATATAAAACTATTGTACAAATTATCATATTACTTCATTTTCAGTTATTTTGACTTAATGGTATCCATTATATATAGATTCTTGGATATGGGTAGATATCTATGTATAAATTCACTTCATATCTAAACCTCAATGATCATATGAAGTCCATAAAACTCATCAAGAAATACACTGGAATAATCACTCACTATAGACAAATAATCGGGTAGGAATCTATATTTTAACTAAATCATTTGAGTATGATATAATATCTCATAGGGTAAAATATTAATTCATGATAAGATAAGTCTCAAAGAGATAATGAACCTCATTAAAATTATTTATAATTGGAGGATGTATTGCCATTGGGAGAATGATATTTGTCTCCTATAATTTTATATTAGATTTTTAAAAGGAAATACATTTCTACCCAATATAAAATCAAATTTTACTAACATGTGAAATGATATTTAAGGTGTATCAATACACAAGCATTGAATTGGGAGGTGTTATATACATTGGATTCAACAATGTATCTATTTTTTGATCTCACATATATCTCAATTTCTAGTTTTTTTTATTGCTTTCTAAATAGCTCTAATAATCTAGGATCATATAAAGAATGTGTACAAATATAATAAAAATAGTATTTTCAATATTACTTCACTAAAAACAAATGTAACTCCAATTATACCGTTATCAAGATCCATCTCAGTAGCGGTGACATCATATGACCAATAATTATCTTCATACCATAGATTTTTTTTTTATTATCTTGGAAACTATTTTCTTAGGGAATTTTATTTTATAATTTATCTATTCCTTGAAATTAAAACACTAGTATACATGCTCAGTTTTGATTGAAATATTAATTTCTTCTATTATATTAATGTGATTCTTTATCTCTCTTCAGAATTTATTATCCTAATACCCATCCTTATTATACCAGAATTAACTCTTTGTTCCATTGATACACTATTCATGATGATTATTTCTATATGATCAACTCATGGGATGTTGGGTTTTTTGTTCACAAACATATTTATCCACTAATCTTACTAAATTGAACTCAATTTTTTATATTTTATCTCATACCTTAAAATACCAATGAGTATTTAATATGATCTTCATCCTTATGGTCATAATAGAAAATCTCATTATAACTATTTATGTATCAATCCATAAATTTTTTATAGACCCATATCTAATCCACTAAATATGTAATCTACCTTAATTTTGATGTTGATTACAAATTTAGAGGAAAACTATGCAACTCTTGTTATGTGTCCACCAAATTTCTAAATAGGCACATCTACTATATACTTTAGACCAAGAAACACTTTTTATATGTTAAGATTGAGTTTTTAGGAAAAATATTTATCAAAAAATATTTTTTGAATCATTAAAATTAAATGGAACTAATTTCTAAATTAGAATTAATATTCCAGATAAATGTCCCTCATTGAACGACTTCTCTCTTCCCCTAGATAATAAACATCCTGTAGGAATTTATCTTCTTCCATGTATTGGAGGACATAAAATATAATTTCAAAGAAATTAATCTATTGTACCATGATGAGGGTGTCATATTTTCCCTTAAAATTAGGATTCCCTTGTAGTATAACGAACTTAACCACAATGTTCACTTTTTTATGATAATAAGGGAGTTCCAAAAAAATAATGTTTTTATTCATATAATTAGTCAATTGAGGTCAGATATCTATGAAATTCTCATCTCCTACTTCTATTAGCCAAGCCATCTCATTAAGGTAATCTTAAAATTTTTTATAACATTGGTTGATATAAATATTCCCTCCATTTTCTTCCATAATCTAAAATAATGGAATATATTTTGGAATGATAATACCAAAAATAATAAATCATTAAAATGAAAATTAACAAAATATAAGGTAAAACATAGAAATAGAATATATGTCCTATTATTTTGATACTCTATATATCAATCAAGGTTATCTATAGTAATTTCAATATTATGATTTTAATACTTAGAATTTAGTCATGTATTTTATATTGGGTTGTAATGATATTTTGAAAATTCCAATGAATCTCCCTCAATAGTTTAGAAAAAGGTGTGAAGAAATGCCTCTTTATCATGAAGTAGTTAAATATAGAGTTGATACCCAACCATCCATTTTGGTGTAATACCCATTATGTATTTCCATTATAGATCCACAACCCATTGTATCATCAAAAATATAGATTTAATTTCTTGGATACCACTCAATCAAAATTTCAACAAAATTTTAGGATTGTTTTCAATACACTGACTTATAAAAATTGTTTTTTCTAATATATTATTTTCATAAAACCATCAAAAAACTAAACCTTTCCCTGATTCCAACTATATTGAACACATACTATTTCACATAATATAACATGATTTAAATATAAATATCTAGAAAAAATAACCCATTAATTAATAGAACTATTTTATTAAAATAAAAATATTATTATAAAAAATAAAAGTGTGACTAAGAGAAAAATATCATTATTTTATTCAAAATAACAAGCTCTTAATTCAATGATAGAAGAAATAATTTCAGAAGATAAATATGGAAATACATTAAAAAGGGAATAAGAATAGAAAGGGAATACACATGATAATGGATCATAACATATATATGAAATGATACATCCTTCTATTATAAGACAAAAGATAAATTAGTGATCACGTAGAGGAATGAAATAAGTATTCTGGAATCAAAAGATAAAGGGATCATAAGAATGTGGTAGAAAAATAGATTATGAAATAAACAAAATTTCAGGTTAACCACCAAGATAACTTCTCATGGTGGACAGAGTGCCATCATGGATTAGGTTTACTCTCTAATACAATACCTATAACATCAAGAGACCCAAAAATTACCCAATTCATTATAGTGATGTCTTATTACACCAATCACAATATTTATATATATATGGGCCCTATAATGTTTTCATACATAAGGTTTAATCCTCAGTAATACCCATGTAAATGAAATGGGTTACTAAATAATTTTTATTAATATAGTCTAATGGATTATCATAATTATTTACATAATATAATAAACCAATAATTTACTGAAATTTTTAGATAAATAAATAACTATTGGACATTAAACTGAATTCAATGTTGACATAATTCATAAAAAGGAGTAGAAAAATAATTTCAAAAATATTTCTTCGAAGTGGTGTTTGAAGAAAAAATGTCTAAACAATCATTAATGATGTAAGGGAATAATAATATCAATAAATTATAAATTAACTAAAAATTGTTTCCCTAACATAATATGTTTTTTATAAAACCTTTAATTTTAAAAAAAAATTATTTAGGGGAACTTGAAATGAGGTCATAAAACATAGAATTCCATTTAATTGGTTATTCTAAAAAAATCAATTGAGAACGTGAATAATAAAACATGTATATCCCCATTACACATAGGTGAATTATACTATTTATTCATGTATGGGAAATTTATATAAGTATATAATAATTAAATAATATGAATAGAGAGAGAAAGTGAGATGTATAGAGAAAATAATAACCCACTAAGATAGGCTGGTTGATGAGATTGCATACCTTATTTCTGTATTCATTTGGAATAATCAAAAAACCTCACAAATAATAAAATTATTTTTATTAAATCCATGATTGACAACCTTATCCTAATATAATTTATTTATATAATGATTATATATTATATTATAGTAATTGAATTGAGGTATCATTTCTATTTCTATTATCCCTAGGCCATTTGTTTCACAATACTATGTTCCTATTAAAATATATGTAATTATGACAGTTCATAGAGACTAGTTCCATTAAGATATATGTTTAATGAAAATATTTCAATATCCTTAAAAAATATTAAATTTTCTAAAATATGCATATGTTTTTTGAAATCTAGGATGATTCATTTAGTAGTAACCTTATCAGTATATAGTTAGTTCATTTATGTGGATTTATCTACTATCATGACTTAGATTTTCATTTATTAATTAAAATATTATTAACACATTCATGAAAATGAAATAAAATATAATATACGTACTATCAACATATTTAATAATGATATTATTTCAATAACCATCAATTAATTCATTGTAGAAAAACAAATTATATTGTTCATCTAGGTGGTGAATCGACCAAATTATAAACAACATATTCAAATTTGAATAAAATGAAAAGAGGATTTATGATGAATATTACATTAAAAATATACATTTATATATATATGATAATATTGTCGTTATCTCATTTTTATTGAATTATTCTGTAGGATGAGGTGGAAGAAAAATTAACAATCTTGATTGAGTTTATTACTTTCTCCTTTGGATGTCTCATCTAAGGCTTTCTATTAAGGCTACTGGGATTTGTATTTTTTTGAGAAAAAGAAAGTATATAGATGTGTGGAATATATTAGGAGATAATTTTTCACACATTTAATAATGTAATTATGTTATAATGTGAGAGTAGGAGGGGTAGTTAGGGGAAGAATTCATAGGTGAAAGAGAGGGATGTATTTTTATTATTATATTCATTTTATTATTATTTTGGATTAGAAGTAAAAAATGTTTATTATTGTTAAGATATATAGTAATTAAATAATTTTATCTTTCTTCAAACACTTCTTACATCATACACGACTCATAAATTCCGGAATTTTTCTTATAATTTTTTTAAATTCTTTTTCCATATTTCTCTATTCATAAAAAATTTAATTAATTTATAAAAACATAAACATTTAACTCCATGAATTTCCAAATTATAGACTCTAAAAATAAAATATGTATTATAAAAATAATTTTATAAATATGATAATGTTAATTTTTTTAAACAATATTTATCTATTTAGAAAATACCGATTTTAATATTATGCCCAATTTTATGACTACTTGATAAATTATTTATGTTTCCATAAAATTAAAATATTATTATAGTGAAACCTAATATAATTTTATTATAAAATTTTATAAAAAACATTTAATTTTTTATACATATTCAAATAAAACAAACATTCATTATAAAAATAAAAAATCTTATTATATCATTTTAAAAACACATCTTTTCTTTTATCATGATATGAATATGAAATGTTTTAATTTTATATGATTCTTAAATATTATTTTTAAATTACATTTGTTTTTAAGTATTCTAATATTCATTTCTCTATTCCTAATGGCCATATCAGTATTCCAATGGTTAGATTATTATTCCCATAGTCTGATTCGTAATACTCATATGGGTTTCTTACTTTCTATGAATACATAGTATTTATTTATTATTAATTTACATTAATATTCAATCAATGTTATATATATATATATATATATATTAATTTTAGATATGATTATTTTGTTACCATTATACTACTTTATTTTTGTAGTGTTGATTGTGAGTCAAATTATTCTAGATGTTCGAGAAGGTCTAAACTTTTATATAATAGTTCTCATATTTTCTATTTTTATCCCATTACAATATTTTTAATTTTTATGGATTTATTTATTCACTAAATATAATTTTAAAATTATAATAACAAATTGAAATTGGATCTATAATGAGAATAATGTTATTTATATTACATTACATTACAAAATATGATATCATTATATAATCAAAAGGTAAATTCCATTGATACAATTCCAGACATTGCATCAACCACTATGAATTTCATAAATATGATAAAAATATTCATGATTTAGTGATCACACCATATAAAATATATCATGGTTAAAAAATAGGTATCAAGAAAATAAATTTGAGACAAAAAATTTCCTTACCTTGTTTCGCTGCTTAGTCAAGTTCACACTTTTCTCATTGAAGACATAGGCTTTCCCTTGGAAGAATCCATGGAAAGGGGAGTTTTATGTCAATTAAAATTGGAGGAAGGAATATGAAAAATTGATTGGTTTATGATGGAATGTAAAATGGGTTGTTTTATTGGTGAAAATGAATTCATTGAATGATGTTTAAGGGGTGGTGATTATACCATTTAATAATTAGATAGAATGATTTTTTTTAATTATAAACACACTATATTATGGATGAAATTGTTAAACATGTCATGTTGATCCAAAAAAATTACAATAATGGACTTGTGGATAAAATAAGGACTATAAACTCTTAACCATTCATTTTACACATGTTTTAAATAAATTTTAGTTTTCTAATATTATAATGTTTACATTACCTTATTTTCACCACGGTAATTACTTTTTTTGTAATTAATTAAACATTATAGACTAAAAATAAAATGACCCTTAATACATAATTAAGAAATACAAGTTCATAATTTGAGATACATTTTATAAGATAAAATTTATTTCTATAAGAGAAATAAATTTTTTCATTAGCTTCTTTATTGTGTAAATACTATCTTTTATAAAATGGTGTTTTAAATCTGAAAAATAATATGTTGGGAATCATTTTCCATGAAATTGGATTTAAGGACATATATATGTTTATTTATTATAAAAAAAATAAAAATTATTTGAACAAAAAATAAATCAAAAATATATTTTTATTAATAATAATATTTTACAAAAATAATAAAGAAAAAATGATTTCATTTATTGGAAAATACTACCTTAGTTAATAAAGGGTTAAACAATTATTATAAAAAATCATCATAGTATTTTAAATTGTAAATATTAAATCATTAAATAAAACTCTTATCATTCAAATTTTTATATGTTCTTTTTGTTATACACTACTTATAGATATGGTCACACAAGCTATGATTTTAGTAAAAAAAAGTACAATTCATATTAACATCATTTATTTTTCAAAAAACCAAAAATATATTATATTTATCATTTTTATATTCTTAACTCATAAATGAAATTAATTTCAATAAATTCAGATTTAAAAATAATAAATTTACCTTTTTGATGGAAATAAAATATATTAATGGAGAAAATATTTATTGAAAATAATCATTTAATACATTAATAGTTATTATTATTAGATCATATCATTTTTTAATTTATAGGATATTAATATTATACTTCATACATTTTAATATCATATGTTGACATAATATATATTTTATGTAACACCCCCAAGCTTCCATGGTACGCTCCTCTTTGAATAATAGAGTAGCGTGTGTTGTATGCAACCTCGAGTTCTAACACACCACGACCAATAAAAGTAGCAGTTATGAATACTAATAACCACTTTTTGAAATTATATATATTTTACATTTCAAAATGGACTTCATTTTTGGATTCGTAATATCAAAATTAGCCTATGTTGAATTTTGGGTATTTTTCTGAGAACTTTCAATTTTTTATGAATAGTGAAAAATACTTAAAAACTACTTTTTAATCGAAATAATTTATAGTGATAACTTATACTATTGATTGGGTTTAAAGTATAATTAGAATATATTTTTACTATTTTATCCAATGGTGGTCATTAGAATTAATTTATCATTGAAACTAGACATAAACAATTGTCAATCTTTTGATATATATTGTTTCTTAAAAACACGCTATTTGTTGTGACAGCGGGAATTAATTATATAATTAATTAATATAACTTATATGTTTGTAATTTTGTAAAATCGACATCATTTTTGGATTTTGAATTTCAATTATAGCTTAGGGTGAAATTTTGGCATTGTTCTGAAAAACTTCAATTTTTGAGGAATAGTGAAACCACTAAGTGGTACTTATAAAAACCGATTTTTTGTTTAAAAGAAAATATTACCACTTCTGTGATTTGATTTTAAAAAATCCGACATACATAGTTGTCATTAAGAAGTAAAATGTGGTTCAATGAGATTAAAATAATTTTTTTGTGAATAGTAACTTTTAAGTTCTTAATCGCGATTAGAGGTAATTAGTGTAGTTTAAGGAAAAAATAATGTTTTAATATTATGAGATGAGATTGACACATGTCCTACCCTCATTGGATGTGCCATGGCCGACCAAGACAATCCATGGGTCAACTTGGGGACCCCATGGATCCACTTTAGTTGGAAAATGACATATATACCTTTTATTTAATGTTAAAGTAAAAAATGACACAAACATGAAATGTTTTATTAAAAAAAATTTACATGGGTTTATACAAGTCATATTTTTGACTATAAATAGTAATTGGAAAGCTCAAAAATATTTCCTACATCATAGTAGTTTTTTTATAATTTGTAGACATTAAATAAATTAAATTATTTATGACACCATGATGATGCAGCGATTATCTCATTAATTAACGATTTAAATAAAATGAAAAGATAATGTAAAATCCAAGGCTTACACTTGTCAAAAACCTATTGGATGAGTAGATTTCGAACCCTTATCACCTTATCCTCGAATTATATAAGTGTGGGTCCTTTGGAATCTGAAAATCATTGTATAATAATTTAACATTTCTTTACCTTCCAAGAGTGCCCCTCCTCTCCTCTTATAAATGGCCTCCACCTCTACCACCTCATTCACACTTTCAATCCATTTTTCTCGGCCAACCTCTGCCCAAATACTCTTCCAACATCCCCCTATTACTCCTAGAAGCCTCACTTTTGGCAGAACTCTTCCCAAGGAAGCCTTTGGCTCAAATCAAAAAGAGTTACCCGATTTTAAGGTAATGTCTTCTCTAATGTTGTTTTGTTTTATTTTTCCTCTCCAACCACTAAACACTTTTTATTCATTTATATTGTAACAACACCTGTATCCTCAATAAACTAGGATGTTGTTATAAGAAGAATTCGAGCTACACTTACACACACCTAAATAAAATGGTTAAAGAACATACTGTTTCTGTGGATGGTGAATTTTTGCCTCACGAAATGATGATTGTTCAACACTCATATAACACCTCTAATGGTGGCCATTATTATGACACTATTTTTATATATGATATATATTATGTTTTTTTCCCTTATGATTTTTTATTTTTCATTTATGGCATACCTTTATGGTTTCCATTGTGGGTAAACGTGATATTTTCATTTTAGGAAGTGCGGACTACCGCCCCCTCAAAGTGATTTGAATCATTAATACCATATGTGGGATTTATAAAGGATGAAGTAAATGGTATTATATGCTATATTATACTGTAATTATATTATACATTTATATCATTATGATTTCAGTCCATTAAATACAAAATAGAAATGAAAGTAGTGTTCATGCGTACGTACGGCTTAAAGTCTCCATGAATGGTGCATTTCATTTCTTACCTATAAATGTTACGTAATATTATGAATGAATGTATATACTGGATATATATGATATATATGATATCTACATCATGAATATAATTCTGGATATAGTGGATATTTCACCACATGAACGACTTTTAATTATAAGAAGTTTATTGTTGACTCAAGTACCAAATATCGACAAAACGACCGTTATTAACTTAAATAATTACATAATGTTCATAACATTGTAATAAATGATATAAAAAGGATAATGGAATTGAAAATTGTTCTTAATAAGGAAGATATTAACTCTAGTTTATTATTCAGGAGGTTAAGGAACGGTTGAGTCAAGTCGGACACGAGGTAAGGGGACTTCTTAACCCAATTTCCATTCTTTGGGTTAATCTCCTACTTTAAAATTATGTCATGATATTATTTTTTCCTATCTTGTATTTACACTTTCTTTATGTGTACATATAGTGAATACACATAATAGATCTATTTTATTTTAAAAATGATCTTTTTAAGGACTCCATCTCAATATCATTTTATTGAGGCATATTTGGTTTTATACACAACTTTCTTTTATACGGTGTATAAACCCCTTTTACTTTTACGTTTATCCAAAAGGAATATTTTTTTTATACGAAGAGTTTTACTAAACGACAAAAGGGAATTTTTTTGTCGTACGTATGTGGCGATAACGTCTTCTCCGTAGTCGTTACCATTATTTGAGTTTCGGCTTCCTCTACAGGCCATAACTTTTTTTAAATGAAAAATAAATACAAAGTTATAATTTTCCATTATTTTGGTATTGAAAATGGTTTTGAAAGTGTTTTTATTATATCAATGTGTATTATTGATATCTTTTGATTGAAATGTGGAAATGTTATGTTTCCTTTATGCGTGTTTTGTGTGATACGATTATGTTATGGTTTATGATATGATTAAACCTATTCATATGAGGAATGCATTGGACTTAATAAGTGACGGGTGGAGCCCGCTATAGCTCCTCGATGCATCGGTAGGTCTCATGAGACAAACTAGTGTCTTAGTACGAGGCCTTGACAAAATCTTATTTGTGGTCTTGGCACCAGGCCTTGGCTACATGGTTATGATAGTCTGGCATTATGCATTCCATCAATATGAAAGTGGTTATTGATATTGCTTGTGATTATTCGACCAGTAGAATATCCATATGAAGAAGTAAATGGAATTATCTCATTTTACTTTTTCCATATTATGTTGATGTTAAAGTTTAAAAGGCTTTTGTTTTAGTTATACATTGCCTTAAATGTTTATGTTTATTTATGAAAGCTTCCGCAATATTGTTATCCTTACTGAGCATCTGAGCTCACCCCTTTCAATGTTTTAATATTTTCCAGGATGTGAAGAAATATTTTATGAATGACCTGCAGGGATAGTCAGAAGAGGATATGAGTGTGGACTATGGAGACTTTCTTATTGTAGCTTTTCACCTTATGATGTAATGTAACATTTATGAATGTATCTAGTGTTTCCAAGGCTACTAACCTAATCGGTCTTTCGACACATGATATTTTGTGATCATGCCAATGTTACGAAGTAATGCACCGACTCTGGGTAGCTGGGGTCGGGGCATTACATTTGGTATCAGAGGCAGTTTAGTACTAACCTTGGAAGATAGATTTAGATATACTCTGATTAGATCACATAGCCCGAAGATAGAATTTAAGGATTAGTATAGAAGAACTTCCTAGAATTTTGGTATTATAGAGATTTTGTGAGTTTTCCGAGCAATACAACTCTGTCTGGATACGAGCAGGTAGAGGCGGCTATGGTATAGATGTACCTAGGGGTAAAACACGAAAACACCGCTTTGAGCTAGACTCGAACGGGAACTGGTACACGACAACGGGCCTCGCTGCACTCTTGGTTACGACACTCCCGGGGGATATGCTTAGGATAATTCCCATTTTCTTTACAAACCACTATGAAGGGTTATGAGTATATACTTCCCCAAATAAAACATTTCTTTTTATGATTATGGATTATATCCATAAATATTTCAATTAATGTAAAGTTTTTTACAAATATGGAATTATGAATTTTAATTCATAAACTAATCTAGTTTATGCCATTGTTTAGAAATGGCACCTAGTGGAATGAATGGAAACCATATCAATGCACGCACTCCGTGTAGGGATTTCCCTCCTACTCAAGATAATTATTGTGGATTTGGAGATACAATTGGTGCTGATCAACTTATTACCATACTGGGACAACTCACTCAGGTTATGAATAATAACCTTACTCGTATAGAGGACCCTGATCTGCAACGTGGAGGATCAATGTTAGACCGCTTCATGAGGCAACAACCGCCAACATTTAATGGGGGTACAAATCCATTAGTAGCTGAGCAATGGATAAACACCTTAGAGAAAATATTCCATGCCTTGGGGAGTAGAGAAAGGGAGAAGGTTATCATGGCAGTTTACCGCCTCACATGAGATGCCGATAAATGGTGGTCATTGATTCAAAATACAAAGGATGATGAAGAAGTATCAAGTATGGAATGGAGAGAGTTCAAAGATATTTTCTTAGAAAAATACCTTCCACATGACCATCGAGCAGATATGGAAAGGAAATTTCTTAGTCTGAGGCAGAAGGAGGATGAAAATGTTGCAAAGTATGAGGCTAACTTTACAAGGTTAGAGAGGCATGCTGCAGATTATATACATAACCCAAGAATTAAGATTGATCGTTTCTTTGATGGGTTAAAACCATTTCTTCGTCGAGCTTTAGTATCACAATCTTTCTCAACATACGAAGATATAGTCTCGTGTGCTATCAAGATAGAAAAGGAATTCTCAAAGTCTTATGACAATAAAGTTAAGCAAGAGAAGAAGAGAACAGTGGAACAAGAGACGGATAAAGGGAAAAAGGGAAAGAAAGATTCTCCATTATGTGATAATTGTGGGAAGAATCACCCTGGTACTTGCCAAAAAGGAATGTGAGTTTGTTATAAATGTGGAGAAAAAGGTCACCAGGCGCGTGATTGCAAGGGAAAGAAAAAGGCTATCAATGTTGAATGATTCAATTTTAGGGAAATGTGGCATTATGCAAATTAATGTCCTAAGCGTCAGGAAAACATACCTTTGAAAAGGCCAAGGGATCAAGGCCAAGCTTATACTCTTACTACAGATGATGTTGAATAATTATTGTATTTGTGTTTTTGGACTCAAGAACTAGATTATGGTTATAATAATAATGTGATATATATAAGGATTGTACTGCAGTACATTTTGTTTTCATGAAGGATTTAATATGATGAAGGTAATCATATTTTTAGTATGTGACAATAAGAGAAACTTTACTTTGTTTGGGGAATCTGAGGTTACAATTGATTTTGGAATTTAGAGACCATTAGAGAAAGTCAGGACGGAGGTATGTTGGATAACTATAAAGGTTGGAATGGATTAAGTTGATCTTTGGATAGTATTGTTTAAGTTTAAAACATTTCTGAAGATTATTTTTGGAATATTATAATACTTTAGTTTTAGGAAAAGGACAACCTGCAGGGTGGGGCATAACCCGTCGCGTCGGAAAAAGCTGCAGGAATCGAACCCACAACCATAGTGCGACATGCCTTTATTACCTACCACTAGCCTACAGGAAGTCCCTGGTTATTACAAAATAGTTTTACTAATCTAAATAGTATGTGTTAATATTTGGAACCTTATACAATTAGGATAAATAGAATATTTTTGAGTTCTATTACCTTTTAGAGTGAATGATGGGTTTGTGGTAAAAATTTATTAAAGATTGAAATTCTACAATGGAAGTATGTATATTCCCTAAAGTTATTAGTAAATCTTCTAAATAAATTCCTCAACATTATAAAAGGTAACTTTAAACAAAAACATTGCCGGTTAACTTTTCTAACTGGGGAATCAATGATCGTTTAATCAATCACAAGTTTGTGATTTTCTTATAGTTAACATTCTCCTAATCCTGTTTTCTACAACTCTCCATCAGACATTGATGGTTTTTTTCTCCTCCAGATCCATATTTTCATAGAATCCTAGAATGGGCTATCTCGGGTGACCTTTATACTTATCTTTCGTTCTTTTAATGTTATATTTTTATTAACCTTATTTCCGATGTGGGTTTTCCATAATGGTATTTTCTATTTTCAACCTTTTATTTTCAAAGAAAAATTTCAAATTGCGAGGACGGAATTTATTGAAGGATGGGAGAATGTAACACCCCAAGGTTCCATGGTACGCTCCTCTTTGAATAATAGAGTAGCATGTGTTGTATGCAACCTCGAGTTCTAACACATTGTGACCAATAAAAGTTGCAGTTATGAATAGTAATAACCACTTTTTGAAATTATATATATTTTACATTTCAAAATGGACTTCATTTTTGGATTTGTAATATCGAAATTATCCGATGTTGATTTTTTGGTATTTTTCTGAGAACTTCCAATTTTTTATGAATAGTGAAAAATACTTAAAAAAACATTTTTAATCAAAATAATTTATAGTGATAACTTATACTATTGAGTGGTTTTAAAGTATAATTAGAATATATTTTTACTATTTTATCCAATGGTGGTCATTAGAATTAATTTAACATTGAAACTAGACATAAACAATTGTCAATCTTTTGATATATATTGTTTCTTAAAAACACGCTATTTGTTGTGACAGCAGGAATTAATTATATAATTAATTAATGAAATATATATGTTTGGAATTTTGTAAAATAGACATCATTTTTGTATTCATAATATCAATTATAGCTTAGGGTGAAATTTTGGAATTGTTCTGAAAAAGTTCAATTTTTGATGAATAGTGAAACCACTAAGTGGTACTTATAAAAACTGATTTTTCATTTAAATGAAATATTACCACTTCTTTGATTTGATTTTCAAAAATCCGACATACATGGCTGTCATTAAGAAGTAAAATGTGGTTCAATGAGATTAAAATAATTTTTTGGTGAATAGTAACTGTTAAGTTCTTAATCGCGATTAGAGGTAATTCGTGTAGTTTAAGGTAAAAATAATGTTTTAATAATATCAAATGAGCTTGAAACATGTCCTACCCAAATTTGATGTTCCATGGATGACCAATAAAATCCATTGGTCAACTTGGGGAACCCATGGAGCCACTTTAGTTGGAAAATGACATAAATACCTTTTATTTAATGTTAAAGTAAAAAATGACACAAACATGATATGTTTTATTAAAACAATTTTTAAATGGGGCTATACAAGTAATATTTTTTACTATAAATAGTAATTGGATAGATAAAAAGATTTCCTACATCATAGTATTTTTTTATAATTTTTGGACATTAAATAAATTAAATTTCTTATGACACCATGATGATGCAGCGATTACCCATTAATTAACGATTTAAATAAAATGAAAAGATAATGTAAAATCCAAGGCATACACTTGTCAAAAACCTATTGGATGAATAGATTTCGAACCTTTATCACCTTATCCTCGAATTATATAAGTGTGGGACCTTTGGAATCCGAAAATCATTGTATAATAATGTAACATTTCCTTACATTCCAAGAGTGCCCCTCCTCTCTTCTTATAAAAGGCCCCCATCTCTACCACCTCATTCACACTTTCAAGACATTTTTCTCGGCCATACTCTTCCCAAATACTCTCCCAACTTCCTCCTCTTACTCCTAGAAGACTCCCTTTGGGCAGAACTCTTCCCAAGGAAGCCTTTGGCTCAAATCAAAAAGAGTTACCCGATATTATGGTAATGTTGTTTTGTTTTATTTTTCTTCTCCAACCCCATAAAAACTTTTTATTCATTTATTTTGTAACAACACCAGTATCCTCAATATACTAGGATGTTTTTATACGAAGGATTCTAGCTACACTTAGACTCACCTAAATTTAATGGTTAAAGAACATACTGTTTCTGTGGATGGTGAATTTTTGCCTCACGAAACGATGATTGTTCAACACTCATATAACACCTCTAATGGTGGCCATTATGATGAATCTATTTTTATATATGATATATATTATGTTTTTGTTTTCCTTATGATTTTGTATTTTTCATTTATGTCATACCTTTATGGTTTCTATTATGGGTAAACACGATATTTT
This sequence comes from Viscum album, assembly GCA_963277665.1. Lineage (NCBI taxonomy): Eukaryota > Viridiplantae > Streptophyta > Magnoliopsida > Santalales > Viscaceae > Viscum > Viscum album. The sequence continues at coordinate 194,398,195 of OY728136.1, read as the reverse complement.
CATTTTAGGAAGTGCGGACTACCGCCCCCTCAAAGTCATTTGAATCGTTAATACCATATGTGGGATGTATAAAGGATGGAGTAAATGGTATTATCTGATATATTATACTGGAATTATATTATACATTTATATAATTATGATTTCATTCCATTAAATACGAAATAGAAATGAAAGTAGCGTTCATGCGTACGTACGGCTTACCGTCTACATGAATGGTGCATTTCATTTCATAACTCTAAATGTTACGTAATATTATGAATGAATGTATATACTGTATATATATGATATATATGATATCTACATCATGAATATAATTCTGGATATAATGGATATTTCACCACATGAACGACTTGTAATTATAAGAAGTTTATTGTTGACTCAAGTACCAAATATCGAGAAAACGACCGTTATTAACTTAAATAATTACATAATGTTCATAACATTGTAATAAGTGATATAAAAAGGATAATGAAATTGAAAATGGTTCTTAATAAGGTAGATATTAACTCTAGTTTATTATTCAGGAGGTTAAAGAACGGTTGAGTCAAGTCGGACACGAGGTAAGGGGACTTCTTAACCCAATTTCCATTCTTTGGGTTAATCTCCTACTTTAAAATTATGTCATGATATTATTATGTCCTATAATGTATTTACACTTTCTTTATGTGTACATATAGTGAATACACATAATAGATCTATGTTATTTTAAAAATGATCTTTTTAAGGACTCCGTCTCAATATCCTTTCATTGAGGCATATTTGGTTTTATACACAACTTTCTTTTATACGGTGTATAAACCCCTTTGACTTTTACGTTTATCCAAAAGGAATCTTTTTTTATACGAAGTGTTTTACTAAACGACAAAAGGGAATTTTTTTGTCGTACGTATGTGGCGACAACGACTTCTCCGCAGTCGTTACCATTATTTGAGTTTCGGCTTCCTCTACAAGCCATAACATTTTTTAAATGAAAAATAAATACAAAGTTCTAATTTTCCATTATTTTGGTATTGAAAATGGTTTTGAAAGTGTTTTTATTATATCAATGTGTTGTATTGATATCTTGTGATTGAAATGTGGAAATGTTATGTTTCCTTTATGCATGTTTTGTGTGATACGATTATGTTATTGTTTATGATATGTTTAAACCTATTCATATGAGGAATGCATTGGACTTAATAAGTGACGGGTGGAGCCCACTATAGCTCATCGATGCATCTGTAGGTCTCATGAGACAAACTAGTGTCTTGGAATGAGGCCTTGACAAAATCTTATTTGTGGTCTTGGCACGAGGCCTTGGCTACGTGGTTATGATAGTCTGGCATTATGCATTCCATCAATATTAAAGTGGTTATTGATATTGCATGTGATTATTCGACCAGTAGAATATCCATGTGAAGAAGTAAATGGCATTATCTCATTTTACTTTTGCCATATTATGTTGATGTTCAAGTTAAAAAGTCTTATGTTTTAGTTATACATTGCCTTAAATGTTTATATTTATTTATGAAAGCTTCCGCAATATTGTTATCCTTACTGAGCATCTGAGCTCACCCCTTTCAATGTTTTAATATTTTCCAGGATGTGAAGAAGTATTTTATGAATGACCTGTAGGGATAGTCAAAAGAGGACATGAGTGTGGACTATGTAGACTTTGTTATTGTAGCTTTTCACTTTATGATGTAATGTAACATTTATGAATGTATCTAGTGTTTCCAAGGCTACTAAACTTATCGGTCTTTCGAGACATGATCTTTTGTGATCATTCCAATATTACGAAGTAATGCACCGACTATGGGTAGCTGGGGTCGGGGCGTTACATTTTAACGCGTTCCTTTTAATTTATTGAATATATAAATATTTTTAGGATTTAATAATTAAATCATATTAATTATTTATCATGTATATATAAAAAAAATAAATTGATTAATGTATCTTTATTTACTATAAGTTTTATACAATTAAAAATTTATTAAAATGTTTTGTAATATTTAATGGCTGGGCCTGATTTTTTCTTGTGAAGAAGGCTATTGATAATATCCTTACATTAATGATTACGTATTCTGAAATCTCAGGGTTTTATAAAAACTATCAATATTAGAGAAGAAATATAATTAATATATAATTTAATTCCTTTGAAATTATATTTCGTAAATGATATAATAATAATGTGGATAGATTATTTTACCAATCATGACATTAATTATTAATTTCAAATATTTTTATGGTGTGTTTATCCTATTTATTTATGAAGATCACATTGATATCATTATTTGGTTTTCAACTATATGATGATGGAAATAAACAGCATAAGAAACCATAATATCCAATGTTAACATTATTTTTAATTGTGTAAAAAAATAATGGAAATATAATAAAAATTTATGCCTCATTGTTTGATCTTATATTATTAAAAAACTTATATTAGAAGTGATTACATAGTAGCAGTCAATGAACTATGACCTCTTAATTTTTTGAACAACTTATAGAATCACGTAGTTATTTAAGAAAATGAATTCTATTCAAATTTTTTGTTATAATTTCCAATAGGTTAAGAATAAATTAAGTGAAAATTAATTTTTTTCATGAAATTTCCTATATTGATACATAATAATAATTATTCTAAAAAAACACCCATATAATTTATTTTTATTTTAAATAAAAGTATTAATTTTTAACATTTTAATATCCCAAAAATTTTAAATACATTATAATTATTATCATTATTTATTCGTTATAGTTATTAATCATTAAAATAATTCAATGAATAATTTCTCTTTACTAAATATGTAAATAATACATTACAAGACCACCATAATGATAAATGTTTATTGAAGAATTAAAAATTAATAATAGAGTTATGAATAACTAGTAATAATGAATGATGTAAAAACCCCTTTTATTCCTCTATCTACTCAAATACTTTCCAAGTAAAAGATAATTAAGTTTTGTAGAAATACAATAAACATAATTGTCCTAGATAGGTATTCATAAAATATAAATAATATTTATCATTTATGGATTATAGTTTAAAAAAATTCTAATCACAAATTTATTTGATCATTTTAATCACTAAATTCCAATTTATACACATTTTATTCTTTTACAAACATGATGATACAAAATATAAATAATATTGTTATTTATCAATTTAATATATAGTAATTTTATTAACGTATTTAATTTTTTACTGCTATAAAATAAATTTTTCTCATATTATATAAAATAATTATGTTTCTTACACCATCATTCTCTTATATTATGGTTTAATATGTGATTCATTTTGTAAGATATATATTACATTTAAGTATTATACATTCGATATTGATATACCTATTTAAATTATATATAAATATACTTAATGTTATGAAAAATAAATTCAATTATATTTAAAGTTATTATTATTCATTATTACATTATTAAAAAATAAATTACTTCTTATATTAAATTCCTCATTGAAAAATAAATCACTATAATCCCAAAAAATATCGTCACACATGGATTATCGATGGATAAGTGATTTTTAAATAAGAGACTATTATGATCCCAAATATAGGTTAGAGAATGATAACCTGTATATTTTCATGATTTGTAGGTGGCCTCTTCATATATTTAAATTAATTAGAAAATTATTAGTTATTTTAATTTGAAAATCTTTGATAATTAGATACAAAAAACGTATCATCTACATTTTATATTTTTTATATCATATATTTAAATAATTTTCTACGATTTATACATTAATAGTTTAAAGAGTACGATGGTTAGATAATGAACTATGGGTAAATTTAATATAATAAAATGATTGTATAATTAATGGATATACATTCTTTAGAAAATTATATGATCAATTTATTTTGGCTAACAATAACATTAATTGTTATATGTGTTTAATTATGAAAGCATTAGTTTTCATGAAAAATAAATTAAATTACGAAAAAAAAAGTTTTATTTTTTTACCATTGAAATAAATTAGTAGTTGTATTATATAACAATTAAATTGAATATTTTTTATTAAAACAGTGTGATAATAAGGGTGATATTAAGTATAATGAATTGGGATTTGAAAATGTTAATTTCAATAAATAATTGTATAAAGATAAGTCAATTATATTTTCTATAGATATATAATAAAAATTTATACACTAAACAATAAATTTTTTTTTTTCCATTTTTATATTAGAAAAAAAAATCCTATATAAAATTAATTGAGAAATTAATAAGGAAGATCCATTACAAGGGAAAACAAAATAAAAACTAAGTGGACCCAAATATGGTTTCATTTATGTTAGAGATGAATATAGAGATTTGATATGTCCCATCAATTAGGGAAACCCATTAACCATTAATGTAAATAAAAATATGTTAATATATATGTTTTATATTCTTATGTTAGTTTTTATATACATTTTATTTAATTGATACACATGGTAAGTACATTAACTTTATATCTTTAATTTGTGGTTCATAAAAGGAATTCACTATCAAATGATTATTCTCAATCTGAAGATCATTACAATAATGACTTTGTTGTTGAGAAATAGGATTTGGATTTCTTTATATTTGAATATAAAAATTCATGTTAGATAATTCCATTAAATATGAGTAGGGGTATAAAATTTAGAATCAATATAATAATCATGTTTATATTATTAACCAAAAAAATATCATTAACATTTCTTATATTTTTATTTTTAAAAGAATCCCTGAACTAATAAAATTGTTTGTTTTTATAATTTTATCAATGTAACAAAGATAATAATTTTGGAAGATATTTTTTTAACATGTAAATTACAATTTTGATGTTATATTTTATTTTAATTACACCAATAATTATCATGTGTATTTTTTAAGAACATTTTTGTAATAGAATAAAATAGGATGAAGTTTATATTATAATATATTATAAAAATTAATAAATTATTTATAAGAAATTATTCTATTAAATATGATAGATATTTTCATGATTATATCAATTATCATCAACTAGATATATATAAAGACTTCATATACCATGTAACTAGGGATGCTATTATTTCATAACACTATGAGGAGATGATAATGTTAATTTTAATTAAATTTAATTTATATTACAAGAAATTTATATTTTATTCAATGTTATAAATAAAAATTTTAAAAGAAAAGTATTGGGATCTATGAAAGATAAAATTGAAACCCGCCATTACACCTCTATAAAAAACTGAGCATGGGCTTTGTTTCATTTTAAAAACAACATGAATATATATTTATTATATAACAAAACATTGATGTGATATAAAAAATGGTTATTTTCTCAATATTTACACGTATATTGATTAATTATTGTTTTTTAAATTATCCAATCCAGGAAATATGCTAAAATAAGGCCCATGTAACCAAAGATAGAAATATATTATAATAAATCAAAAATAAATAGGAATCTTGTTTAATAATTATATTACAAAAATTTAATTATGTTTATTATATTAAAACATAATAAAAATACTTTTTTTCTATATTTTATACATCTTAGAAACAAGGTGATTCTTTTTTATAAGTGGATCTGAATTACTAGGGGTGTAATAGATACGTCTAGTATAGTATGGTTATATTATTAGGGAAACTTTTGGAGTCTCACCACGTGAATAATTCGAGAAAATATGATCACTAATACATATTAATATAAAATTAAAATAAATTCTACATTTTAAAATATAGACGGTAGATTAAAATAATAATATAAAGATATCCATTAAAGGGATAAATTATAAAAACTAATGAACCACCAAAAACAAACACTGAGTCATATACCCAAAATATTAATTATAGATTTTCTAATAAATTATTTCTCTAGAGAAATCATAAATTTTTTCCATTATATTAAAATATGTGTGATGAAAAAAGGTAACAAATAATTACTTTTCTTGAATTAAAATTACATTAAAATTTTTGTTGATTTATATTTATCCACATCTACAAATGAACATGTATCAAGAATCTCTGGTACCATATATTTTGTAATACCCTTAATAATAAATTGTTACCATAATTAATTACTGGAGTTATGATTCATGTTACTCATTATCTATATGATGATATATATAGTACCGATTATGGTGATTGTATTTTAATGGTGGATATGACACACATAATATTTTACATCCAAATTACATGAATTAATGAAAATATAACACCATAATAGGATGAAAATATCACTAATTGTTTTCAATATTAGTGAGATAGAGAAAAAATTGACTAAAAAACAATTTATTTTATAACTAAATATATTTTTTCTACTATATATGTGACTAATTATTCCTTAATAATTTTTCTAGATGTCCAAAAAAACAATTTACACATGAAAAACTTCTATCCAACCCACACAAATATCATCTCTTATTTACCTAGGAAAAGAGAAACATAGGAATTTGTATGCTCAAATACTTTGTCAGGGTAAAAATTAGATATAATAATCAATTACCCTAAATGTGAATAAAATAAACATAACTCCATGAGAAGGTGAGAAATAAATATGAATATATAATATATAATTCATACCCAAATACACATGAATCATGAACCAAGAATCATAGCATGAAGTATTAATATAAATAAATATTTATCAAAGAGTCTTGGTATACTAAAATAGAGACGAAAACATAATTAATGATATCATTAAAGTATGTGAAGTTTTTTCCCTGACACTATCTTCACATTGTTGAAAATCTCCAATGGACGATTAGGGTTACTCCCTATGCCCATATAAAACATCTCATTATATACAAAGCTATAAAAGATATATTATAGGGATTAATATTTATATCCCCACCTATCACATCATAATATATAGATTAATAAGTGGTCTACATAAAAAATTTCTAATTTAATCAACGAAATATTAACTAGTGACAGAAATGGGTTTCTTGATTATTTCCACAATGCATGACTATAAACCATCCTATGTAAAAAAAATTATAATTTAATCAAAGAAATATTAACTAGTGACAGAAATGGGTTTCATTATTAATTCGACAATACAAGACTATAAACCATGTTATCTAGATATATGGTTAGTTGTAAAAGAATATATCCCTAGTTAGTGATATAGACAGAGAAGAATGTTTGAATAGCTGGAAAAACCCCTTCAAAATATAATTCTTCAAACATTACCACTAAAGAGATTAATTTTTTTTTCATTGATAACGTGAGTTTATATCGTAAATAATAGAAAATTATACCATATAAATCATATATTAAATCATGAAATAAAAATGTTATCTTGGAAATTCATTTTTACATTTAGATGGTAAATTGCAAAAAAATACAATAGTATTTAGTAAACACTTTTAATATTTTTATAAAAGATGATGTAAGGGGTCATTTTAAAAATTCATTTTTAAACTATGAAATAGATTCTATTTTAAACATTGATTTTAAAAAATAAATGTCAATAATGGAGACTCTAATGTGATATAATTATTTATAATGAAGAATTGTAGTGTCTAATAAAAAACATTGACAATGAAATGAAAGAACCCCTAATTTTTTCATACCTTCTTTGAAAACTAACATTGAAAAAAAATATAAAAATATTTTTAAAATGGATTAAGGAGAAGTGTGGATGGAATAAGAAATTAAAAAAATATGGAATTTTAAATAATACAGGAAACCATTGGACGAAAGTGGATAACATGGACTTGTATTATATACCATCATTTAAGAAAATTTGAATTTGTTTTCATAGTTATCTTCACTAACCCCTACCTTAAAAGATACCCCCCTTTGTAGTGATGTAAAGGAATAAGTGTAATAACCTTTGAGTAATATCCCATGTAGTTAATGGGTTAGTGATAAACAATTAGGGTATAAAAATTACATAAGTTGGTGGAATTACCATCTATATAATGTAAGACTTATTTATTGAACAAAAACACAAAATAAATCCATTAAATTAAATACTATAATGAAAACCAACACTATATAATAATTCATGTGTAAATTAAAAAAATACATGGAGTCTCCAAATAAATAAGAAAAAAAATTCATAAGGCAAGGATACATAAAAAACTATCATGTACGAGGTGGTAATGTCTAGAATGATCCATAAAGTCCACCTTGATAACTGAAATAGTGTTTTTCTATAAATTAGAGGAGTAAAAAATTATACTTACTAGGATCAGACCAATATTATTTTGGACACATGTGAATGTAGCATACTAATGAACTACTGATAACATAACAGAACCAACAATACCAAAATAGTTTATCTAACCAATCCCATCCTAATTAAAGCACGATCACCAGATAGCACATCTATGTATATTAGCGTAACATGAAACATATTGATAAAAGGGAAGAACACACAACATTTTCAATGATTCTAGTCTCTCACACCCTAACATCATACATCTCAGTGCTCCAATTTTTTTTATATAATACCTCAAAAATACACCTGGAAGATCACCCAATATATCGACTAAATACTCTTAGGGCATCACATTATATATCTATAATAGATACATTGTCCATCACACAACAACCATATCCATAACCAAGATATTATGGTATCTTGAACATAAATTACATCAACCTTATGCCCTCCTCATAACATACATGACTCCAACTATGAAAATATTCATCATATAAACAAATATCAAAATAAGTGAAATATAACATCATTCCATGAAATCATATTCATTAGAACCTCTCTTGGAAGAGAGGGTGGGGAAGTGAATGTATCCCGCTCTCCATCCCCCCATCAAGATGTTCACAAAAGCACACCGAAAATTTTTGGATGTCAAAATGCGATGCTCCATGAGGGTCAATGTATATAAAAATAACAAGGAATATATAACTTTTTTATATTATCTACACACAGACAATAACCACATATTAGTTTATAATAAGAAAAAAAGTCTCACCACTAGATCTCAAACCCTCCACCACATTTTCTACAACTTTTGAATGCATCACATCACTCGAGAAACTAACACTGAAAAAATCCTAAATTTCTATTCAATTTAATCAAATTTAATTATTCTCCATTACAATAAAGTTTTATTTATCTATACTATTTATTTTATATTTACCATTTTACGAATTCTAACCACACATTCAATTTTATTTAATGAATTCATTATCCAATCTAAACCATTCCATTTTAGTTTCATTATTAGAAATTTATTCCATCGATATAAAGAAACTAGAACAACCCAACATAAAGTAAAAACAACCCATATTACACACATCAATTATCACTATATTAACACAACTATTTGTAATAACCAGTTCCTCATCATAATAATAGTGTATCACATGCAAAACGTATCAAATATTCCCCACACACCACAACCACAATTCAAAACCACTTTCACATATTTTAAATATCTTATTTTATATTCAAAAGATGTAATTATTATCACATTTACTTTTATTTTGAAGGGAATCTTAAAAAATTCAAATTATTCTATGGGAAACCAATTTAAGTCACATATATACATTCATATCAAATTTCACCAATGGTTATATAAAACAATATCACAAAACATGATCCAAAAAATAGCCACTACAACTTATACAAACATCACATCTAACATAATTATCAACAATGAATCAGGCATGTAATGTCTCACAAACAATAACATCGAAAGTTTGAAAACATGTTTTTAACTCCCATTACCATTTAATTTCAATGAAAATGATTCATTATATTCATTATTATTGTATATAGTACCTATATAAATTAAAACATGATCTCTATCATGTGTAATACATGAAAAAAACTAAGGATAAATTACATTAAATAAACATTTCCCAAAATCATCCCAATGATATATCAACATGGGGAGAACCATTTAGCACCACAACAATGTAAAATAACTTGATCAACCAGGAATACAACATACTACATCATTCCATTAATAAATAATTAAAATAAACTCTTTTTTACTTGATATCATTCATCACTTGCTTATTAATAAAGTGATATAATTGATAATAAAAGAGGGGAACTTGAATAAAAGCACTAAGGATTGATCTTCAATTGTATGAGATTAAATCCATTGAAAATGGTCTAACCAGAATCCTATAGATGAACTTCTATCACCCAATAAACATGAATTATCCTGGTTGAAGGAATGGTTTGAGGGGTTTTGTGATTTTGTAGGTACTCTAGAAGATATTAAACATGGCGTAGCATTACTCACCATGGAACAGAAAAACAAAATAGGGAAAACTCCACAATAAAAGGGAAGGGACCACACCATGTGTGGATAGTCAAAGGCAAGTTTGAGAAAGACAATGAGGTCTATGCTGATGATATGAAAAAATAGTATATATGACATGGTGTTGGAGGAACCACTACATCACCTGACTCAATATAAATGAAGAGGCCTATGACACAACCCTACTAAATTATGTAGCTTTGATAAAAATATACCCAATAAAACTCAACCCCATGACTCGATGTTGTAGATAAAATTTTCATAATGCAGAAACTCCAATACATGAAATAGCTATAGGAACCACATTACAGTCCTTATATGTATATTTAACATAATTTTTGTAAATGTATTAATGAATTTCATGATGTCTTGTTAGGGTAAAAGTTATATACCCTTACTCAAAACCCATTTATGCCACATTCATCCCATTTATATGGTGTAACTACACCCCTTACTGCACAGTATTTTCCTCTACACTATAGAATCCTTATCAGCTGAAAATATTAACTAAAAATCCACCACATAATCTTAAAAATACTTATAATTTTCCCCAAACAGATCCACCACCAAAATTCCTACAATACAATGGGTTGAAAGGTTCATATCATTACATTTCATACCAATTGAACTAATATCATCCTCAAGAACAATAACCAGTCATGAAAAATAAAACTTGAAAGATGTATGAATAACCATTCAATGGGATACCACTCAAGGATCTCATTAGAGCACAAACAAAACCACATTATTTGGGACAAATCTCAAGACACATTCTCATTCAACCATCTGTATCAATATTCCATCTTTTATTCTTCCTAGAGAAATGAGTACCACAACCTAAACACACACAAAAACCTATGAAACAAATATAGAATATCTACTCCCAATATTAAGATATTATCTTATCTAGGTGGAATTAACTAATTAATTTAGATTTATAACATGTGATAGTATAATTTGTCTTCATCAAGAAAGGATTCTCACATTTTTATAAGATTGATTCTTTAATCTAATATTATCATCCTAGGAACACAGATTTTATAAATTAACAGGCTTTGTGCATAACATAAACAAGGAAAATATAAATAAGTCAAGGATCCAAACAATATAGGGTACTAGGAACATATTTTCATGTCACACTCTCATGAACTCTCATCCAAGACACTATGCATCCACATCGCATGAACTAATGGAATTTTCCAACAACACTGTGCCTTATCTCTACAATCCTAGATCTCCTTTAATTTCTCCTTCAATGTTGTAAAATCCAAACTATCCATATCTCTATAATTAATGAAATTGAAATCATTGGGATGATACTTATTGATCTGAGAGATGTTGAAGGCATGTTGATTCTTGTCTAGCTGTGATAGGAGATACAACTGACATGACACCTTACCAACATTCTCTAGCACCTAAATGGATCAAGAAAATAGTGTAATGAGATAACTACTGCATGAAAATATTCACATACCATGAGGTGGATAAACCTTCGAGAACATGTAGTCTCCTACTATAAACTCTATGGGCTCACTCCTATGATTGGAATAAGTATTTGACTATTCTTTTTTCATATTATTTATTTTAGGAACAACTTAAACAATCTCTTTAATTCTCACCATAAAGTTAAAACATAGATATGATATCTCACCAACCACAGGCCAACACAAGAGGGAAGAACAAGGATTCCTATAGAAATCCTGATATAGGGACATGCAGATTGAGTGTGGGTACCTTTTTTGATTGAAAACTCAATCAAAATAAATTGATTTATTAAATATTCCTTGATGTCAAATATGCATTCTTGCAAAATTTAATTAAATTTATAGGTTTATTGATCTATTTTTTTCATCACTCCAATGATGGAATGAAGTACTTAGGTGTAATTGGGTTTCAAAAACATGATTCAATCATGTATATTATTTAATGATAAAACAAGCATCCCAATACATGATAATGGAAATAAAAAAATCCATGTATACATAGTTCCTCATGAAAACACATCCATTAAAATATATTAGTGGTTCTTGAATCCTTACTGGCTACGAATTGAGTCAATTTTATCAACTTAACCATGATTATATAGAAACTATCATATTCACTCTATATTAGGGTAACCTAGGGATAAATTCCATAGAGATATCATCCCAATTAATCTCGAGAACATCAATGGGATGTAAAAAATATCCATATGAATTATTTTTAAACATTACCTACTGAAATAATAGACATTAATCTACAAAATCCACTACCACCCATTTCAGCATGAGAAAAAAATAACAACATCCTTCAACCCTGATGCATCGTAGATAATGACTACTATAATGACTAAAGAGATAAATGAAACTCATAATGGACTCCGTACTGCATCATCATAAGAGAAATTATCCCCCCCTTAAATAATATCTATTTTTGAACACCCTCCAACCACCCCTCCAGTGCATCACCATGGACAATGCGGTTGATCATCCCCTCTTCCTCTAATTCACCCCACTAAGCTTCATCCGCATACTAAATAAAAGAATAATTTACATTCATAGTAAATAGAAAACATTTATTATAATATACCTTAGAATATATGTGTAGGTTTAAAAACTTATCGATCACCATATGAGCATTTTTAGGCTCATTAACAACATCCATCCCTAGATTTATACATTGGATGTCTTCCCAGACATTCTATGCTCATGAGGTATTATAGATCATAAAAGAATAGTCCTGGAGAAACTCAAACCACCTACATTGTTTCCGATTTAGGTCATGCTATGAAAAGATATACCTCAAGATATTGTAATAAATGAAGACTAATAATCATTCTCTATAGAGGTAATGTCACAAAAAATTCAGTGGAAGCACAATATCTTGTTATTCTATATAATGCTTGGTATTGATACTCTCAGGGGGTTAATTTCCTGATCTATAAAATATAAACTAATTCTCCAACATCATTAACCACACCATGAAAAGGTTGGAAGTATCATCGAGTAAATAAATCATCACCACCACCTATAGAAACTATAGAATTGGTGAACAGATAAATCTCCCCATTTTCTAGCCAACTACTAACTGACCCTGATAAGTCTGAATGAACATATTTTCCGTCTAGGTTAGAGATTCCATCAAGGCTTCAATCCATTAGAAATTTGACAGATCCCTTTGCTAAAACCCTGTGAATATATAGAAACAGGATACCTCTTCTAAATTATTTGGTGTTTCCTAAGAAAAAACGTCTTCAATAATTTATGGGTCCACAACCACACCATGTTGTGAAACCAAATTCCTAATGAAATTATCCATTTGAGTACAAAACATAAAATTGATTATATTAATATAGATTTGGTTGTGTCAAAGGACCAGAAATAAATCTCATAGATGATCAATATTCTCAACTTCAAATATCATGTATATCAATATGTAATCGATGAACATGAATGGAAACTTTTCTTGGGATTAATTGAACATAGAGTTCATGATACCCATGAACAAAAATAGTGTGTATATGATACATATTGAAATAAAAAATCACATGAATTTCCCATTCATGCACCGAAAGGTGGCCATTATGATATCTCCATCCCCAATCCTCAGCTAGGGATACCCAGACCATAGATAGATATTCGAAAACTAACCCACTCTTATCATCTAGTTGAAATTATCATCAATTATTAAAAAATGTTAGTGATTCATTATCATCACCTAGTTCAACCATTGATAGTATATAAACAACCTATGACTACCATACTTCTATTTGAATAATAACACTAGAGAACCCCATAATGACATAATAGGTAGGATGAAAACCATATGAATGAGATCATTATTCAAAGAACTCAACTCCCATGTCTCATAATATTCTATTAGATATGTATCCATAAAAATCATAGAATCTATCAGTGGTAGATCTATCCCAACCTCTAAATTGGATAAAGGGGGTATAATCTCAACCACCATAGAAAAAACTTCAAAAAAAACAATGAAAATACATGCAACCTCAACTATCCAAACATATACTAATCCAATATAAAAATCCTCCATAAGGGAAACAAAGATCTTTATGAGTATACCACCAAATTGAAAACTCCTATCAGCAAAGAAAACATCATGTTAATCATCTATATTTAATAAAACTTACTCCCCTCCACAAGAATTCAATAAAAACAAGAATGAAATATAGCCAATAAATTGTGAGGATGACATCAAATGGATATATATGAAGTAAGAAGATATCCTGACATGTTTGATTCTTCCCCATATTCAGTATACAACCCTGACACATATCAATCAAGTTGGTCAATCCTTTAAATAACACTATTAACACCAAGGTAACACTGCTACAAAAATGGACTTTATCAGTGCTCAAAATGGGCTTTAACAGTGCTACAAAAGTTTTCTAAAACTTAACAATAATAGGCGTGTCCCCATTATTAGCACTAAAAAAGAACTAGTAATTGGTTCCTTTATCAGTGCTAAAAAAATGAGGATAAATTTATCTTGTATATGTGATAAAAAGGCACCAAATATGGGCTTCGTTATCAGCAATAAAAAAACCATGATAATGGTATTTCTTTTCAACTATTCTTTAACACTGATAAAGGAACCCTTTATCAGCACTAAAAATCCCTAATAAATTCCCTGCCTGCTAAAATATAAAATTCTGTAGCCACAAACCCAAACAAGACCAGCAAAAAAATCAGTATATCAAAAAGTATACCCACACAATATAAATACATAATTCATAAAGTAATTACAGCTATACTAGACATACATAAATTATAATCATACTCCATTACACATAATTCATAAGTTAATTAATTATATAAAGAAGTCAATTCAGATTTCAGGGGGTTGGGGGGCATGTTCATGGGTTTGTGGTGGCTATCCAAGGGGGTAGGGGTGTGTTGGGGGGTGGGGCTGTCCTGGGGGATGGAGGAGTCCGGGGGTGGGGGATGTCTTGGGGTTTGGGGTGGGGTGGTGCTATATATAGTGGTGTCTAGGGGCTATGTGTGGTGTCCCAGGGGTTGGGTGCCATCTACGGGGTTGGGGTGTTAAGGGGGTGGGGGTGTCCAAGGGGTGGGGGTGTCCAGGGGTGGAGTGGTGTCTAGGGGGTGGGGGTGGCTGTCGATGGGGGTGGGGGTGTCCATGGGGGGTGTCTAGGTAGAATGGTCATGTGTAGGAGGTGTGGGGGTTGTCCATGGTGTTGGGTGTCTAGGGGGTAGGGGGGATGGATGTTTATCGAGTGGGGGGGGGGGATTTCCAGGGGTGGGCGTGTCCATGGTTGTGGTGTCCATTGGGTGGGGGTGTCCAGGTGGTGGGGTGGTGTCTACAAGGGGTGGGGGTCTAGGGGTGGGGTCGTCCTGGTCGTTGGAGGTGTCTAGGGGGGTTATGGGGCTATCTAGGGTGGGGGGGGGGGGGATGTCCATGGGGTTTCCAAGGAGGCGGGTGGTGTCCAAGTGGTTGGGGGAATTTCTAGGGATGGGTGTGTCCAAGGGGTGGGGTTTCCGGGGGTGGGGTGGTGTCCAGGGGGTGGGGGTGGCTATCCCTGGGGGTGGGGGAGTTCAGGGGGGATGGGGTTTTCCAGGTGGTGGGGTGTTGTCTAGGAGCGGTGGGGGCTGTCTAGGGGTGGGGATCATCTAGTGGGTTGGGGGTGTCCAGAGGGTGCGAGGCTATCCAAGGTGGTGGGGGTGGGGTGGGGGGCTATCCATTGGGGTGTCCAAGGGTGGGGGAGTCCTGTGGATGGGTTGGTGTCTAGGGGGTGGGGGGATTTAATGATTTTAATGGAATGCATTTCATGGATTTTAAGATCATTTGTTATTTTGAAATGGTTTTGGAATAGTGTTTATTTCAATAGTATGTGTTTATTTTGGAAAAAATGAATGCTTCTTGTGTGAATAGTAGGAAAGGGGATTTTTTTATGTTAGTTGTTGTTTCAACTTAAAATTCTATCGATTTAAAAAAAGACACATTGAGTGATACCAGCAATATTGTGCCTTGTATTGAGGAGGGGATGACATTTACACATCACAAATGAACCATGGATCATTCTCCAAAATTATCTACACAATTTGAAATCATTTGTTCAGCTTTATGTACATCAGTTGTTGAATTAACTTTAAATTTTGTTCATTTTAAACAAAAGAGATACACTTTGAGAGATTCCAGCCACACAGTGCCTCAGATTTAGGTGGGGTTGACTCATACACATCAAAAATTACCCATGGATCCTTATAATAATGTATCAACACAACACTAATGTGTTGCTTTTGGTTTTCCATGCGTTAGATGTTGTTTTCACTTAAAAATCTATCTATTTTAATCAAAAGAGAGACACATTGAGTGATATCGGCCACACCGTGTCTCAGATTGAGGCAGTGATTACTTTCACTTCTCAAAAATGACCAATGTATCGTTCCCATAATGTATCAACACAATCTTAAAGTGTTTGGTTTGTTTTATGTACGTTTGTTGTAGTTTTCACATAAAATTCTGTCAATTTTAAACAAAAGAGAGACACTTTGAGTGATATTGGCCACAATGTGCCTTGGATTGAAGCGGGGTTGACTTTTAAACATAAAAAATGACCCATGTATCGTTCTCCTAATGTATCAATACAATCCGAATGAATTTGGTTGGTTTTCCCTATGTCAGTTGTTGTTTTCATTTAAAATTTTGTCCATTTTAAACAAAAGAGTATCACTTTGAGTGATACCACCAACATCGTGCCTCGGATTGAGGCAGTTTTGACTCTATCATGTCACAAATGACCCATTTATCATTCTACTAATTTTTCAACACAATCAGAATGTGTTTGGTAGTTTTTTCGTTTGTTATTTACTGTTTTCACTTAAAATTCTAGCCATTTTAATCATAAGAAAGAAACATTGAGTTATACCGGCCACATCATGCCTTGGATTGAAAAGGGGTTGACTCGTCAACATCCAAAATGACCCATTTACTGTTCTCCTAATGTATCAACACAATAAGAACCCATTTGCTCAGTTTTTCGTATGTAAGTTTTTGTTTTAACATAAAATTATGTCCATTTTAATCAAAAGAGAGACAGTTTGAGTGATACCGGCCACACCGTGCCTCATATTGATGATAGTTTGACTCGTACATGTCACAAATGACCCATGTATAATTCTCCTAAAGTATCAACACAATCCGAATGCATTTGGTCAGTTTTCCGAATGTTAGTTGTTGTTTCACTTAAAATTCTGTCCATTTTAAAAAAGAGAGAGACTCTTTGAGTGATTCTAGCCACACTGTTCCTCAGATTGAGGCAGGGTTCACTCAAACACATCATAAATGACCTGTGAATATTTCTAGTAAATTATCAACATAATAATAATGAGTTTGGTCAGTTTTTCGTATGTTAGTTGTTGTTTTCACATAAAATTCAATCCATTTTAAACAAAAGAGTGAAACTTTGAGTGATACAGGCCACACCCTGCCAGGGATTGATGAGAGGTTGACTGATGCATGTCCTAGGTGACCCATGGATCATTCTTCATATGTATTAATATAATCAAAATGTGTTTGGTCTTGTTTCCGAACATCAGACGTTGTTTTCACATAAAATTTTGTCTATTTTAAAAAAAATACAGACACTTTGAGTGATACTGGCCTCACCGTGCCTCGGATTGAGGCGTGGTTGACTCATAAATGTCACACATGAGTCATGACAATCTGTATGACTTTGGTCATTTTTCCATAAGTCAGTTATTGATTTCACTTAAAATTATGTCCATTTTAAACAAAAGAGTTCCACTTTGAGTGATTACTACCATACCTTGCCTCAGATTAAAAAAGGGGTTGACTCTTACTCATCATAGATAACCCATGGATCATTCTCAAAATGTTTCAACACAATATGAATGCATTTGGTCAGATTTTCTTATGTCATTTGTGGTTTTAACTTAAAATTTGTTCCATTTTAAACAAAAGAGACACATTGAATGATACCGGCCACACCGTACCTCAGATTGAGGTGAGGTTTAATCATACACATCACAGATGACACATGGATAGATATTCTAATGTATCAACACAATTAAAATACATTTGGTCTATTTTCAAAACGTTAGTTGTTGTTTTCAAATAAAATTATGTCCATTTTAAACAAAATAGAGACACTTTGAGTGATAACGGCCACACTGTGCCTCGTATTAAGATGAGGTTGACTCATACTCATCAAAAATAACACATGGATACTTTTTCCAATGTATCAATAGAATCTGAATGCGTTTGGTCAGTTTTCTGTACAACATTTATTGTTTTCACTTAAAATTATTTCCATTTTCAACACAAGAGTGATAGATTGAGTTATACCGACCACACCGTGCCTCAGAATGAGTAGGGGTTGACGTTTAGACATCAAAAATGACCCATGGATCATTATTCTAAAGTATCAGCACAATCCGAATGCTTTTGGTCAGATATGAATTTACTTTAGATATTTTACTGTTTTTTCTTATCCAAAGCCCAAAGAAAAGTGGTTCATTATTTTTCCATGTTTCTGGTGCATTTCAACTGTTAAAATGGAAAAATGACTCATTGGAGAAAGGATTGTTTATTTAATAACAGTTAAAATTTTCCTACGAAAATTTATATACAACAATGTTTTATATTTTGATCTCCTTAACCCCTATCAAAAACGGTCACCTATTGTACACGTACCCAAGTTAGATCTTCGTGATATTTGTGTACAATCTTCCATCAGGTATGCGACCCAATCATTTCTGAACAAATCTATATCATCTTGTGAATGTGATACTTTACGATAGTCAGAGTATTACTGTGAAATATAAAAATAAATAATTAATAAATAATTTAAATGAAATAATAGTAGTTATTGAAAATACATCTTTAGGGATGCATGTTTGTCGATAGAAAATAATTTCTATCATAAATCTACAAACATAATAACTGCAATCATTATTGTTGGTTTGTTTTGGACACTGAAAAAACTTTTATCATTATGAGAATAAGTAACTTGTTTTGATATGTGTTTGGATGGGGAAATTGTATTTTATATACCCTGACATAGGTCCATACATAGTATTTGATCGGCTCCTTATGCTTAGCCCCGGTCCTCATTCCTTGTTATAGATTATAATGATACACTACCCTATCACAACAGAATCCTTAGTAAAAGATAGTATAAATTATATATATAATGATGTTTAGACCTAAAACGATGGATGTTGTGTCTTACAGATTCACAATCTAAATCTTATGTGTTTGGTTTGTGGGATATCTTTGGACTAAATCCAGAAAATAACTCTTTAGAGTATCCAATTTCACCGTAGTTAGCAGCCAATGTTGCCTAAAAAAGAATTCATAATAAAATAAATGAAAAGATAATTGATATGATTTAATCATAGTGTTTTACCCATACATGGTTGGTATTAAGAAAATTCTGTCATATGTAATCTTAAATTCCAATGTTTTATACAAGTCTTTCATTATTTCATCCTTTTTTTATGGATCTAATTTTGTTAGTTGCGTTAAAGTGGTATGAGGACTAACAAGTCCAAATTTTGGCTCATGGGAAAATCCCTTAAACTGTATTTCATATATACTCCAACAAATAATATAAAATGCATTTAGTTATAATTATCACATTATATCATCATTTAGAATATAATTTCATAAAAACATACCTCATATATAAATTTACAACTATGACTCCAAGACAATCATATTCAAGGACTTCATTTACATTTTCAGTGTAGTTGGGGTTTGTCTTAGTGGTAAGCACCCCGTAATACTACATGGAAAATGGGGGTTCAAAACCCATGGGGTGCAGGTTACTGTAGCAGTAATATAGTGGCACTATAGTAGCGGCGGCACTATTCATCAGCGGGTACTGTAGCGGCGGCAGGACACTGTAGCGGCGGCGATACTGTGCGGTACTGTAGTAGCAGGTTACTATTCACAGAATGTGAATTAGCCTTAGAATTTGGGCCTACGGGCTATGTAATGGGCTACAAGCCCACTGGGCATTCGGGCTATGTATTGGGTTTCCCTCTACCCAGTTAGAAGAGGACTTTTCTTTGATTTAATAATAAAAATGAGGCTTCGGCCGCAACCTTAAAAAAAATTTACATTTTCATTAGCAACGTAATCCTAAATTTCCTCTATGTATATATTCTTTTCAAAAACAACTATATGACTACTACCATTTTTTAGCTTCATATACACATGAGTCTTCAATAAATGTAAATGTGGATAGAGAACAAGTGGTGGTATTGTGCTTTCAGCAGATCTTTGGGATTGGTTGGCCAATCATTTAGATGATTTTGAGCCCATGTTTCTTGTCACCCCTTCCCCTTCTCCTTCTATATTAACATTCATTAGTTCAGACCATTTTTTCATTAATTACTTTTGGTTTATCTTGAAAAAAATGATAATAAATACCTCTTTTCCACAAGTACTCTTACAAGTTGTGATGGCCATGAAATGAATATCCCAATTTCCATTTCAACGATATGAATATTATCGTCATCAAGTAGAACAGGTAGCTATGCATTTGGCTCATAAGATACAGTAATAGTTACTTTCAGATTATCTTTTGGAAGTGGCCTATTATGAAGCTCATCTTCTAGGATGTCGAACACTGTAGCCCTTTCTACAAGGTGATATGTGGGTTTTGAAAGATATAAATCATATTAATTATCACCATGTAGAATATAAGTACATGAAAATTATAAGTTCTTGTTTGATTCACATTTCATGGGAACAGTTATTAGAATATTGATTACGATGAATAAGACAGCTCTTTAAGGGGAATGGCTTACCTCAGAGCTAGTGGGGTGGGGCGGGATCGTCACGCGTTGGATGTTCTGGAGTTGTGTCTTCTCCGTGCTTCCCATGAAAAAAGTTTCTTGAAACACTCATTGGAATTGAAATTGTTCTTCAAGAGTTTCTAGTTTTTCAATGATTCGTTTCACTTTTTCATCTCTATCATCCCTTTTTTTTTCTTATCAAAATATAATCGGGTTATCACCCCAAACCATGCACCTCTAACACAACCATATTGTTCTGGATACTTCAAAGATTTCAATAAAAGATCTTAATCTACTACAGGATTAGCAGATTCTTGTGACTATCGGATATATGAAAGTTAGTAATTATTATTATGTAATATAAATTTAAAAAAACATTGTATCATGTCATACATACACAAATTTACCAACTGATTAGTGTGTTTTAATCTACTAGATTCAATTCCTTATTCACACATGCCTCCTTCCATAACACATCATGTGAGATTGAAATGTATTTGGATTTAGAGTCATCATTCTATATATAAATATAGATATATAATTATGATGTTATTTCATGGATCCTAACAATATTTCTATACATTAAAAACATGTACCATTTTCTTTTCTAGTGTAGCATACCATATACTTGCTATACAATAGGGGTGTGTTGGTTTTGATGCATGTTCCTTATTTTCAGTAATGATTTTTTGTTTCATTAAATAAATATTGATAATAAAAATGATAAATACACATATCCTGCAACAATGTATTATCAACCACAATGTACCTGAAACTTATCATCACCACGACGACCAATAAATGAATCTCATGCTTCTTGGGATATCAGGTGAGCGTATATAAGGGGTGGGTGCAGGTTTATTTTACCTTTGGAATCTTTCAGGTGAATTTTTTTAGGATAGTGTGAAAACCTCCATGAATCCTTCCTGCAATCCATAGTATATAATTCTTGAGTGGATCATCTACTGTAAATGTACTCATCAAGAGATTGAGAAGAGTAATACATTGTTTCATTATTTAATTTGATAGTAAATTAATGAAATATTATCCTAATATTACCATAATTTCTTCCAATATCACAACCTTCAGCCCAGAAACATCATGGTGCCATTAATCAATGTCAATCGACATGCATTGGTGGGTGAAAATTCCAATGTAACTACTAAACATAGCCTTTTTTGGATTCACAAGTTGGCCTCGTCCATTCCATCCGACATCAAACATGACACCTCTGCATTTCGCCTTAAGAACATTGGCTAACACATTCAAACTACGAAGTAGTTGTTTTTTCTACGACATCAGTCATTTACCCCCAACCATTTCATCGATATAAACATCATCAATGGGTTTATTTGAACTGGTAGAAACAACATGTGCTGATGGTTGTTGAATCTCAACACTAGAATCAGCAACAGGTTCAGAAACTTATTGTTGCTCTGCACTGTGAGAAGCAGTTGTAGCTGCTGCTTGAGAGACTTTTTTGTCCTTGATTTTGGGAGAACCAGAACATGTAGAAGTCATTATCTACAAAAGTGGTTGAACAGTAAATTTAGATTACATTACCTAGGATTATCCAAAATTATTGTGGAGAATCATAGGTTTTTCACCCAAATTAAGATAAGAAATAGAAAATTAAAGATAGTGAACATAAATTCCATCATGAACATATAAAGGATATGCAATACCTCTATCTCACCTTCTCCAAACTCATACCTAGAATAGCACTCGAAACCTCTAAGAGATCCTATTTCTGGGAACACACCCTTTTCATTTCATACTAGTTCACCCAAAATAAGGATTTCTATGACACCCTAGCTCATAAATTGGTCCTTATACACACAATTAAAGGGACCCCATCTAGAAAACCTATATGGTAACCACATTAATAGTCACTGACTTGCCCACATGTTTTTGGATCACCTCTCAAGAACACATCTCGATAGGGAAATTGTTCATCATCTTTGGAAGTCCAAATTCTTACCAAACATCACGAACATGGGGATCTACCAAATCCTACCATATACATATAAAATAATTGAAAAAATATGAAAAATAGTTTTTTTACCTATTTATAGTAGTACTACATGAAATGTATTACGAACATAGATCATACCTCCAAACACTCCTGATACCTCCTTGTAAAAATACATTGGTGGCTATAAAAATAAAAAAATTCTAACAACTAACATTCTAATATATGAGTGGTCTACATAGGGGTAGTATTAGTAGAATAAAACCAAATTTCCATCCACCTCATTATTCTCCCCAATCTCCTCCATCACTTTAGTTTTGTACAGACCTCCTTTCTCCAGTTCCTACATCTACCTAGGCTATTCGTCGACATTATCTATGATTTTAGCATTAATGTTAAGAAACTTCAATGTGATATGTCTATACCCATAAAAATAATATTAAATTCCATGGAGTAATGATATATCCTTGAGGTACCTATAAAATAAAATTCCTCATGAGATGAGCCTTGCATCACACACCTACTGTGGGTGGGTGCTGCTAACCCTACATCCCAGAAGATCACTACCTTAAAAGATTATGATATGAACTCAAACCATAGGCATAATCATAAAACACTAATATAGAAATCCAAATCATAGTATTACATGTCGAATTTCCCCCAACCACTAGGGCTCGATTAATGAAATTAATATCTCAAATTAATGGATTTAATAAAAAGAGTTGAAATACAATCCAACCAAAAATGGAAAATAATGTATGACCTACATTGAAAAAGGGGACATATGTTAATTCACCATTGGTATACACCTCAGTATATGTATCAAAAACTAATATCTACCTTATCCTAGTCCACCAAGGACTCTGTAAAATTTTTCCTTCATCTATATAAGACGTGACCTGTATGGGAAGATCCCTTTTAGGGATGAGTATTACAATACCCAAAATGAAACCCCAAAAACACCATACATAAAGAATCAATAGTATTCATGTCACTAAACACAAGTATTCCAAACAAGATATGAGACATAGTGATAAGCAAGGATATCCCAAATATTCTCATAAAATACATTGAGTCAATAAAATTCTCAACCACTTACAGTTGTAGATCCACTTAGGGTTTCAAGGTAACACTATTCTGAGAGGAAATGCTACCCAAGATATAATTCCAATAGGGACACCCATCCTAGGGGTCACAATCATCTGATCTATCCTAGAAGAATCACAAAAGAAACTGAGAGTGTTCAGTCAAGATATTCACTCTATCAGACTAATACCCCCTCATAAATATTATCTCATGATATAAATATAGTGGTTCAACTCCCATGGCTGTATGGGGGATACTAGATTCGAATATAGTAATCCTCCCAGATAGGGTATAGAATCTTGTGTAAGTATTGTTAATGCAAATTCAACAAACCCAACATAAGGAAAACACATTGGAAATAAGGTTTTATTTAGGCCTTTGGAGGGATACATGCTCCAGGTCACTATGTGACCTATGGTCCACTGATAAAGATCATATTCTATAATAACCCCCATCAATGTGAAATAAGACCACTCAATATAGAATTACTGTATTAAAAACATAGAGGGTTCATCTGAGATACATGTTCCATTGGTATAATACACCATCCAAAATATTATATCTATGAACTATGAGAGGGGGTTAATTAATAAGGCTTGGTGGGGGACAATAAATCCTACATGAAACATCCTCCAATATAGTGGATCAATGGCCATATAGGGGTTGGTGATTCCAATTATACCAACCCAATATAGGGACAACCTAAATGAAATTAGGATCGCTCCAGGTCCCTTGAATTGATACATGTTCCAAGTAGTTGAGGTGTATTAGTTCAAATAAATGGGACCTTATTCCCCAATAACCCTTGTATAAGTGGACTAATACAACTCAATCAAGAATAATGGAACTCACCAACACTGCCCTGCTCATTATGAATATATATAGGGGGAAAATCCTTTGACGAGGTCATGAAGCTAAATCAAGACCTCATAGGAATAGACCAAGGGAACAGAATCCACCAATAATAGTACATGGAAGCTCAAAAATATAAAAACAACAGAAATAAAATGAAATAAATCTCCAAAATATCCCCAAAGGAGGGACATGATGTGTCTCTAGGGGTATACAACATGTCTAAAAAAGTATAGCACTGCCCATGTCTCATTTTCACATGGAGTGATCCATGATTCCATCGATGGAATGTGCAATGACCATTCACCAATTATTCATTGAATTATTGGAAAATTGAGAATGAAAATGATGAACACATGTAGATAAGGGAGAGAAATTACCAAAAATAAATGTAAAAAGAGATGTGGAAGACTTACCTAGAGTCCGTGATGGAAGGAGAGAAGAAGCGTCGAGTGGTCTGGGAGCCTTATGCGCTATGTTGGGAGGGGAAGGCATGACCACCATAGGGGGAGGTGCATGAGAGGAGCCAACATCCATTTGGAAATAGAGGAGTAGGGTTCGTGAGGAGTAGGTTCTAGCAGGGAGGATGTAAATCTAGGTTCATGGGTGGGGGATCCATAGAAGGGTTTTGAGGGGGAGAATAAGGAGTAGAGCTAGCGACAGTGTAGGACTAGTGGTGGAGGTCCGACAATGAGAATATCAAGAGAGGGGAGATGTTACAAGGGTATAGTACCACGAGAGCATGATGGTGCAATAAAAAGAGGATATTGTGCACTCGAGTTTATAAAATATGGGACTATGGTTTTATCAACACCTTTTTACCACTGATAAAGGGATTCCTTATAACCAATTGTTTATCACTGATAAAGGGCTTCTTTATTTGGATCCTTTGTCACTATAAAATCTGTAACCAGAAATGACCAATATCTGACTCTCCAACTTCATTTTTGAGGCTACCAACAATGCCATGATCTGGTTGAGGTACCTAAAAATGAATAGTATCTTGAGTTCATCCTAATCCTTCCAAATCACCTCTCAGTGGTGGATATGCCTCATATCCCTCCTTCTAAAATGTCCTTGTTGTTGGATTATATTGAGGCTATCACTGAACAAAACGATCTGAAACATATTTTTCTCTAAGAATAATGGAGTCCCTATTTTGATGATGATCATGGTTACCATTTGCATGGGACAATAAAAAATCACCTAGGGAAAGAAAGAAAGAAAATTGTCCCTATAAGATGATAAAGGAAGCAGTATATGTTTCCACCTAGGGAGTTTAAATGTAAAAGTTCCTAAAACTTGAGAGCTTCTACTAACAATGATTCCCCTTTTAGAACTTTTTAGGTACTCATATCATGGTAAATATCATAGTGAGTGCATATTAATTAACGTCGTGGCCTTCTTCTGGACCTATAAGTACATAGAAATTGTCAAAGGAGTAATTACGTGTTGGTTATAATGAAACATTACCTCCTCAAAACATCATGCATGAGACTCCTCCTTATGATAAATATTTGGGGAAAACAAATAGTAAAATTGAACTTATTCAGAAGAAACAACACATACATTATACCATAATAAAGATAGTTAAGCTCATCCATCTTCTATACCTTCATGGTAGATGATATTAAATCCACTCAGATCTAATTTTGAAATCCACCATTGAATCATCCATATACTTCCACTCACCCAGATAAAATAAACATCATTGAAGTTTTACACCTCTTATCTGGATGAAATACATTGAATCTAAGTACACCACCAAGGCTAAGTTCAAACTGAATGTGATCTCAATATCTTCTAATAAGTGAAATTTCACTAGATTATAAATGCTTCCCTCATATATTCCAAAAAATCATCATTGAAGGGAATGAAAAATCATATGATCCACATCATTCCCCTCAACATTATCAACCATATTGAATTCAAATGAGTCATAAATTTGAACCTCATCAGGCTAAACCACACATAGATGATTCACATTAGCCTTAACTAAAATGAAACAAATATTCTATAAGTTCAATATTATATAATATTATTAATTCTCATTTAATTTTTATGGATTGGATTCCATGCATCAAATAACTGGGTGGATAATACGTATTCCATAATCGGTTTTCTTTATCCTATGTGATTCAAAAAGATCAAATGACATATTTTACACACCAACCAATGGAATATTTACTATTTATAACTCTAAAATCCATAAAATCTCTCAAAAAATCCTCTAATACCTCTCTATCATATCCTCGTACCACTGAAGGTAGTCCACTTATGATGGTGGTAAAGTTAGAGGGAGAATTACCCCTAGAGGCTCTCCCCATGTAAGACATGCTTCAGAAACAATCATTAATGGGATAAAAAAATCTCAAAATGGATGTTATTTCCCATGTATAATAAACAGTCAAGAGATATAAATAAACCCTCCAAAAACTCACTGAAAAAATATAAATGAAATTAAAAAAAATCCTCTCATAATTCATATATAAAGTAACAAATATAATAATAGTCTTAAAATAAATAAATAAAAAAGTCACAAGGTATTGACATAGAAACAGATCTAATGCCTGAGATGGTAATTTAAAAAATGGCCAATGATGTTTTCTAGGAATAATGATTAATATTTTGTATACACATAGTGTGATTAGACATGTATACTCATTAGGAACACACCCAAAGTCTTTTTTCTTCTTTGAAAAGATCATAATAATTCAATAGTGAGAAAACAGTAGAACCAAAAGAACCTAAACAGGTCAACTAAACAACCTCTTCTTCACAAATGCACAATCAATTGAAATTTTATTCATGTATAATTACATAATGACAAAAATATTTATTAATGGGTAACCAAAACCATTTTCCTATGGAGTTTATACTATAAAACCCCAACATTGTACATCTTTTCACTCACATATCTTCCGAATAAACATAGACCATCGCTACACATCCCACTCATGGAATCCTAGCCCATCACATAAAATTTAACACATAAAAAAATTGGCCATAACAAGACAATAACTACCTTAACAATGACAGTAGGCTAGCATGCACATCATTGATATCAACATGATTCCCCAATCCCACTATGAATGACCTCTGTAATGAACAACCTCATTGTATCATCAAACATCACCACATGTTCACTATTACTGAAATAACTCACCTAATATTCATAATAACATCACCTTAAAGAGATAGCCTAGAAATGTTGGTATCAATACCTCTATCACCACTATCTATATGATTGAAAAAAACAAACCATTTTTTTCTTTTCATCACTTGGCTCTCGACATAGGTGGTGTGTGTATAGAATCATAAGGAATATAATATATATATATATATATATAAGACACACATAGAAGGAAAACATATATTTTGATAATTGTAATTCCATCCCAGCTAAAAATTTAACCAATAACCCTCAGAACCTACATCGCACTTTATTCGGCCTATAAAATCATCACATTACACAACCAACCACAACCAAAAACCATATCATAATTTTCACCAGATATTAATATATATTTTTTCATGACCAAGCAGTTTTATTTATACAATCCATTCATTTTAAAAGGAAAAATCATTCACATATAACCACTCTTAAAATTTTATTTCAATCATTAATTATCTATTTTATCATATTTAATTTTAGATTCATTATTAACAAGTTATTCCATCACTATCAGAAAACTTTCACAACACCACATAATAAAACAACAACCCATCCTTATCATGAAAATGATACACATATAACTATGACAACAATTCATAATCCCATTCTCATCATAACCTCTATGTTTTTAATGATATCTCATCACATATTCCATATGTATGAAAACGAATTTTTGAATATTTTTCTTTTTTATTTCAAATTTTAATAGGTTTATTCTCATCAAACATACATTACTTCTCAATGGAAATATCACAAAGACCAAAATTTCAATATGAATTAATATTTTATGCTGATATGCATTAGTATCCAATTTCATTAAAGGTGAAATCAGTTAATCACATCATAGATGTTCTAAAATCATATAAACCATAACGCAAAAAATACCCCAACTATCTTGATTTTAAATAAGTCATAAACCATGAATAATCATATTAATAATACCATTAGAAGTGGTAATCATATATTTCACTATCCTTCCACTACAAATTCAATTAATCTGATTCATTGTCATCATTATGTTATTGCATAGTACCTCCAGAATGAAAAAAATGCCTGATTTCTCCCACATGTAAAACTAGAAGAAAGACAATGGATATCGTACCTCAAATAAATATTTCCATACTATTACATGAGTTTAGAATAAGAGAGATATATCCATTGATCACCAAAAGAAGGAAAAACATTGGTCAACCTAGAACACAATAGCCTACATCATTAATATAATAAAAAATCCGTGAAAACAGTGGTTCTCATGAAATCAAACTTATCCAAATAAAGAATAGAGATAAAATAGTGAGAAAAAAGAGGAAAATAAAAAAAACCATATGGATAAATATCACAAGAACATGGTTGAAATCCAATGAAATTGTGTAAAAGACCTAATAGGGTCATAGTTAGGTTGCCTAAGAGTTGAGAGAAATATTAAAATAAATGTAGGGTTTGAGATCTTTATATATTTTATATGATGTATTGAAAATATAAAACTATGGTGCAATAATAAAAAAACATGATGTAGAACTACCTAAAAGGTAAAAGACTGTGGTTCAAGGGAAACGACAAAATTATAGTCATTTTGGTAAAATCCCATACTATATACTTGGCAAGGTTCATTCCCAGTTACAAAAAACTACGAAATTCTCCTTAGAGTTGGGGGAACCACCATGTTTTTACACACAAAAACAAAGAAGTGACCAACATCATAACCCTAATCTATAGTGTAGTTATTCAAAAATTAATAGAACCATAAAAAAATCACCTCAAGCCCCTAAATTGTACCTATAATATCTAAAATATTGCTACTCCACACTTTTGATTGAATTAATCCTCCATGACTCATACCTTTTTATAGAGGAAATGATGGGTTTTAAGGGTTTTAATGAATTTCCCAAATTTTCATTAGGGTAAAATTGATGAATCCTTACATAGAACAAATTTAACCATACGAGATCCTCAAATCTATAGTTAGCCCCATCTACACCACAACTACACCCATTATGGTGACGTATATCCTTATAAAACATAGAAACATTATAATATTAAATTATTAGCTACAAATCCCCCAATTACTCACTATTTCCTTTGGAACACCCCTTGTAAACCTCCACCAATAGAATTCATATAAAGTAATAGGTCCTAAGGTATGGACCATTATTTCCTTTTTTAAAGAAGGAATGTAATTAATTAGTAAGGATAAATTTAAACAAAAAAGTTTTTTTCAAACTATTGAATTAATAAACACCATATACAATGAATTATTAATATCAAATAAAAACATTTTAACTAATGAAATTTGGTCAAATTATGAAAAAAAAATTATATTTTAGGAAAGATATCAACCATATTCCAAAGAAAGGAAGAGTGTGAATTGAAGTTATTTTCCCTTTATCAATCATAATTTAATATGTTAAAATTAAATACTCATTATTTATACCAAAAATATATTATTTATGTATAATATCAACACATTCCTCAATGTAGGGTGATGCAAATTAAAACCATTAAATTTTATGAAAATTATGAGTTAAAACTCTGTCTGGGATGGTGAATTGAATAGAAAATTAAATATAATAAAATATAATAAAATAACTTTTTCAAAATAGTAATGGATAATATATATAGTATTCCAAACAAGAGAATTTTTATAACAAGATATATCTCTCAAGGGGGAGAACATTGAGACAAGAAAGCATTACAAGTTGAATCCTCATTGATGTATAAATTTTCTAATAATGTGGTTATAAGGAATAAATATAAAGGCACAAAAAATAATAATGAAACATAATACAATGTATTAATTTTTTATAAAAAAGTTAACATGTACTTATAGAGATAAATAATAATTTTTTTAACTCAATGATTGAAAATTGAGTTAATACAAACTATCACCTTGTACACAATTAATTATTTTCAACCATATAACATCATAAAAAATAAAAATAAGTATATTAGAAACCTTATTAAAAAATGTTTTATTACATACTAAATTTAATATGGAAAATTTATTATAATCATATATTTATTTATTATATATAATTTTATTATGTTTTCATGAAAATTGAATCAGTTTCGTCATCTTTATGTAATTTAATCGATCAAATATTATATTTTAATAACTAATTAAATACACAAGATAAAAATTACTATAAAAACAATAACTAAATTTTTATTATAATATAATAATATTATTAATTATGTTCCCATATACATATATGGAATATGATTATATAATTATTAAAGGGTGTTGTTCAACCCATCCGAGCATGACTATGTTATACCTTGATGAGTGAGTATGATTAAGGAATTGTACAATATCACTTTAAAACAAGAAAAATTATATTATTTATATTGTTTTATGTATGTGGGTCCTATTTTATGATTTCTGGATAAATAATTAAAATCAAATTTAAACAATTGAAAAATGGTTCTTTTTGGAGGAAATAGTCGACACAACTTGTGGTTAATGTTATTTTATTTTCCTAAATAGATGTGAAGGAGTAAATAATGGGATTTTAATTAATATAAAATTAATTATGTACTATAATTATTCATATATAACAATATATATATATTTATGTGATATTTGGAAGATAAATATTTAGAATAAAATTTAATGAGAAATTAATGCTCAATTTGGTACCATGATGTTTCTGTTGAATGTATCCATGGAAAGGAAGGTCAATATACATATAAGTGAGAGAAAATTCTTATGAACATGAGAGATAATTATAGTTGGATAAAAATGATATATCATAAATAACTTATTCATTGTAATGTGTTTGTCATAGAAGGGTGGACATGTCCCCTTATACAAGTTATGAAAGGGGAACTATTGTAAATATGCTTTACTTTTTGAATAACATCCTTATATTATTCATGGCTAAAATAATCAAAAAAATTATTCATAATCGATTTTTCATTCCTATGGGATGAAAAATCCTTATCCTAAAATCCCCAAACATGTTTTATATATGTTGGTATCCATTTATTATTATATTGTTTCTTTTACTTCTTTATATATTTACCAGAATAACTAATTTGTACCTAAGTAAATCATGTTTTACCGATCATAAAAAGTAACCAATATAATCAAATTCTAGTTTAGTTAACCTAAAATTGATATAAATTTTATCTAATTAAACTTATAATTAACAGAAAATTTACTTTTAAATTAAATCATTTAATATATAGAAAAATTATTTGTAGAAAAATATTGATTTCAATGTTAACTATAATTAATGTTGTTTAATATTGATTAAGAACTGATGTTTGGATAATTTATTTAAATATAATCATAAAAAAATATAATATATTCGCATTTTATAATAAATTATCTTATTTAATTTTATAATAATATTAAAAAAAATAAAACATTTCATTAAAATAATACTTTTACCATTAACAGGTTCACTAACATTGATCTTATATATCATAGTTTCATTCCAAAACATGAAATTGATAAACAAGAATATATATTATATTTTTTTATAAAATATTATATATATTCTTGTTTATTAAATTTCAAAACATATTGGAAATTTATAATTTTAATTTAAGTGAATAATTTTTTTTTTCGAGTAAAATATTACTTATATTTCCAAAACGATTTCATTGGGTTCTATAAATAATTAATTTAATCGTTAAATGGTTTATTGTTCTCAATAATATATATATTTTATATGAAAATGCTTCAAAAATAATTTCAATCATTATTGTATTATCATATATTATTAAATGCGATGGTTTTAGAAATATAGTTATTTTCGGACTATTCACCTAAAAATAAATTCTTTTTTAGAAATATGAAAATTTTGAAATATAATTTTTTTGATATAATAAATTCAAATATATTAATATATTTATTTATTACATATTCAAAAAAAATTATAAATATAAGAGATAAAGAAGACAATTATTTTCAAAAAATAACGATTTTCTTTAAAATTTTAAATGCGAAATATTAAAAAAAACATGATAAAAAATTATTTTATAAATATTTTAAATGTTATATCATAATAATCACTTTATTTTATCCAAAAAATATATTCATATAATATATACGCATAATGTATGCTCTAGTGGTAGTTGATTGTGGTGGTTTTGCTAGAAAAATCTTGTGGTAATCTTTATGACAGTGAATTTGTTTCATATGATTTCTCTCATATTGTAATATGGTAAGTTCACATTGATCTTGATCAAGAGGAAACCCAAGTGAAGCTAATTTTTTATGATATCTTAAAAATTATATGTAAATGGAAGGCTTTTGCTACTCGATGTCATTTTTTGCATTGTATAATTACTAATATTGTCTCATCCTTTGAAACCTGAAAATATAAAGACTCTAATATAACATTTAAATTTCATTCTATCCTCTCAAAATATGATTTTAGTTTTATTTTTTCCTATAGAACATGATATTAATATTATATTTATTTTATGAAAATTCTTAGTGACATCTAAATTTGTTACATTCCCCCAAAGTAAATTGTGTCCTCAAAATTTTTAACCTCATATGTGGTTATTAATTTCCAAAATGAGATCCAATTTTTACATAAACTAGTAGTAGATAAGGTATTGATTTAGGATATGAAATGGTATTTACTTATACTCAGTTTTATTTGATCACTTTGTAAAAATATATAATCCATTCCTAACATAATCATAATAAGTCATAACTTCCACAAACCGTGAAGAATATTCTTTTAATATGGATATAAAAATCATGTAAACAATTTTTCATTTATATTTAAATATATAATAGATTAATAATTACATTAAATAAGGGATATTGAAATATAATGTGAAAAAACAATTTTTACTTCAATAAGATCTCATATATTGGTTATTCTTAATTCAGATGGTCTCATCTATTGTTAGTGCCTATTATCCGCATTATAATTTTTAAAAGGTAATTAATTTAAATAATATCCAATTTATATGAAATTTAGTTTATTTTCTTTTGTATATTCTCTCTTCCCCTAAGACTTTTGGGTTTGAGGGGATTCATCTACACAATTATAGAATCTATATATACCGTTTAGGAAATATTCACATGAATCTTCCCTAATTTATAACAAAGTGTGAATTAAATATTCTTAAATTCGTTATCATTATCACATGATATTTTAAGATTTTATTTTATTATTTAGAGTGTCTGAAACTTTTGTTGTGTTCAACTGTTTAACCATATTTTCAAGAAGATGGGTTGGCAAACTAATCAATTTTTTAACCATAGCTCTCATTTTGAAGGGTTTTTATTTGAGGAAATATTTTTTTTATCCGTCACACCCATTATTTTTTCCAGTTAAATCAATTAATAATCTTAAAATGGGTTTACATGAGTGATAATTAATTAAAACTTTATGATTATAATGATAAATTACCAGGGGAATGTAACAATACAAAGTCATATTTTTTGATGTTATCATGTTAACAAAATGTTCTTATAATTCAACATATATCAATATTAGTTTCTATAATATAAATATTTATTCAACCCATTTTAAATTAATATTTTTTTTCTCATCATTCTTATTATAATCCATTAAAATGACTTTTAAATCTTTAAATATTCAGGATTTTTAAAGAGAACATGATCGACTAAAGAATATCCACAGAGAGTGTCAAACCATGTGTTTAGTTCTTTATATATTCTATGCACTTGGTAATGATTTAGTTATAAACTAATCCACCATTTATAAGGTTATTACCCCTAGGTGAATCTATTCAATATCTTGTATGCACTTTTAGTATCCAGACATAGATTTAATATCTAAAAAGAGAACTCACTCAAAACATGCCAAAATTTCATTGATGTCATCCAATACTAATAATTATCCCTATGGTTTTCACTAACGTTCAATGAATATAATTTTCATAATATTTTATAATAGTTGAAAAAACAGAAACAAAATATCCATATTTTGTAAATTATGATCTACCTTATCTTATAAACCCTTATATTATCCTCATTTATAATCCAAACAAATAAAATTATTTAAACTCTACTATGATAGAGTATATGAATCCCCAAGGATTTCACTATCATATTATAGTAGTTAAATAAAATATTACATTAAAATACATAAACAATGTCTTGTAGGTTTTTATTTTTTGAGAATTGGGAAAAACATTAATTAATAAATCCAATGTCTCCTTTAATCCATGGATATGTTCCCACTATATAAGTGACTCCATAACCCAAAACAACTATTCATAATTTCTCAAAATATTTCTACAAAATCTAAAGTTAAATTCATACAACATGTATTAAATTTCATATTTACCTAGGGAAATGGATTCTTAAGAATATGTCATACAAAATGTTAAATAAGGATAATTATAAATGATAATAATCAATGATCATAAAAAATAATAAAACAAAAAATGGGTACAAGAATGATAGCATGGAAGATGAAAATTATATATCGAATTCATACTAAATAACACATGTATCAATATCCATGAACCTTATCATAAGGCTTCAATATAATGAAACCAATATCAAAGGTAAATAGTAACTTATGTCTGTGACCATAATATAATTCATGAAATCATCAACATAAGTTATGGTTCACTCCCAACACCATCACCACATAGTTGATAAATTACCATAGTGTATTAAGTCCCCTCTCTAATACCATACATAACATCAGAATATATATAAATCACTACCTACTGAATTGGTCGAATATATAATTTTGGGATCACCCATCAGATGATATTCTGTACATGTACAACTGTTCCACATAGAAAAAAATTTAATTTCATCAAATAAATATTATCCTAAGTAATAAATGTGTTTAATTGGATTTTATAATGAACATGACAATAAACCATCATAATGAATAATGTGGATCATTGTAAAATAACATTTTATTAGTTAAAAATGAATATTTGAAGGATGTTATCAAATCTGAAAAGACACTATTCCAAAAATAATGCATCAAAAAACAATATTTAAGACATTAAAAATTATATTTTTTTATAACATGAGTTAAATTATTCAAAAATAAAGAATTATAATATTTATATGAGGGTAAATAAATGTAGTAAAATGCCATTATTTTTATTCCAATTGAAATTGAAAATGGATATTTGGTTAAAAAATGTATAACTTTTTAAAATACCTTTTAACGTTACCTTAAAAAAATGTTATGGGTCATTTTAAAAATTTCTTTTCAATAAATTTAAGTGAAATATTTTATAAAAATCTAATAAAAATGGATACTTTATAAAATTTCAATTGTTTTCATTAGGAGGTTCAGTAGAAAATAAACCTTTGATTATGAAGTGAATGTACTCCCCCATTATACCTCTAAAGGAAACCCATATCAATAAAATAAAAAATATATTTTATAAATGAGGTATTTAGATTTATAAATATAGTCTATAATAAAACATTCTTTTTAATCTAAATATTATGGAAAAATCAATTAAGGAGAAAAAACGGACATTGATGATAATGGTAATATAATATGATGAGAATTTTTCTTAACATACTTCCATTTTAAGGAAGGAATAAAATTCATTGATAATAATGATTTTGATACACTTTTGATTTACCGAGATAGAAATTGCTAATAACATATAAAAGTAAATACAAAGATCATGGAGAGACATCATAAATCAAGAAAAAAATGTGAGTTCTAAAAAACCCCTTACGTATTATGGAAGATATCAATCAGAGACCAAACTAATGAATTTCATGAAAGGAAGTAAATTTTCGATGAAAAAAATAATTTAACATTTTATAATTCATGTGGGATTAGTTACACTATTAAAAATAATACTGTTTCATATTATTGAAACATGACTCAATGAAATTTGATAGAGATGAAGACCCTTATTACTGATTTTTTTTAATATAATCACCCTTGATTGAATGAAAAATAAATAAATCCTTGAATACCAAGAAATGTGAGAGAATCGTGATTCATAATTATTTATGTGTAGTAGATACTATAACTCTCCATGATATTATTGTATCTCTCTTTTAAAATTTTACATATTATGTGGTTGAGGTTTCACACAAAACCATGTTTAAAATGAACATATACTATAAAATAATAACATGACCAATGGAATAGAAATGTAACCATTAAGAATTGTAATCCTACGTATAGATTGGTAACTCTACCTATAAATTGATACATAACATTTAAGTATATTATGAATGAAAATATAAAATATTAATATAATTAAATAAGTAAATATATGTTTTCAAAAATATAAATTAATTGTTTTTATTTTTATGAAACATATATAATTTTTTTTAATTTAATAATTAATATAATGATTTAAAATAATTTTTCTTTCATTATCAATATTCAGAAATTAATTTTTATTACTATTATTATAAGATAATTTTATGACATATTAATTAAAATTTGAAAGTGTCATAAAATTTATTATAATATTAAAATTTGTATTATTTGAGTAAATGCTGATTTTATTTTAAAAATTAAATTTTCAAATTTATAAAATTATTTTAATAAAACGGATTCCATTTTTTAACTCTACATGTCCTAAAAATGATAAGGTAAAACTTTTTGGATTCTTCTAAAATTGTCGAACTTTTTGTCAATAGTAAAATTTGATAATTTATAGTATTTGACATATTTATTGTTTTTTGAGTCATTTATAATATATGGATGATGTGAGATCATAATATTAAACTATAATTTTCTATTAACTATAATTTTTCATAATAAGTAATGCTATTCATATTCATGATCTAAAATTATAAAATATTGTGTAAAAATTTAAAAAAACAATCATCTCATTAACTATAAATACCACCCCTTCTACTCACACCAAAAAAACATGAATATAGATTATAATATACCTATTTTATATCCCAACCCTATACACCATGTTATATTATTTTTTTGTCTCAACAATAATACCATTTCAATATCACATAAGGAGGTTCTCACGGAGAGGAATTGAAGAGGTAAAATCCCCTTTCATTATTTTAATTTCTTTTTTAATTCATTCATTCCAAATAATTTCATAACCTACCATTATCCAAGTGTAATAATAACTACATTATATTATATATGATTTATTTTTTTATGTTGATGAAATATCCATCATCAAACCTCTTATACTATTCCTTTTATTCTAAAAATTGAGACATTGTCTGTGATTTGTCGATTTAGTGCCATCAAGGATGAGGCATTT
The DNA here is from genome assembly GCA_963277665.1 of Viscum album. Taxonomy (NCBI): domain Eukaryota; kingdom Viridiplantae; phylum Streptophyta; class Magnoliopsida; order Santalales; family Viscaceae; genus Viscum; species Viscum album. The sequence goes on along the minus strand of OY728136.1, from coordinate 194,359,939 downwards.
TAATTTTCCATTGTTGCCCTAAATACTAGTAATGAATCCAATTTTGTTGTTAATATATATTATAATAGGTATATTAAAACATATTTAGTTTTATGAAACTCAAATATATTCAAAATATTAATTAATATGAAAAACATAGTTCATGGTGATCAAACAATGCCAAACAATCTAAATGGTTATCATTAAAATTTTATCTAATATATCATTCAAATATATGAAAAACATGATATATAATAAAATTAAATTATTTATAAGTATATTAATAACATAAAATTTTAGTTCATTATGACTATTACCATTTTACATGACCATTCGAACATGTATACAACTAATCCAATCCTGAAAACCCAGAAAACGAACACTCCTAAATGACATAATTTAATCTTATAACTCAAGAAAATGGATATTAATGAATATAATAAAATAATAATAAATAAAATATATTTTAATCGGTTATTAATTAAATTATTAATGAATCTAATTTCATTATCTAGTTTATTAAGTACAAGTGAAGAGCAATTTCAGACACAATATAGGGGTTTTTTAATCTAACATTTATTCTTGTGAGGTATAACTTATTCACCAATATTTCTTTTGTTTGGTGTACGTATAATTATCATTGATTTATAACATCATGAATATCTATATATTAATTGTATTAAATGTTTCATTTTATGTTATTTAATTTTATGGTGCATATTATTTGATTGTTTTCAATGATGTAAGGGATTCTCCATGAACCATAATTTTTTATTTGGGTTATACTTTATATATCATTACCCCAATGTAATTTTTTATTTTTATTTAAATATTAGAAATTTTTTTATATTTTCCAAAATTTTGTGTTTATATTTTTTCATATTTCATTTATGGGTAAATACATTTTTTAGAAGGTTCCCTTTTCAATTCTTCCAGATATTCATGCCATATTAAAGGGTAATTCCCAACATCCTACCCAATTGAAAGTACAACCCATAATAGGTTTTATGACAACAATATTTTTTTAAAATCATAATTTTTATCAAGAATACATTTCATATCTCTTTTAATGTTTCATATAATCAATTACTCATTTTTATTCTTTAAATATTATTTTATATTTTCCTATAAACATTAGAGAAGATTCCCATATCTATCATTTCCAAAACACTATTTTTATTTGGTTTTAATTCAGTAGGACAAAATTAATTCCTCAATAATAATTTCCTAGTTTATTCCTTTTCTATTTTGGTATATACATGATTATAATCATATTATTTTGACAAAATCAAAATAAATTTTTCAAAAGAACACTTCTTTCCAGAAGTAAAAGTGGTTATTTCCCTATGAATTCCCCAATTATTTTATTATATGTTTTTCATGTATTTCAAAACACAGTATTTAATTTTATGATTTATTGAAATTGATCTCTTATGTTATCATCAACAATAATTTTTTGAATGGTTTATGGTTATTTTTACCGGGGATGTACTATAATGATACCATTCACCATATTATTATAGATGCATTATTATTATGTTTATTAGTTTGTGAAAGTTATTAAAATTTCATATGATAGATTCAATATGAATGTATAGGATGATTATATTTTATCACTTTCATATGAGGAATGTATTGGACATACTATGTGATGGGGGAGGCCCTCTTTAGCCCCTCGATGCATTGATAAGTCTCTCGAGGATATCAAGACTTAGTGTTTACCCTTTTTTATACGATGTCTTGGTCAAAGACATGAAGGTATGTCTATTATATCTAGAATTATACATTACCTCATTATGATATAAATAATTAATAATAAGTGTGATTATTTTAGTAGTAAAATATCCATGGTTAAGTTTCATGTGATTATTAAATGGAATTATTTCTATATATTTTATTACTACCATGTTAATTTCATGATTATGTTTTAATGGAATGTTTTTTAGTTATTCAACATGGATTATTTTTTATGTTTACGATAGGTTCTTATGTATTTCATATCCTTAATAAGTGTCTAATATCACCCCATTTGTTAAATGTTTCCGAATTAAGAAAAGATATATATTATGAATGATCTATAGAGATAATCTAGGAGTTTGTGTGTGTTTCTAATTGAGTTTCTATATTGGTTTACCATTTATGTTTTAATTCAACAAATATGATTGTATTTAGTTTCCAAATATACTAAACTATTCGCTCCTCTAGTATGTGACTTTTTTTATTTTTCCACTATAATAATGGTTGTAACATGTAGAGTCAATAAGGAAACCTTATTGACTCAACAATCTCTCCCTTTTTGGAAATCACACAGATCTTTACGAAAAATAATATAAGGACTTAGAAAAAAATTCTAGACATTGAAAATAAAACATATCTCCCTTAACACATGGGAAAGAATGAATACAACTAACTCCCCCATAGGCATTGAAACACTAAGGATCATATTCTAGATTTTATAATTGAGATTTTTCATTATCTTGAATAAAAAAATATTTTTAATGGAAACTCCCCCTTAGATGAACACTCCCCCTATATTAGGGAAATTTCTTATTTACAAAGAATACTATTTCCTTTCTCCCCCTTTTTGATTTTCAAAATATAATACATGGAATGGAAAAGTAAATACATTACCTGAAATATTAGTACAAAACATCCAAACAAAAACGAGAAACCAAAAATGTAATTATAATAAGAAGATTTTATACAAGGAAGTAAAATACAACAAATGATCAGATTAGGTCTAATAATCCATCCTTTTCCATGTGCATCAACTTCTTGATAATGGTTTTGAGCTTCTCGAGCTCCTTGTGATCTTCCTCTCCTCACTTTAGAATCTGATCCTAATCCTTAGAATTGTTCTCTAAAACTTTGATTTTATCATCTTGAGCCTTTAGAGCCTCTGCCCGAGCCTTCAGGACTTCCTATTTTGCTTCTTTTCCTTCTCTTTCCTTTCTAGATACTCAGTTGTCTTCTCCTTAAGAGATTTTTATTCAGCAGGGTCCAGTCCAAACTTGGGATCCCCTTCAATTTTGTTCTTCTAATCTTCCCTCCACTTAGCTACTACCATATCGAGATATGATTTTTGCTTCATAAGGATGTTTTTTCTTTCAAAAAGGAGATATTGTTCAGTAAATATGGTTTCCTTATGACTTTTTCATTACTTCATGATTAGGGAAATTGTTAAGTCAATAAGGTTTCATTATGACATTACCATTTATTAATGTTTTGAAAATCACAAACACCTTATCTTAAGGAAAATTTCAATTACCCTATGTTTTACTTTCACAATGAAATATATTCCTTCCCCATGGAAATTTATCCTTACCATGTTATTAACTATTCATTTTTTTAAGTATGAAATTCGGTTTTGTATCCAAACCCTCGGAATCATATAATACATAGATATAGAGCATTCAATTTTTAGTATCTGGATTTAGGTTCTGAGTTCACTTAATTCAGACTCTTAACTCTTCTGATGTTCTGACTCAAAGTTCCTGTAATTGAGACACTAAACTCTTCTGTGTTATGTCTCCGAGTTCTCCTCATTTATACTCCAAACTCTTATGAATTCAGACTCCAAAAATTGTATGCTCAGACTTTGAACTCTTATGAATTCAGACTCCGAACATTTTAAGTTCAGACTCTAAAATCTTATGAATTCAGACTCTGATCATTGTAAGATCAGACTCTGAACTCTCATGAATTCATCCTCTAAATTCTACTAAAATAAATACTCTGAGATTATTTGAAATTTCGACTCCAGAAATATATATAATTCTAAATCTGGATTTCTTTGATAAACAGAATCAGAATTCCTTGTGTAATAGACACCGAATGTGTTTTTTGTTAGACTCCGAAATATTTTTTTACTTACACTCTGAAAAATGGTTTTGGTTATGTAATCATATTTTTTCCAACACTTGTTTTTCTTATAAAATGATTTTGTTCTTTCAGTTTCTAACATACCATTTGTTCAGTGACACATGTATAGGTCCCTCAGAAATACAAGGATAAATATGATCGTTGGAAGAGGGATCCAACCGTCGAAGTTTTTCCTATAAATAAGTGATCATTTGAATGAGCTCAACAATGTTTCGTGACTCTAGATATTACATGATGTTGAAGTGATTTCTATAGAGATACACTCATGATTTTTGCATATTGAACCCCTTGTTCAAAATTTCTTTGTGTGACTCTGACTGTTTATGAGTATATTCGAGGGCTTATGGAGATAGGAAGACAAAGGTGCTGACTACCTTATTGTTGAAGGACTTCCTTGCGAAGGAAGACAGAGGTTCCGACTACCTTGAAGTTGAAGGCATTCAAGGATAGCAATATAGACTCTGATATTCATATCAAGGGCTTACCCAGGTGTGGGTAAGGAAGACATTCTTGAAAGTATAAATCAAGGGACCTTTATCAAAGGTTTTTGGATACCCCTATTTTTGGGTTAAAAGACTTACTACTTATTAATTTTTTATTTCATGTTTTCTGCTATATTTTGTCTTTAGAGGAAAGTTTATCTATATTATACTTCCTTATACTTTTATACTCTAATTTATTAATATTATATAAGCTTTAAGGTAGAATATTTATATTTGTAAACATTTGTTAAGTTTCATTTCCGGATTCACATTTCCGGATTAGCTTTCTCAGAATCATATTTCCGGATACAAGCATGTGTGTAGAACTAGTAGTTTTGTAAATTACTATGTTTAACCTTATTAAGAAATAGAAACGTTTCTTACCAACTTTAAAAGTTCCAAATAATTTTTAAAGTATATAATTCTCTCCATCTTTTATTTTGAGTATCTACATTATTATTTCGATCCTACATTTGGTATCTAAATAGAATATCATTCTTAATACCATCTCAACCTAACATGCATTGGGGTACTAGAGTCATGGTATTAATGGTTGGAATCTGAGGATGTTTAGTAGAATATTTGGAAACTAGATTTAGGAAATCATAGATTAGATAACGAAACCCTATGAGAGAATTTTTAAAACTTCCCACTGAAAATAAACACATGACTTAGAAATTTATTATACCTAAATATTCAATTTAGGATTATGTGATTAAATAATTATGATATTATACATTATTTTTCACAATGTTATGATCTAATATATTGTATTAAATATTTTAGATATGGATCATATTATACGGAATGAAAATCGTATGAACATATTTATCCCATGTATTGATTTTTCTTTTCTATGTGATAATGATGTTAGAGTTAGAGATGCAACTTGAGATAAAAAAATTATAACTATCCAAAAAAATCAGTTTATTAGTAATAACATTACTAAAATGGACTATAATGATTCAAAATATGTTGTAACAAGGTAAGACCACTTCATAGAATAACAACCTCCACTGTTCAATGTAAGTACAAATCAATTTGTATCTGATCAATAGATACATTGCATAAAGAATATATTTCTTGTTTGTGGATTAATGAATGGGATAAGGTTATCAAGGTAGTTTATCATCTCTTAGGATATTTGATAAATGGTTTAGGTGTATTAAAAACAGAAAGGAGGAGGAATAAATTTGAAATAAGAAATGTAAATATTTTAAAGAACATTTCATGGAAAAATATTTTCCATAGAAACAATGACTATATATAGAGAAAATATTCCTTATTATGAGACAATAAATTAAATAAAATATTAACCAGTATGATGCTAACTTTATAAGTTTAGTGAAGAATTCATTGGACAATATACATAATCCAAAGAGAAATATTGAGTATTTCTTTTACGGTCTAAATATAATTATATGATGGGAATGTGTCTACCAATAACTCTCATCATATGTAGATATATAATAATGTTCTATCATGATATAGAAAAAATTATCAAGGTCTTGTGACTCTTAATGAAATCTATAGAATAAGATATCCAGAGAGGAAAATATAGATGTAGGGTATAAGGTATGTAAGGATTTTCCCACATGTGATAATTATAGAAGGAAAACCCATGGATCATGATAGAAGGGAATGCGATATTTCTATATGAGTGGAGAGAATGTTCACAAGTATATGTTATTCAAATGAATGAGGGATGTATGCCTTTTTTGATGCTCAAGTTTTAAGTAGATGGGTCACTATGAAAATGAATGTCCCAAGTGTCAAGAAAATATAGCTTAGAAGAAGAAAATATATTATTGTTTAACTTATTATATCAATATAGTCAAATTGGAATAATTAAATTATTATTTGTTTGATTTAAGAATTATGTTATGATATTATGGTTATAAAAATGATGAGATATATAAGGATTATACTATAGTACTTCATCTTTACATATTTGGAATCATGAATGTGTTTATTATGGTTTTAAGGTGACGAACATATTCATATATTTTGTATAGGGATTTAATAGGTAATTAGGGAGAATCTAATGTGAATTTAATTTTTGGAAATTTACTGACCTATTTTCAATTTTTTTCATTGAATGCAGAAAGATAGGTTTTGGATGAGTCATATGATTAACTTGATGAGAAATGGGTCAAGATTAACATTGGAAATTATTTTTTTCTGATAAAATGTGATAAACTTCTTAGTTTCAGTGAACATTTAATAGTATGTGGAATAAATTAATTACCGTATAATTTGTTCATATAATTTCATGTCTGAAAAAATTATCTTCACTACCAATCTCACAGTGCAATAAATGAAGTATAAATAAATAATAAATAAACCAAAGGATGATATTATGCTTCTCGAATGAAATGGAATCAAGTAATTTTAATTTCTAAAATTTATATCTATATAGTAAAATAATCAGCCAAATTTAAGAAAAATATTTTGGAATACAAATTTTATCTTTTTGACTTTTCATTATCATAAATCAAGGATCTTTTAGATGACTATATGTTTAAGGCCATGTGATGGTTAACATTCTAATGATCTTTTTTTCTATCATTCTCTATCATAACATGATAGTTATATATTTTTTCCAATAGTATGTTTTCATTATTTTCTCTTATAGGGAGATCATGTTTTTTTTGTTGAACAACACATTCTACTTTACAACTTTTTAAGATGAATTTATATTAATCATTTTTACGATGTCAGGTTTCCATAAAGGTATTATAAAATTACAAATGCATGATTACAATCATAAAGTATAAATTACGAAGATAAAATTTATTGAAGGATAGAAGTATATGATACCCCATGATTATATGATAAGTCTCATTTAATGTTTAACATGTTTGATAGCTTATGTTGCACACAACCACATGTTTAAATTTTGTTCTACAATAAAATATCATAAAAACCATTATAATATTAATGTAGCCTTAAAGAATAATAATCTAGCCAATATAATAGTAACCTAACATATGAATGTATAAAGAAAATTTTTGTATCAAATGATGGAAAATATAATAAATATATATCGTGGAATAAGTAAATTAATGTTTTTCAAATGAAAATTTAACTGTTGGAATTTTTATGAAACATAAATTACTATTTAAAATTTAATAATTATTATAATGATTATTTTTTAAAAAAAATCATTATATAGATTCAAAAATTAAATTTTTTTGTCTTATGATTATATTATACAATTTTGAGACCATTATTAATTTGTGAAATGTTCATAAAATCCGATGTAATATTAAAATCGTTATTTTTTGAGTAAATTATAATTTTAGATAAAATTGATATTTATCATATTTTAAAAATTATTATCATAAAATGGAGTCCATTTTTTAATTCTACACATTCAAAAATGGTTCAGGATAATTTTTTGTATTTTTCTAAAAATTGGATTTTTGGTAAATAGTGAAATATAGAAATTTAGAATATTTAAAAAGTATATGGATTATTATTTCATGGTTGATGTATGACTGATTTAATCTAATAATATCAAAATATCATTAAATATTTATTTTATTTAGTTTTTGGAAATAAAAAATATCTAGATCCTTGAGCTAAAATATTAATCTAAGGATTAAAATAATCAAAAAACACACCTCCCATAAACTAAAAATACAAACCCTCACCACCTTTTCTCATCACACATCTAAATAATTTAAGAAAGATTATATTATAAACATTTCCACTCCCCAAACCCTCTCTATTTTTTGGTTTTTCTGGTCTCAACACATAGACTATTTCATATTTTGTTAAGGATGTTTTCAAGGAGAATAATTTTATAGGTAAATCCCCTTTGTTTCTTTTAAATTATCTTTTATTTTCTTTCTTTTTTTATCCTTTACTAAACTTCCATTATCCAAGTGGAGTGATAACTACAATATATTTTATATTTAAGAAATTTTTTATGTTAATATAATATCCATCATCACACCCCCTCTGCTCTCCCTTTCATTTAAAAAATGATTGCATCATTTGTGATGAGTCGATTGACCCCCATTGTGGATGATACAATTTAATTTTCAATCACCACCATCATAACTATCCATGAAACCATTTTTTTTAAATTATTTTAATATGTATATTAAAACTCATTTAGTGTTCTGGAACCATTATATAAAAATAATAATATTTAATATGACAAAATTAGTTCGCGGTGGTAAACATGCCAAAATAATCTAAACGATTACAACTAATGTTTTATCGAATATTTATTCCTAATATCTAAAAAATTATATACAATACCTTTAGTTATCTTATAAATTTATTAATAACATAACTTTTATTTTGGATAACTATTCCCATTTTTTATTATAATTCATACATGTATACAAGTGAATAAATCCTAAAAACCAAGGAAATTAAAACTACCGGATGATGAAATTGAATTTTATAACTCAAAAAAATAAATTAAATGAACATATAAAAATTATTAAAAATAAAATACATATTTTATTAGATCTCAATTAAATTATAAAAAATTATATTTTCGCTATCTAGGACATTATGTTCATGTGCATAATGCTTTCAAACAAAGGGTTTTCTCATAAAACTTTTATTCCTATGAGATATGCCTTATTCACCACTATTTGTTTTATGTTATTTATATATAATAAGAATGGAATTATAATATCATTAATATCATTATATTCATGTCATTAATTTTTTCACATCATTATCATTAAATTTATGGGGGTATACAGTACAACAGATTTCAAAGTGGTAAGGGATTCTTCTCGAACCACTATTTTTCATTCAGGTTACACTTTATCTATATTAACCCTAAGATAGTTATTATTTATATTAATATAATTTCACTAAAATATATTAATATGCTCTCAAATAATGTATCTATAAAATTTCATGTTTCATTAATGGGGAAATACATGTTTTATATGGTTCCCATGTCAATTCCGCCTCATAAATAGTGCTGATTAAAGTAAACCTCCAAAATTCTTACCCAATTTTAGGTTCAAATCATAATAAATTTTATGACACCAAATTTTTTATTAAATTTATTAATTTATCCCGAAAAACTATCTTATCTCTTTTTTAGTGTCATATAAAAAATTATGTCCTTTTATACATTAAATACTATTTTATATTTTCTCTTCTACTACACTGAAGATGCCAATTTTTTATGTTTCTAAATCAAGGTATTCATATTTTTTAACTTAATTTAGAAATAATTTATTCCAACAAAATGTTTTCCTTGTCCGTACCTTTTATTTCATGGATATAAATATTTATAATATGATTTTATTACAAATAAAAAATGATTTTCAAATAAAAATATTGATTCCAAAATGAAAAGGGTATTTCTCACAAGAATTCATCAATGATTTTTTAGATTATTTTAATTTATTTAAAATTCATATTATTAAACTTATGATTTATTTATATTGATATCTAGTTTTACCATATACCATATTTTATTTAATGGTTTTGGATAGTTTTTGTCAAAAATGTACTTTATTTATACCATTATTCATATTATTCCAGATGGTTTATGATTATGTTTATTGTTTGGGGAGAGTTATTAGCATTTCATATCATTTTTTTAGTATGAATGTTTACATTTTTTAAGTTTCACATTTCTATATGAGTAATTAATTGGACATAGAAAGGGATAGATATATTCCTCTATTTCCCCTTGATGCATCGGTAGGTATAATTAGACAAACTAGATCGGTTTTTCTCCCATTTATGTATGGTGTCTTGTACAAAGCCTTTATAACATGTTTATTATGTCTATAATTATACATTATCTAATTATTATATTAGTAATTGATAATCTATATGATTATATGACTTGAAAAATAAATATGGTTACTTTACAAGTGATTATTAAATGGAATTATTTATGAATATTTTATTCCTTAAATATTATGCTCAAGATTATATTTTAATAGAAAGTGTTTTAGTTATTCTCCTTGCCTTTTTGTTTATGTGTATGATAGGTTCCAACCTATTTATTAGAGATACTAAACATCTGAGATATACCCTTCCCTATTTTTTACTTTGTACTTGAAGACGTATATTATGAAAGACTTGTAGGGATTATCTTGGATTTTATATCTGTGTTTAATGGAGTTTACATATTTCTTTGCCTTTCATATTGTAATTAATCAATTATTTTTTATCCAGTTTTCCAAATCTACTAAACTAGTTAGTTCTTCGAGATGCATCATCCTTGTTTATTATGAAAATGTAATAATGCACGGAATTGAATCTATGTCATAGAGGATGGGGTATTTACTGATACGACTTTCAAATGAAAAACATTTTATATAATAAGAACTATATCTCAAGTAGTGAAAATTTGGGAAAGAACCCCTTAAAAGTAACATAATCATTCATGTAAGAGTTATTTTCAATAATGTTATAAGTGATATCATTAAAATCATGAAAAATAATTAGAAAATATATTATAATTATTTATTATGTATAATAAATAAAACATGTAACAATGTAATTCAATAATAAAGTTTGCAATTAAAAGAAAGAAAATTGAATTGGAAAAAACCCTTTCCTTGTTATTGATTCATTATGTTCATGATATTAACCGTAATAATAATTAATAAAATTATATTAGGTATAATACTAGGAACCTAACTAGTCTATATTAAACTTAATTTGGATTATTTATTATCAAAAGATATATATTCATTAAATATTTTTTAATATGTTTTCATAAAACTGGATTCAATTTTAGCATATTTCAATACTTTTAGTGATCAAAGATAATATTTAATAAAAATATCATTAATAATTATATACATTCAATAAATAAAAAATAATTAATTTATTATTAAAATAAAATACTATAATTTTATGTTCTCATATTAATCGATGATAGGGTTTTGTAGTAATAGGCATATAAGTGGTCAATGCGACCGAAACATGAACATGCAATATATATAGGGTAGTATATGTTTAAAAAATCTCATAAAAAATTATAATATAATAATTTTTATAATTTATATAATTTTTCAATTTTTAGAATCGTATTTGATGTGATTTGGATAAATAATTATTTTCAAGATGAAAAACAAAAAACAGTACTTCATGGAGAAGGTAGCCCGCACAACACATGATAAAATTTTTTTTTCTAATAACAACAAAATTTTTAAATAATAGATATTAAAAAAATATAATAATAATTTGGTATACTAATTATAAATAAGTAAATATTCCCAATTATTTTGTGTAGTTTTGGTTGGGGAACATTACCAAGAAAATGTAAGTAATAGGTAATGCTCGCATTAGTACCTTGAACATTCTCTAAAAAGTATCATTGGAAATAAGGTGATAATAATTAAAAATTGATAATATATGATTAAAAAATTGAGATAGAATCATATAGGGAGTCAAATTGAAATGTTTCAAGATTTCAGTTTAAAAAATGGATGCGGCCTGAAGTGTTGTAATTTTTCCCTTTTATAAGTAAAAAAATGAACTTTTGTGAATCTCCATTACATTTTAAATGATATAATTACACAATTCAAAGGTCAAATACTTCAATGGTTATAAATAATGGATTTTAGGGTTAGTATTGTTCATTAATTCCCCAGAAAAAATCATTGAAACATATATTAATCATGATTGAACCAATTGTTTCTAATATTTTTTTTAATTTTATTTTTCTTTATTTTTATCAGGTTGACTAGTTTTTAACTAACTACATCTTATTTTACTAGATATATAAATTAACTGATAGGAAATTTTTTATATGTTAAGAAAAAAAATTTAATCTCTATTTAATTTAATTAAAAATATAATTATTAAAGAAGTGAATTTTAAATTAAAATATTTTTTATATATCAAAATGTTTTTATAGAAAAATATTATTTTCACAATTAAGTATTCATAATCTTATTTAGTATTGATTACAATGTGAATTTTATTTAATTTTTTTAAATATAAGATTCAATATTATATTAAATTCATCTTTTAGAAGATATTAATTATTTTATTTTATAAAAACTACAAAGTACTAATTTTTTTTGAAAATAACAATTTTAACATTATTATGGCCACTAAATTTAATATTAGTAACAAAAAAATTTATTCAAAAAACAAATTTAAGATACTACATAATATAATATGTTTTATAGAAAATAATAAATCCATTTTTTGGATTAATTTTTTGAGGTGAAGGGAACAAAACTTTTTAATATAAGAAGATTAATTAGTTTATGAGTGAAATTGTTTTTATACTTCCCAAATGATTAACATGAGTTTTATAAATAAAAAATTAAAATTTTATATGATTTATTTTATGGATAAATTTATATATTATATAAAATATGGTTTTAAAAAGTTCATTCCTTAATTAAGATAATTTCATAATAGTGATGTTTTAATAATATTTATATTTTAAATTATTCACTTATAAACCAATGCTTTTTGAAGAAAAACATATACTATATAAATTATAAAATTATAAATCCGAAACAAAAATTATTATTATCTATTTCAAATTGTATATATTTTAAATTTTTTTAATATGAAATATAAATAAAAATATTTTTATCAAAAACAAACATTCCTTTTCTTTAGAAATAAAAATGAAAAATATTAAAAATATCTATGATAAATAAAATATTTAATTAATAATTACACATTTATATCATACTCACATATAGTGACATATCCCTTCAAGATATCCACATAATATATAAAAATTAGGTATTCACTTATGGTAGTTGAGGGTGGTGATTGTGTTTGTATTGATCTATGGAAAATTCAAGGAGATTTAATTTCACTCTATATAATTTTTCTCAAGTTATAATTGTTAAATTTTGGTTTTCACTTATTCATGAGAATAACCTAATGAAGCTATCTCTATTCGAAGAATTAAATAATTAGCTTCATAGGGAGGACTTACACTACTAAATTTCATTTCGTTCCTTTTTATAAGTATTAATATTGATATAATTATCTATACCTTATAATTTAATAACTATATTATAATAGCCAACTTTTATTTTAACATATCATTCTTTTGTTTAATTTTATTGTTTTATATATCAGGAGATATTAACAAAAAAAATTAAAGAATGTATATAGTAAAGAATTTGGTTTCTATAGTAGAACATGTAATTATAACTTTCAAAACATAGTTATGAAATATTTTAATTGAACATAATATGAAAGATTTATTTATTTTTGAAATTAAATTATATTCAATACATTTTATGAAGGATATAATAGTATTAAACTATCATATTCTATTAAAATGGTATAAAAATCGTAGTTATGATAATCTATAGACTAATTTTTTTACACTTTTGAGGAAAACTCACAACCCTTATTTTTTCCAATTAATAAATATGACATATAATTAACAAATATGTTATCCTAATTAAATTTTTATAGTATGATAATCCTTGTTACATTATAATTGAATTATATATATATATATATATATAATATAATAAATCTAGACATTAATTTTCTTTATAATTTAGAATAATTTATTAAACATGATTAAAAAATTCCGTACAAAATTAATTTATAAATTAAATATACTTTTTTAAATTCTTATGTATCATTATTGACGTATTTCTTTAATGAAATTAAAAATTATTATTTTTAATTAACTTTTAAAAAAAATATACCTATTCCTAATATAACTGTCTAGAAATTTTATATTTATATATAATAACATATACACATGGGAACACCTCATAGATCGACAATATATACAAGGGTGACCCAACACCCTGCCACTCTTACGTTATAATATTAAAACAATCTCTGTGTTTATAAAACACCAAAATATAATCTATTGCCATTATAAATCCTAGAAACATGATATAAAACACTAGGAAATTCCCTTTAATATAAAATTAAACCCAATCCACAGTGTGTAAAATTCCATAATAACAAAATTTTAACAAAATAAAATACCAAGATGCTACTACTTTGTCAATGACTACACTAACAACAATGATCACCCAGAAGAGGTACAATTCAACCATATCCGCAAACCATTCCTAAAAACATATATATTTATATATATTTGATATTAAAAAATATTAAAATACTTAGTGGGTTCCTCCCAAAAACCTCTCATGAAATTGAGGAATACGAATACTAATTGCATAGTGAATAAACAATCAAACCAACTCATCACCTACACTGGGTCAACATCCAACAATCCTCATAAAGGCTATAACAACACTTATTTATGATATAATTTGTCACATTATTTTTTAAATTATGATCCATATAATAAATATTCAAAAAAGAAATTTCCATATTGTCTTTTTGAAAATAAATACTTGAATAATTAATATATAATGAATATTTACATAATTATTTAAAACTCTACAACTTTATCTAGTTTCCTCTGAACTCTTAATACTATATAAGATAACTGAAGGACACAAAAAATGGGGGACGAATAATTTTGAGCAAGGTAATAATTAAAGCATAACATGATTATAAATGATGCTTGTGAGTAATGATAAATATAATAAAAATATACAGATGTGAGAAGAATTCATGCTCACATGGATAAATAGAATATATAACTACTGTACTAAAATCATCGTATTAAAGGAATGTGGAAACCAAATAAAATATGGAATCAGAGGAATAGTTCAAGGAAAACCAAAAAAGTCATAAATTATTTTCTTCATATAACAAATTATGAAACATACATGGCATATTATGATATGTAAAAATTTCACAATATATTGGTATGAAATCGTTGAATACCTTTCATATGTTTAACATTATGTGTTCCATAACGATCATAAAACATAATATCATATTTTATAATTTTAATAAAGCTTATAAAGAATTTATATTTCTTATATAGAGGTCTTAAATTAACTATGTATGTTTATATATTGATTAATACCATTTAATTAATACATTGATGGGTATTCAAAACACTATGGTATCTCGAAAAAATTATGTGATAATTTCTGTAATAGAACGGGTGTACCTAAAAGTTCCTGGAAGGGATTATTGAGTGGTTAGGGTAGTTTATCATTAATATGGAATCAATTGTATTGTAAGGAATTAATATAAATACGTGATAACAAAACTACATAGAAGTAAAAATCTTACAATAATGGGTGTTCTTGTATTGAAAAGTGCAGGGACATAAGCCCTTACCTTTAGAGGTTGATTATTAATTATTGGGAAGAGATACATAAAACCGTATAAACTATTTGTAAGAGGTATTGAGAGGTTAAATGAGTTTAAATAAATGATGCATAACATTATGATGATGATTAATAATAGAATGATAAGGTATTTATAGAATAAGAGAGTAGACCATTTATCAATTTCAAAAAATAAGACTTACACACCTGGTTATCCATATCAGTGGTGGCGTGGTGGTGAAGGTGAGTGGTATAATAACCTTGTTCTTTGGGAGGTTCGGGGTTAGATTCTTAGGAGTTCTCTTTTAGGACGAACCTTTCCCTTGGGATCAGCCTGTATTTCCTAGTCACTCGGTCTTGACTGGGCGGGAGAAATGAGGTGTGGCCCTTTGTGCTAATAAATATCTTTAAAGAACCAATGTCGATCGGGTGGTCACCCTCTGAGATGCTCGGCCATCTCAACTAGAAACAACTCCTTCCCCGGCTAGGGATCTACCTCAGGGTAGTGACCCCTTCGTAGGGGATGGGGGTTACCATGTGTGGAGGTATCAAAATGGCCACACATGGGAATTCCCTTTTTTAGAAGTACTTACACACGTGATTAATAAAAACTGTTACCCCATTGGTCTTCTCATTGTTTTCCCCATGAAGTTTTCAAAAGATGAGTGAATTTTAATATTTTATTATTTACAATAAGTGAAATAATTAATGTAATTTCATTCATTATATAAATCAGAGTCATGTTGTTGATGAAATATTTTTAAAATCATAAAATACAATTTAGGTTTTGAATTGTTTTTATTTGTTTGGGAAAAAATATTATCACAATAAAATAACTTATTTTTATTAATTTTTCTATAAAACATTTTATACAATTTATTAAATAACATTTAGGATATTATGATGTACTAATACTTTATGTTCGTACCATATTTAATATTTACCCAAATTATCTACAGTCATAGAAAATTATAAAAAATTACCATTGGATAAATTTTTTGTTCTGCTTTTAAAAATAAAAAAAAATTCAATTTTTTTTAAATATGATTATTTTATATAATAAATAAAAAACGTTATTTATTGAAATATAACAGCTCATATGAAATAATTAACTTTTCATACCCCTATAAGAAATACTTTGGATATTAAAAAAATTATATTATTATTTATATTTAGATAACCAGTGGATTATAAAATATTTCATGAAAATATATATTTCATAAAAATATTAAAATTACCATAAATGTGTATTAATTTTAGAAATATATATGTTCCAATAATTCTTTTATGTTTCATTTATATCCAAATATATGAATAACATATTTATACTATATTCGTGTGTATTTTTTAAATAAAATCATTTTGAAAATGAGATTGAAAAACCACAATTACGTTTATGAAAATAAAATTAAACCTTTATAATACTATGATCAAGATATATAACCCCTTATTACCCCATATTATTACATATGGTTAAGGTGTGTGATGTTGGTACTTTCATAGGTGTCTCCACTATAATCTATCTATTTTTGATCTATACTAACCTAAACATTTCCCATATATGGTTTCACTTGAGCCTCACATATTAAAGCTCTACTTTTTCATGGTCATATGGTAACCCTAGATATATTACCACCTCTTAATCCATGATAAATGAGCTTTGTAATGAATAATTATACTACCCAAGGCCAACATTTATCCATTATGAAAAAATTAGTTCAGATAATTACAATTAATATAAAGTGATTAAAATGATAATATTATAACATCTACATTACCAACGGTCATAATAAAAAACTTATTTAATTTCAAAAAATCATAATAATTTTTAATTTCCATTAAATTCCTAATATTTTATTCATTCATGAATTATATAAATATATATCATGGTTCAATAGTATTCTTTTTTCAGACAAATGTCACAAAATTTTCAGTGCACTTTATAATCGTCTTCCTCAGTGTAATAGTCCTAGGTAATAGATATTATAAAATTTTCCCTATTGTAAATGTCTTATTTTATATATATTTTTTCCTATTATTTTCTTGAGAATATTACTATTATTAATTATTTAATAAATTTAATTTCCTCAATTAATGAAATACTATTTTTCTTTATATTTTGTAACATACTGTATTACTACATATTTTAAATATATATATATATAGAAAACTATATATATAAATTTCTAGGTCATTACATTATTCCCCCTTTTAGGAATTGTACTATTAAAATTTCATTTAATACTATAAACAAATATAAATGAATGTATTTCATCACATCACTAGGTTCTCATGTATTCTATTAAAACATATGGTTAATTTATAAAAATTTAAATTTGAGTGATTTATTTTTCGATATAATATTTTTTCTATAATCGATGATCTTCAACATATTCTTCTTAGGTGAAAGGTAATCCTCCAATTATACCACCTCTAGATTTTTTTATATGTAAAAGATATGGTATTTAATTCTTCAAAATAGAATAGTGGAACACTTAATGTACATGAGAATGGATATATGGTATTTATAATAACTATTCAAATACTCTATTGTCATCAAAAAACGAAAAGGTGTTGATGTATCTATGACTCATCTTTAAATTATTCACAAACCTCGTGAATTTATTACTTGGTTATATATGAAGTAGGACATCATATATAAATTCAAAAAATGAATCCTCAATGATTTTCACTATAAATTATCTATTTATTTTCTGTTTATTTCATGTTATGAGGATTAGTTTAAACCATCTCTCTCATCTCATATAAAACATCAGGTCATATAATAATTTTTTCTCTAATATTATCTCAATGTATTGGAGTCATTCAACTCTTCCCATAAATATCCTTTTAAGGATTAATTTGAATTATAGTATGGAAAGTATTATCATGTTATAAATTTTCCAAGGGAAGGTTCAGATCACAATATCCTTCGAAATCCATTGAACACTACCTCATAATATCCTCCACTGATTGAATGGTTCCCAAAAATCATCCATCTATCCAGGGGTGATAAGTTGTAATGAAACTAATCTTTATATGCTACACTTAGTGAAGACTTCTATAAATCCTTGAGGAAAACTGTAGATCTCGACCAGATGAAATAGAGAGTGCTGATCCATTTAGCCTTACCACTTCCCTTATTTATATATTGGTGTGTTGGTTACGAGAGAAATCATCCTTCATGGTATTGAAATATTATAACATTATAAAGACATTAACTATTACTAAAATAGATTAATGGACATTACATGTCAAGAGAATACCTATGATTAAATACATGGTTATGAGTTTCCATTTCTAAATAGTTAATGGTAATGGTTTCATCATACCATTGGACTTTTGTTATTCAACCATAACATGTTTAAATACAAAGCAACGAGATAAAAAATATACAATCTACCTCTTAATGTTATCCCACTTGAAATTTCTCTTCATATCATTATCCATTGTAGTTCTCCCTAGTTTAATTATTGAAGATGATATATAAGAATCATCCAAAATCTATCTCTTAATTTCTTCTTTTTATTGGAAACAAATCAATGTTCCCTACATAATAATTCTACCAGTATCCAACATGACCTCTAAAATATTATATACATTTATTGGAATCTAGAATCATATCTATAAGCCTATTTGATCATCACATGGATGGATGGTTGAATATTTTTTTGATAATGGAAGGATGGTGTTCCATACATTATGGTTCCCCGATCTAACCTTTTCAAAACCAAAATGATTAAATCATTATTAGTCATTATCATGGATAAGGATGTTATATCTTTTATACTTAGGGAATATTATACATTATTATCCTTCCCAATATAGTTATACATTTAACAATCAATATCCATGGTCAGATTTAACCAGATCCATTAGAACATGTTGATCTATTTTTCTATGAAAATATAACTAAGTATTTAATGGGATATATATATATATGTGTTATAAATCTACCAATATATACAATTTTACTATATATTTAATTCAAATATCACAATATTCAACTCCATTGATTAAATTTGATATTTCCTATTATACATATTCAATTTTTAAGAGGCATATGATGTTACTATATCATTTTCCATGAGTAAAAACCCAAAAAACCATCTTATATATATCAAAATAGTTCACAAATCCTTCCCTAATAAGGTGTAGTGCGAGTAAACCTATAGTTACTATTATTTTCATAATAAACATAAATATATTTTTATATAGATAAGTAAAAAAATTCATTATGCTCTTATGAGTTTTCTTGGTGTTTATTTCTTAAAAATATGGTTATTTCACAAAAATATTCAATTGTAAGTCACTAATTTTAGTAAACTACAGGTCATTATTATATATATTAGACTTGTTAATTCTTAAAAATGAAATATTTTTGATGCATCTAGATATATACCCTCACTGGTGATTACATGACCGATGAAAGATACTTTTTAGAGACAAAATTACCACTTTTCTAAAATGAGAATATACTTTTTATTTTCACAATATCTCTAAAACAGAACTCTTCTGATCTTTTTATTCATCAATAATTTTATAGAATATAAACATATAACATGTATATAACCCAACAAATTTTTCAACATAATCTCTAAATTCTCTATTCATCATGCCCATGTATATTTCAAGAACATAGGTGAGTCTGAATTGAATCACTCTGAACTCATAATTCTCAAACCTTATATGAAAATTCATCTTTGGAATATAATTCCCCTTGGTGGTGTACTAACACCTGGGTTGTGAGTTAAATGTATTTGATTTATGTGACCCTATGCATTATTTTTAATAATTAAATTAATTGTTCACTTCATCAATTTAAAATTGAAACACGAATTTAGTTAATATAAGGGATATTTAAATATATAATTTTTTCATTTATATGAATTAAATTTTTTAATATTTGGTTCATATCCAATGATAAATAGGAAACCTCATTTTTAGGGAAATTGTTTGAGGTTTATTATTTAGATTTATTCGTTATATGGAATTCTGTGTGATTTTGTGGAATTTTATAATGGTGTATGTTGTCTTCAAAATATTTTAAATCATGTTGAATTAAATCTTGTTTCTAAAAAATATAATTATGGTATATTTTGTTATGTTTTTTTCAAATGTTCTATCATCCATTTTTAATTTAGTTAAGGTTATACCCTTTTTATTTATTTAAAAGAGTGTAGTTTATATTTTCATGTGATTTTTATTTTCATGATTCATGTATGGATGGCCTGTAGAGAAGCTGAGAGGTGACTTTTTTATGTATTAGATTTCAATGTGAGGGAATTTTTTGATTTACCGTACTCACAACCCTTTCAGTTAATGATGAAACCTTGAGAAACTAGGTAAGGTAGACTAGACCATTACTTCTAGGATCAGGGCATTGTACATACCCATTTGGCCACACTACAACACTATCTAAACATTACTACGATGATATGTGTGAGTAGTCAATTGATAGAGTATATCCTTCCCAGGAGACACTGATTTTACCCTCCCTACCAGGATTCATGTGGCCTCTTATGGATTGTTTTCTCATTGAGATATTACATGGTCCTATGTTTCCTCGGCATTAGTTTCCATAGGGACTCTCTCATGGTTTTTTTACTTATAGTATTGTATTATTCTATTTATTTGGTTATTATTACTGTCTAGATTTATATATTTAATTCATACATTATTGGATGCTATCACTTGTTCTATTAAGTCATGTCCTCTTTATTTTAGTGGTAGTTGTTTAGTCTTACTATTTTCCCCCTTGTATGGATTGTATTATGATTATATTTACATTTTTAGTATGTTTGGGGTTGTTAAATGGATATTTAATTATTTTTTATCATTTAATTCCAATAATTTGATGATTTATTTAAAGGAATTTAAAAGTGGTTTATATTCTGTTATATTCTAAATGTGGACATCATTGAAAATATTGATTGAAAAATGTTATATTCTTCTCTCATTATTAAATATTATCTTTTATTAAAACATCAAAATGGATTGAATTTATATAAATGGGAAAATTTTACACTAAATTTATATAGTTTTGTGTAATTGTTTATTTTCACCTTTTTGAGAAATAAATTAAATCTTACTTTTATGAATTTAATTACTACATACACTATAATGGATTTTTTAAAGAACTTATATGCTGAATAGTGCACATATATACTTGGAAGATTATGCTCAAGCCAATAATAGATTTAATATTTATTTTTTAGTGTTGACAAGTTATAGGAGATTGAAATAGGATTTCTATTTGAGTGTGGTTCTGGTACCATGAAAAGGAGTGTTTTTGACATTCAATGGTAAGTGATAGTAGTCCGCATATAATTTTGAGGTTTTATTTTTTGGGTGTACTATTTTAGTTAAGAAATTACTTTTTTCACCCCATAGTAATTTTTTATTAAATTGAATTCATTATATTTCTCTACTTTGATTCTGTTTCTCATTTATACCATGTATAGCCTCATTTAATTATTAACACTATTTATGTTATTTTTGTGATCATTTATCATATAAAGAGGTCATATTATAATTTTGGTAGATGTATAATATTTTATTTTGTTTCATGAAGTTAAATCATTCCCACATGTAAATATTTGGTGCATAAGAACTAGTTTAAAACCCATTGGGATCAGGAAGATCCCTCGAGACTTACCATAGGATGTCTCATGTTCCCAGAGGGGGTGGAGTATAAGTTGGTTCATGAAAAAATATAATCAAATCATTATTTTTTATTATTTTATTTAGAGTTTATTTAGAAGTTAAATTTTACAAACAAAATTCATAAAAAAAGTTATAAGATAATGAATTATCACCACCTTTGATATTATGACATTAGTATCTAAGGGAACCCAGAATATATGATTCTATTATTAGGTCAGGTTCAACCTTGTATATGGGTATAGTTTTAGATTTTATGAAATTTTGAGAAGAGACCCATGGGCCACATGGTATGGGTGCATAGGATATACTCTGTTTCTGTATTCTATGTGTATCTAATGGGTATGTATTTCAATGATTTTACTTTTACAATGATTATTAATGAACTTATTAACTGATTTGTGTTGACATTAATTTTTCGTATACAATATTGTGTTAATTATTTTATGTTTTTTTTAGAATTTTATATGAATTAATATAATATTCATAAATAATTTTTTGAGGTAAAATTTTGTTGGGTCTTATTTTAATATAATGTCCTTAAGGTTTTTTTTAAACTAATTACCATGAAAATTTTATTATGAAAATTTAACCCATTTACCTATGATAAAATCAACCCAACATGTTAGGCATGTGTTTTTATAATTGATGGTTTATTTAATTTAAGGGTTTTTGATGTGATGTGAACTTTTCATAAATTTAATTTAAGCTAAATAATATTCACTAATCTTACTAAATAAAATATTATAGTAGAAACAAAATTGAAATGAGATTATCAAATTAGTTTATGGATCTATATGATTCTAATCATTAATGAATTATGTTCATGTTTATGGGTCTTAATAGGTTTAGTTATCTTATATTTTTTTGTCCATGGTCTCATTAACTGAAAATTCACATATATTTAATCATCTTCAATAAGTTCTATAAATTTTTTTTTCTTGGAAATATGTTTTCAATAACATATCAAAATAAGTCCAATATTATTTACATTTGAAATAAATCTATTTATAATATTGGAATGGGTGTAATTTTTGTTAATAGAGACATGGTTTTTTGGTTTTGAAAAATAATAATAAATCTTTTAGTTCTATAACGTTTTCTATGTGTTTTTCCATGTTTTGTTTTAAATTTAGTAAAATTCCTCATTTCAAGGGATATTATTTTCATTTTATAATATTATTTTTTTCATTTATATGGGAAAAAAATTATATGAGAAAGATGAAATATAAATTTTAGAGGCTTTTAATTTTATTTTATTGGTTTAAAGGGTAGCTGATTATTTGAATTGGATCCATTACAATTAGATTTTTTCTTTTCATTGAGTTCCAAGTTTATTCTATTGATTTTGATGAATTATTTGTTGATAATATTTTTTTTGGTGTAGAGAACCTAGCCTATGTATTCGGTTTTAAAAATTATTTTTCACATGTTTTTTATTTTTGTTTTTGAGTTTATGTATATTTTTTCTCTTATCATGTAATTTAATTCTTCCTAATAAAGTTTGGAGAAAATTTCAATGATGGAAAGTTTCTGATTTGGGATGTTAGAATAAACCACTTTGTTATTGGTCATTGAAGATTTGGGGAAAAGTGATTCTGAAAAAAAATTAAAACATTTTCTCTTGTTCTTTAAAATGGTATTTTATGAATCCAATTTTGATGTATTTAAAAATTTTCTAGGTTGTTATGAAATTGTAATAATGATTTTATAAATTTTTTCTGAATAAAAAAATAATGAAAATTTAATATATATATATATATATATATATTATTAATATATTTAAATACATTGAGACACACACACACACACATATATATATATATATGAGTTTTCAAGAATAATTATTAATTCAGTAATAAAAATAAATAATGGGTTGATATTATTACATTCATTATTATTAGTATTTTTACTACTACTAATTTTATGAATTTTAATTTTTAAATTTAAATATATCATGTTGAAAATAATAATATAAATATTTACTTTTGGTGGTTAGTGGGTATGTTTATAGGTGTTTATAAAAGATAAAAAGTTCATAATGTATGTATTATTCCATACATATGGTTCATGAGAAATAAAGAGAAAAAAGATGTTAAGTAAATGAAATAAATAAAATTTAAAAAATAAATATAAACATAATATTGGGGTCGGGTACATGTAAAGGCCACATAGTGCTAATTGAAGAACAAAAAATGTTATAAATTGAGAAAAATAAAAAAAATAAAAATATAAAATGATATAAATGGGGGGAAATGGTGTTTATTCACAGTAAAACTAGGTGGAATAAAGGGGATGAACGAGTACCCTCTCTATTCTATCGCTCACTCATGTATTATTTCCCGCTCTCTCTAAATAATTTTAAATCTTCTTTCAGTCGTATCTCATTCAATAAAGATCAATGAAATATGATTTTGGTTGTACAAGAATTTTCTCGGTATGTATGAGGTAAGCCCAAAATTAATTTCCATATGTAATGGAGTATTTTATCTATATTCTAAAAAATATGAATGAATTATAGGTGAAATAGATTGTATTTGTTATGATTGAGGATTCCATTATAAATACCTCTTCATTGTAGATAAACACTCATCCTGTTAGTGAAATATATTTGAGCTAGGTGTCCCAATGAATTATTTTTTGAAATTAAATCCTTTTATTTCTTTTTTATTTTAAAACAAATCCTTGAAAATCATAAATTTATGTAATATATATATATATATATATTATTCATTTTAATTGGTAATTTTAATATTTAATTCATAAAAGTTTTCCAGGGAGAAAAGAAATCTAATGTTCAGTGTTATTATTTGAGGTTTAAAATTGAGATTTATTTGGCACGTGGATTTATTTGTGATTATAGGGAATTTTATAATGGAATTTTCTATCATGAAATTATTTTTCACGATATTACATTAAATATTTTTTTTAAATGATATAGCTATGGAATATTTTCTTAATGAAATTTTAAATGTCCCAATTGACACTTCATAAATGATTTTGGATTGAGTCATTGTGGTTTATATGAAATAGTTTTTTATATGTTGAGATGTAAATTTTCATTATACGATGGTAATGTATTGTATAGATTAGAAAGGTGGTGATAGTGTTGATTAAATATATTTTTTATGTTTTTGTGATGTGTTTTTATGATTGGCTGTAGTCACCTTTCTTTCATATAATCATCGGTCCTTAAAAACTTGAGTAGGGAAGCCCTTGATGTTACTATTTAGAATGGTCCACAATACCGATCCTTTTAATTTTGTTACAAACCATACCAAACTTTATTATGAATACTTAAATCATTTTTCACTTTTTTGGGTGCCCGTTCACGATATACATTGATATTACTCTCTCTAATAAGTCTCAATAAATTTATAATGATTTCATTGATCAGTTAAAGAGTAATAGTCCCTGAGTTTCTATGACATTAGATTCATTTGGTGCACACTTTTATTTTATTATATATGGTACACTCTTATTAATTTATTTTTTATGTTATTATTATTCACATTTTGATATTTACATCCTACATGAGTGCATGAAATTTATAATTATATTTATCATTTTCTTTTTTATTTGAGTGGACACCATTTTGGCCTATAATTTTATTCCATGTAACAATTATCTTACTATTAGTTTTTTCAAATTATTTATTTTAGGGTTGTAAAACTTTTATTTAATTAATTTTTTTGAAATTATCCATTTATTCAAAAAATATATGATTACCTTTCTATTGTACTCATTTAGTAGTTTATAAAAATGAATTTTAATGATGGTTATTTTCCATTATCTTGAAAATGTGGACCGTTGGTTTAAATTTTATCTTTTTTTCTCTTTCTACTTTAAATTTTATATTTCCTTAATATATTTCTATTTGTTTTTTCTACATAAAATGGATAAATTACTAACATTTAATAAAAATTATTTTTTATAATAGTTAATTGTTATGAGGTTATAATTAAAAATAAATAATTCATTCAAAAATGAAATTTAAAATAGTATGATAAAGGAATATTTTCAAAATTAAACATGATGAACGTGGAGGATTCCTATTAGTAATTTTATGATCATGCATAAATACTATTTAATTTTCAATTTATCTAAGATTTTGTTGTAACTGATGTCCTTGTGATTTCAATTAGGTTATAGGGGTTGTGCCAAAAAATATAATATCCTCTTAACATATGGGAATTTGTGATTATAGTCATTGTTTTATCTTTTTTAATTTATTTATCCTTTTCATTCTATCTTATGACTAATGGAATTTTGGGTCCCTTGTCATTTATATTGATTCTTGTATCAAATTTTATTTTTTATGTTCAGATATTTTTGGTACATTAAATTTTTGAAAAAATTTTTCTTATATTAAATTATTTAAATTATTTTTAATATTTGTTGGGTCATCATACTTATGGACTGATAAAAAATATTTGGGGAAAAATTAAATTGTTTGTTTAAATTTCATTGAAAAACTATATAACACTTGTATTCATTTTATTTCAATAGACTAGATTCAATATGTGTGGATCAAGTTCACCCCTTAGTATAAGAACTTGTCTATAAAAATTATATTATAATTTTTTTATTGAAGAATATATTTTATTACATTAGTGAGGATCCTTAGGGTGTGGAATTTTATATAACTAGGTCATAACTCATACAAAATAAACCCATACATTACAAGTGGTCACTTATACTTATTATCAATTTTCCCATAATATTACACATTTAAAATAAAATATATATTTATTTCATGAGAAGTCCTAATGACTTTCAATTTGACATATTCATTGTTATTACTCATCATTAAACCCTTTGGAAATAAATCTTCAAATGTTAGGTGAGAAAAGAAATATTAGTAGTAGACATAAAAATAGGAAATATTTCAATTTATTTAAAAAAATATAAAACCATAAAATAATTTCGATTATCACATAATTCATTAAAAATATAGAATAAACCATTTCAATAATAATAGACACACATTTTCTCAAATAAGACATTGAAACTCATGTAAATAAAATAGAAACAAATTTTTGGAACATTAAGGATAATATTAATAGCCCTTTTAATACTCGTGTCATAAATAACTAGATCATAGTAAAATTCATAGGATAAATGACACTGGTTAACTTCATCATACTTACCTTTGAAGCCATGTAACATTACCATATGCATTGGATAGCTATAATGGGGCTCACCCTATATATAAACTATATCAAGCTTACCCATCTTCAGAGATATTATGGCTCTCAACATTCATATATGATTTATTTTTCTTACCCATTCTCATTTATAATTCTCAACTTCCATATCATGAATAAAACTTTTTCTTATTTCACTTTTTCATCATAAAACAATTTTAAATCTATATTGAACCCATTATGAAAAAACCATTGTATATTGATATAATATATCTATTTAGAACCCATTTTCAAAACTAAAATAATCATAATGTTGACAAATAAATTTTTCCTTGAATAAGACATAAATTATTGTAAATGAATCAAATGAATTAAAAAATGGTTTTCATGGCTGGAAAAGTCAACATTGCCTTATATGTGTAAATATATGATTATTTTTTGATTTTGTAAAGAAAGTAAATATATTCAACCCAATGAATCCATTGGAAACTGCTAGAAATAAGATAAAAGAAAAGATAAAAAACTCATTTATAATTGTATTATTCCCATATAAATTCATTAACAAGATATTTTTAAAAATATTTGCTTAGATGAAAAAGAGTTAAAAGGGAAACACCAAACATGATATTTAAATTAAAATTTTCTTACTTTGAATCAGACTCATCATGCCTGTTATCTATCATCTTCACTAATAATCATGTGTAAATTATATACTTTTTAGAATATTTTTCATCTTTATTATTCATTTTGTCATGTTTTCATAAATTAGATAATAATTTTTCTTCATGTTGGATTTTTTTATGATATTTGTATCATTTGTCCAAAATGACTTTGGTAAGTTACATATAGTCATAAAATAAATTTTATATCATATCTAGAATATCAATCATGAAATAATTATTATTTTTATCCATGAATTATACTTTAAAAAAATAGTGAGATATGGTTATGAAAAATGAGCTATGTTACAATCATGAAGATGGTAGGTTATACATACGTATGGGTAACATTTCAATTTTTTGACCATTATTATAGAAATAAGCTATGTATTATTTTATTAATTAATGGAGTTTATATAATATAAACTATTAATTTTCTTAAATATAGTTATATATATAAAACATGTGATGTGGTAATGA
This sequence comes from Viscum album, assembly GCA_963277665.1. Lineage (NCBI taxonomy): Eukaryota > Viridiplantae > Streptophyta > Magnoliopsida > Santalales > Viscaceae > Viscum > Viscum album. Next base: position 194,331,497 of record OY728136.1, on the reverse strand, counting down.
AAAACTAATCACATTTCTTCATAGAGGTGGCATTCTACACATATGCTAGAATAATGTTATCATATTATAGTGAATTGAAAGGTAATAAATTAAATGATATATCATATTTTTTAACGATAAATATTTCATGAATATAATATATATACATTAAATCCATCATTAAAATCATCATTAATAGGAGTTGATGAAAGATGAATAACAACATTTCATGAGGTGTTTTTAACATTTACTTGAAGGGGAGATTCATATAGATTATTCCATTAATTTAATTACATCAAATTATACAGGATATACTAGTGTTCCTTTTTAACCATGGTTGATGAATATTTTAATATTTTATAAAATGAAACAAAAATAAAATTATTTCTTCGTAACTATAACTCTTCTTTAGAAATCACATAAGGTTTAAACAAAAAAAAATTCCGATGATTTTATTATAATAAAATAGATTTCTCTAGTGTGTTTGTTTGGGTAGGGATTTAAGTATTTAATTTTAGTAGGTCTTGGATAAACATTTATGTTTTATAATCTTGAATAAAATAGGAGATAAGTTCCCTTAATAAGATATGGGAGAGGCACTCTTTGTATTTCCTAAAGTATTAAATTAATATAATTTAATTTTGCTGTTCAAAATGATCCAAATTGATAATATTAAAATATTATATTATATTAATTCAAAATAATATTTTGCAATATATATTGGATAATATTAGGTGCTGTTTTCACTCACATTATTTTTGTTTTAACCCATTTGAATCTTTTTTTACAGTTACTACAATTTTACATATTTTACTATTTATTTAAAAATGATGTTTATATAAAATGGAAATTAAATAATAAATGGATCATGTTTTATATTTTCAACCATATCATAATAAATTATCTAAACATCATTTTTTTGGTTTTAAATCATTTTATAAAATATAATTTATTATAAAATAATATTACATTAAATTTTGTAACTACTCATTCAATTTGACATTCAATTTTGAAGAAAAATAAATGAATTAGAATATTATTAATTATTACCACTGTAATATTAAATTATTATTTAACAAATTTTGTAAAATAATAACTCATTCAAATCATATTACAATTAAATTTTTTAGTTTTATTTATTTAATTTTTCTATTAATTGAATAAATATTATTTTGGTTTAAGTAAATATTTATCATATTAACATGACCTCTAAAATTTAGGAATAATTTAGCTTAATAAATTAAAATAATTTATATTTTAAATTATTATTTACCTCGAGTCATAAATTTTTTTATCATTATGTAAAAATATTAAATATACTAAAACAAAGAGAATGAATTTTTTTACATTTAATTATATAAAATATTTTAGAGGCTTAAATAATGTAAATATGAAAAAATCTCATATATTCGAATTTTTAATGATTATGGATGAATTTTACTCACCTAATAAAATTAATGCATGTATTAGGGTGACTTTCTAGTCCTTGTCACAAACTTTTTACCCTTATTTAACTCATTTTACAATTATCGTGTAAAACATTACTATGATGACTATTCAAAATGACTAAAAATTAAAGGTAAATAATTATCAAATTTGGACCTCCTGATTCAAAATATGTAATAAATTTTTTAATATTAAAAATAGAGAACTGATAGAATTTAATTTGAAATTGAAACCACAAATTTCATGAAAATAAGTTCTGTGAAAAATGTATTTTATATGCCAAAATATTATTCTACTGAATTAAAGAATAATATTAATTTCAAATATGTTAATTGGATAATATTTAATAAAAATTAATGAATTAATTTTTAATCTAATCAAAATATAATTTTACATTAAAAATTATTTAAAAGAAAATAAAATTATCAATAAAAATCAATATTTTTTAATATTCGTTGAAAACAAATTTTCAAAAAATTCCCAAAAAATAATCCAAATATAATATTGAAATAATCAATAGAAAAATGAAATTAATTTTTTAAAATTTGGATTCAATAATTTTGTAATAAATCATTAAAATAAAAATAAATACTACATGAAAACTCAAATTTGGTTACAAATAATGCATTTTTCCTTTTGACTAAACAATTATCTCATATTATAATAATGAATATAAATAAATATAATATAATAAGTAAATATATAAAAATTATTCACCATAACATTACCTCAGTTAATACATTCTTCCCCCTTTTAGAAGTTCCATTCTCATAATCTTATTCATCACATAAATAAGTATGGATATTTTTCCATCATATAATTTTCTTATTTCCAGGTTTCTTAATTAACCATTTGGATTTTAATAGAACATTAACTTGATGAATTCCCATTTCCATGACACACTATTTCTATTTTCAAGAATCCCAACTCGTTTATCCCCAAGATAATTTTTACCTTCCAACAAAACTACTTTCGAGAAAATAATGAGATGAATCTTGAAAATATTTTCATAACATGAAAATAAGAAATATGTTATGTACATAGGATAAATTGGGAGGAAATTCCATTCAATATTGGAAAAATAAAAAATTAACAAGGATTTCATATAGTCTAATAAACTGAGGAATTATATTACATTTTAAATAAAGCACATTATACTTTTCTTTTTGATAGATATGATTGTACTACCACCTTAATCAAAATACAAGATGTTCCTGCATGCATAATTTCTAGTCTAAAATTCCTTAATTAATTAACAAAAGGGTCAGGTTCAAAATGTAATAATTTTAATAATTCTTCATTTTTCTATCTCAAACGATAATTATCTTTCTTCCATTATATTATTGAAATGAATTGTGTAATCCTAATCCTTATTCAGTTTAGGTCACATTCTATGCCCCAGGTTAAACACTTTCTATGTGAATATAAACATTAAACCATTATGATTATTATTAATTTCACATATTTATACAAATAAATTATTCCACAAAATATTTAAATAAAAAACAATAGTTTCTAATTTTAGATTATCTATATGATAACACAACTCATGATGTTTTAGTTGACATGAAACATATACAAAGACATGATAATATTTTATTTGAGACCAACCAATCCCCTTTAATTAAGCATCAATATAAATGAACAACTCACCATTTCTTGAGGGCATGGAAAAACTGATGCATTCACCACTCTAGTTTTTGGTTTCTAAAAAAATCATCACATTATTTCACACAAATGAATTTCAATCCTTTTATTTTTAACCTAGTCAATGGGTTATAAAACATAGAAATGTTTTCAATGAAAACCATTTAGTAACTCTCTATTAAAATTAATCAATTAATATCAATGAAAATTTTTCAATCCTAGTTTTTTTTTAATACTTTTGAGTAATAAAGCTCAACTATAATAACATCTTTAATAACAACATGTCCAAGTTAATAAATTTGTTACAAACAAAATTGAGATATACTTAATTTTTTGTATATTTTCTATTCATTTATTGTTTTAAAAACATAATTGTGATTATTTAATAATCATATTTAATTTTAAAATATACTAATATATCATCAATAAACATGACCCCAAACGTATCCATGAACTAATGGAAAAATATACTCTCAAGGTCTATAAATACAGCAGGTCATTTAGACAACTGAAAGTGAATAACTACAAAATCATAATGCCCATATCTTATCAAAATATTTATCGTCAGATTATATTCCTCCATAAATTATAACTAATGGACCCAAATCATAAGATAAATATTTGAAAATTATTGTGCTCTATATAGTTGATTAAAAAACCATCGATATAAGGAAAAATATACTTGTTCTTAGTAATTTTGTTATTCAATGCTTGATAATCAATTCAATGTCTCATTACGCCATATTTATTTTTAAAAAATAAAATTGGATAACCCTAAGGTGAAGTTCTAGTATGATCTAAACTATTATATTGTGGATTTCTATGGATCAGAAAATTTTGAGGGAATTTGACTTTTTGATACTAACCGGGTTGAATCTTAAATTAAGACCCAAAATGGGATTTTGAGAGTTGGAATGAATCAATGTGTTTGATGGTTATGAATAATATTTCATGTAAGGTATTTTTTGTGTTTTAATGAGAAACGAAGGATTTGGTTAATTTTTTGAATTTATTGGTTATCATCTAGAAAGGGTGAATAGTTTGGTGTGGATGATTTAGGATAAACCATGTGACACCTTGATGGTAAATAGTTTTTTAGTTGAATTTTAACAACTTGAGATTGGGGGTAATGGATTGAGAATTAGTTGGGGTAAAAATGTGATTAAAAACGGTTGAATAGTGTTATGATGGGTTGTTTCTGAGACATGGAGCACGAGCGGTTCACGGTTTCATACTAATTATTTACCCTCCTGCAGAGTAGAGGTAGTGTAAACCACATGGTTTGTGTTAGTTTTTAGAATAATGTGTCCCAACTGTGTGATGATATGGTGTTGGATATTATGGGTGTTCATGTTTTGTACATTTTTTCTAGTTGTGTCGCCAAAATTTGTGTGTGGTGGCCTTGGATAGAACTAACCGCATAGTTTTCACGTGGGTTAGAATAATGTGTGCCAAAATTATGTGGATATCTACATTTAATTAAAAAATTATTTTATGAAATTATCCCTCAGGTTTCTCCCTCTCCAAACATACCCCCCTCCCATTATATTTTCATCAACTATAGGGTTCCAAAACCCCTTCCCCCCCAATGATTTTGCAGTGTTTTAATGGTTATTTCATAGAGTTTGAGCCGAGTTCTCTTCCTCTAGTGGTTTATTTTCTATTTCATATTTCTTTAATATATTTTTTTTAGTTTTTACTAATTTTTTTATTATTCCAATAGATAATGGTGGAATCATATTTTTCTCTGGGAGATTTTGGATGACTTGTGTAGAATAGATTCTAAGATGGATTTTACAGTTCCATTCATGGATTTTAATTAAGGTATGTGACTACGGAGAATTAATTAGATTTTTAACACAATTACGTTAATTATGTATCCATTAATTATATTGACATATATAATTGGCCCAGAATGTTTTTTTTTTCTATTTTCATTTGGTGAGCCATTGGATTTGGTTTAAATGATGCATGATGACCCAGTGAGTTTTCCCGCGTTATTCCATGTTCGTTTCTTGTTAATTAATTGATTATAAATACAATAATAAATTAATTTTTTATGTTGGTGGGAAACTAGAGCATGGGTGATAGATATGATATTAATCCAGTGTTGTGGGGTTTGAAAATTTCATAGACGGACCATGGCAAGGAAACAATACATTGCAAATGTTTTTGGAAGATTTGTCAATGACGTAGGTGGTCTAAGGGCATTATCAACAGTCTTGTTAATATTTTTTCATGTTAATGTGATCTATTCCTTAGATCCCATGTCTTATTTTTTTTATCCCTTTATTTGATAATTTGGTCTTGGCTTTATATTGATTCCTTGAACCTTCTATGGATCTATGTTTATTTTTGGTGATGTGACACTGAATATATAGTGACACATAGTGTGTGATAATTATAAAAGGTAGAATGTTTTATGTGTTAAGTGTTTATGAAAGTGACTATTAAGTTTTTTATTGTTTTATGTGTTAAAAAGGTGAGCCTTGGGTTTTGAATAGTTTTCGTTAAAATGGGGGAAAAGTGATGTTTTTAAATAATCTTTGTTTTCAAATCAGGAATTCACCACATGGTGATTTCACATGTGTTTCAAATGGATATCAAATATTTATATGAAATGGGAGTGTGGTGACTCTTATAATTGTATTCATAGAATATAGAGTCCATGTGACTTGTTTGGATTTCAAAATGTAAATTCCCATCTTTAAAATGTAGTTTTGAAATGATTAATGAGAATTATTGATTTTGATGTTTATTAAGATGTGGTGAAATTTTGGTTTTTATGTGATCCTTGTATTGATTTAAAGGTCTGTTGGGACCATGAAATATGTTTTGATTAAGAGAATAAATGTAATTATTTATAAATTAAATTGTTTGATTAATTTGTGGGTTGAAGAATATTTAATTAATATGTATACATAAATTTTTAAAATAGATTATTTTGAATCTGGATTTATTTAATGGATGTAATAGGACCAGGAAATGTTAAATGTAATGGTACTAATCGATATTTTAATGGTTGGAGATGGTTGAATATGAAGTACTGAATCCCGTTTAGGTTCATGAATCGATGCTCCATGTTTTCTAACCTCTGGATAATGGATTTTAGATATAGGAATAATTCACAACTCTCAGATTTTATGATGTTCGTCCATTGAGTTACGAGTCCTGTTTAGATTCATGGACTGATGATCCATGTTTTAAAACTCTTTACCTAAAAGTTATGATGTTCGTAATTATAATTATGAGTCTAGGTTGGATTCATTAATTTATGATCCATGTTTTGGATATGTATCATAATGGTTAGGATCATCGAACATGGCTTTCCAGATCCCAGTTGGATACATGGATTGAGGATCCCTATTTTCTAACTAGTGGACCTGGTGATACATGGAACATATGAAAATATTTTGCTGAGGGTTATTTGATTAAAAATGGTTGACATTAGAAAAAATGATTAAAAGTAATTAACTATAATTTGTTGAATAATAAAACATGCTTTATTACCTTCTTGTCTTTTGTTATACCTTTTTTTATCATGCATAGTTTCATTAAATCATGTTTTATTTAGATGCAATGGGTGGTGGCCAACTAAATTTTAATCACAACCTACTGAGGCCTCCATTGAAATTGGGTATATGTGCAGTTCGGTCGTGTTTATTGTAGAAAAATAATTGGGTTGGGTCCCGTATGTATTATTGGTTCATCATGTATGATTGGTCGGGTAGTATATGGTGACAATATGTGTTTGTCTTGGAAAAACAATGGATGTTATTGATTGTAATTTTGTTTTTATTATGTTATGTAGATATATAAATGGGCACGTGGTTTTATGTATGATATGATCCTTCATTCCTTAAATTTATTTTATTTTTACCACATGTTTCAGTTTCAGTTTATTTATTCATTTCATGAACATTGATTTGTGTGGAATGTTTTAATTTCTTCTGGTTGCTCACTATAATATGGGTTCTAGTCATATAGAAATTCCATTTTAGGAACCTATTAAAAGTATTCATATTCTACTGTATGAGGAGGAGCACTTATGGTTAAGATGTGAACAAGCTATGGCCACCGATTTAGTGGATTCCAGGCTTGTACATTACAAAATGGTTTCAAATTAGTTAATTTCCACTAATTTTATTAATTTTGGGTTAGGTATAACGAGATATCGGAATGTGTTGTATCATGTTATGGATATTATGCTGGTGTATTTTGAACACCTCTCCAATTTTAAAATCTAGTTTACTTGGGGTTGGGACTGATGTTATGGATTTGTGTTGTTATATTTGTACAAGATTTTCTCTTTATCCGACGAACATCTTGTTTTTTCATTATGGCTTATGATGGATTTCATGATCCTGACCCCTTCTCAAGAGGCATGTGACACAATTTTGAATCTTGGTCTATAGAGGCAAGGGTCATCTGAAGCATCATGTTAGGCATGTATGATCCACATGTTATAGTCATACTAGGGTGTGATTTTTTTATTTACTTATGATGGAAGGTTGTGTGGATCTATGGTGAGGAATGTGGTATGTAATATGTTATGTCCCTCTTATATGGTTGGTGTTGTGACCTTGGTGGATTAGTGTGGTATACATATATGATCAATGGATCCTTTATTGGATGTTTTTGTTCAAGGATGGCATTATGATTGGGTCCTCCATGGATTGGTCTAATGTGAATTTTCACAAAGTGTATGGGATCCTTATTTATAGGAAGTTGTTTTGATTGTGACTCTTTAAGGGTGAGGGACACTAGAAAATGGTGTCTTATTGTTCCTATTGTTTCTGAAGATGAGACTTGTGCATGTTGATCCCCTGTGATTTTTGGCCTTTGGTGAGTTAGTGTAGACCTTGATTTGTTGGAAGTAGTGACCTTTTTATGTGACTACAATATTGGTAGTTGATATCATGTTAATTTTATGAATTACCAATTTGAGTGTTTGGATGAGTTTTAATAAATATTAGGTGCAAGAGGCACAAGTGTTGTTTTGGGTCTTTTTATATCGGTTCTTGATGGGTGAAACCTTGTATGGTATTTTAGTACATATTTTTCTTTTATGTTTGAGAACAAGAACATGAGTTCTAGTGATTTTCCCTTGTGGTTTTATTCTATAGGTACATTCTTGATTGGGTGCCTATCTAGTTAATGGATATGAAATTGAGTGTTACTAGTGGTTATGAGAAGGATCGGGAGCTCAAGGGGTGCTCAAGGAAATGTGGTTTTATGTGAAAGAATTCTCTTTATATAGAGATCATGTGAGTGTGTTTGGGTAATAGTAACACATAGGTTTCTAGATTTCTTGAATGGTGATGTCAGTTGAGTGTTACTATTTGGTATAATATGTGTTTAAAGGGGACAGATCGACTAGGTGCTTGACCCTGTTGGATCTTGATGTGTCTCTGGAACTGTAATGAGAGTTTACATGAACATATAAGAACTTTTGAATTATGATAAATTATTAGGTGGTTGAATAAGTTTTCTTTATCATGAGTTACTTTTGGTTTTGGAATCCACCATGGGTGATCTGTGATGGGAGAGTTAGGACTGCGAGGTAGGAATTGCAAGTGAACAGGGATTGTAAACAGGGGATTGAAATGATTTTCTTTTTTGAGTTGTAATCATGTTTTGTTTTTGTTATATACAAGAATGTGTAAGGGTTAATCATTGGTTGTACCTTAGAAGATAATCATGTGGTGATGCACTAGGACTTTTAATTTATGTATTTAATGTTACAAGAGTGTAGTCTCGAGGTTCTTGTGTTGAGTTTTCATCTATAATTAGGCTAAGAGATAATGTGTATATGCTATGATTTTTTTGTGAGGGAGGCATGAGACCATGTAAGGTCTGTTACATCATGTACTTTTAGGTGACATTTGAAACAGATAAATAATAGTGGTAATCATCAATAAAAATTTGGCATACCCTTAGTTTAGAGGCGATCATGCCCAATATATTTCATACATTTTAGGTATTTTGAGAGAGATATTTGGAATTAAACCTAACTACGCCAATGAATCATTTCGAATATCATTCCTTCAGGAAGTTACACTCTTATAGTGTTGTGTGTGGAGGTTAATGGTGGTAATTTCACCATCAACTATATATCGGCGAGGTCCTCGGGATGTACTGGATGAAAAAGAATACCACTGGTACCATCTTCAGAATGTAGGATTGGGTGAAATGGGAATGTTGTCTGTTTCCCTAGTGAGAGAGATATGAGAACATCCAATTCGAGGGTTGGTAGTGAATGATGTCTGGTTTGCGGTGGTTTAGATTCCATAGTATGGAGATGATGACACACCTATGGTGGGGAAAGATGTATCAGTTGTGAAGTATAAACCTCATGTTGGAAGGTTCTCAAGTATGTAGAATTGGAAATGGATCAGTCATAGTGGAATATTGACTCCAGTGAATAATTTTCGAGGTTTTTAATTACATTCCATGGGTAATGAAAGCGTGGAATCATTTGTGTTGACTGATATCGTCGAGCATTGTATTTTTCCTCAAGGTTTTTCTAAAAAGTAGTTTTGGGTATGAAACCATTGGTTATGATTGAGTGGTTCTGTAATTCCCCTTCAGTGTAAAGGAATTGCAATTATGTGAGACGAATAAAGTCTTCATAGTGGAGAAAACCACATTAGAAATGAGTTGGGTGCTTGGTGATATCGTGATTTTTGGAATGGTTGGTCCTCTCTGCTGGTAGAAGTGATATGTATTAAATGTTGGAGGGTATAAGTTGAATCTTATGGTTCGCATATCCATATCTTGAAGAATTTTCAGGTAATTAACTGATAACCTTTTCATATGGATGGGTTGTGTAGGCACCATTTTGGTGTTTCAATGTCGGAAATGGGTGTCAGATCAGAGGTTGGTCAGTTGAGGGCTTTGAGTTAGAGCTTGCGCCTTCGTTGTGTTTCAATATATCAGTAGCTGAATGAGGTAAATGGTTAAAATTTGGTTAATGAACTATGTTGTATAGTTTTAATGGGTGACCACTGGTGTTTAGTCTTGTAGAGAAGTATTATAGTGGTGGGGTTTTAAGATCCTAAATTTGGATGCATCAAATATTTTATAGTGAATTTGATTTTTTGTTACCATATGGGTTTAATCTAGAATTTAGACATAGAATAGTATTCCATGAGTTATAATGACTCGATGTTTTATTTTTTGATGTGAAATGGTTCTCAGGAGTTATATAAGGTGTTCATATGATAAAAAAATTATTTAGGTTATGTATTATAATTTTCCGGGATTTTTGGAAAGGGTGGAAGGTTTAGTGTGCTTGGTTTAGGAGAAACCATGAAACTCAATAATGCACAAGAGGTTTTTAATTAAATTATATCATGGAATGGTTGGGATTACAGGATAAACAATGTTTTGCGGGTAATCCTTTCAGAAAAAAAAGGAACAATTCAAGGAGGTGGAGGTTCTGAGACACGGTGCATGCACTATGCATAGTTATTGACAAGCCGCATTCCTTATTGTAGAAGGTAGTTAGTGAAGACAACATGGTTGATGCATCATTTTTAAAAACATGTCACACGTTCATGTGATTATATAGGTGTTGGAAATTAGTCATATACATGGTTGGTGAATTTTTTCCAATGATGTAACCAAACCATGACAATAGTGGACTCTGATAGATCCAATCACATGTTTGGTTCATGGTTTTTCAAATTGTGCATCCACACCATGTGGATGCCCAAATTTCCTTAAAAATTTAACATTACCAAATTTTCCCTCATATTATACAACCCCTCCATCCCCATCCTACACATTCTATAAGCATGATCAACAGTGTTCCCAAACCCCTTCGTCCTAACAAATTCATAGTGATTTTGGTGTGTTTTTATAGTGATTTATTATATTGTGGAGGAGATATATATGCCTCTGACCGGTTCATTTTTTTCATCATTTCTATTCTCTTTAATTTTTTAGTTTTTGGGTAATGTTTTTTTGACGATTCCTCCAATGAATTGTAGAATATACTATTTATCATGGGGATTTTAGTCTGGTTGGGTTGAAGAGATCTTACAGTTGATTATGCACTTTATTTCATGGGTTTTCCTTAATGTATGTAAGAGTGGAGAATTTTATTATGTATTTCCAAATGAATTAATTTAATTACATTTTGAATTTTTATCACCTCTTAGGGATCTGGATCATAATGTGGTTTTGATTTATTACATGATCCTTCTATGATTTGTTGGCTTCAGTTTCAATTAATCATAATAACCCACTGTGTTTCAAAAAATTATGTAATTTTGGGTAAAGGATAATTAATTAATTATAGTTTTTATAATTAATGAATCAGTTTTTTTAGTGTGAGACTGTAACAGCACGAGATTTTATGAAAACTATTCTTTTTATTTCACTAATGTCTTGTGTTGTACGCTACACCAAAAGGAGCTTTCACAACACGCATCCTTGACTTGCCTTGAATTACACGTAATCGCGACCTTCCTCGATAGCGTGTGTAATACGTAATACCGAGTTTCACTAAACAACGATATGCTATTAAAATATTATTAAAACTAGCCGTTATGAATAGTAATAACCACTTTTTAAAACTCTGTAAATCTTATTTTTCAAAATGAACTTCATTTTTGGATTCGGAGTATCGAATTTAGCCTAAGGTGAAATTTTGGTACTTTTCGGATAACTTTCATATTCTGATGAATAGTGAAAATTACTAAATTATAATTAAAAACAACTTTTTTAATCGAAATAATTAATAGTGATAAATTATTAATTTGAGTGGTTTTAAAGTATATTTAGAATATATTTTTACAATTTAATACAATGTTGGTCATTGGATGTAATTTCACATTTAAACCAGACATAATCAAGTGTCAATCTTTTGATAGATATTGTTTCTTAAAAACACGCTATTTGTTTTAACAGCGGGATTTAATTATAAAATTAATTAATGTAAATTCTATGATATGAATTTGGTAAAATAGACTTCATTTTTGAATTCGGAATATGAAATATAGCTTAGAATGAAATTTTGGCATTGTTCTGAAAAACATCAATTTTTTGATGAATAGTGAAACTACTAAGTGGTAGTTAAAAAAAATTAATTTCTTCACAAATCTTAATTTTACCGCTTCTGTGAATGGAATTTCAAAAATCCGAGAGACACGGTTGATGTCAGTAAGTAAAATGTGGTTCAATGAGATGAAAATAATTTTTGGTGAATAGTAACTTTTTAATTTTTTTTTACCACGGTTAATAGTAAATAGGGTAACTAAGGGTAAATATGATATTACTATTACCCTAACACATGTCCTAATTCTATTGGATAAGTGTAATTCGACCAAAAACAACCTTATGAATATAATATGACCATTTAGGTCCACTTGGATTAGATTATGACATTTAATATTATATTATTTAATGAATAGTTAAAATAGTTAAAATCAAAGTTTAATAACTAAAACATTTTTAATATGGGGTTATACAGAAGATAAATTAGACTATAAATATTCATTAGAAAGATAAAACGATTTCCTACATAATGCTAATTTAATTATAATTTTTATACTTTAAATAAATTAATTTATTTATGACACAACGATGATGCAGTAATTACCCTTTTAAGGAAATACTAACATAATTGATGTTATAAATGCTCAAATGAATGTAATTTGAGACGTTTTATGACTTAAAATAATTTTCTAGGTTACTATGATATATTAGTGTTGCTTTAATCAACTTGGTTCGAACATATAATTCTGTTATGACTTTCCCAAAAATCATATATCAAATAGTGTCAAAATTGACACAAAATAGTTTTTAAATCAAATACTATATTATTAATTGTTATTTTATTCCTAAAAATCTAAGGTTCGGCCAAATGACTTATATAAGGATATATTTATTAATAATATACAATTTGGGGTTCGTTTGGCATGTTATAGTAAGTGTATTAACCATATAGTGAAAGAAAACAAAAAGACACGGTAAAAGTTAAATTATTTAACTTAGAGTTAAATCTAATTGATAAGGTTAAAATAATAACCTAAACTTGTATAAATCCTATTGGTTGATAGGATTTCGACCCTTCCCCACTTTAGCTTCGAAATAAGATCCTTTGGAACCATTATAAACCGATTTTGACTTTAATATAAAATAATATTTTGAGATATTCCTAAGGTGCCCCTCTCCTCCCCTATAAAAGGGCACCTCCTCCCCCTTCCTCCTCACACCAATTTGAGCACTCAAGCTCGGCCAACCTCTGCCAAAATCCCTTTTCCACTTCCCTAGAATAATCCTAGAGGTCCTGGTCTTCTTCAAAGACCAATCTTAGTTCCCTAAGTGGAGGATTCAAAGAGGCGTTTCAAAGAAGAGGTAATAACCATTACCGATCTTTTCAATTTCTTTCTTCTTCAACTTCTTCTTCTTTAGTTGTTTCATAACAAAGTAATAACATCAGTATTACTTACATACTGATATGTTATTATAAATATGAAACAACCCTAATTCACCTTCTATCCATCCTACGGAAAAAATGAAATCACCGCGCGTGAGTACGTACGGAATACCGTCTCCACGCCGTGGTGTAATCTATTTTCCACCACCACCTTAAAAGGATGGGTATAATGGTTTAATGAGTAACTATATATGATTATTATAAAGTGATATTGATACTGAAATAGTATAAATACACTTCAATGCAATTCCACGACCATGGGAACGATATCATCGCTCGTGCGTACGTACGGACTACCGTCTCCACGACGCGATGAGATTCATTATCAATGATTAACCATTAATGAATGATTATATAGTATATATATTAAGTACTAATGAAATATATTACCTAATAATGATACTGTAATTATTTATATTTATATGTATGTCATCTACTTAATTCCATTCAATTCAATAAGGAAACGAAAACAGCGTTCATGCGTACATACGGACTACCGTCTCCATGAACGGTGTATTTCTTTCCATTTACTGATTTATTATATATGTATATTCTGAATATATATATATAAATCATGTTTTATATTCTGGAATTAAGTAATCATGATCTAAGTAATCATATGAATAATTACAAGTTAAAAACACAAATGACAAATGAGACGATTTTACCCAAAACGCTACTTTAACATGAATTTACAAAAGAACGGGTAATATAAAGTCATAAGTGGACCATATATGATATAATAACAATGAATATGATCCTGGAATAAGTCAATAACATTATTTAAACCATTATACAAGAGCTTCGGACACGTACAAAGCAAATTGGACCTAAGGTAAGGGGAAATATCAAATCTCATTTCTATCCGAGATTGTTTATACTTTGGTATTTTCTAGGGTGTATTTTATCATCCACATCCATGTTCCCTCAATATGTAATATTGTTTCCATCCACTTACAATAGTTTAAATCCAATTTTACCCTTCGGTGAGTTTTTAGTAAAGAATATGAAAGGAATCTTTTGTCGTTTTTTTTTCGTACGAGGTACTTTTGTACTTTTCCGACAAAAGTACAAAGAATGTTTTTTTTACTTATACGGCATGAATGGATTTTTAAAAAATTATTTCTAAGAAGAATACTTTACAAGTTTTCAAGTTTATTTTTAATCAACTTCTTTTAGTTTAATGTTTTATGACATGTTAAGAAAGAAAAAAATGTTTTTGAAGAAGAAAGGATATTTTCCTCAAGAATGGAGTTCAAGTGTTTTATCAAAATTATTTTCCATCTAAGATAATAAAGGGTTCTGTTTTTATCCCTATTATTAAATGGATTTGATTATGTTATGATGGAAACATTTTTATGAATTCCTTTATCTTATATGAATTGTTTTATGATGTCATGTTGTTTAAGAATCCCATTTTTTATTACATGGGTTATGCGATGATGTATGATTTATGATTATGTGGCACACATAAGAAAGGATTCATTATAAGATGGGTGGGACCTATATCTCCCTCCAATTCATTGGGTAAAGATTTTATATCTCATGAGATAGACAGTGCTGGAACGGTAGGTTATACCGGTTCAGTGAAACAGGACTGAAACGAGGGTTACTCGATTCAGAAAGGGACTTTGTCCACTAAGATAGTCTTGGCAATGAGTCTTGACTAACAGGAAATGATTCTCTATGATTATGTGTGAATGCCACAAAGATTCATGTTTTAGGTTATGATTATTGTGATTACATTTCACTGCCATGATTTACCCCATGTTATGAAATTATGATCTCTTTTGCAGGTTAAGATTTCCAAAAGTTATGTGCTTATGTATATGATGTGATTGATATTTATTTTGTTTACCCTTACTGAGCATTTGAGCTCACCCTTTTATGTTTTCTTTTCCCCAGGATATAAAGAAAGGTTTTAGGTTAAAAAAAGAAGATCTTTATAGGAGATGTTGAAGATCTTTCACCACGATTAGAAGATTACGTTCCGAGTTTCCAAAGACACTAAACTATTACGATCCTTGTGTGTGTGTTTTTGTTATGTACTAAGTATTCCGCAAATGTAATGTAATGTCCATGTACGTCAGGCTTCGGGTCTCTACAGTTGGTATCAGAGGAAAGGTTTAGTCAACCTTTGGAAACTAGGATGCGAGAACTTTAGTGAGATCCCTAGATATATTTATAAGGTATGTCTAGGGATGTCCTTAAGGATAAGTATACGTATAGGATACAGTCTTAGAACTACGGTAACGATCATAGAATTTAACCTAAGATGATAGATATTGAGGATACTCCACCTTTATTATGTTGTTTTCCCAAGCATGATTTTTTCCTCTCACACTATTCTTTTTGGGTTTTAGACGATGGTTGGAACCCGAAGGAACCGTGTTGATCAATGCAATGGACAATGCAATGATTGCCCTCCTGAACAAACAAATGTTATGGGAGATGGAGTGAAAAATCTTATTTCTATACTTACACAAGCTATGAATCATTCTGGACTTCCAAATGAGCAGAGAAGGGAACAGTATTCTATTGAGTCCTTCATGAGGCAACATCCACCTTCTTTCAGTGGGACTTCCGATCCACTTGTTGCTGAACAATGGATCAATACTACTGAAAAGATATTTTCAGTTCTTCAATGTTATGAACATGATAAAGTCATCCTAGCAGTGTATCGTTTGGAAAGAGATACTGATCAATGGTGGAATCTTATTAAGAATACAAGGCAAAGGGATGAAATTGAGTCTATGGAATGGGGCGAGTTCAAGAACTTATTTTTCAATAAGTACTTCCCTCGTATTCTTCGAACAAAGATGGAAAAAGAGTTTCTTGAGCTGAAGCAGAAGGATGAGGAATCTGTTGGTATATACGAAGAAAATTTTACAAGACTTGCAAGGTATGCATCTGGCATTATCATCCAACCTGAAAGTAAAGTTGATCGATTTTTCAGTGGCTTAAAAGCAAGTCTTCGAAGGGCATTAGATATAAGAGACTTCAGTAGCTATGAAGAAATTGTGCGTTGTGCTATCAAGGTAGAAATGGAAGTTGGTGTTACATATCCATCTCATGGGTTTGACAAGAAACAAACGATGGAGTTCAAGGAGAAATCTCAGAATAATGGTGAAAAGAAGATGAATGTTTCCTTATGCACAAAGTGTGGAAAGAAGCATGGTGGAGATTGTCTTAAAGGGACTAGAAAATGTTTTAAGTGTGGAAAAGAAGGTCATCGAGCAGCTGAGTGTCGATGTAATGGAAAAAGGGATTCTAATGAAGTGAATAAATCAAACACTGTAGAGAACGTACAACCAACACTTCAATGCTTCAAGTGCAAGGAAATGGGGCATTATGCAAATAAATGCCCTAATCCAAGGGTTAGTGATGATCGACATGAGCAACCGCTTAAGGCAAAGGACAAAGGGAAGTCACATGCGATCACTATTGGCAATGTTGAAAATGACAATGATGTGGTGGAATGATTAAGTGTTTATGTAATGGAATTCCAAAATAATGTTGTATCATGTAGTATTGGAATATTTATGTATTTGTCTAATGTGGTATTCAATGTAATTGAGATATTATGCGCATAATGAAGGGAAAACGAGAAAATGAAATGTTTAACAGTATTCATGAGCTCATGATTGATATAAGAACTAAGTGATATCATTTTGAGGATTTTGGTATGTGGAAAGTGTTAGATTTTAACTGCATTCATGTTTTCACTAAGGTATTCAATAGAATACATGATTAAGGACTTTGAATGTTTGGAATGTGACCAACAAAACATATCTTATGATATATGGGGATCGACGATGGTGTTAAATCTCTGGTAATCATTTTCACTATGTTATGAGAGTGGACTGCAGTATTATGGATAAGCCTAAAGTTTGGAATGGACATAAGTTAGTATTGTTTAAGGATAGAAGTTTTTTCTATATTATTGATGGGATGTTATAGTAATATAGTTTTAGAAAAAGGACAACCTGCAGGACGGGCGACAACCCATCGCGTCGGACAAGGCTGTGGGAATCGAACCCACAACCGAAGTGCGACTGGCCTTTATCACCTACCACTGGCCTACAGGAAGTCCCTGTTTAGTAGAAACTAGTTTTATTATATTAAGCAGTATGATATATGAAGTATAAGTCCATTTTAGGAACCATATATGATTAATCTCATTATAGATCGACTTATGCATATAATTTTTGCTAACCTTTTGTTTGAGACAGATGGAATGACCCGTCATTCTATCACATAATCAGCTAACACTTCACGAATAACAAATTCAACTTCATTTATTTAAGAGATGAAGTGGAAATTGTTCAAGGCACGAACAATAGTGAGATTGTACCAAAATAAAGTAAGTATTTATTCTAATTCAAATTTTCAACTTTAGGGAAATGATCTTGAAAACCAAAAATGTTGTCCTAGTGATCTTATACCTGATGAATCAGATGGTACCTTATATCATCACAAATCAATGGATTTGTGATTACTGGCTTTTCCATAGCCATGTTCTCTACCACTCTCCATCAGAACATGATGGTTAGATTTCTCTTCCATATCCATATTTTTACATATGTGGAAACCCAGCGATTAGTTTATTTGGGTAATTGTTACATTTCATACTTTAGTTTTTAAAGCCAAGTTTTGGTATTCCTTTTTACGATGTGGGATTCTATTAAAGAAACTTTCAAATAGTAAACCATTTATAACCCCGACGAATTTCGAGGGCGAAATTCATTTTAAGGGGGGTAGAATGTAACAACACGATATTTTATGAAAAATATTCTTTTTATTTCACTAATGTCTTGTGTTGTACGCTACACCAGAAGGATCTTGCACAACACGCATCCTTGACTTGCCTTGAATTACACTCAATCGCGACCTTCCTCGATAGCGTGTGTAATACGCAATACCGAGTTTCACTAAACAACGATATGCTATTAAAATATTATTAAAACTAGCCGTTATGAATAGTAATAACCACTTTTTAAAACTCAGTAAATCTTATTTTTCAAAATGAACTTCATTTTTGGATTCGGAGTATCGAATTTAGCCTAAGGTGAAATTTTGGTACTTTTCGGATAACTTTCATATTCTGATGAATAGTGAAAATTACTAAATTATAATTAAAAACAACTTTTTTAATCGAAATAATTAATAGTGATAAATTATTAATTTGAGTGGTTTTAAAGTATATTTAGAATATATTTTTACAATTTAATACAATGTTGTTCATTGGATGTAATTTCACATTTAAACCAGGCATAATCAAGTGTCAATCTTTTGATAGATATTGTTTCTTAAAAACACGCTATTTGTTTTAACAGCGGGATTTAATTATAAAATTAATTAATTCAAATTCAATGATATGAATTTGGTAAAATAGACTTCATTTTTGAATTCGGAATATGAAATATAGCTTAGAATGAAATTTTGGCATTGTTCTGAAAAACATCAATTTTTTGATGAATAGTGAAACTACTAAGTGGTAGTTAAAAAAAATTAATTTCTTCATAAATCTTAATTTTACCCCTTCTGTGAATGGAATTTCAAAAATCCGAGAGACACGGTTGATGTTAGTAAGTAAAATGTGGTTCAATGAGATGAAAATAATTTTTGGTGAATAGTAACTTTTTACTTTTTTTTTACCACGGTTAATAGTAAATAGGGTAACTAAGGGTAAATATGATATTACTATTACCCTAACACATGTCCTAATTCTATTGGATAAGTGTAATTCGACCAAAAACAACCTTATGAATATAATATGACCATTTAGGTCCACTTGGATTAGATTATGACATTTAATATTATATTATTTAATGAATAGTTAAAATAGTTAAAATCAATGTTTAATAACTAAAACATTTTTAATATGGGGTTATACATAAGATAAATTCGACTATAAATATTCATTAGAAAGCTAAAACGATATCCTACATAATTATAATTTATTTATAATTTTTAGACTTTAAATAAATTAATTTATTTATGACACAACGATTATGCAGTAATTACCCTTTTAAGGAAATATTAACATAATTGATGTTATAAATGCTCAAATGAATGTAATTTGATACGTTTTATGACTTAAACTAATTTTCTAGGTTACTATGATATATTAGTGTTGATCTAATCAACTTGGTTCGAACATATAATTCTGTTATGACTTTCACAAAAATCATATATCAAATAGTGTCAAAATTGACACAAAATAGTTTTTAAATCAAATACTATATTATTAATTGTTATTTTATTCCTAAAAATCTAAGGATCGGCCAAATGACTTAGATAAGGATATATTTATTAATAATATAAAATTTGGGGTTCTTTTGGCATGTTATAGTAAGTGTATTAACCATATAGTGAAAGAAAACAAAAAGACACGGTAAAAGTTAAATTATTTAACTTAGAGTTAAATCTAATTGATAAGGTTAAAATAATAACCTAAACTTGTCTAAATCCTATTGGTTGATAGGATTTCGACCCTTCCCCACTTTAGCTTCGAAATAAGATCCTTTGGAACCATTATAAACCGATTTTGACTTTAATATAAAATAATATTTTGAGATATTCCTAAGGTGCCCCTCTCCTCCCCTATAAAAGGGCACCTCCTCCCCCTTCCTCCTCACACCAATTTGAGCACTCAAGCTCGGCCAACCTCTGCCAAAATCCCTTTTCCACTTCCCTAGAATAATCCTAGTGGTCCTGGTCTTCTTCAAAGACCAATCTTAGTTCCCTAAGTGGAGGATTCAAAGAGGCGTTTCAAAGAAGAGGTAATAACCATTACCGATCTTTTCAATTTCTTTCTTCTTCAACTTCTTCTTATTTAGTTGTTTCATAACAAAGTAATAACATCAGTATTACTTACATACTTATATGTTATTATAAATATTAAACAACCCTAATTCACCTTCTATCCATCCTACGGAAAAAATGAAATCACCGCGCGTGCGTACGTACGGAATACCGTCTCCACGCCGTGGTGTAATCTATTTTCCACCACCACCTAACAAGGATGGGTATAATGGTTTAATGAGTAACTATATATGATTATTATAAAGTGATATTGATACTGAAATAGTATAAATACACTTCAACGCAATTCCACGACCATGGGAACGATATCATCGCTCGTGCGTACGTACGGACTACCGTCTCCACGACGCGATGAGATTCATTCTCAATGATTAACCATTAATGAATGATTATAAAGTATATATATTAAGTACTAATGAAATATATTACCTAATAATGATACTGTAATTATTTATATTTATATGTATGTCATCTACTTAATTCCATTCAATTCAATAAGGAAACGAAAACAGCGTTCATGCGTACATACGGACTACCGTCTCCATGAACGGTGTATTTCTTTCCATTTACTGATTTATTATATATTTATATTCTGAATATATATATATAAATCATGTTTTATATTCTGGAATTAAGTAATCATGATCTAAGTAATCATATGAATAATTACAAGTTAAAAACACAAACGACGAATGAGACGATTTTACCCAAAACGCTACTTTAACATGAATTTACAAAAGAACAGGTTATATAAAGTCATAAGTGGACCATATATGATATAATAAAAATGAATATGATTATGGAATAAGTCAATAACATTATTTAAACCATTATACAGGAGCTTCGGACACGTACAAAGCAAATTGGACCTAAGGTAAGGGGAAATATCACAATCTCATTTCTATCTGAGATTGTTTATACTTTGGTATTTACTGGGGTGTATTTTATCATCCACATCCATGTTCCCTCAATATGTAATATTGTTTCCATCCACTTACAATAGTTTAAATCCAATTTTACCCTTCGGTGAGTTTTTAGTAAAGAATATGAAAGGAATCTTTTGTCTTTTTTTTCGTACGAGGTACTTTTTTACTTTTCCGACAAAAGTACAAAGAATGTTTTTTTACTTATATGGCATGAATGGATTTTTAAAACATTATTTCTAAGAAGAATACTTTACAAGTTTTCAAGTTTATTTTTACTCAACTTCTTTTAGTTTAATGTTTTATGACATGTTAAGAAAGAAAAAAATGTTTTTGAAGAAGAAAGGATATTTTCCTCAAGAATGGAGTTCAAGTGTTTTATCAAAATTATTTTCCATCTAAGATAATAAAGGGTTCTGTTTTTATCCCTATTATTAAATGGATTTGATTATGTTGTGATGGAAACATTTTTATGAATTCCTTTATCTTATATGAATTGTTTTATGATGTCATGTTGTTTAAGAATCCCATTTTTTATTACATGGGTTATGCGATGATATGTGATTTATGATTATGTGGCACACATAAGAAATGATTCATTATATGATGGGTGGGACCTATATCTCCCTCCAATGCATTGGGTAAAGATTTTATATCTCATGAGATAGACAGGGCTAGAACGGTAGGTTATACCGGTTCAGTGAAACAGGACTGAAACGAGGGTTACTCGATTCAGAAAGGGACTTTGTCCACTAAGATAGTCTTGGCAGTGAGTCTTGACTAACAAGAAATGATTCTCTATGATTATGTGTGAATGCCACAAAGATTCATGTTTTAGGTTATGATTATTGTGATTACATTTCACTGCCATGATTTACCCCATGTTATGAAATTATGATCTCTTTTGCAGGTTAAGATTTCTAAAAGTTATGTGCTTATGTATATGATGTGATTGATATTTATTTTGTTTACCCTTACTGAGCATTTGAGCTCACCCTTTTATGTTTTCTTTTCCCCAGGATATAAAGAAAGGTTTTAGGTAAAAAAAAAGAAGATATTTATAGGAGATTTTGAAGATCTTTCACCACGATTAGAAGATTACATTCCGAGTTTCCAAAGACACTAAACTATTACGATCCTTGTGTATGTGTTTTTGTTATGTACTAAGTATTCCGCAAATGTAATGTAATGTCCATGTACGTCAGGCTTCGGGTCTCTACAGAGACTAGAGCCTGGGTGAATGATATGAGCTTAGTCGATTGTCGATGGGTTTTGATGATTATTGGAAAGGCTTTGGAAAGGTCATTATATGTTGAAAATGTTTTGGTATGTTTCGTTAATGAGGTATGTGGTCTAAGAGATTTACCCATAATAATATTTACCTATTTGAATTTGTATGAAAAATATTCCTTAGATCATATATGTGATATTCTAGAACCCATGATTTAAAAAATTAGTTCAAGCATTAGATTGATACCTTGATCTTTATACATATCCCATTGGATCTATGGTGATGGGAGACAATACATATGGCCACCTAGAGTGTGTTCCAACTATTGGAGGTATACTTTTTTAGGTGTTGAGGATTTATGAAAATGATTATGAGTATTTTGAATGTTATTTTAATATTTTTATTGGGTTTTGATTGTTTTTTGGATAAAAATGGGAAAGATTGATATTTTTTAATTATCCTTATTTTAAATTGAGGTTTTTAACTCAAGATTATTTTAAATGGGTTTGCAATGGATTAAAATATTGGCCATAAATAAGATTTTGGATACTCTTAAAATGGGTTTTGGGGAATTTGGAGTCATCAGCCTTGTTATATTTCAAAAGGGAATGAAACACATTTAATGGTTGGTTCCAAAACGTTTAAATAAAATGCATGATTTGGATGATATTTGACATGTGATGAAATAATTGGTTTAATATACCCCTTTTTTATTTAATGTTTTCTTAGGACCATTAAAAATGTTGTGATTAAGAGAAAAATAGAATTGGCTAGAAATTCAACTATTTTATTACTATATGGTTTGATGAACATTAAAAAAAATGTATTATATAAAAGATGAAATGTTTAATTTTGAATTTAGTCCCATTTAAATGATGTAATACACCATGGAAATGATGAATGAAATGGTACTAATTGATAATAAAATGGTTGGGTATGGACAAACATGACATACTGAAGCTCATATAGATTCATGGACTAATTCTCTATGCTTTACTACCTATGAATACTCTGTTTGGGATTTTGTATTTAACCTTCACTCATTTGTTTTGTGTGGGGAAGAAAATTCATCCATGAACCCTGATGCATCATAGTTATTAAATGGAAGGATATAAACTCTTGAACCTAGGGGTTTGTTCATGGTATTCTATATCATGGTTGGGATGGTTAGATATGTTGTTCTATGTTCTGATTGAATTAATGGAAGGTTTCCTTATATTTTCGGACATGTGACATAATGGTTGTGATGGTATGACATTGAATTCAAACTCTCGATTTGATTCATGGAATGATGCACCTTGTTTTCTGGATAGTGATATAATGATTGGGATGTCTGAACATGGCCTACCGAATCCTAGTTGGATACATGGACCGAGGATACCTGTTTTTCAATGATTGATCCTTGTGATATAGGGCCATACAATTATCTTTTTACACGGATGATTTTATAGAATATGCATAACATTGGAAACAATGAATAATATTATTCATCCAAACATTCTTAAAAAAACATATTGTATTATTTTCATTTATTTTTTTTATTTTTCTTACCTGCACTATTTGAATGAATGGAATTTGATATATAAATTATTGGTTGTGGGATAAAAATATTGAATCAGACTATGGTCGATATTCCATTCCACTTTGGTACCAAATAATTTATCACATTTTTATAGTAGGAAAAGATTTAGGCTGAGCCTTATGTTGATTGTTTTTTTATGAAAAACAATTTATTGGGTGGTATTAAGTGACAATATGAGTTTGGAGTGGTGATTTTATTGATACCTTAAGTAGAATTTTTATTTGTCTATGGTATTTTCTTTTTCAGACCAGTTGGTGGATGGTTTTAGGTATGAAATGTCAGTTCATGCCCTTCTTTTATAAAATCCTAAAGGCCTTTAATATAATTATTAATTTTTTGGATAATTCCCTTTAAAATTGGAAAAGGGGGAACATTTCATGTCATGTAGGCCCAAGGAACTAAGAACAATGCATGACCATTGAAGGCCCGAATACTACACAACGAATAGAAATACCATACATAGTTAATTATGTTTTTCTTCCCTAAAGAATACGACCTGCAATGTGACTCGAAAAGAAATCCTCATGGGTGACTACATGGGGTCTTGTATTAATTTATAAGCCATGACCTATCATTCATCAAATCTGGGGGTATTTACTAGATGTTTCATCTTTCTCTGACCATCATCTGGGATATCCCGAAGTATCCAATCCTCTATTTTTTCACCACTTTCTCCTCTCCTTCGCAACTTCCCCACATATGTTGAATGCCCATACCCACACATTTTTAATTCTAGATCATCCTAGATGTCTCTAAAAGACTCCATGCATTTTGCCACATTCTTTTCAACTTCACCACTGTCACACAAAATTTTATTACTCTCATATACTAGATATCCTTCCCTTTTAGCATCATTCGCATGCTGATGTTGAGGAATCTAGTGACCCCACTGTAATCTAGGCATTGCCGGTGACTACCTAATCCCGAAGATCCAAAAATTTCTCAACTGTTGTACTTGAGACTGATGAATACAATGTATCCATTATTTTCTCCCACCTGTGTTGGGGATATGGTGATCCCATGACTATCATTCAGTTTTCATTCCTATGTTGATGTCATGGGAAACCCACATTATATAAAAATAACCCATAATTATTTACTACCACTACTCAAACTATTTTTTATATTGGATAATATTGTTTCATATCCCACTACGATATAACCCAAATTTCATAAATTTTTCTTCACAATCTGAGGTGTATGATATTTGTTTATTTCTTTAAGGTCCTTATTTCATTCTATTTTTTATTTGACAATTCTATTTTTGTTTATTTGTTCATTCTACATACACTATAGTGTTTGATATTTGTTCATTTTCTTATGGTTGTGCACTCTGATGTGGAGATATATTCTCCTAATAATTCCACTTGAGACCCCCATTTCTAATTTTCAGCCTCTATAATATGTGGAGGCATGCTTGAGTTCATGTGGTAAACAAGCATTGGGTATAGGCACAAATTTAGTTGCTTCCATGCTTGGATGTTAAAAAACCTTTATATAGAAATATGTAAAACTATTTTTTCAATTAAAACATTTCTATATGTTCCATTTGATAAGGGTATTTTAAAATAGTATTATCATCAATAACTAGGTCAATAATAAATTCAACCCATGTTCAACTTCATGGAAGGTTATCAGATTTTTTAATTAATTTAATGAATAATTTTTTGATCCAAAATCCTTCTTTTAATGATAATATTAAAACCAATATATACACAAATGATATCAAAATATATAAAGGAATGTTCAAAAATATTTGTAGTAAATAACCTCCTACAAATAAAAAAATGTAATATTATGATAAAACCTTCTCTCTATTATGTTTTGACCAATATTTTCCATCAAAATATATTTCTTCTTTTCAATATGTAATAATTCTAATCTTTTCAAAATTACATAGAAATAAAAGAATTTGATGATCCATAGTAGGGACCTCGACCGTAGTTTACTAGAGTCTGTGCTTTATATTAATACAATGGTACAATAAAAAAAGTAGTACATATCCGAAAAGGCTAAATATTTTAGTAGTTTTTGAAACTTGATACAAACCTACGTTTTACATTACAACATTGAAATTAAATACAACATAGAAATTCCACTCGAAACATCCATAACTCTAATATTTTCCCTAAAATTCATCCATAATTTTTATCTTCTCATATTGGGTAAAAATTAAAACATAAGAATAGGGTGAGATCATATTCTCGGTAAGGTTTAAAAAATATAGTGGAAGCTATTATAATCATAAACAACAAGTCTTTGTTAATAACTAATAACACATGTAATTGAAACATAAACTTTTGCATAAAATCACAGGAATAAAAGATGATTAAATAATTCTATAATGAAACATATCCATGGATAATATACAAGTTGAATAATAAAATTTAATATCAACTAATATTTTCATAATTAGGTAATTCATAATATTAATCATCATAATCATACCGTCAAGACCTTGTTCCAAGACCATACATAAACAGTTAAAAACCCAAACTAGTTTGTATCTTGAGAATTTCTTATTCATCAAGGAACTATATTAGGCCCCACTTGTCACCTATTAGGCCATATGAATTCAACATATGAATAGTTTCATAAATAGACAACATATATATATATATATGAAATTTAAATAACACTTCCCAATCTTTAAACGTAATCACTAATTATTTTGAGTAGTATAATGAATGGTATAAAGATAGAACATCCATAGTAAAACTAATAATAAACATTTAGTAAATATTTTAGATGTTAATAAGAGAAGATCAATATCAATGAAGAATAAAATTAAAAAGAGGTCTTGAAAAAGATGAAAATAGTTTAATAAATCATTGTGGAATTCATGAGAGAAATAACACTTTTACTTTCCAAAGAAGATTTATTTTGGAAAGATCATTTATAATTGTCATAATTATTCATATAAAACATGAAATAAATAGATATATGTTTTAATTAAAAAATAGGAGATTTTATATAAAATCATAGAAACTTATAATAAATTATAGATGGTACTTGAAAAATGATTAACAAATCAAGGTGTTCCCTTTAATCAAGGTTGTGTATCAAGAAGAATTCTCACGGAATCCTCGTAAAAAAATATTTCCTAAAAAACATGAGATGATATGGATACATTATTTTTTAATGTATACTAATATTTCAGAATAATTAATTAGAAATAATTAATAATTATATTGGTTTATACATGGACAAAACATAACCAAAGTGAAACTGGTGAGTCGGGAAGAAAACGTTACACTTTGAAAAACATTTAACCACATACCCCCAAAAATTAATAAACATAAAACAATAAATTTAATATCAATAAAATAAATATATTTATTAAATTATACATAAATGGTTAGTGTACATACACCCAACACATTAAATAGTGTTGAATAAGGCATATTTCAGAAAAATAAAGGCGAGATGAGAAAGCTGATAAAATGATCTTATTATTAGACAAAAGAAATATAAATGAAAAAATTACATGTCAAAAATATAAATCTGAAAAATATAAGTTGTTATACATTATAAAAAATCATAGGTCATTCACACATATTCATGTAAAAACAAAACTAATGACATATAAGTTTAACTCAATTAATAGAAATTGAGTTAAGATGTCCATTATATCATAGTCAACTTCGTTAAAAAAAGTAAAACCCCATGTATAATAGATTGAATACTATTATTAATTTATTAAAAAACTAAACTCATCCTTATAATACCTTACATAATTTTCCTGAAACATTTTCTATCCATTTATTATCAATATTTTATTATTTCCATTGTTTTGGCGGAGTTCTTTTTAATTATTCCAAGGCTAGTTTATGATTTCCTTCCTAGTCAAAAAGAAATAATATTTTATTATTTATAAAAATATATATATGTCTTTTTAAAAAAATTAAATTTCGATATAAAATTCCCATGACTTCTATAATGTGAAACAAATACTCATTCTTTGCAATGAAGGGGAATTGACTGACCAAGAATGACGATTTCATTATTTAAGAATAAAAGAGGATAATAAGAGATTTTGATACTAAAAACCATTATAAAAAAACTTTTAGTATATATATTATTCTATAATTGACATGAATAACTGGATATGAGTTGATGATATGGTACATATGAAGAAGAAATTAAAATACAAGAAAAAGTAATCATACCACTTGAATCCTTTCTCCTTGAGAACCTACTTAGTCTTTTCAAATTGGAATTTTTGTGATACAATGAGTACTATAATATTTAAATTGAAGTTTATAAAGGATATTAATAGAATATAGGTTACAAATAATGCTTAAGTTGATGAAATTATGTGATGTCAGGAGACTCCTTTTATATTTTATGTGGTGGGAAATTTTATTATTGCATAAAATATTAAGATATATTATTTATAAAATATAGATAAAAAAATTCAAAATAGCATGAAATAATAGGGGATCTAAAAGTAGATTTAATATTATCAATTTTGTAATTCTTCATTAATTTTTTTTAATTTTAATGAATTTAATAAAATATTTTAATTATCAAAAATAATTTATGTGAAATTAAATAATATTCATGACCATGACTTTAAATATAACAACATAATGTTTAATATTAGAGTCTAATTTTTTATTATATACTTTAAATATCATATTAACCTATATAAATTCCTAATAAACATTGAAATATCAAATTATATTTATTTTATTATTTTTTATAACATTAATTTAATTTATTCATTAATAAAATAATTATTACATCGTAATTTATCAATCCATTTGGGTAATTATTTATTCCATAAATTTTATAAATACAATTTGATGAATATTGTGCAATTATTATATTTCAATTCACAGTAGATATGTTCAATAAAATCTATTATAAAACCAAAAAATAAAATATTATATCAATTAAACACAATAATTTGAAAACATGACTTTCTATTGATAAAAAAATTATAATATACTTAAAGTGATTCATGTGGGTCCATGATATTCAAAATTCAAGTAAAATTGAGGTAATGTCCTAAAGTTATTATCAAATTTTTTTTACCCGAAATATGGTTCATTTAGTAATTTTGTTATTTATAATAAAAAGTATTTATTTATTTTTTTATTTTTAGTACAAGCATTGCATCAGCATTACATAAGATGTAATGTTAATTATTTCATATATAATTATTAAAAAAATTACTATCATAAAAATAAATAAATTAATTTCAAAATAAAATTCAATATTCATTCATTCTGTATATTCACTCATATACATCACAAGACAACTTCTTAAATTTATTATTTTCTCTTTTCTTTCCCTATGCAAGCATTGCACATGCATTTTGAAACGATTGATATTATAATAATATAAAAATTAAAATTATTGGCCAAAAAATCCATTATACATAATAAATTATAACAATTTTGTGAAAATAAATTTTCTATTTAATTGTTAAGGAAACAAATTGGATTTCTCAATGTGGTGTATGAATAGTGTCTATGGTGACAATAATTCTTCTATACATATGAAGAAAATTATAATTCATATTTTCTGAATTATATATATAAAATATTCTTAAACAACCATTATTTATTTATTTCATATGTTTAGTAAATTTTATTTCATAAATATCTCTTAACGCTTTCAAAAAAATTGTATTATCTTAAAAACTCTAATTTTTTACTATTCACTAAAAATTCAACAATTTTGGGAAAATTCCAAAAAATATTCCTAAATTTTTTCAATGTGTAGGATTCTAAAATGAAAAAACATTTATGAAAATAATATTCGGAGTATGAGAAATTAAATTTTTAATTAAAATAAGAATTTAATCAAACAATACAAATTTTAAAATTATAACCAATTTTATGAATCATTTAAAAATTCAATTAGGTCTCTTAAAATAATCTTATAATCATAAGAAATAAAAATATTAATTTATGAATCTATTTTAAGTATTAAAATACATTTAATTTTGTATCATTATATTAATTATAAAATTTTAAATAAACATTTATGTTTTAGAAAAAATACTAATTCTTAGTTACCATTTTCTAGAACATTTTTTTACTAATAATATGATATATTTTTATCATATTTTCATTTATAATACTCCTTAATTTTATTTAAAATTTCATCGGTGAGGTTATAATTCATTTCATCGGTTTCTTATTCATATGGTCATATTGATATTCATAAGGGTAATATTTCTATTCAATAGGTTAAAGTTACAATTCACCAAATAATTATATTGATCCAATAAAAATATATATATCTTATTGATAATAATAGTGTAGATCAATTTTTTAAAATTCAATTCAAAGAAGTAGAAAATTTTGGTTTAATGATCAAGTTATAGATATCTTCTATATTTGATTATAATAATAAAGTGTTGTTTTGTATAGGCTTAGTGTTTTTTCATTACATTAATTATTAAATTTATTTTTAAATCCTTAGGGTGTTACATTATCCCCTCATTCAATAAATCACCTACTATCAATTTGAAATTTAACTTTGAAAATTTAAAAAAAAATTGACACTAGAAAATATCTTTATGGAAAACCCATTTCTGAAAATAAGTAAAAGGGATAACATTTATATGTTCCAATATCTATTCTATAAAATTGATAAATTATTTCACTTGATAATAATGGTAGTAAATATATGTTCTTGAAAAATTTCTATAAACACAATTATATCATTTGGTTATGCCTTTAACTATTTCTGCTTCATTTCATCGAACATGTTGAATCATATTATAAAATAATATCAAAATCCATGTCCAAAAATCAAATTAAAAAATTTAATAAAAGTTTAACTTTTCCAAAATATCATGATCCAATAGTTTAGAATGATGATAATTGAATTTACATAATGAACTTACTAAAAAAACATGATGTTACTCATAATCAAAACATTCAATCATGTGTGCACATTGACCTTGTAATCTCTTGAATCATTGTAATAACATTAATTATCATAAAACCATATTTAATATTTTAATGATTCTTTAATCCTTATGTAAAACCAAGGAATTTGGATATATTTCTTATGTTTATAATTTTTGAAACTCAACCACTTTATTGATAATCCATTATTTAGATCAAAGATAGTACGTGATATCCAATTTATGTTATCTAGATCAAATATATTTTTATTTAGAAATCAATATCTCAGTATTAGGAATATATTATGTATTATTTTTCCCTAAATAATATATTTTTCCAAAAAAAATATATTGTTAATGAGTCATTTTTCATTGGTACCATTCATCATAGGACCTCGAAAAGTTAATAAAATAGTATTGAAACACAATCCTTATATATTCAATAATTCATTATACCCATTAAGTCATTGGTTAAAATAGTATAATGAAATAATTATTGAATATAAAATTAAGATCATTATTTATTCTTCTTCATCTATGGTAGTAGAATAATCTTGACCATGTTCCATTTGTTTATTTTGCTGTATATTCCTTTGTTGTGCGGGACATTGATTTGTGTATTGTCTAATATCTCTGAAGTTAAATCATTGTACATTGGAAACCATTTTCTTACCATTAAAATCACAATAATGGTGGCCTTTATCTCTACACTTCTAGAAAATTCCCATTTCTTATACGTATATACCAAGGTGTTTCCTTCCACAATTATCACATGTGGGAAAATACTTCTTCCCCTTCTTCCCTTTATATATGTGTTTCACAGTTGTCCCCTTCTTCTATTTCTTCCTTCTGAATCCATAATTCTAGAAAACTCTTCATATTTATTTTTAGGACATGATAATATATCTTCATATGTTGATATTGTTTGAGATATTAGTTCCCTTTGAAATACAAGGTTAAACCCATCGAACTAATTTTTATTCTTACTCTTTCGATTGTGTACATTGACGTGGTTCCTATTCTTTCTAGTAAGTACCATTTCTAAAAAATTTTACTCACCATATTAGATCATATCATTATGAAACAAAATCTATAATCATTATACTATTAAAATACATAACATAAATTGAAAAAAAATATTCATAACTAATCACATAATCAAAAACATGGTTTCATTGAGGGCATGTTTACATTTAAATCCATTATAATGTTTTTTAAACAAAATGTGAATTATATTGTAAAACTACCCCGATATTTTCAATCAAAATGTACATTGAGGACCATTTTCATGAACTATGTTACCCCGAGTTTGACATGCAACACCTTGTCAGAGTTTTTACATCTAGGTACATATATTCCAGAACCACATCCACTTGCAGTATCCTAACACGTATGTATTGAAATGATGATCCACATAATTTCCACCATACCATAATTATACGGTGATATTATTTTTAAATCATTAATGACTATATAAAGGTTATCTTCCCTAATCTATGTTTTCAAAATCTATTTACTAATGTTTTTACTAAACATCCTATAATACGAACAATAGAGACCCTAACCCTAATTGCCTAGAGTTAGTTCCTTATATTAATAAAATTTTAGAATAAATAAGGAAGTCATATCCTAAAGAACTAAATATTTTAGTAGTTTGGGGAAACCAGATAGAAACTAATGTTTTACATTACATCTTTTAAAGAAAATAAAATATATAAATTCAGTTGGAAACATCCATAACTCATACAATATCCATGAAATTCAATAATAATATTCATCTTCACATGTTGGGTGAAAATAAAAAAAAGAAAGGGTTGGGGTGAGATGGTTAGTAATGGTAAGAAATATAGTTGAATATATCAGAAGCCCAAATAATATGGTAAGGTGAATAACTAATAGCACATGTCATTAAAACATAATTTTGAGCATAAAATGATAGGAATAAATGATCAAAAAATAATTATATAATAAAACCTAAGCATGTATATTATACTAGTAAAATAATCACATATACTACCAATTTTATTTTTCACAATGGTTTAATACATAGTGTGAGTCATCATAACAATACCTTCAAAGCCTTGTGCCAAGACCATTCATAAATGGGTAAAAACCCCTACTAGTTTGTCTTAAAAGAACTATCAATTCATATAGAGGATATAGCCGTCCCCACCAATCAATTAATTTTTCCAATGCATTTCTCATATGAATGGGGTTATATATAAGAAAATATAAATAAGAAATTTAAAAATTATTCAGAAATTTGTAAAAATAAATCTCTAACCATACTGAGTCGTATGGTAAAATGTATAACAATGGATCATCCACATTCAAACTAATCATAAACTAATTAATAAATATGTTATATGATAATAATAAGAGGTCAACCTCAATAAAGCATTAAATTAAAAATATGTCTTCAAAAAGATGTAAATACACTAATAAATCATCAAGGAATTATTGAGAAAAATAACTACATTAATTTTCAAAGAAGTGATCTTTTAGAAAAATAATTTATAATTGTCAAAATTGATTGTCTAAAAATAAAAATGAATAAATATATATCCTGAAGAAAAAAATAGTCATTTTAGAAACAATTATAATTTTTGAAATATATATTATGGATGGTACATGAAAATTAGGTATGAAAACGATATGTTCCCTTAAATTGGGCTTTAGTATTGGAGAAATTGAAAAGGGAACATTGTAAAACATGTACTTATCAAAAAATACAAGATGAAATGATATGAATAAATGAGTGTAGAGTGTATAACAATAACTTACAGTATTTATATTGAAACAACGAATAAATACATTTGTGTTTAGAGGAAAAAACATAACCTGCATGAAAATGTTGATCAGGGAAGAAACACATACACTTTGCAAACAATTGACCCATATACTCCATAAAGTATATTTAAATAAAATAACACATTTAATACCATTAATATTAAATATATTCCTGATATGATACATCAATTGTTATTATACATACACAAAACACAAGAAATTTTAGTCAATCTGGCATATCTCACAAAAATAAAAGTGAGATGAGATAACCCTTAAAATGTTTTTATCATTTCTTTGATGAAAGATAAATGAATTATTTATGTGTGAAAAATATAAATCCAAAGAATATATGTAGATATACAGTATAAAACAACCATAGTTTATTCTCATATACTCTTGAAGAAACATATCTAGTGACATTGATGTTTGACTCAATGAATGGAAATTCAGTTAATATATCCCTTACATCGGGTTTCAATTCCTTAAAAATTCTCAAACCTCCGACATAATGGATTTAATAGAATTATTTATTTATTACATAACATACCTCATTTATATATAACCAAACATAATATTCTAATATAATATTATTATCAATATTTCCTTACTTTCATTATTTTAGGTACACTCTTTTCTTGGTTTCCAGGGTCGTATTATTGTGGTATTCCATATCAAAAAGAAAAAACAATACAATATTAATAAAATATATATATATATTTATGTCATTTTAGTAAATTACATGTGAATTTAAACATACCGTCATTGCAGTGAAGAGAATCAAAAACTCAACATCCACAATGTTGGTTAATTGACTCACCACAGACAGCGATTATATTGTTTAACAATAAAATAATAAAATAAAAGATGTTATGATTCATATACCATAAACATAAAAACATTCTACTATATATATGATAATATAATTTTAATGAATAATTTTATAGGAGGTGAGAATAATGTAGAAGTAAAAAGGTATTTAATTGAGAAGAAAAAGGAATCTTACATAATGACTCTTTTTACATTGAGACCTTTTTAGGAAATTGGAAGTGGTATTTTTATGGTACTAAATGCACTATAAGGTTTCAGAGAAACAAGGATTATGGTGATGAAATTTTTTTATGGGATGATCCCCCTTTTACAACTGAGGAGTTGGGAAAATTAAGAATTGCATAAAGTATTATGACATATTACATATAAGGTATGGTTAGAAACATTAAAAAGATCTAGAAATAATATGTTATTAAAATTTTTATATAATAATATCATTTTTTTACTTTTCATTAATTTTTTATTTTTTTATTAATTTAATTTTATATTTTAATCATAAAAATGAATTTAATGTCAAATTAAACAATATTCATAACAATAACTCTAATCACAAAGAAGGAATAAAATTTGAATATATATATAATTATATCCAAAAAATGTCATTGAAATATATATAAATCGTGAATTAACTATGAAATATAAAATAATATTTATTTTACAATTTTTAATAAATTTAAATTAATATACTCATTAATTAAATAATTATTGTACTAAATTGTTCAATCCATTTCTGTACATTTTATCCCTATATATTTAAAATAAAATTTCAAGAAGAGGTTAAATTTCATAAAAGTCAATAGGCTATATATGTTCAAAAAAATTGACTGTAAAACCATAAAATAAAATATTATACTAATTAAAAATTATAATGTGGTAAGTTGAATTCGTTTTTATGATGAAAATTATAATGACCATAAAAATATTTGTGTGGGTCCAAGATGTCCCAAGTTAGAATAAAATTTATATAATAGACAATAATTGGTTATTGAAAATGTTTTATCCAAAATATGGTCATTTAATAATTTTTATATTTTTAATTAAAAATATATTTTTTTATTTTTTTAATTCTTGCAGAAGTTCATGCAGCTTTACATATGAATTAATGTTTATTATTTAATATATAAGTTTAAATAAAAAATCACTATCATAAAAATAAATAAATTATATTAAAAATAAAATTATATATTCATTCATTATGTATATTCACTCATTTACAAAACAAAAAATGTTCTTAATTTTTTTTATTTCACTACATAAATATTTGACAAGCATTTGGATAATATAAATATTATATAACTATAAAATTAGAAATTTTCATCCAAAAACATCCATTATACATAATAAATAATAGTAAAAATTAAATAATTTTTTATCTATTATTTTTATGGAACCAAATTTGATTTTTCAGTGCAACGCAGACATTGAGTTGACAACGATAAAAATCATTTTATACTTATCATGAAAAAATATAATGTATATGTAATTAATTATTTCTATAAAACAATTCTCTGATAACATCATTATTCTTTTATATCATAAGTTTAATAAATTTTATATTATAAATATCTCTTGATGCAGTCACTAAAAATATATTATTTTCTTAAATACTATATTTTATAACGATTCAGTAGAAATCGAACTATTTTAGAAAAAAGACCAAAACCTCATCCCTTAAATTAATCAAAAATTTTAATTAATAAATTGACTATATTTTATGAGATTACTTTTATAAATATGACAAATTATATTTTCAATTAAAATCATCATTTACTTGAAATATATCAATTTTAATATTATAACTGCTTTTTTGACACATTGAAAAATTAACTAATATCAAATAAAATTATATTATTTTAATAATTAATAAAAATATAAAATTGTGATTCTATTTTAGCGAAAAAAATTTCTTTAGATTCATTATATTAATATAAAATATTAACTAAAAATTTATATTTTATAAAAAATCTAAAACATAATTAATAATTACTAAACATTAATTTACAAATACAATAACATAATTTTAGCATAAATTGACATATAAGATTCCAAAATTTTATAAATACTTTCATGGTTGAGGTTATTATTCATTTGACCCGTTTATTTTTCACGAGGGCCATATTAATATTCATAAGGGTAACATTACTATTCAAAAGGGTAAAGTAACTATTAACCAAAAATCTAAGTTGTTCCAATCATACTCTAAATATTTTATTGATCACAACTCTGTATACAATTTTACAGAAATTAAATTCATAGAAGTGGAAAAATTATATTTAATTTCTAGGTTATACCTATCATATTTAAATAATTGTATTAACAAAGTGTTCTTTCACGGAGACTTAGTATTGTGTGCATTACATTCTAGATTGAATTTATTTTTAAATCCTTGGGGTGTTATATCCTTAGTAAAACAAATAATAATAATAATTAAAATATACATGTTATATACATATCACCACTTTATTATCCATCGAAGAATCTATTGTACTAGTTGAAAAATATTATTACACACCAATGAAAACTCAATCTTCAAGATTTCAACCATATGTGTCTAATTTTAGGAAAACAAAGTTATCATAAATTCATAACTAATTAAAATTAAGACATGTCATCATCGTTTGGACATCTATTACCCTATTCTTAAATTGATCATAACTCTTTCCCCAACATTAATGAAACTTGTTAACGAAAAACTATAGTGCTATTAATTTCTAGAGTCTGTCAAACACTCTACTAATTTCCATTCACTACACTGGGAAAATTAATGGGGTTGACCTCAAAATATTTTAGTATTTTTCTTTTCTATTTCTTTTAACCTTGATTGATTCGTACTTTTCCATCTCTATGAACATATGGGTCAAAATCCTCCATCTCAACTTTCATAATTTAATGGGAAAAAATCATAAAGATTAAATTATCAATTGGAAAAATATCTTCATAATTCATTTTAAAAACATATATAAAATCTATTAATTTTACAATCATGGTCTAAAATAAAAACTTGTATATATCTAGACAACCTGGTAAAATGTTCTTCATTTCTTTATAGTGAATCTTCACTTTTTTCCTCATGTAATTAATTTTATTCTTTATCATCAGTCGAACAATTTTATGGAAATATTTCCCAAGGAAAATATTCGTATATAAATACAATTATATGGAACCAAGAGCATATTTATCTTTGGTATTATTTACCAAAGACCATGATCGATCGACTTCACCTTCAAAATGATAAATTGAAATGGTTACCTTTTAAAATTCTAAAAATCCCAAGGCTTCAAAATATCATTTATGAAGTGTTGATCCATCCATTAGCTACCACTAGATCAGAAGTTCCACAAAAATGTTGAGTATGTTATTTTATGAAATGCTCAAATATCAGCATGTTCCTTAATATTAAATTTGGTTGATCACAAACATGGATTCCACCACCATTTCTAGGCTATGTCATTTAATCTATAATTATAATAAAATTCTTGAGTCCCAATTCTAACCATTACAAGATGATGATTTGGATGGATATTTTCCTCTTGATATCTTTCTTCTTTAGCATCCCAGTTTCCTTTATGGAAGAACATTATGAATAGACACAAATTAAAATTACTGACATGGTAATCATCAAATTAAACATGATTTCACAAAAATCGTTAGGTCTAATTTTTAAGGGTATTGCACTAAATTATCATAAACTATAATTTTATCTAAACCTCTTCTTGGATACCAAATATAATAACCTTGGATTTAAGATTATATGATCCATTATTTTTATTCATGAATTAATATTCATACATTCATTATGATCATTATGGTTTATAGTTTTTGATAATTTTCCCTTAACTAATATATAATAAACCCATAAATAATAGGTGGAAACATATACTATCTATATATTTTTTCACCATATTATACTTTTAAAATTAAACACATTATATTTTCATTAAAAAGGTTCATAACTTTTAACATGACTTTCTCTTTATACATACCCATTCATGAACCATGTTAAAACATATTTATAAAGTGGGATGGGAAAAAATATCAATAAGGGTTATAAAAATAATAAATTATTTTGATTAGTAAAAAACATGAAAACGAATATAGTATATACCATTATCACCTTGTTCATTTAATACATGAAACAGATCACTTCTATAATAAA
Source organism: Viscum album (assembly GCA_963277665.1). Taxonomy (NCBI): domain Eukaryota; kingdom Viridiplantae; phylum Streptophyta; class Magnoliopsida; order Santalales; family Viscaceae; genus Viscum; species Viscum album. The sequence goes on along the minus strand of OY728136.1, from coordinate 194,292,772 downwards.
AACACAAACTTTCTTCTAAAATAATATTTATAATTTATATTAAGAAAATATAAATTTTCTTTGAAACACATAGAATAATATTAATACAATATTTTAAATGTGTTTCAAGAATTAGTGGATCCAAGTAAAATCCATAATATAATTTATAGTTGTTAACACCTTCTTATTTCCATTGAAGATAGAGAACATTACCCAATACATTTACGATCTATAATGGGGCTCACCATTCATTTAAGATAAATTAGGCTCGCCAATCTTCATCATCTATTATTGGACTCAAAACGTAATATAAGGTGTAACAAACTCTCCTTTATTATATATAATTCTCAAGTAGTATATTATGAATAATATTTTTTCCATCACCATTTCATTATAAAACCATTGAAAAACTCATTTCAATCCATATGAAAGACACTCTTCTATATTGAAATACCATTTAATTTCAATGAAAAATTACAAAATTAAAATAAAAAAATGACTAGAAATAATATTTTTCATTGAATATGTATAGAATTGTTGTAATGTTATCCCAGAATATTTTTTTGTATAGGGAAACGAAATTTTCAACACATACGTTAAAATATAACAATCCTTTTGTTATTTGTATAGAATTTCCAAAAATTACGTATAAAGATTAATTTTGAAATCCAATCAAATAAATTCAAAAAAAGACATAAAATTTAATTTATATTTATTTTATTTGTATATAAATACATTAATATTATATTTTTTTAATTATTATTAATGAATAAAAATACATGGAAGTAAAATGTTAAAAATTAATTTTTAAAAGAAAGTCGACTACATTCAGTCCAAATCATAACATAATATAGTTAAATTTTTAAATAATAAGCTTATGATATCTATTTTCTTTCTTATGAAGTTTTCCATATTTATTATTCTATTTACCATGTTATAATGAATTATGTTCATGATGGATGTTTTGAAAATATTCAGCAGATATGTCCAAATGACTTCGGTAGGTTTGATATACGCACATATGTCAATTTTTCCTCATACCATGAATAATAATAATTATTTATTTATCATTTATATACATAAATTATAATTTTAAAAACATCCCTGAGATATATTTATCTAAAATGAACTATGTTAATTCATAGAGATAGTAGGAAGTTTGTACGCATGAGTAATGCTTCCATTTTATAATGATCATTATAGAAAGAAGATAACTATGATTTTAACATTATATAAATACAATGATACCATAAATAACATATTTCATCTTTAAATATACTTATATATATCATCAATGTAATGTAATTATGATAAATTAATTGCATTGTTTTTTTGATGCAATAGTCCACACAAAGGCAAAAACGATGTTGTCATATTTCAGTGACTCACATGTTATGATATGAAATGATATATTATCTTTTATAAATAGTTTATATTTTCTAAACATCATATATATATATATAAATATTAATTTCATAATTAAAATATTCAAAAATTGTGGGTGATGTAAAAAACATTACATATGTTCATGAGGTGGTAGACCAACATTCATATTAAAAATGGTTTCATTTCTAATTTGGTGGAAGAGGTAATTGATAGAGGTTATTTAATTAACATAATAACATCTCTAATTATGACATATAATGGTGTTATTATTTCATTATATTTGAAATATATTTGATGAATTTATTAAAATAAGAAAAATGTTTAACTAAGAAGTGGTTATGGATGTAAAAATTGATTTTCAGAGGTATTTAATTGACCAAAATGTTATTTATGTTTTAATGGAGAAGTATATGGGAGTTGTTTTATAAAAAATAGGAGGTAAAACCTTAGAATATGATAAATAATTAAATTTATAAAAATAAATTCTCATATTCAAATCTATCTAAATTGATAATATTAGAACCAAAGATGATGATTGAAATTCCCCGACCCTAGAAGCCTGGAGATGATGAATTATTTCAATAAATTGGCATGATTACAATGAATCAGTTCCCGAAGGAATGATCAGATTAGTAGTCTTGGAAAATAGATTATATACATTAATTTTACAGTATAAATTCAAATATGAAACAAAACATAAATAATTCATTGAGAACACCATTATTCCCCTAGATTAACCATACATATCGAACATAATACACTTAATGGAAACTTGGTAAAACAAAACATAATAAAGGGGTGGTCTCGTATTTTCAGTAAGGGTAAATAATATAGCAGAAGCTATCAACTTTAAAGGAATGATGTGTAATAAAAAAACTAATTTTAAACATAAACATGAACATAATATAGATAATGTGAATAAAACATTACCATATAAACTTGCACATGGATATTCTACTAGTTGAATAATCACGTGTAATAATTAATTTCATAAAGAGGTAAATAGTAATGTCGGACATCATTAACACATAGTCAAGGCCCTCTTCCAAGACTATAAAAAAATTTTGTCATACAATTATGCGAAGATACTAGTCTATCTCATGATACCTAGTGATGCATCATGGGGCTATAGCGGGCCCCACATTTCACTTACTATGTTCATTTCATTTCTCCTAGGAATATTTTGAAACATAACATAATCATTCGTATTAAAAATAGCATATGAAATGTCTATACTTCAACCATAAACCATGAAGGGTAAAAAAATAGCACATCCATAATCAAACATATCACAAATAATTCGATACAATATCAAAAATTTTATTATATTAAATAAACCTTAATCAAGAATAAAATTCTATATAGAATAATTACATAGTTGAAAACGATCTGTATTACTTTTTGAGAGAAATATACCTTTTGTGAAATCATTTAAAAGTCAGTCATCTATAAAAGAGGTAATTTAAAGGATAATTTTTTTAATGTATTATGCTCATACAACTCAAGAACTTTTTAAAATAATTAACATTTTCAAAAAATCACGTCCACATAAATAAATCCATAAAATCATTTTGAAAAAAAGGGCTGTTATACGAAGGATTTAGAAGAATAAAGTTTTAAAACATTTAAAATGATTTTTTATTTAAAGAGTACCATAAAAGAATCATTTAGAAATGTCTTTTATAAAACATGGATTTGGATAATAAATATGTCACATAAAATAATTACAAATAAACAATAATTAATAAAAATGAGATTGGGGAACTAACCCTTAACTTACACTTTCCTTTGGTTGTGGGAACGTTTATCATTTTTTATAACTACCATATTATGTTATTAAATTATACCAGAACAATATTAATATTTTTTATATCATAAATGAATCATTAATGATTTTATACTACCTATTTAATAATGATTTCCATGTTAAATTAACATTTCAGGTAATAATCGATTTCTTTATCAAACATGTTTTAACTTTTTATTCTGGATCATATCATTCAGATCATGATGTGAATACATCCATAATATATAACATGATTTATATATGAAATGAAAAACACTTTTATTGAGATGGTAGGTTGTACGTACGCATAAATGATGTTTCTGTTTTCATAAAGTATTGAACAGAAGTAAGTGAATCAGATATATATAAGTAATTATATATATATCCAGTATAATTTTTATGTCATATACTACATTATTATTATTAATATATATTTTAATAATCATCAATGAATGGTGAAACTAGAATTGAATCTCATTGTGTTGTGGAGATGGTAAGTCGTATGTAAACGAAGCGAGGATTTTATTTCCTTGATGATTAAAAGGTATGAAATTTGATGTTATATTAATGTTACACATAAATTTGAAGGTTATTTTAACTATTTATATACATATTACTCATCATTATATCCATCCAAATAACATTGTGTTGAAGAACAAATTAAAACACGACATAAAGATTGTAAGTCGTACGTATGCAAACATGGTGATGTTATCATTCATAGGATGGATAGATTAAGGAGTATGGTTGTAGGAAATTTGTAATAACATAAAAGTATGTATAAGTTACTGGAGTTATTTTTTTGTTATGGAAATAAGAAATAATGAGAATGTGTACGATTAAAAGAACTTTGAAAGAGGTGATAAAATAATTACTTCTTATTTGGGTGTTCCCTTTTGATTTGAACAAAATGGATCATTTGGTTGGATTTATTCTAAATGAAAGGCCTCTAGGATAAACTAAGGATGTTGGGAGGAGATTTGGGTAGGTTTTGGCTGAGAAAAATGGCTTTGGAGTTGTGATTTTTAGAGATCGGGAAGTACCCTTTTATAAGAGAGGTGAGGGCCACTTTAAGAAAAGTTTGAAATATTTTTTTATTTTAAAATAATTTTCATTTTATAATATTTTAAAATTGATGTATTTAAATTCTAAGGTTGGGACGGGTATGAATCCATTAATCTAATTGGTTTTGTACAAGTTTATGTAATGATACTAACCCTATCTTTTAGATTTAACTCTGAGTTAAAAATGTTTAATTTTTACCATTTCCTCTTGTATTATTATAATAGATGGTTAATAATATTCTTATAAAATGTGAATATAATGTCAAGTGTTTCATTATTGTTATATCTATCTGTATCTATGTACTCTGAATGAACCATATATATTTAGATATATTATAATAATTAAAAATATAGTATTTGTTTTAAAAACTCATTTATGTTAATTTTGACACTAGTGCGTATGTTGTGTTTGTTAAAGTCATAACAACTATATCACTTCAAAAAAATTGTTCATTAAACCATAAAATGTCATATTAACCTATAAAATTCATGTATTTCATCAAAATTCTCAATTTACATTTATTTTCATATTTATAATATCAATTATTTTAATCTTTCATTGATAAATTAATTACTCTATCATCATTGTGTCATTAATAAATTTAATTAATTAATCTATAAAAATTATAAATAAAATTCCATTAAGTAGGAAATATTTTTATATTTCTATTTAATATTTATTGTCAAATTTATCTTAGGTATAACAATATATTTAAAATGGTTTATTTATAAAACACTGAATTTTAAACTTTTAACTTTTCATTATGTAAAATAATAATAAATGTCCTAATCAAAAGTAAGTATAACAAAAAGATCATATTGTATTCCTAAAATGCTTTTGGTCTAAATAAACTATTACAATAGTATTATGAAATTTTTAGGGTTATTAAAATATCAATTTTACCTTTAATTACCCTATTTACTTTAAACCGTGGTAAAATAAAAGTCAAAAGATACTTTTCACCAAAAATTATTTCCACCTTATTGAAACACATGTTACATACTTATTTCAACTGTGTCTCTCTAATTTTTAAAATTCAATTCACTGAAGTTGTAATATTATATTTTCGGTAAATTTGCAAATGTGCTCAGAAGGTGGGTAAAAGGCGTTAAAAAGATCAATAAAATTTTATACATATATTTTTATTATAAAATAACTCCAATGAATTACATTTAACTCATATAGGTATTATATATATATATATTATTTGAAATAAATTTAAATATATTAAAAAATTATTTAAATGAAATGTCGGTTTTAAACAATAACGGAGTGTTTTCACTGTTCATCAAAAGTTGAATGTTTTCAAAAAAAAACCAAAAATTCAACATAAGTTTATTTTGATATTTTAATTTCAAAAATGAATTCTGTTTCACCAAATTCAAAACATATAAGTTTAAATAATTAACTTAATATTAATCCCCAAGTTCACAACCAAAAGAAGGTTTTTAAAAACCAAAAAACTAGCCAAATATTGACATGTGTTTATGTCAAATTTAAATGTGAAATTACAAAAAATGACCTAAATTTATTTAAATGGTAAAAATATAATCTAATTATACTTCCAAACCATTCAAATGCATAATTTAACACTATAAATTATTTCGATTAAAAAAGTTGTTTTCAATTAAAATTTAGTATTATTCACTATTCATCAAAATATGAAAGTTATCAGAAAAACAATTATCCAAAGTAAACATTTATCTTATTATTCTCAATAATAATTTAATTAAATTAATTTTTATTTATAAAAGTGTTATATATTGGGTTTAAAAAAGTTCCCCATTAAAAGATAGTAAAATTGCATTAAAAAAATGCATCTTTAATCAGAAAAAATGAATTTTTTCTTATATTATTTCTAATAAGCACATAATAAGGATTATAAAATTATATGGAGTATATAAATTTCAAAATTCAGTTAATACTATTTATAACCGCTTTTTGAACGGCAACTTTGGTAAGTCATAGTGCACTCGAAGTCGGTGTTGCGTGTAGCACATGTTATGGAATTACTTTGAAGAGATAACGTGCTATGATATCTTCGCGTGTTGCATTATCCCCTCCTTCAATAAATTGATTCCTCATAATTTGAAATTTTTATTTGAAAATAAAAGTTTAAAAATAGAAAAATGCAATTTTGGAAAACCCATATCAGAAATTAGGTTAATAATATTTAGTCCTAATAAGAGGGAAAGGGAAATAAAAAAGTCGCCACCAAATTATAATCTTTATTAAGAGAAAATTGGTGGCAGTTAGAGACATATAGTTAGGGAAAAATGTAAATATTTATAGGGAGTGACTGAGGTCATCAATCACAAACAAGTGTAAAATTGAGTGCTCAAAAGACATCAACATATGGTGATTTAAAATATCATGGGTTCAACAAAACATAAGGTATTTGGATAACCCATTTTTGGTTTTAAGATTCCTTCCCTAAATTTTAAGAATTAATTTATTCATAGAATACGAGAAATAAATAATTTACATTTAGAGTTTCATCCTTCAACTAATTCCTACCAAAAACTCATCTTTCACTTTTAAAGATAGTAGAATTCAAAAATATTCTACTTATCGTAATCGTATATGGTTCCAAAAATAATGAACTTAAAATTCATTTGTCAGAATATTTCTGAAAACTACATTATACAAACCAGGACATCATGTAGTCATATGGAAGGTGATGCACCCTTGTCACCCTTCGGTTGTGGTTTCAAGTCTCGCGGCCTTGACGGATGTGACTGATTATCACACAACCTCTGGGATATTATTTTTATAACAATCGAAAAAATAATCTTATGAAATGATTTAATATTAAACCATTGTATACAATGTCCAACATTATACATTACAACATTTATAATTATCAAACATACTTCTATCCAAACTCACTATCCAAAATTTATAAGGAAGTTAATCACAATTAATATCTTTTTTCCACATAATAACATGTAAATACCTTTATCATGTATTCTTTTAAAACAAGGTAACACCCAAAATTACCATAAAACCTTATTGAATACATTAATTCTCCCTTATTCCTTATAGAATAATGGATATACTCATTATATCTAAAATTTTTGTAAACACCAATTATAATGGAATAAACAAACAATTAATTCATTTCAATGTTTTTAATAATATCGAATATAATTTATCCAAATCATTCATATCTGATTCCACAATCAATACCCTGGTATCAAAACCATATTAACGTTTATCTTTCCTTCGATATTGTATTTTCCAAAAAGATTAACTTGCTATTGGGTCACATTTCTTATAACCATATAATCTCACATACTTAATGAAATAGTAATATAGTACAATCCTTATTTATTTCCATAATTCATATAACTATTTCATCATTGATAAAAAAATAAAACAAAACAATTATTTGATAACAACATTAGAACACTAGTCATTCCTCATTATTTATAGAAGTGTCATAACTTGATTATTATCCAAAGGAATCATTTTGGGAATGCTCTGATTATTTGGACATAGATTCATGTAGTGTACCATGTCCTTACAAATTGAGAAATATACATTTGAAACCTCTTTCTTACCCATGCAATCACGTACTAGGTGTCTTTTTTATCCGCAGTTATAACACAATCCCATTTCCTTCATGCATTTACTAAGGTTATTTTTTCCACCATTTTCACATATGGTAAAATCCTTCATCCCCCTATTCCCTTTGTCCATCATTATCTATACCATCCTTTTCTTCTATGGATACCCTTCAAAGACATAAGACTCAAATAATTCTTTACTTATCTTATTAACACATGATATTATTTATTTCTATGGTGAGAATGTGTGGGAGAATATTTACCATCTAAATGTTGTCTTAATAACATTGAATATATGATCATTATTACTCTTTGGATCAACCATATTGTTGGAGTTCTCATCCCTTCTGCTGGGTTCCATTTCTGTATAATGGCATACACTAGGTTAGTTTATGAATCGTAACACATAATTCCCAACTAGTGAATAAACTAACAAAAATTGAAAAGATTATGAATATAATCTATAATAATAAAAAAATCATTGAGGAAATATTTACTATTAAATCATTTTTTATTGTTTTTAAAGAAAATGTGAATTATCCTAAGAATATCTCCCAGGAGTGTTGTAACCAAGAGTGCAGCAAGGCCCGTTATCATGTACCAGGATACCCTGGGTCAAGCCCAAAACAACTTGTCAGAGTATTCACTCCTAGGTACATTAATTATAGAGCTTCCTCGACCTACTCATATTTAGACAAGGATTTATTTCTTGTAAATTACATAAAATCTCTTTATTACCAAAATTCAAGGAAGTTCTTCTATATTAATCCTCAATGTATATCTTAGGGTAATGTTTTATAATAATAGTTTTTCAAAATATAGTTTCCATGTTTTGTACTAAAATTCATTTGATACCAACTGTAACACCCCAACCCTAGAAGATGGGAGCCGGTGCATCATTTTAATACATTGGCATGATTACAATGAATCGTGTCCTGAAGTACTGATCAGTTTAGTAGTCTTGGAAAATAGAATACAAACATGAAAGTTACATTAATCTTTCACACATTATAATAAAAAATCCATTGAGAATGCCATTATTCCCCTATATTAACCCTACATATCTAACATAAGACTCTTCTTGGAATACTGGGAAAACAAAACATAAGAAAGGGGTGAGCTCAGATGCTCAGTAAGGGAAAATAATATAGCAGAAGCTATAAAATTTTAATGAATGATGTGTAATAAAAAAACATCCCTTTAAACATTAAATTGATCATAATATGGAGGAAATAAATCAAACATTTCTATATAAATATTCACATGGATATTTTACTAGTCAAATAATCAAATGTAATAATTAATTTCATAAGGGGGGAATGCCTAAAGTCGAACATCATTACCACACAGTCTAGGAATTGTACAAGACTATATATATATTATTTGTAAAAGACCTGTGCAAAGACACTAGTTTCTCTCATGAGACCAACAAATGCATCGAGTGCCTATAGAGGTCCCCAATCATTAATTACTAAGTCTACTTCATTCCTCATTTGAAAATGTTTAAACATAACATAAACATCCGTATTAAAACTAATATAAGAAATGTCAAAACATCATCCATAAACCATAAAGGGTATAAAAATAGCACATCCACAACAGAACTTATCATAACTCATTCGATACAACACATGATATTATATTATAAAAAATATTCCTTAATCAATAATAATATCCAATAAATAATATTGACATAGTTGAAAATGATCTGTAAAATTTATTGAGAGAAATATCCCATTTTGTGAAATCAGTTAAAAGTCACACATTTATGAAGTATGTCATTTAAATGATAATTATCGAATAAATGTGTTTCATACCACTTTTAAACTTTTGAATGGAATTAACATTTTAAAATGATCATGTCTATATACATAAATCCTTAAAACCATTTTAGAAACATAGAAATTAATGAGAACGATTTAGAATTAAAAATATTTAAAACATTTAAAATGATGTTTTACTTAAAGTGTACCATAAAAGAATAATTTTTAAATATATTATATGAAAAATGGATATGGATAATAAATATGTCCGAGAAAATACATACACATAAACAGTCGTTGATAATAATGAGATTGAGGAATTAACCATTACCTTGAACATTCATTTGGTCGAGGGTGTATTTAGCCTCGCTTTTAATGAACATAGTATGTTAATAAAGTATAACAGAACTATATTGATATTTATTATATCATAATAGATTCATTTATGACTTTATACTACCCATTTAATAGTTATTTCCTTGTTAAATTAACATTTCAGGTAAAAATCTCATTCTTTATCGTATATGTTTTAACATGTTATTATTGATCATATCATTTAAATAATTATTTTAATAATTAAAAATTTTAAAAATGATTTATATGTAATATATATTTATAATATAAATATTTATAATATAAATATTTATAATATAAATATTTATAATATATAGATATATGAAATGGAAAACATCGTTTATGGAGAGGGTAGGTTGTACGTACACATAAAGGTTGTTTCTGTTTTCATATTATATTGAACAGAAGTAACTGAATAAGATATATGTAAGTACATAAATACATACATACATATATATATAGTATAATTATTATGTCATATATTAAATACTTATTAATAATATATAGTTTTATAGTCATCGTTGAATGGTGAACTTGAAATTGAATCTCATCGCATCATGGAGACGGTAAGTCGTGCGTACACACAAGCGAAGATATCATTTCCTTAATAATTAAAATGTTTGGAATTTGATGGAATACTAATTATACATGGAAAATATAATTTTTTAATCATTATATATACATATTACTCATTATTATATCCATCAAAATAACATAGTGTTGAATAACAAATTACACCACGACGTGGAGACGGTAAGCCGTACATACGCATGCATAGTGAAATTATCATTCATAGGGTGGATAGAATAATTTATATGTCTGTAAAATATTTATAATAATATTACACTACATAGAAGGTACTTGATTTATTATTTTGGTATGGAGATAAAAAAAAAGAGTATGTGGAAGAATAAAAGAATGTTGAAATAGTTGGTAAAATAATTACCACTTCTTTGGGTGTTTCGTTTTTATTTGAAAAAAAGGTCTCTTAGGTTGTCTTTATTATCAAGGGAATTCCTATTGGATGATGTGATGGAAGTTGGGAGGATATTTTGTTAGGTTTTTTCAGAGCCAAGTGCATTAGGAGGTGTGATTTTGAGGGAAGGGGAAGTACCTTTCCTTAAGAGAGGTGAGGCTCACTTTAGGAATTGTTTGAAATATTAATTTATTATAAATTTATTTTCGGTTTATAATTGATTTAAAATGGATTATTTAGACTTAAATGTGGTAATGGGTATATATCCTATCAACCAATAAGTTTTAGATGTGTTTTGGTTACCATGTTAACCCCATCTTTTAGATTTAACTCTCAGTTAAATTTTTTTATCTTTTACCATGTCCTCATGTTTTATTGTAAGTAATGGATAATAAAATTACTATAAAAAGTAATTAGAAACCAATTTGGTTAATTAATCATATAAATAACCTTTTATATATCCCTTTTCTGATCCTTATATTTTTAGAAATATTATATCAATTAATAATATAGTATTTTTTAAGAACTCATTTATGAAAATTGTGACACTATTTGGTATTTTTCTTTTCTTACGATCATAAAAATATTATCACTTCAAAGTAAAATTATTTAATCAATTAAAACATGACATATTAACCTATAAAATTCGTGGATGGAATCAAAATCTTCAATTTATATTTATTTTTCAATTTATAATATCAATTATTTTAATCTTTCTTTGATAAAGTAATTATTGCATCAATATTGTGTCAAAAATAAATTTAATTATATAATCTCTAAAAACTATAAATAAAATACCTTTATTTTGGAAATATTTTAATATTTTTAATGAATATTTTTAGTCGAATTTATCTTATTTATAACCCTATATTAAAAATGGTTTAATTATTAATCATTTAATTTAATAATTTTAACTCTTCTTTAAGTAAACTAATAACAAATGTCCTAATCTAGTTGAAGTGGACCAAAAGAATCATATTTTATTCCCAATGTTGGTTTTGGTCGAAATAAACTTATCCTATAGAATTAGAACATGTGTTAGGGTATTTATAATATCATTTTTACATTTAATTACACTATTTACTTTTAATTGTGGTAAATAAAAGTGAAAATATACTATTCACCAAAAATTATTTTTATCTTATTGAACAAAATTTTACTTACTGATGTCAACTGTGCCTCTCATATTGTTGAAATTAAATTCAATGAAGTGGTAAAATTATGTTTTTTTTTTGGAAATTTGAAAATGTGCCTAGAAGGTGGGTAAGAGAGGTTAAAACGTTCAATAAAATTTTATACATCAATTTTTTTTAAAAATGACTTAAATGAATTAAATTGAAATTTAATAACTGTTATATAACTATTTTTACTTAAAATAATTTTAAATATAAAAAAATAATTATTTATATAAAAATTCGGTTTTAAACAATAACACATTATTTTTAACTATTCATCAAAAATTGAAAGTTTTTAGAAAAATACCAAAAATTCACCCTACGATATTTTTTATATTCTGAGTTAAAAAATAAATTCCATTTTACAAAATTAAAAACATATAAGTTTTATTAATTAATTTAAAATTAATTTCCATTGTCAAAACCAAAACGTGGGTTTCTAAAGTGTAAAAACTAGATAAAGATTGAAATGTGTTTATGTCAAATTTAACTGTGAAATTACTTATAATATTCAACATTGTATTAAATGATAAAAATATAATCTAATTATACATCCAGACGATTAAAATTCATAATTTAACATTACAAATTATTTCGATTGGAATGTTTTTTTGAAATTAATATTTAGTATTATTCACTATTCATTAAATGTTGATGTTATCATAAAAGTACCAAAAGTTAATACAAACTGAGTTTTTAGGTCCCTATTCTAAAGAAGAATTTAATTTAATTAAATTGAATATATAAAAGTGTCAAATATTGGTTTTAAAAAATGTGCCCTATTAAAAGGTGGTAAAATTGATATTTTTTAAAAATACTAATTTTACTTTAAAATAATGAATTTATTCTTATATTATGTCTATAAAACAGATAAGTATGGATTCAATTTTTATATAGAGTATATAAAATTTAAAATTCAGTTAATAATATTCATAACTGCTTTTTGAACGACTAGCTTGGTAAGTCATGGTGTGCTAGAACACGATGTTGCGTGTAGTGTAAGTTATTGAATTACTTTGAAGTGATAACGTACTATGATATCTTGGGGTGTTACAAAGATGAGTTTATATATCATTATAAATCAAAAATTGGACAAGTTTATGTTCTTTTTAAATCCTTTCCTTTTTTTAACTCATGTAAAACCTTTTAGACAATTACCACAATATTATAGTTTTTACTCTTTATGGGTCAACAAAGAAACTATAAAAGTGAAATTGGGCCATAATTAGACCATTGTTGATATTTGAAACCAGATCCTAGAAACAAAATTATAAATTGTTATTTTTATTTTTATTTCATATAATATTATATTATTTATTATAACAATACATTAATAAATATTTTTGAACTATTTATTTAATTTGTAATATAAAATTATAACACACTAATGGAATTTGAATATAAGAAATAAATAACTATATAATATTTTTTTATCAACAAAATGGAAAACTCTAATCGAATCAAACAATGTTACTTTTCTAATTTCTAAAATAATTTAATTTCTTTTTCTATTAATTGAAAAAAATTTGCAACGCCTTTAAGTAGGAATTTAAGGTAATTATTTCATTACAAGAGATGAGAAATAAATTACCATGATAATTTAAATTAATTTATATTTAAATTTTATATTTTTAACTAATATATCTATTTTAATCCTTTTTCAAAAATTTCAGGATATAGAAATTTTTTACTTTTCGTTTTCATAAAATATTAAAAAGGTAAAAATTATAAAAATTTGGAAACAAAATGTTATTTGTTATTTCATTTTATGATTATTTATGAAATATTATAATATAATAAAATTAATTCTAGTGGTAGGGTTACATTCTAGTCTTTGTCACATTATTTTTTTAATTAGTTAATCTATTTTTCCTTTAATGTGATAACAAAATTTCCTATTATTACTATTTTTAATTGCTAAATATAAAATCCCAACGTTTAAAAAATGTTTAACCTATAAATTAAAATATGGAATCCATTTTTCAAGATTAAAATAATATTAATGGAATAATTTATATAATAACTATACCCTAAAACTTAATGAAAAACATTTTTACAAAAAAATGATTATAATTACAAAAATATTTTAGTATTAAATGAAATTATGAAATTCACTCCAAATAATATTATCTAATTATTTTAAATCCAAATAAACTAATTAATTTTTAAAATAATTTAAAATATAATTTTACTATAGAAATACATTAAAATAAAATATTATTTTAATAAAAACTAATATTTTTCATTATTCATTAAAAAATTAGTCATAAAATTCAAAAATAATTATTCATAAGGTAATTTTAAAATTATTAATAAAAAATTTAAAATAAATGATTCAATTTAATATTATATCACTTGTAAATTAATATTAAATTAGTACTATATAATGGATGAAAATCCAATAGGTTTTGAAATAATTCCATTTTTCTATTGGATAAATGATTTAATAATATTCTTATAATGGCTATAATTCAATTATATCTGATTAGTAAATATATAAAAATTATATATAAAAAATCACTAGGTTTTTACACTCAGTCCCCACAAAGAGATACCCCATGTTTCCATATCAGGGAATCATTGTAATGCCCCGACCCCATTTACCTAGAATCGGTGCATTATTACATAACATTGGAATGGTACATGGAATCACGTCCCAAAAGACCAATCAGTTTAGTAGCATTTTAACAACTATATGCATCCATAAGTATTACATTACAATATAAAATAAGTAACAACATTATGTCTCATTTTAGCACTATTAAATCCCTTATCTTATTCCTATAGGTTAATCGTAATATACATCATTGCATCTTGGGAAAAATAAAACATAAGAAAGGGGTGAGCTCAAATTGATAGTAAGGATAAAAATATAACAGAAACTATCATAAATAAGAATAAACATTTAAGGAATTTCATAAGACTAAAACAAAAACCTTTTGAACATGAACTTCAGCATAATATAGAAAATATATATTGAATAATTTCATTTACATATTTACATGGATATTATTCTAGTGTAATAATAACATGTAATATCAATATCGAATTTCATAATGATGGATTGGATTTTGTTGGACATCATAACCACGTAGTCATGGCCTCATTCCAAGAATAAAAATAATATTTTGACAAGACATTGTGCCAATACACTAGTTTCTCTCATGAGGCCTACCGATGCATCAGGGATATGTAGTGGGATTCACCAATCACATACTAAGTCCAATGCATTCATCATGTGAAAAGGAAGAAACATTATATAAACATTTGTATTGAAACTAGCATATAAAATTACCATATTTTAAAAACAAACAATGAATGGTATAAAAAGAGAACATCTACAAACAATCATAACTCATTCAATACAACATGCAATATTGTATTATAATAAATTAACGTCAATTGAGAATAATGAATTATAATGATATAGATGATAATAATATTCAAAACTATTTGAGACAAATATCCCCCTTTATCAAGAAGCTGTTTAAAATAGATTTTAGAATAAAAGTGTCTCATACCACATTGGAACTTTTAAAATGAATTTTAATTTTAAAACATTATTTTCCATATAAATAAGTCTATAAGACCATTTTTAAAACATATACATTAATTAGAATGTTTTATAATAAATCCTTAAAACAATTAAAATGATATTTTAGTAAGAGTTCTTAGCAAAATGTGAGATGATTGACTACAAAAAATTGAGGAAATCATAACATTTTAATATCATGAGAATAAATGGATTCATGATATACTATTTTAACGAACATTATATAAACCCTATAAAGGTGAATTGGCGCTTCACAAAAATGATGTCTCAATGGAATATAAGTTGAGATGAAATCCTTTATAAATATTGTATCGTTAGGTTAAAAATAAATAAATTACATAATTATGTGTGACAAATAGAAATAAATTAAATATGATTGGATATTTAGTGTAAATCAATCAGAGGACATTGACACCTATTCTTGTAAAAACAACACCAACGACTAGGATGTTTAACTCAATGAATAAAAATCGAGTTAAAAATAATCTTATCAAGTTCATATCGATGAAATGATAATTTTTCAATGGAGGGATTATTTGTATCAAGAGTATATCTGAACAATGGGGAGTGTAAATTACTACTTATGTAAATAAATTTTGATTTCACACATAATCTTGGAGTACAATAATCCTTGATGTTTTCATAAAACCGAATGAGTGGATATTGAAATCTGAACTTCACTTACCGATTTGGTAACAAATGAACCATACACCCAATTAAATAAGGATCATAAAATGATGATGTAACTAACCATAAATTAATTTACATTACACAAATAGTACAATCATGGGGAGTACATACACTAAACAAAATGTAATAGTGGAAAATATAACATGAATCTCACGAGAATAAAAGTGAGATAAAAAACTCCACACCATATTATAATCAATCAAGTCGTATGAACAAAACATAATAACCACAAAATGAATCACATAATACCATGAATATAAAGAGAGTCAAGATAATATTTATCAAATATTTATACACAATACACCACATTCAATAAATAAGTGGCAAACAATGGAAATCTCACAAAATTAAAAGTGAGATAATAAACCCCTTACCTTGTACATTTCCTTAGTCAAGGGTACATTAACCTCTTTTATAATAGTTAAATAATTGTTATTAAATTATTAATGAACCACATACATATATATGATATCATATATGATCTTCTAATATTTCCTTGTTAAAAATATTTTACTAGTATCATTGTTTTGGGTGCTAACTGATTCGTTTTCTTATATATGTTTTGTTATATAAGTAAGGTTTATTATGGATAGGATGTAGTTGATTCATATCAAAAATTGTATTATGTTCTTAAACATTTTTTTAATCATAAAATAAAAATTTTTCTTCAATTGTTACTGTAAAGACCCGTAAAATTCAAGGAATTTTTTTTCATAATTTGTTTTGAAATTTTACAAGAACACAGTTTCTGACGGCACCTGATTCTGAGGCCCAGTGTGCCCGGAATCATTTTCCAAAGTTTGGCTCGGGTACGTTTAGTGAACGAACGAGCGGAATTTTCTAACTTTTGAACTGTTGCTCGGAATCAAATTCTGAGGGCACCGATGGAATCGCAGCACCGGTATTTTCTTTGAAACGCATTTTCCGGAGTTTCGTTTGCTCGGGTTTGGTTTTAAATTTTTGGGTTAAATTAAGAAATGAAATAAAGTGGTGCGACATCTTTATTTTATTTCACTTTAAGCCACTTAAAGGTACTTAAGATAAGTAAAGCGGATAGGGTGGAACCCAAAATATCCTACCCACTTGGTAGGACATTTGGGAGGTGGGGCCCGCATGAGCCCCACCATTTCTTTTTCTCTATGTAACGCACCCGCGAAAACTACTTTTAAATAAAGTCAACCATGCATTTATTTGAGTTAAGAAACGCCTCATTTAATTGGGAAGTTTAGTCATTACCATTAATTCATCGAATTAATGGTTCGTTTCTTAACATTGAATTTCAAATCGTTGGCATGGATATAAAATAAGACCAACACGTGTTTACTTGAGGGTTGCTTGTTGAGAGGAATTGGAGGAATCTCTATGTCTTGAAGATCAGAATTCTCCCTCACGAAGAACGCGAAGAATGCGAAGAACGCGAAGAACACCGGCCTCCGACGATGGGCGATGAAGAACGCCAGACCCTAGGAGATCGACGACGCCGGCGATCCTCCTTCCACGACGCTTCTTCCACACCGTTCCTTCCTCGTGATAATCTTCGATCAACAACAGATTGTGGTAGTGGGTTGCGGTTCATTAATACTTTGTGAATCTTTATCCTCATCATGGGTTTAATTGATGAAATTAAATCTGTGTGTTTTTAACACTCGGTGATCGTCGACAGCGACCCGCCTTCCACGATGCGGCGATCCTCTTCTTCTGCGATGGTCAATTCCACGATGAAATCACGTTCAACGACAACGTTGAGGTAGGGGTTTTGGTTCTTTTAAATCTTTTTGATTTATACCCACGACATATGATTAAATTTTTGTTGTGAGACATTTAAAACCGCTAAAGCGGTGGGTGCGGACAAACGAACAAGTCTGAACCAACCTACCTTTTCGTTCTTGGTGTGCGGTACGACGGATGATGACAAAGCAAGCTGCACAGGCGATGTGAGGTCCTATCAGTGAAGGACGGGCCCCGGGAGGACCATTGGTGAAGATGGAGCATTTTTCCGACAACCAGAACTCGTCCGGTGGTCCGCGGAGCAGCCCGCCGGCGCGCCGCCAGAAGGAGCCACCGAGGCTGAAGCCACGGCGGTAGGGCGCGGTCCCGCGACCGCGCGGGACCAGAGGAGGATGGGACGTGACAGCCGGCCATGTCCGCTGGCAAGGGCGGCCCCACGCGGGGTCACGACTCCTTCACGCGGGGGCAGCGCACTCCCCGCTCCGCTCGGCCGTAACCGGCCGAGCCGACCCGCTGGCTACCCGGCCAGCGCCAGCCGGGTCGCGCCCAGGCTAGGTCAGGCCGCGCCGCGCCGGCCGGGCCGGGTAGGACCCGGACCCGGGTCGGGTCGAACCGGTTCGGGCCTACACAGGGGTGGTTGGTCCGGGTCGGTACGGGCCCAGACCCCCCGTTTTCGGACCCTTTTCAGGCTTTTTCTCATAACATGAGCAACGTGCCTCCAATAAATGCACTGTCAGTTGTGATGTGATCCTTGGACTGAGATGTGCGTTTTGGTATATCGCACTCAAGGTTTCGGAATAATTTGGGTTCAGTTGGGTTTGATCGTACACGAAACCAACCGGGGCCTCGAAGCGGAAACGCTCATAACTTGAGCTCCGGACATCCGATTGTCGTGTTGTCGACATTGTTGGATTCCTATAAGTGATTCGGATCTTTTGGCTTACTCCGCCTGAGGCTTAGATGCAGGTGGAGTACGGTTGGGTTGGTTTTAAATTAAAAACCAACCGGAACCTTGCGACGAAAAAGCCAATAACTCTAAGACCGGGCGTCCGATTAGTGCGCCGTCTGCAACGTTGAGTTCCTGTTGACGATATGGAACTTTTGGATTCATCAACTATGGACTATGTGTCAGTTGATGTACCGGCCTCTCACCTCGTGGAGCGGACCCTCCCGAACGAGCTTGCTGTGTGCGGGAACCGTAGAGTTGGCTGCATCTGCAATGACGACGGCGACTATGCAGAGATCCTCAGTGGATTCGACGACGACGACTTTAGCACTCAGCAATCCGGTGTGGATCTGTGCTACCAATCCTGTGTGGGTCCGATCCTGTGTGGGTCTGTGCTCAGCGGTCCTGTGTGGGCCAGCGCCTACAGATCCTGTGTGGGTCTGATCATGTGTAGGTCTTTGCGGGGGTTAGTTACCTATCGATCCTGTGTGGGTCATATGCTTTGAGGGTCATTGCAGGGGTTAGTTAACTATCGATCTTGTGTGGGTCAGATCCGTTGTGTGTCATTGCGGGGGATTGTTACCTATCGATCCTCTATGGGTCCGATCCTTTGTGGATCTTTGCGAGGGTTAGTACCTATCGATCCTTTGTGGGTCTGATGACTTAGATGAATCCGTGGATATATCTGATCATCTCTATCGTCATATGAAGAAGTATACCTGTGTGAGTTGAATCCTGTTTTTCTTTCCTATGTGGATTGTGTTGAGCTATCCTGTGTGGATTTACGTTTTTCTTTCCTGTGTGGACTGGGTTGTACTTGGTCTCGGATGTTGGAGTCGAACGAGAATTGATGGCTTAGGTATATGTATGGGCATATACCTTATTAGTATCGAATTTTACTTCGTGATTTTATCATTTTTTGTAGTTTCACTTTTGTGGATTCTGGGAGACCTTTTGGTGTCTCGGGGTCCCTACTAAGTAGCTTATACTCACCGCTGCACGGGCTATGCCTGCACTACGTTGTGTTGGTTGCAGATGACGGACATCGCTGTTCGTGGTTGAGGCTTGTGGTGTAGGACAGTACTTGGAGGTGGAACACTGGACATGACATTCTCGGAGCGGACGGCTGGACCCGAGGAGCTGTGAAGGCTATCTGTAATCACCCTTTAAGTGGGATTTCTAGTGGATAGCTCGACGTTGCGGCTTTACTTTTCAGTTGTTGTTTTTTCTTTCCAGTTGTACTTTACTTTCAATTTGGGTTTGTATACTGGACCACTTACTTTTCCTTACTTACTGTCGTACTCAGTTTTTACATAGTTTTTACTTATATTTCTTTCTTGCTTTGTGGTGTTTGTTTAAATTACAAAGGAAATTCCTTCCATTTTTATCGGGATTTACGCCTTGGTTCTAGTCACCATCCCCTGGCCTATGGAAGGCTGGCTTGGGGTAGTCACGACATAGGCCCCGAGGTCGGATCGTGACAAATTGGTATCAGAGGAGTTCGGTTCTATCACAGAACTTTGTACTATGATATTTTTCTATGTGAAGAAATAGTGTTAAGCGTATTGGGTGTGGTTATCAGTCCAGGGAGTCCAGTGTTGGTGTGGCGGCCGAAGTATCCGTACACCAGGACCCTGACTTCTGATTTCCGACTTAATTCACGAAAACATTGATTGCATGTGTGTTTCATGTTTTAATTGTTATTACATTATGTCATCTCACTAGGTATTCTATTTGACTGTCGTGTACCTATTTCTTTTCAGGATGGCCCCACGATGGCAGCCAGCTAGGGTTCCGAGAGTTGTGCGTGATGACAGCCCACCGAGCGACGAGGCCTCGGTACAGGGCCCTTTAACAGCAGAGGCACCAGTGGTACCTCTACCCGCCGAGCCATCGATGCTACCAGCCCCAGCCGCTGACGATGCACATTGCCTTATTGCACTGCACGAGTTCCAGCGCCAGTGACCGCCTAGGTTTCGTGGGGAGACGAACCCCCAGGTAGCCGAGGACTGGCTGGAGGCAGTGGTACGAGTTTTCAAGTTAGTGAGGACACCAGAAGACCTCATGGTGATCCTCGCAGCGAGCCTACTGCACGTGGCAGCAGGAAGATTTTGGAGCTTGATGCTCCAGGTGCATGATGATGCATCTCTTCTCTAGATGGAAGTTGAGAGCCTCTTCTACTCGGAGTTCGTCCCAGCCACCCTCTGTGCGGTGCGCATCCAGGAGCTTCTACAGCTGCGGCAGGGCAGCTTGATGGTCGCCCAGTACTCGGCAAGATTTACCGATCTCACACGCTACTCAACAGACATGGTACGAGACCCATTATTTCGGGCCCGGACCTTTGAGCAGGGATTGAGACATGATATTAGGGAATCACTGATCTCCCTCATCATTCCGACTCAGGGAGGAGTACTGGAGCGAGCCCTTTTGATCGAGAGCTTCCTTGTTGAGCCTTCATCAGCAGCGAGACCTACTGCAGGGCTGCACGTAGCAGAGTCCTCTGTAGTAGGCAGTCTTTAGATGACTCATGGGTCCAAGCAGACCCGACCCTCAGGCAGTCGACCTCAGGACACTGGCTCAACAGTGCGGGGCACGCAGCACGAAGCCAGTCTTTTGAGAGGCAGTCAGTGCTACACATGCCGCGGGCAGGGACACATGGCCCGTGACTGCCCGACCCACCATGCCGAGGAGCAGCATATGGTTGAGGGGCCACACAGGCAGAGGAGCTGGCTGAGCAGCAGGTGGTGGGCGATGCTTTGAGGCTCTACCACCGCCACCACCCAGAGGTCCAGCCCGACCACAGGGAGTTTGCGGGCAGAGACAGGCACAACTCTAGGCAGCGGAGGCCTACAACCACGGTGCACCCGAGATGATTCAAGGTACTATCTGTGTCTATTCCACCCTTGCTGAAGTTCTTATAGACAATGTATCGAGTCACTCTTTCATAGAGGCTAGCTTTTTTCGAAGCTCGGAGATTCCGAAAGTGCCGTTGGCTCGATCCTTACGGCAAGAGACTCCTACGAGAGCGGACTCGATAATTACGCACTTGTGCCGGCAGTGTGAGCTTATTCTAGGAGGCGAGAGCTTCGGCTGGGATCTTCTTGTAGCGGCGTCGAAGCCTTACGACGTCATTTTGGGCATGGATTGGTTATCTATAGTCCATGAATAGATTGATTGTATTAGGTGAAAGGTGCGATGTATACGCACCGAAGGGAGCAGGTTCACCTTCACTGGCGAGAAGGGAGCCTTCGCAGCATAGGATAGACATCCGCAGAGGAGAGGACAACCCATCACTCATCAGTTGGCTAGCCTCATCATAGGACCAGTTGACGTGCGGAGTCCTAGTTTTCCTGGAGTGGTGGATCAGTATGCGGACATTTTTCCCGACGACGTTCCAGGACTAACTCCTCACAGAGAGGTAGAATTTTATATTGACCTGTACCCCGGGACAACCCCGATATCCACTCCAGCATATCGGATGGCCCCCGCCGAGCTTTAAGATCTATGGGTACCGTTGGAGGACTTGCAGGGAAAGGGATTCATCCGACCCAGTGTTTCACCCTGGGATTTCCCGATATAGTTCGCCAAGAAGGTGGACAGGAGCTTGCAACTTTGTGTCGACTCTCGTCGCCTGAACCAGGAGACAATGAGGAACAAGTATCCGCTACCGAGGATTGATGACCTCGTTGATCAGCTCAAGGGAACATGGTGGTTCTCAAAGATAGACCTCAGGTCAGGCTATCATCAGCTCAGAGTTCAGGATGAGGACGTGAAGAAGACGACCTTTAGATGTTTGTATGGCCACAATGAGTTCTTGGTTATGCCTTTCGGTGTAACCAATGCTCCAACAGTGTTCATGGGCCCAGTAAATAGGATCTTTCAGCCATGCCTCAATCAATTTGTCATGGTCTTTATCGACGACATTTTGATATACTTGACGACTGAGGCGGAGCACTCCTACCACTTGCAGGTTATAATAGGAATACTCTGAGAGAACCAGCTTTATGGAAAGCTCTTGAAGTTTCAGTTCTGGATACACGAGGTGCACTTATTGGGGCATGTAAATTTGGAGGCGGGAGTTACAGTGGATCCCGCGAAGATCGAGGCAGTGCTAGATTGGGAGCCACCCAAGAGCGTGACGGAGGTGCGGAGTTTCTTGGGACTAGCTGGATACTATCGGAGATTTTTGCCAGACTTCTCTAGAGTTGCGGCACCACTCTAGGCTTTGATAAAGAAAGGGAAACACTTTTTGTGGTAAGACAGATGTCAGCAGAGCTTCCATGAGCTGAGACAAATATTGACCAGTGCACCTATCTTGAGGTTGCCGGAGGAGGGAGTAGGGTACATAGTCTAATGTGATGCATCAGGGACCGGACTCGGATGTGTACTTATGCAGGAGCGGGCGGTGATCGCCTATGGATCACGTCAGTTGAGGCCTCATGAGCAGAACTACGCAACCCATGACCTGGAGTTAGCAGCAGTGGTCTTCGCTCTAAATACATTGCGGCACTACATGATGGGAGAGCGCTTTATAGTCATTTCTGACCATCAGAGTCTCAGGTAAATCTTCTCTCAGAAGGACCTGAACCTGAGACAGTGGAAATGGCTCGAGTTCCTCTAGGACTATGACTTTGTGATAGTCTATACTCTTGGGAAGGGGAACGTAGTTGCCGATGCTCTCAGTAGGAGGACGGGCATTCAGATACTTGAGGAGGTGATAGAGAATCTAGCCGCTTTGCAGATATCCTTCATGGGTAGAGATGGAGCAGCCTTCCTTCAGTCTCTCACAGTCACCCGTCCACTACTATAGCGGGTCAGAGAGGCATTGTGCGGGGACACTGACTGTGATACGCAGTGTGCGCAGATATCCTCAGGACAGGCACCTGACGGTTTCTCCTTTGGAGCAGAGAATGACGTCTTTTTCAGAGGACGTACCTCGGTACCAGTTTCTTTACGGGAGGAGGTGCTGAGAGAGTTTCACACTTCTCCATTGGCGGTACATCCTAGAGTGGCGAAGTTGTACCAGGATCTCATATTACAGCACTGGCGGCCGGGCATGAAGAAGGCTGTGGTGGAGTTCGTTTCACGATGCTTCACCTTCTAGTTGGTGAAGGTAGAGCATCAGGTACCAGCAGGCTTGGTACAACCCCTGGAGGTCCGGGAGTGGAAGTGGGACGGCATATCTATGGACTTCGTGACTGGACTTCCACGCAATTCCAGAGGTCATGACTTTGTTTGGGTGATTGTTAACCAACTCACCATGTCGGCTGACTTCTTACCCATCAGAGTGCAGGGCCTAGTAGAGAGCTTGGGACGTCTCTACGTTCAGGAGATTGTACGGCTTCGCGGTGTGCCATCATCTATCGTCTCTGATCGTGATCCTCGCTTCACTTCCCAGCTTTGGAAGGGTTTATAGGAGGCATTCGGGACACTGCTACATCTGAGCACCGCCTTTCACCCTCAGACGGATGGTCAGACGGAGAGGACCATTCAGACTCTCGAGGACATGCTTCGCGCATGTGTCCTCGACTTTGGTCACAGTTGGGAGGACCACCTACCCTTGGTGGAGTTTGCGTACAACAATAGCAACCACTCCACCATTGGGATGGAACCATACGAGGCGTTGTACGGCCGACCTTGCGGATCTCCTTTGTGCTTGACAGACCCTGTAGAGTCAGCACATGTGGGACTAGAGATGGTCTAGGCCACGACAGAGAAGGTCCAGGTTATCCAGGAGCGGATGAGGACAACTCAGAGCCGGCATAAGTCTTATACTGACAGGTGGCGGAGGCCACTAGAGTTCGAGGATGGAGACCACATCTTTTGCGGGTCTCACCTCAACGTGGATTACAGAGATTTGGCTGAGGCGGCAAGTTGCCTCCACGCTTCATCTGAACCTTCCAGGTCCTCAACAGGATTTGCGAGGTGGCTTATCGCCTGGCTCAACCACCTCAGTTGCACCGGGTGCCTGACGTCTTCCACGTATCACAGCTAAGGAGATACGTGCACGAACCGACGCATATCATTGACTATGGGGAGATGGAAGTTGATGATGGGGTGACTTTTGCGGAGGTCCCGATGGAGATTGAGGATCGATTGGAGTGGGTACATTGTGGATGGTCTATTCCTCTAGTGCGCATCAGATGGAAGCACGAGAACCTCTAGGAGAGCACTTGGGAGCAGGAGGCTCAGATGCGTGCCCAGTACCCACATTTTTTTACCTAGTTTATGATGTATCATTACGGGGATGTAAAGCCCCGAAGAGGGAGTGATGTAAAGACCCGTAAAGTTCAAGGAAATTTTTTTCTTAATTTTTTTGAAATTTTACAAGAACGCAGTTTCTGACGGCACCAGATTATGAGGCCCGGTGCGCCCAGAATCATTTTCCAAAGTTTGGCTTGGGTACGTTCAATGAACGAACGAGCGGGTTTTTCTAACTTTTGAACCGGTGATCAGAATCAAATTCCGAGGGCACCGATGGAATCATAGCGCCGGTATTTTCTTAGAAATTCCTTTTCCGGAGTTGCGTTTTCTCGGGTGTGGTTTTTAATTTTTGTGTTAAATTAAGAAATAAAATAAAGTGGTGCGACAACTTTATTTTATTTCACTTTAAGCCACATAAATCCACTTAAGCTAAGTTAAGCGGATAGGGTGGAACCCAAAATATCCTACCCACTTGGTAGTATATTTGTGAGGTGGGGCCCGCACGAGCCCCACCGTTTCTTTTCCTCTATGTAACGCACCCACGAAAACCTGTTTTAAATAAAGTCAACAGTGCGTTTATTTGAGTTAAGAAAATCCTCATTTAATTGGGTAGTTAAGTCGTTACCATTAATTCATCCAATTAATGGTTCGTTTCTTAACTTTGTATTTCAAATTGTTGTCATGGGAATAAAATAAGACCAACACGTGTTTACTTGAGGGTTTCTTGTTAAGAGGAATTGGAGGAAGCTCTAATTCTTGAAGTTCTTCATTCCCCCTCCCGAAGAACGCGAAGAACGCTGGACTTCGATGAAGGGCGAAGAAGAACGCCGGACCCTCGGAGATCGACAACGCCGACGATCCTCCTTCCGCGACGCTTCTTCCACGACATTCCTTCCCCGAGACAATCTTCGATCAACAACTGATTGAGGTAGGGGGTTTTGGTTCTTTAATTTTTTATTAAATTTTATCCTCAACATGGGTTTAATTGATTCAATTAAATATGTGTGTTTTTAACCCTCGGAGATCGTCGACAGCGACGCCCGTTCCGCGACGCGACGATCATGTTCTTCCATGACGGTCAATTCCGCGACGAAATCACGTTCAACGATAATGTTGAGGTAGGGGTTTTGATTCTTTTAAATAATTGTGATTTATACCCGTGGCGTATGATTAAATTTCTGTTGTGAGACATTTGAAACCGCTAACGTGGTGGGTGCGGACCAAAGAACACGTCCGAACCCACCGCCCTTTTCATTCTTGGTGTGCCGAACATCGGATGACAACCAAGCAAGCTGCATGGGCGATGTGAGGTCCTTGTAGTGATGGATGGGCCCCGGGAGGGCCATTGGTGAAGAAGACGCGTTTTTCTGACCACCAGAACTCGTCCGGGGGTCCGCGGAGCAGCCAGCCGGCACACCTCGCCGGCACGACGGCACTAGGGGGAGGTGACGGCGGTGCCCGGCGCACCGCGGCGGTAGGGCGCGGTCCCGCGACCGCGCGGGGCCGGAGGGGGACGGGACGCGGTAGCCGGCCACGTCCACTAGCAAGGGCATCCCCACACGAGGCCGTGACTCCTTCACGCGGGGGCAGCGTTCCCCCCGCTCCGCTCGGCCGTAACCGGCCGAGCCGACCCTCTGGCCACCCGACCAGTGCCAGCCGGGTCGTGCCCAGGCCAGGCCGCGCCGCGCCGCGCCGCGCCAGCCGGGCCGGGTCGGTCCCGGACTCAGGTCGGGTCGACCCGGTTCGGGCCGACCCGGGGGGTGGGCCCGGGTCGGTCCGGGCCCAGACCCTCCGTTTTCGGACCCTTTTCTGTATTTTGCTCATAACATGAGGTATGGGGCTCCAATTGACGCACCGTCAGTTACGATGCAATCCTTGGATTGAGATGGTTGTTTCGGTATATCTCACATAAGGTTTCGGAATACATTGTGTTCGGCCGGGTTGGTTCGTACACGAAACCAACTGGGCCCTCGAAGCGGAAACGCTCATAACTTGAGCTTCGGACGTCTGATTGGCGTGCCATCGACTTTGTTGGATTCTTCTAAGTGAGATAGATCTTTTGGCTTACTCCGCATGAGGTTTGGACGTAGGTGGATTACGGTCGGGTTGGTTTTAACTTAAAACCCAACCGGGCCCCTAGGACGAAGAAGCCAATTACTCTCAGACCAGGTGTCCGATTGACGCGTCGTCTGCGACGTTGAGTTCCTATTGACGATACGGAACTTTTGGATACATCAAATCTAGACTGTGTGTCAGTTGATGTATCAGCCTCTCGGCTCGTTGAACGGACCCTCCCAAACGAGTTTGCTGTGTTCTGGAACCCTAGACCTGGCTGCATCTGCGATGACGACGACGACTGTGCAGAGATCCTCAGTGGATTCGACGACGACGACTTCAGCACATAGGGATCATGTGAGGATCAGTGCTACCAATCTTGTGTGGGTCCGATCCTGTGTGGGTCAGCCCTCAGCGGTCTTGTGTGGGCCAGCGCCTACAGATCCTGTGTGGGTCCGATCCTGTGTGGGTCTTTGCGGGGGTTTGATACCTATTGATCCTGTGTGGGTTAAATACTTTGTGGGTCATTGCGGGGGTCAGTTATCTATCGTTCCTTTGTGGGTCAGATCCTTTTTGGGTCATTGTGGGGGTTAGTACCTATTGATCCTTTGTGGGTCCGACGGCTTAGATGAATCAGTGGCTATATCTGATCATCTCTATCATCATACGAAGAAGTATACATGTGTGAGCTGAATCCTGTTTTTCTTTCGTATCTGGATTTTGTTGAGCTATCCTATGTGGATTTACGTTTTGCTTTCCTGTGTGGACTGGGTTGTACTTGGGCTTGGATGTTGGAGTCGAACATGAATTGATGACTTAGTTATATGTATGGGCATATACCTAAGCAGTGTCAAATGTTAATTCGTGATTGTATATTTCCTTTTTGGTGTATCCTTTCTGGATTATGGGAGACATTCGGGGGTTTCGGGGTCCCTACTGAGTAGCTTATACTCACCACTACACGGGCTATGCCCGCACTACATTGTGTTGGTTGAAGACGACGGACAACGCTGATCGTGGTTGAGGCTTGTGGAGCAGGACGGTACATGGAGGTGGACCACTGGATGGGACATTCTCGGAGCGGACTGCTGGACTTGAGGAGCTGTGGATGCTCTCTGTACTCACCCCTCAGGTGGGATTTCTAGTGGACAAATCGACAATGTGGCTTTACTTTTCAGTTGATGTTTTTCCCTTCCAGTTGTACTTTACTTTCAGTTTGGGTTTGTATACTGACCCACTTACTTTTCCGCACTTACTGTCGTACTCAGTTTTTACATAGTGTTTACTTCTACTGCTTGCTTTCTCTGTGGTGTTTGTTTACATTACAAAGGCAATGCCTTCCCTTTTTACCGGGATTTATGCCTTGGTGCTAGTTGCCAACCCCTAGCCTATGGAAGGCGGGCTTGGGGTAGTCACGGCACAGGTCCTAAGGACGGGTCGTGACAGTTACGATGGGGATTTAATCTCATCATGTTAATGGAGACGGAAATCCGTATGTACGCACAAGAAAAATATCATTCAATTGAGGGTGATATATTAAATAATTGTCTTTTATATCATATATACAGAATAATTAATATGTTATATTTATTCTTTATTTCAATTATACATAATTATTATACCCATCCAACTAATTAAGTGTCGAATAACAATTATACCATGACGTGGAGACGGTAAGTCGTATGTATGCATGTATGGTGCTTTTTCATTCATAGGATGGATAGAATAATGAATATGGTTGTATAATATTTATAATAACATCATAGTATGAAGAAGTTACTGGAGTAATTTTTTTTATAGAAACAACAATGAAAGAGGAAGTGTAAAAAGAAGATAACTTAGAAATAGGTGATGAAATTATTACATCTTTTTTGAGAGCATCCTTTTCATTTTATCTAAAGGCACCTTAGGATGGTTTTATGATAAAAGGACGACCTTTATAATGTAGAGACAGTAGTTTTGAGGATATTTGGGTAGGATTTGGCCATGAAAAATGGATTTCGAAGTTCGAAATTAAGATAAGGGGAAGTACCCTTTTATAAGATATGTGTGGGTCACTTTACGAAAACCTTGAAATATTATTTTATTACAAATTTATTTTCTGTTTAAAATGTATCAAAATGTATTTTTTTTTGAGGCTAAGGTAGGGATGGGTCAAACACCCTTCAACCAATATGTTTTTGATATGTTTAGGTCACCATATTAACCTTAACTTTTTTATTTAACCCTTCGTTAAATAGATTAACATGAACCATGTATTCTTGTGTTATTATAATAAATGGTTAATAAACATACTATAAAAATCCAAGAGAGCCCCAAGTGGTTAATTATTGATATATCTAACCTTATCTATGTCCTTTTTCTGAACCTTAGATGTTTAGGAATATTATATCATTTAATGATATAGTATTTTTTAAATAAATTCATATTTTTCAATTTTGACACTATTTGTTATTTGATTATTTTTTAAAGTCCCTAAAACATTATAACTACGAATAAAATATATTTAATTAACCCTAAAATTTCATATTATCCTTAAAAATTACGGTAATTCATCATAAGATTCAATTTATATTTATTTGGATATTTATGATATCAATTTCTTTATATTT
The DNA here is from genome assembly GCA_963277665.1 of Viscum album. Taxonomy (NCBI): domain Eukaryota; kingdom Viridiplantae; phylum Streptophyta; class Magnoliopsida; order Santalales; family Viscaceae; genus Viscum; species Viscum album. The sequence goes on along the minus strand of OY728136.1, from coordinate 194,262,931 downwards.
AATTTATAAGGTAATTGGTAGATCATCATTGTGTCATAATTAAATTTAATTATGTGATGTCTAAAAATTATAAATAAAAAAAACATTATGTAGGAAATATTTTTAGTTTTCTAATGAATATTTATAGTAGAATTTATCTTATGTATAAACCTATATAAAAAATTGTTTAGTTATTAATCATTGAATTTAATATTTTTAACACTTCTTTAAATAAAATAATAATAAATGTCCAAATTTAACCCAAGTGGTCTAAAAGAATCATATATTATTCCTAAGGGTTTTTTTGTCTAAATAAACTTATCCAATAAAATTGGTACATGTGTTAGGGTAATTATAATATCATTTTTAAATTTAACTACCCTATTTACTTTTAACCATGCTAAATAAAAGTCAAAAGTTACTATTCACCAAAAAATTATTTTCATCTTATTGAACAATATTTTACTTACTGATTTCAGATATGTTCCTCAGTTTTTTTGAAATTCATTCCACAGAAACAGTAAAATTATGTTTTATGAAATTTCCTAATGTTCATAGAAGGTGGGTAAAAGCCGTTAAAAATTTAATAAAATTTTATACATATAAGTTTATTATAAAATGACTCTAATGAATTAAATTTAACTAATATTAGTATTATTTATCTATTTTGACATAAAATAAATCAAAATAAAATAAATAATTACTTAAATAAAAAGTCAGTTTTTAAACAATAACGTTTTGGTTTCCCCTATTCATCAAAAGTTAAATGTTTTCAGAAAAATACCAAAAATTCACACTAAGCATGTTTTGATATTACGAATTAAAAAATGAATTATATTTTACCAAATTTAAAACACTGAAGTTGTAATAAATAATTTAAAATAATTCTCATTATCTAAACCAAAAAAAGGGTTCTTTTAAAAGTAAAAACTATCAAGAGATTGACATGTGTTTATGTAAAATTTAATTGTGAAATTACTTTAATGACCTTCATTATATTAAATTATAAATATATAATATAGTTATACACCAAAACCATTAAAATTTAAAATTATACACCATAAATTATTATGATTAAAAAATTGGTTTTCAAATAAAATGTTGTATTTTTACTTTTCACCAAAATATGATAGTTGGAAGAAAAACACCAAAAAATTATCAAACAAAATTATTTTTTCCCGATTATAAAAAATAATTTTAGTTTGTCAAAATGAATATATAAAAGTGTCACATTTTGAATTTTAAAAAGTGTTCACCATTAAAAGGTGGTAAAATATAACTTTCTGAAAAATACCTTATTTATATGATAAAATGAATTTTTTCTTATATAATGAATAATTAACACATAATATGGATTTTAAAATTATATGGAGTTTATAATATTCAATATTCAGTTAATATTATTCATAACAACTTTTTAAATAGATAGTTTGGTATGTCGTGGTGTGCTAGAAATCTGTGTTACATGTAGCGCAACCTATTGAATTAATTTAAAGAAAATAACTTACTATAAAATATTGGGGTGTTACACTCCTCCCCCCTTCTATAAATTTTGTCCATGAAATTTTATAATTGGGCTTGAGAACTTTATTGAAAGTTCCACATCAGAAAAAGTGGCTATAAAACTATCACTTTAAAAGAAAGCCAGAGAAGTATAATGGTCACCCGAGATAACCCATAATTTCATTCCATGTATGAAAACATAGATATGGAAGATAAACTATGTGTCATGTTTTGATGGAGAGTGATAGAAAACATGATCAAGACAATGTTAAAAACAAGAAAACCACAAATTTGCGATGGGATAAACGATAATTAGTTTCCCAGTAGAAAAACTAAAGGAGTGTCATTTTATGTTTTATGTTAAATTTTGATAAAGTTGAGGAATTTATTTATGATATTGAGTAAAAATATAAAGATTAATACTTACTTTTTATGTAGAGTATCATCCTTTAATAAATTTCTACAACTAACTTATATTTTTTCCGAACGATGAGTATTCAAGATGACTTGGTCACACTTGAAACTCTAGAATCAACTTCCATAGATTCACATGATCTACAAAGGATAAACTATATATTTCCCTTGAATTTAAAGATTAACCAAAACCAATATGGTTAGTACAAGGTCTGATGATCCCCAAATAGGATACTCCATTAGAGAAAGAAATTCTAATATTAATTTTCAATATTAAACCAACAATACCGAAAGTTCAATAAATACCATTCAATAAACAATTATACTTATACTCCTTAAATATTATTCCAACTAATATTTAAAACAAAACCAAAAAATAATTTTATTATGTAGTCTTCCACGTTAAATTGTATCCCAAAATAACATCGACTACTCTTTAATGTAATATACTTAAAAGTAATTAACCTATTCACATATTCCCTATGATAGGTTAATAATTTCCATAAATATCACAAATGTCTATAAATCTACAATAAAAACATAGATAAAATCCTACCATTACGCCTCAAATGAAACCCATATTATTCTATTTTCCATAAGCATACAGTGTTCCCAACAGATCGAGCATATTCCAAAAAAACATTAATCACATAATCACCAAATCGTTTTCCTATATTAAGGTTATCTATTTGATAAGACATAAGATCCCAAGTCAACTTATTATTATAAAAAAAATGAATTTAACTACAACTAATTAGTCACACTCACTTGGAATTCACGTAGTCCTGTGGTAGGTGATAAATCCAAACCGTACTCTGGTTGAGGGTTTCATTCCCGCACCTTTTTCTGATGTGACAGGTAGTGAAACGGTCTTCCTGTTATCCTTTTTCAAAAACTATATTTTATAAAATTTTCAAAATGAGATAAATTCCTCAAAATAATAATAACATAAATTAACCACAAATGTTATCTCATACTCACATTTTCATCCCAAAAGATTATAACTTTTAATTTCCTCAAATTCAAGGTTCATATAAATCCAAACAGGTTCTTTATAACTATATCCACAAAAGAAAAGATTATGATTCCTTAAATATCCATTTCACATAACAAACAGCATGGTTACACATACAAGAGAATAGTATTCCAATTAAATCGCATACTTTTAAATAGTTCTCCATCCATTTATTTCCACATAGGATCTTTCTTGACTTAGAGGTTATCCTATAGAATAGGGAATTGACTCAGGTATTACCAAGGTCCCATATATTTATATCTAATGATTGTAATTGGATTAATATGATCGTTTTTATTTTCTTCCATTGTTATCATCATTTTTTCATCGAAAATAAGTACTTTATGTCCTTATTTCCCACACATAAATCATTTCATTGTTATATTGAGACACTTTACTCGGTGTCTCCTTCCACATTTCTGGAATGATTGAAATTGATCTTTCTTTTCGCCACAATTTCAACTACTGGAGCTCTTATCATTCACCACCTTTTTATCTTTGTTGAGTCTGGGAGTTGGATAATATATATATTGTTCTTCATATTTTTGGAAACATGATTCAGAATGAACATGATATATTTTACTCCTATTAACAATCAATTTTTTTTCTCATTTCCACCATTGTTCCCACCATGTACGTCATGTTCAATATTACAATGAATTCCTTGGAATCCATCCTTTGTCTAACAAAATAAAACATAGAGTGAGTCTTAAAATTATTTAGAGAATTTAATAACTCTTTATTTTCAATCTAAAACACCTTAGGTTTATCCAAGGTTATTTAGTATCATCTTATATTAAAATCATTCAAATTGGTTTTTAAAGAAAATATGAATTATCCTAAGAATATCCCCAAATAGTATCAAAACCAAGAGTGTATCAAGTCCCGTTGTCGTGTATGAGGATCTCTCTGGTCAAACCCGAAACTCTTTGTTGATGTTTTATCTCCTACGAACATTTGTGCTGGATCCTCCTCTACCTGCTCATATCCAGACATGAATGTATTTCTTATAAAACCCATATAATGTTTACATTACGAAAATTTTTGGATGTTCTTTTATACTAATCCTCAAAATATATCTTAGGGAATTTCTTTCTAATTAGAGTTTTTCTAAATCTAGCTTCCATGGTTTGTACTAAACTTCCTCTAACACTATCTGTAATGCCCTGACCCCAGTTAACCAAAATCGGTGCATTATTATGTCACATTGGCATGATAAAAGAAATAATTTCCCGAATGGCCGATAAGTTTAGTATCCTTGGAATTACTATATGAATACATATGGTTTACATTATATCGTGAAATAAAAAACATTGTTTCCCCTGTAAACACTCTTATATACCTTAGGCTATTCTTATAGGTTAATCGTAATATACATCTTTGTATCTTGGGAAAAATAAATCATAATAAAGGGGTGAGCTCAGATGCACAATAAGGATAACAATATAGAGGAAACATTAATAAATAAGAATAAACAATTAAGTTAATGTATACCAATAAAACACAATACATTCAAACATAATCTTTAGCATAATATAGAAAAGATAAATAAAATAATTCAATTTACTTATTCACATGGATATTCTACTAGTCGAATAATCACATGAAAAATTAATATCCTATTTCATAATGATGGAATTCATAATGTTGGACATCATAACTGTATAGTCAAGGCCTCGTGCTAAGACTACAAATTATATTTTGTCAAGGCCTTATGCCAAGGAACTAATTTGTCTCATTAGACCTACCGATTCATCGAGTAGCTATAGCGGGATCCTCCCATCACATACTAAGTCCAATGCATTCCACATATGAAAAGTTTGAATCATAATCTAAACATTCATATTTAAACTAGCATACAAAATGTCAATATTTTAACCACAAACCATGAGTGGTATAAAAATAACACATATACAGTAAATCATAACTCATTCAATACAATATGGAAGATTGTATTATAATAAATTAACATCAATTGATAATAATAAAGGATATTTACATAGATTAAAATAATCATCAAAACAATTTGAGAGAAATATCTACCTTTTCTGGAAAATATTTAAAAGACTCACTATTTATCAAAAAGACGTTTAAAATATATTCTTGAATCATAGTTTCCCATACCAATTTGAAACACTGAAAATGAATTTTAATTGTAAAACATTAATGTCCATATAAATAAATCCTTACAACTATTTTCAAAACATGGACATTAATGTGAATGATTTAGAATAAATCATTAAAACATTTAAAATGTTTTTTAGTTAGAGTTCCTAACCAAATTAGAGATAGCTGAATAAAAATAAATGAGTTAATAAAAACAATATTATATCATGATAATAAAGGGATTCATGATATACTATGTCAGAGTACAATATATACACCATATAAAAGTGAATTGGCGCATAAAAATGAAGAAGTCTCAATGGAATGTAAGTTGAGATAAAATACCTTATAAAGACTATATGCTTAGGTTAAGGATAAATCAATGAAAAAATTATGTGTGGAAAATAAAAATACAATAAATATGATTGTATATTCAGTGTAAATCAATCAGATGGAATTAACAAATATTCTTGTAAAAACAACACTAATGACTTGGATGTTTTACTCAATGAATATAAATTGAGTTAAAATTACTCTTATCAAGTTCATATCGATTAATTGAGAATTTAAAAAAGGAGTGATAATTTGTATAAAAATTATATCCACACAAAGGGGAGTGAAAATTACTACATAACTAAATAAATGGTGATTTCACACATAATGATGGAGTAAAATAATCAATGATGTTTGTGTAAAACTGAATGAGTGGAATTTGGAAATTGAAATTACCTTAACAATTTGGTAACTTGTGAAACATACCCCCCATGAAATAAGGATCATAAAATTATGATATAAATATCCATAAATTAAATTATATTACAAAAATAATAAACTCATTGGAAGTACATACAACACAGAAAAGGTAATAGTGGAAAATATAGCATGAATCTCACTAGAATAAAAGTGAGATGAAAACCCTTTACCACGATGTAATAAATTATGTCATATGAACAAAAGTTAATAACCACAAAATTAATAATATAATATCATGAATATAAATATAATAATGATAATATATAACAAATGGAATCATACAATACAACAAATGTTATAAAAAAGTGGCAAACAATGGGAATCTTACAAAATTAAAACTGAGATAATAAACCCCTTACCTTATACATTTCCTTGGTCGAGGGTATGTTAAAATCCTTTATAATAGTTAAATAATTGTTATTAAATTATAAAAGAACCACATACATAAATATGATATCATACATGATCTTATAATATTTCACTGTTGATAATGTTTTAGTAGTATCATTGTTTCAGGTGTTACCTAAGTTGTTTCCCTTTTTATGTTTTCTTATGTATGTCATTTTTTTGGATATGAAGTATTTGATTAATATGTAGAATTATATTAAGTTTTTAAAAATTATTTTTATTTATAAAATGATAATTATTCTTTAATGGTTACGATTGGGAATGAATGTCATCACATTCGTAGAGACGGTAATCTATACGTACGCACGAGTGACAATATCATTAAATTGAAGAAGAGATCATATTTAATTGGATTTGAAGATGCATATATAGAATCATTAACATTATATATATTTATTACTTAAATAAATTATACATCATTTTTATATCCATCAAAATAATGATGTGTGAAATAAAAACTACACCACGACATAGAGACGGTAAGTCGTACCTAAGCACGTATGGTGAATTTGTAATTAATATGATGAATAGAATAATGAATATGGTTGTACCTTATTTAATATAAAATATCAGTATGTATAAGGTAATTGATTTATTATTTTGGTATAGAAACAACATATAAAGATGAATTTGAAGAATAATATAACATTGAAAGAGGTGATGAAATATTTACCTCTTCTTTGGGTGCTTCCTTTCGGTTTGATCAAAAGGGATCCAAAAGATATATTTTTTCAATGAAAGGCCTCCAGGATGTAGTGAAAGTATTTGAGGGGATATTTGGGCATGGTTTGGAAGAGAAAATAGATTTTGAGGTCTGAAATTAAGATAATGGAAAATACACATTTATAAGAGAGGTGGGTTCACTTTAGGAAAACATTGAAATATTATTTTATAATAAATTTATTTTCAGTTTCTAATGTCTCCAAATGAATTTATTTAGAGAATATCGTTTTGATGGGTCGAAAACCTCTCAACCAATAGGTTTTATATAGGTTTAGGTCACAATATTAACCTTATTTTTAGATTTCACTCTTAGTTAACTAGTTTAACGTTCGTCTTGTATTTATGTATTATTATAATAACTGGTTAATAAACTTAATATAAAATCCAAAAGAACCCCAAGTGGTTCATTATTGATGTATCAAACCGTATTTATGTACTTTGGCTGAACCTAATATTTTTATAAATATTTTATCAATTAATAATATAGTATTTTTTTTTAAAACACATTTTTGTCAATTTTGACACTATTTGGTATTTGATTTTTGTTAAAGTCATAACAACTAGATTAAATAGAATAAAATTTATCTAATCAACCCTAAAATGTCATATTAAACTTGAAATTTATTTTAATTAATCATAAGTATCAATTTAAATTTATTTGGTTATTTATAATATCTATTATTTTAATATTTCATTAATAAGGTAATTAACACATCATCATTATGTTATAATTAAAATTAATTATATAATGTTTAAAAATTAAAAATAAAATACCATTATGTATGAAATATTTTTATATTTATAATGACTATTTATAATTGAATTTATCTTATTTATAACCCTATATTAAAAAAGGTTTAGTTTTAAAAAAATGAATTTAACACTTTTAACTATTCTTTAAATAAAATAATAATATCTTTATTATTATAATAAATGCGAGAAAATGATAATATTTTATTCCTAAGGTTTGTTTTGGTCGAAATACACTTATCCAGTAGAATTAGAACATGTTTTAGGGTAATTATAATATCATTTTTACATTTAATTATCCATTTTTAATTTTAACTCTGGTAAATAAAAGTCAAATGTTATTATTCACCAAAAAAAATTTCATCTTATTGAACAAAATTTTACTTACTGATTTCAACCATTTCTCTATGATTTTGTAAATTCAATTAACTAAACCAGTAAAATTATGTTTTATGAAAATTTGCAAAATTGCCTAGAAGGTGGGTAAAATAAGTTAAAAATTTCAACAAAATTTCATACATCTAAATTTATTATAAAATGACTCAAATGAATTAAATTGAACTAATATATATATATCATGAATCTATTTTGAATTAATAAAATTTACATAAAATAAATATTTATTTAATTAAAAATTCGGGTTTTAATCAATAATGTAGTGTTTTTTACAATTCATCCAAAAATTGAATGTTTTCATAAAAATAACAAAAATTCATCCTAAAATAATGTAGATATTCTAAATTATAAAAATAATTATATTTTACCTATTTTAAAATATAGAATTTGCATTAATTATTTTAAAGTTAATTCTCATTGTCAAAATAAAAAATGGGGTTTTAAATACTAAAAACTATGAAATGATTGACATGTGGTTATGTCAAATTTAATTATGAAAGTACTTATAATGACATTAATTAAATTAAATGATAAAATTATACTCTAATTATTCTTCAAAAATATTCAAATGTATAATTTAACATTATAAATTATTTTTATTAAACAAGTTGTTGTCAATTAAAATTTTGTATTTTCACTATTCACTAATATTTGAATGTTATCAAAAAAACACCAAAAATTTATCAAAAATATTTTTTTTATACCCCGATTCTAAAAAATCATTTATTTGGTCAAATTGAATATATAAAAGTGTCAAATATTGGATATAAAAAAGGTTCTCAATTAAAAGGAAGTAAAATTGTATTTTTAAAAAAATACCTCCTTTATCTAAAAAACTGAATTTATTCTTATATTATGTATAAGAACCAGATAACATGGATGTTAAAATTATATAGAGAATATAAAATTTAAAATGTAGTTAATACTATTCATAACCACTTTTTAAATAGCTAGTTTGGAATATTGTGGTGAGCTCGAACACAATGTTGCATGCAGCACAATATATTGAATTACTTTAAAGAAAACAAAATACTAATAAATCTTGGGGTGTTACCATCATTAACTGATATATGTGAGTATGGAATGATTTTATAAAGATAAACATACCTAATATGTCTTAAATTATGAAACATTAATTTCAACCTATTATATTTCTACTTCATCCAATAACATTTTTGGTTAATCATAGTTTGTTTTTGTTTTTATCATCAAATATTCATAATTTAATATCCAAAAATATTTAAATCATGCTTTGATACAAAATGGGGAGACCCAAGAAACACATACATGCATATTACATAATTTTAAATGAATATTCACTATATCCCACAATAAATCACACCAAAGTACTTAATAGTTTAGTTTAATTATTTATTACATACATAAGAATATTATTTGACAATATATTTGAGACATCTAACAAATAATGTTCTAAAATAGTACTATTTAGAAATATCATACCTAACATTATCCTTTACAACCAAGGGAATAAAAATCTAAGAAATGGTGAGCTAAAATTCACAATAAGGTTAAACATAATAGATATAAAACAAATATCATATGTGAGAATAAGATAAGATTGTGTGTATAAGAATGTAATAAATATGTAAGGATATAATATATGAGACTAATATCTAATTAAATAACGAACATAAAACATTTGTCACGAAATAGGTTTTTTAGCATAACACAAGACATGAGTAATTGGAGAGTGAAAAAATGAGCCAATAATAATGAAACATGATTCTATAACTTATGTATTCTTCATAACATAATAATGTTCCACAAACATATGAAATGAAAACCATTCCATAGGTCATAGATCACTTCCAGGACTATTATCACCGAGTGAACAAATTCCCATATTGTATTTGGTTCATTCCACATTCCCATGTACTTAGTGATCATAGATATATTATTTTGACCATAAAATCATACACATATTATTAAATAATTTTTAAAATAAATATCAACAAAAAACAATCCAAGGATCTAGAGGTCGAGTGAATTTTTAAGACTGGGTTCATAATACATCAATATGAGACTAAGACATAATATATTATTTTTTATTCTCCATAATTTTATCCAAATTACCTTTGATATTATAAAACTACTTAGGATAAATTAGGGAATGCATAAACAAAAAGGGTGAGATGAAAATCATTGTAAGGGAATAAACTCGACAGAGAAGAATAACATATGAATAAAATTACATAACAAGATAACATAAGAGGAAGAGTATATGAGTGGTCACATGGAGACAAGAAATAATTAAATAAGAGACATATAATCAGGGAATCATAGAAATGTGGCTGAAACATAGAAATGATATGTTCATATGTTATACTAAATCACTAAGACAACATCACAAGGTAGACGTAGACTCATCATTGATTAGGTTTACCCCCTAATCCCATCCATATCCTCTCAGGAGACACAAAAATTACCTGATGCATTATATCACTATCTAAGCACTCCCATAATAAAAAGTACATCCATATGTATGGAATTCATTTTAAAGATTTATGTGGCCATACTCTTATATAGTTTTTACAAATCTTTCTATTTAATTTTTAACAATTTAATTAATCAATTTTACTCTTTATGATAAATATGAATACTTTGGTATTTTTATATTTAAATTAATTATGTTTTCAATTTTTATAACACATTATGTTTTTTATGTCTTCAGAATAATTTATTTAATCTAACTAACTTATCTAATATAAATATTTCTTATTTAGTATAGTAAATCATCATTCTATACACTTTTTAATAATTTATTACTTTTATTAAGTAATCATTTAATCATTATATTATTCTTCCATTAATTAACTTAGTTTTAAATTTAATATTATTACTTTTCATTTAGAATAATTCAAATAACATAACTTTTATGTTCTGTTAATTAATATACTTTATCAATTTATGTTTAATTTGATAAAATAAATTGTTTTTAATATGATTTGTATTTTTTGATAATTAATTTATTATTTTAGTTTATTATTTTTTAAATATTAATTTTATTTATACTGTTCTAAAATTTATTTCACTTTATTTTTAATTTTTGACTATCAGTGGAACCATTCGCCAACGCTGCCACCCATTTTCTCTTCTATTAGTGATTCATATCACTGAATACATCTCACCCCTACCTTATCGATCTGACCAAATTTTTATTTTGTTAAATTTTTAATTTAAATATTTTTATATCTTTAAACCATTTAATTAAATTTAATCTCTTCTAATTTAATTAATATATTCATTATTTTAAAACACATTATTAATTTTTCATCTTAACTTTTGGTTATCAATTTAAATTTACAGTTAAATTAGAATAATTAATTTAATGATTTTAATATTTATTGTTTTAATTAAATTTTAACCCTTACATTATTTATATTAACTAGTTTAACTAATAGAATAATTATTATTTAGTTTAATTTAACTATTTTTCTTTAATAGATTAATTAATTACTATAATTAATTTTAATTCTATATAATTTGATTATTTTAATTTTTAATTTTTAATTTTTTTTAGTCAACTCACTAATATTTAACAACTTATTTCCCACTATTAGTGATTTGACTCACAGATCAATTAATATCAGCATTGGTTTTACATCACATCAGTTTCACTGTTATTCTTTTATTCCCTAATGGTAGAGCAGTTCGTTATCAATGCCACCATTAATTTACTCCTTTCGGTTTCACATTCACTCATGGATCTCTGTTTTCTCATTTTATCTCTTAATATCACACTGACGTCTCTCCCAGGCTTCTATCCTTCTATCAGTGAGTCACTCACTCACCAATTCATTCATTCTATTAGTGAGTCACTGCTCACACCGATTGATTTCTCCTTCACAGACCAGTGCCACATCCCTTTTTTCGCCGATCATTTTGATCAACTATTTGTAATTCACCATACCTTCACTGACAGATTCATTATTTTTGTTATCGGTCTCTCATTTTCTCAAAATACATTTATGATTCATTTCACCTATGATACTCTTGCATCTTCAATGGTGCCACTGAGTCAAAAAATTGTTCATGTTCAATAACAACACAGATTCTAAACTAGTGCCTTCGCTTTCACTCTTCTGTCCGCTCATCGGTCTATTACAACTCACCAATAACGTCTTCCCTACCTTGTAATTTCAACCGAACATGCAAAAAAATCAATATGAACTTAATCACAATCCAAGATTAAAACCATCTCTGGTATAAAATCAACTACACAACTAGAGACCCAAATCTGAAATGAGATTCACTTTTTTATATTCTATATTCAGACCAAAATATCAAACTATCAGTTGAAACACAAAGTTTAACATCGAACCCATGTCACGCCACCTGAATAATATCTGATGAATCGAGGGAGGAACACCTTCTTACTGCCACTATTGGATACAGAGCCTCACATAGTTGTCGATGAACCAAGGCCATGTTTTTTGGATGGTCTCACTGCCGATTTCGATCCTCCATATTAGCTGTTGATACTGAAGTCTATTATAATAAACGATGGGGTCTCATCGCTATTGAACCACAGCTCTGTAGATGGAGGTTGATTTTGGAGATGTTTTCCCATACTGGAGGGGAGATGGCCCACTCTTTGTGAAGCCCCCGTCTGACCTGCTTGTGGAGGAACCCCCGAGCCCCCCTATTTCGACGAAGAACATAATACCTGGGGGATAAATAAGAGATTAATTCCCAAAAAAAGAATCATAATAACATTAAAAAAATGAATAAAAAAATGTATAAAAATTATATTATATAACAACTATAAAATAAATAAATAATTTATAGAATAAAAATTATAATTATAAAAATTTATAAAACTAAAATACAAAATAATAATAAATGAAAATATTAAATAAATAAATGATATTTAATATAATATTTAATTAAATTATCTTTAATATATTTATTAAATTAAATTACATAATTACATAATTAAATAACAATAATTATTAATATAAATTAATAATTAATTATAATTTTGAAATTTAAATGTTAATAATAATGTTGATTTATTTTAATTAATAAAAATATAATTTTAAAATAATATTTCTATTAAATAATAATGATAATAAAACAACCTATTAAATAATATCTAAATTTTAAACTTAAGAATTCTATTAAATAAATTTTAATAAACTAATAAATTTATTTATAAACATTTATTTTTTATTTATTTCTTGTTTTTAACGGTGTTTTTGTGTTTCTTGTGCAGGTTCTTTCAAAAGTCGATACTCCATCCAAATATATTCAACTAACTTGTAGGGAGTTAGTTACCACGACATAGCTAGTGGGACGTGTCATTCCTGAAAAAAACACGTCTGTGGTGTACAAGTGAAGTACACATGAAGTCAGTGGAAAATAGGGGGTTACATGGAACAGATGATATTGGTTTAAATGTAGAGAACAAAGCAGTATTGGTGGAATGATTATTATTTATTTTACCACATTAGTTGAGAGCAAAAACTCTGAGGGGAAACACTAGAGACTAGTAGGTGGCTAAAGATTTTAAAGGTAGAGCAACACTTGGGGGGTTATCATCCCTCGATGTTCATGATTTTGTACACTATTTTCGTGTAATTTAGTGTTAAAATCAATATGATTATGAGTAGATATTTTCACATCTCAAGACATTGATTATTCTAGATTTTCATTTGAATTTCATCACATACTTTACATTTTTCAGAAACATAATCAATCCACAAGATTGAATTATGATTATCTGTTTAGTCGTTTCCCCTCTCAGTTTATTTCAAAATTCACTATTTCTGTATCAACTGGAGAGTTTGATTTTGAATACATATATCAAAACATTAATTTCATTAAATTTTAAAATTTATGGCATGTAACACCCCATGATTTCACAGTACATTATCTCTTCAAATTAATTCAATAACTTGAACTACACATAACTCCAAGTTCGAGCACACCATGACTTAACAAAATAGCCCTTAAAAAGGCGGTATGAATAGTATTAACTATATTATTTATCTTATATACTCCATATAATTTCAACATTCATAATATGTTTTTTAGACATAATATAAGAAAAAATTCAATATTTCAGATAAAAAAATTATTTTTTAAAAAATGTATTTTTACAACATTTTAATAGAAAATAATTTTGAAATACAATATTTTACAATTTTTTATATTTAATTTGAAAATATAAAATTCTTCTTTAGAATCGAGATAGATAAATTTATTTTGGATAAAATGTTGGTGTTTTTTGATAACATTCATTTTTTAATGAATAGTTAAAAATAATAAATTTTAATTGAAAATAAATTTTTTAATTAAGATAATTTATAGTGTTAAATTATAAATTTGAATGGTTTTGAAGTTTAATTAGATTATAGTTTTACCATTCAATCTAATTTTAGTCATTGAAGTAATTTCACTTTGAAATTGGACACAAACAAGTGCCAATATTTTGATAGTTATTATTTCATAAAAACATGCTCTTTGTTTTGACAACGAGAATTAATTTTAAATTAATTTTTGCACTTATTTGTTTGGAATTTGGTAAAATGGATTCCTTATTTGGGATCATGAGTTCCACGTTCTGTAAATAGGTAACTTTTATTTTTAGACATTATGAATATTTACATCAGTAAATATTTTATTTACCATAGTTAAAGAGGAAATTACGGTAAATAAGGGTTAACAAATAATATTAAACTAATATTAAATTACCCTAACATGTGACCAATTCCAATTGGTTGACACATATATGACCATGGACATACTTGGGTCGATTTTGGGACCCCATGGACACACTTGAGTGTGATAATGACACTTTATATTAATTAATTTAATGAAAAGACAAAAATGCCTTAAACATGTATCTTTTTGTAATGTAATTTTTATATGGGGTTATATAGGTTATATATTTGACTATAAATATTAATTTGAAATATTAAAATATTTCCTACATCATGGTATTTTTTTATAATCTTTAGAGATTAAATAAATAGTTTTATTTATCATAGAATAATGATGCAGTGTTTACCTCATTAAATAATGATTTAAATAAATGTGATTATAAAAATTAAACTAATATAAAAACCAATCCAATTTTTTTGGATGATTTTATTTCTAATATTAGTCATCTTATCATCAACTTTAATGAGTTTTGGACTTTTAGGAACCAAAAATTATTATGTAATAAAATAATATTTTCAAACATTACTAAAGAGCCCCTCCTCAACCTTATAAAAAGCCCTCACCTCTAACCCATTTATCACACCTCTAAAGACACTTTTCTTGACCCAAATTTACCCAATTAAGACCCATATATTCCTATATTTATTTTAGAAGCCTTACCTTAGTAATAATTAACTTCAATGGACCCTTTTGGTTCAAACCAAAAAGAGTTACTTGATTTAATGGTAACATCTCCTCTTATGATCTTCTCTTTTATTTTACTTCTCCAACCCCTAAACACTATTTATTAGTTTATTTTATAACAAAACCAATATCAAAAATATACTAGGTTATTTTATGGGAATTATTTGACCTTCACTTACATAGACCTCTCTCCAATGGGTATAGAACATAATATTTCTAGTGACAGCGAACAACTGTCCCACAAAACAATGATTGTTCAATCTTATACTACCACCTCTTATGGTGGCCATTATGATGGAACTATAATTATATATGATATATATGATATTTATTTTATCAATAATCTTTTTTAATTCTCTTTTATATCGTACCCTTATTATTATTATGTTGTATATATACGATAATTACATTTGAGGAAATGCGGACTACCGCCACCTGAAAGTGATATGTCTCGTGAATACAATACATGGAATGTATAAAGGATGGTGTTAATAAACATACGTAAAATATATAAAATATTATATTATACAAGAATAATAATATACCTATGTATCATTTGGTTTTCTTTCCTTTAAAAAAATAGAAGTACCATTCCTGCGTACGTACAGATTACCGTCTCCACGAACACGATGAGATTCAATCCCAATTGTAACCATTCAAGAATAATTTTAATTTTATTATTAAGAATAATATTTAATAACAAAATATCTTTTTGGATATTAATCATATACATCATATAAATAAAAACATGACTTCCTTGATGAAACATATAAATGAAAACACGTCATTTAACACCAGAAACTATGATACTACTAAAATATTATAAGAAAAGCAATATTAGAATACCATATATGATATCCTGTTTATGTATGTAGTTATTTTATAATTTAATAACAATTATTTAATTATTATACAAGTGGTTAATGTACCCAATTCCTAGGAAAAGTACAAGGTAGGGGTTAATTTCCCAATCTCTTTTTTATCCAAGGTAGTTTTGACGTAAGTATCAACTGGGACCTCTTTATCATCCACATCTGTGTTTTCATAAAAAGGTATTTCAAAACATTATTACTATTTACTAGAAATAGGTTTAATGTCATTTATACCCTTATTTGACATTATATGTTTTGAAAGGAATATTTTAATCATTTTCTAAACAAGGTACTTTATGACCATTTTCGACACAATTAAGGTAAGAATATCTTTTTTAACCTATACGGAGGCTGATGATATTTTACGCCATTATAACATCATAAAATATCCAATTACAATATTATAATAAGATTTTCATAATAAAATTTTCCTTTTATAATTATGTGACTTTTAAATGATTTCATAATAGAAATATATATTTTGGTCAAATAGTTTTTATTCCATCCATGTGAACATCCATTGAAAATTTTTACACTTTTTGATGTTGATTTATTAGGACAAAAATATTCTATATTTTATTTAAGGTTTTCGAATATGTTTGACTATGTATGTGTTAGTTTTGTACCATTCATGGTTTATGGTTGAAGTATTGACATTTTTTATACCGATTTTAATAAAAATGTTTATGTTATGTTTCAACCTTTTCATATGAGAAATGTATTGGACATATTAATTGATGGGTGGAGCCCGCTATAGCTCATTGATGCATCAGTAGGTCTCATGAGACAATTAGATATGGATTTTGATGATGCCTTTTCCAATTTAATATATGGTTTTGGATGAGGCCTTAATCAATTTTAGGCGTCTTAGTCGAGTCCTTGACAAAATGTTTTAGAATGTTTGGCATTATAAATTCCCTCATTATGAAAATAATATTGTTGGTTCATGTTGTTATTCAACAAGTATAATACCCATGACTATGATTTATTATGGAATTATTTACTCAGCTCATATTCCTACCATAAAGTATTCATGTTTACTATTTGTAATGATATGTGTTTTAAATTATTCATCAAGCCTAATGTTTATGTTTTCTTCACCTGTATTGCTTACCCTTACTTAGCATTTGAGCTCACGCCTTTCATATGTTTTATTTTCCCAAGATTCTAATAAGTGTATAATGTTTGATAAGAAAGGATAAGGTAGAGGATCAATGGAATTCTCAATGGATCATTTATATATTTTTTATTTTCTAATGTGTAATTTAATGTTAATTTATATAATCTATCTTCCAAGACTACTAAACAATCGGTCGTTTCGGACATGATTATTTTTTATCATGCCAATGTGTTAAAATAATGCATAGACACTTGGCTTCTTGGGTCAGGGAATTACAGTTGGTATTAGAGGAAGTTTATTACAAACCTCGTAACTGGATTTAGAAAAAAACTGTGTTTATAGAACAGTACCCTAAGACAGACTCTGAGGATTAGTATATAAGAAAATAATTTTATTATGGTAATGTAGAGATTTTTTGTATTTTCCAAGCAATACATCCCTGTCGAGATACAAGCTGGTACAGGCGACTCTGGAACAAATGTAACACGGAGTGAAAACTCCGACAAGGAGTTTTAGGCTTGACCCAAGGTATCCTGATACACAACAATGGGTCTTACTACACTCTTGGTTACAACACTCCTGCAGGATATACTTAGGATAAATAAAATTTAATTTAACAGCCATTATGAAGGATTTATGGGTAAATACTTCTCAAAGAAAACATTTTACAATTATATATTATATGCATAATCATTTCAATTTACGTTTGGTATTTTACATGTTTGGAATTATGCATTGCGATTCATAAACTAACCTAGTGTATTCTATTGATTGTAAATGGATCCTAGTAGAAGGAATGAGAATTCCAGCACTACGAATGATCGAAAGATTAAGAAGGATCATATATTTCATGCTATTAAGCTAACATTTATAAAATAAATAGTCTCCCATGCAATATCATCATGTGATGAAATAGTATCATGTGTTAATAAGATAAGTAAAGGATTATGTAATTCCAATGTCTTTAAAGGGAATCAAGAGATGAAAGGGATGGTAGAGTGAAATATCGATAAAGGGAAGATGGGAAATAATGATTTTCCCATATGTGATAACTGTGGAAATAATCAATGTGGTAAATTATTGAAGGGAATGAGAGTTTGTTATAAATATGGGGAAAAAGGACACAAAGTACATGACTTCAAGTGTAAGAAAAAGGTCTCAAATGTATAATTCTTTATCTACAAGGAGTTGAGACACAACATGAATCAATGTCCAATCATCAGTGTGCTCCCAAATGATACTATTGGATGATAATCATGCTATGATACTACCACAGATGAAGAGGAATGACTTGTGTTATTATGTTTTTATTAATTAAATATTTCATTTGACTGTTGTATCAATGATGTATTAATTATTTGAATTTTGGAAATAAATAAGGGTTTTACTATAGTACTATTTCATTGATGATTTGGGATTATACGGTTCTAAAAAATTACTCAATATGAAGTTAATCTTTTTGGAAAATACTTGGTTGAAGGAAAGATAAACCTTAATATGGTTCTGATACCGAGGTAGTGATTTCGGAATAAGATATGATAGATTTGGATAAATTATATTTGATGTTCTTGAAAACATTGAAACTAATTAATTTTTTTGTCCCATTTTTGTTGGAGTAAATAATATTTTTTGATATAAGATGTATATAAAGTATTCTATAAAGTATAAGGGAGAATGAATATAATAAATAAGGTTTTATGGTAATTCAGGGTTCCACTGTGTTTTAAAAAAATAGATGATGAAGGTATTCACATGTTATTAAATGTAAAAAAATATCTTCACTGTGTTTACATTCCTTATAAATTTTGGACTATGAGTTTGGAAAAATTTATATTATATAAGTCTAAATGTTGGAATGGATAAAGGTAAACATAGTATACTATTGTTTAAGGTCAAAAAAAATTCTTAATATTATTTTCTGGATTGTTTTAAAATGGACTACCTGAAGGTCAGGCGACGACAAGGGGGCATCACCTATCACTGACCTAATTGATTTCTTGGATTTTATAATGTAGTTTTATTAAATTGTCTCAAAAATGAATTATAAATAATTTATTTTTGAAACCCTATACGTTTAGAATAAATATAATATTAGTGAATTCAATTATCTTTTGGATTTAAAGATGAGTTTCTGGTTGGAATATGTCACATACATGACTTATTTTGAAGCCAAATTTCCTTTATTTTCCATTCATGCTTTGTTTTGGAGGTTTTCAAAGGTTTTATGGAGGAATAGATGAGTTTTTAGGAATTGGGACAAACCGTGAGCCCAATTCCATTTTTAAAAATAAATTTTGTTTCTTTTATAACCTTTTCATTTTATAATATTTTTCACCAATTCCAATTCTTAAATGGTCTCCTCTGACCTATTAACACCAAAATTTAAATTTGGTGCCTTTATAAATCTATAATCATGGAGGAGTTTTGTTTTTATTTAAGAATTGGGACGACCCAAAAGCCCATTTTATAGTTTTAAAATGTTTCTTTAATTATTTATTATCTTATTAAATATAATGTATTTTTCAGTGATTACACCTCCCTCTCGACCCTATGAAACCCAATCGTGCTAACATTTCCTTTCTCACCTCCTTGGAGCTCATTAAAATCATGACATAGGGTTGAACATTACAGGGTGTCTCAAATCACCCATAATTGAAGAGGTAAATTCATCTCTTCTTAACACTCTCAATTCTTACTCTTTTTCCTCCATTCCAGTTCCTAAATTACCTCCTAAATCTTTTCTAACAACACATTAATGTTGTATGTTTTTAATTTCATCAACTATTGTTTTTGGAGTGATTAATTCGGGATAATTCAATTAAGTGATTCCATTTCTTTCCTATTTCAAATTCCTTAAGGTTTCTTCCCTAATTCATGAATTATAAAAATTCCAGATGTTAGGGTTCGTGCCTAGGTTATCAATTACTGTATTTTGGGTGAAATATTGAGGTTTTAGGTTTCTTTTAACTTCCATGAGGTGCGGAGGTCATGGAGTTGATGTTTCACCCCAATATTTGAGGGTTTCAACGCATTCGGTAGTTGATTCCGTGGGTAACCCTTTAATGATGAGTTAGTTTGCTCGATTAAATAATTTTTCATTGTCCTTATATGCTGTTCATTATGCGAAAATAATTTTTGGTAGCAATAGTAAATCATTTGGTATTAAAATTACATTTTTTTTGAAGTGTGTATTTGTCAAATTTATTTCATGTGTTACCTCTTGTGGTAGTTTTGTAAAATGTGGAAGTGATTTATTAGTTTTTGAATGGGGGTGCCAATTTTGGTTGGGTAATAATATATTGTCTTGTGGTCGTAAAAAGGATGGTCTTTGAATGGGTTTTATCTGTGTAACCTTGTTATACTCATTGAAAGTGTTTTATGGATTTGTGTGTTATAATGGGTATCTTTTGTGATATTGTTCAAAGTGTTTATATAACATTTGAAAGTAGATTATTACATAATTATTGGATGCAAATTCTGTTGTGGTAGGAGATTGGTGTGATTTTGGCTTAAAAATAGGTTTTTGAAATGGGTTTTTTGTGAAAGACATATTTACACCACTTGGGTTCTTTTAATGAAAATTGTAAGTGTTTTAGTTGGTTAAACAAAGTGGGCAAAGGGTGGATATTTACTGTTTGGTATGTTTTTTCACGTATTATGGGGTTTTGAACGGTGAAGGGATGTTTTAAGTTGTAAAGTATTTTTATAATGTTTTGTAAATTTATGAAATGGTTTATTAAATTGTGATGTTGGAGAGAAACTTGTTTGTGGGCTGTTTCGTTTAAGTTTAATGATAAAATGATTTTGAAGATAAAACGTGTGTTATATAAAAAGTGAGTGGGATTATATGAGAGTTGTAACATATTAAAATGGTTTTATAAAATTGTTTAATAAATTTTTGGAAGTGTTAAAGAAATGTGAAAAGTGTTGTGGGCTATATTGGTGTGAGTCGGATTTCAAAATAAATTTGAATGAAAAGTGGACTTTTGTGACATTTTTTGTATACATGTGAGATTTTAGGTGAATTTATGATATGGAAATGATATTTTCTTGTGAATATTATATTAATTGACTTGTTGAACTTGATTGAGCACAATGGGAAAACTCGGGTATCTAGGTGGGTGGACGTGTACTAGTATGCTACTGAATCCGTGGGGTTTGGCCTCAATTTCACTTAGCAAGATTGACAATTACAACTCTAACTAAATTATGATGATGATTATTGGGGACCACTATGTTATGGGTATGTACCCTAATAGTGTCTCATACACGGGAACAGATATATGTGATGGTTACTCTCACCGAGATACGATGTACCTGGGACCCACAACTAGCTAGTGCTTAGGGGTTATATCCCATTTCTTGTTCTCATTAGATATTTTGTGCTTATCGTCGGCATATAGTATGAGAGGCTAGAAAATTACGTAGAATTGGTATTTATTTTAAAAGTGTTTATTCTTAAAATTACCCCACTTGAAAACTGATTTTTTTAAGTTGCATCTTTTAGAAATTGTAACTAGAAATTACATGTTTTTAAAAACTTGCATGATTTTCATCTCTGAATGTTTGTCGCATGAAATATCTTAGTGGAGGTATCCTACTGGGCATTTTCCCACACCCTACTTATACATTTGGGTGTAAGTAGACTTGGTTATTTTTGTTGTCGCAAGTTGGGTACAATTGTTTTGGTTCTAGTGGATCGGGTTTCTAGTAGGTCCTTGGTGGTGACGTCTTGTGGAGATGGCTTGAGGGTGGTTCCCCATTCCATGAGGGTTCTTGGGATGTTTCCATTTGGTTTTGTACCTTTGGTATATCCTTTTTGAGTTGTTTCAAGCTATGTCATTCACTTCTTAATTTTTGTAAAAGATTGTTTGGTTTGAAAAATCCATATTTGTTTTATTGGATTCTTTTGTTGTTTAAATTTTCTAAACTTGGGTAAATTGTTCCCAATTCTTATTTTATGATACCCGGGAACTTTTTCCATCCCGTGGGGATCAGGAAAGCCCTTCGGGCCTTGTCCCGGGCTAGGTTTGGCACTAGTTTCGGTGGTGACCATATTTGGTTCATGACAAAATGGTATCAGAGGGTGGTTCACTCTCTTTGGGTCATGTTATTTGGGGAACAATCAGGATAATCTGGAGTTAGGATTTTTGGGAATTTGAATTTTAGTTATGAGTAGTGTGTCTGATCACCACACCTCATGATGGGATTCACATCTCCAGGGGATGTTGAGACCTTTCAGAGTACTTTGGTTTTCTTGGTTTAATGATGATTAGGGGAAATGAAAATAGAGTTGGGTTAGTGGTCTCAGTAAGCTCGCAGGGCCTGGAAATCCATGTGGAGATAGGGATATTAGAAAGAAAACTCTCTATGATAGTGAATTGATTGTAATATGGCCACAAATTATATGTCCAAGTCACCCACTGAAACTAGATTCCTCTCACCTTGTCTTGTGTTCTTTAGTTTTGAAATCTTGGAACTTTGGTTTTAAAGTGACTTGGTTTTAGAAAGTGTAATGTTTTTGTAAAATTATTTTCAAATAAAGATGGAATGGTTTCATTTATGAAATATTGGAACAAAATATTCAGAATTATTTTGAAATGGAAAATGGTGTGCTTACACCTCTTTTGAAAGCAGAAACTATACTGAAGTTGGTTTTGAAAAAGAGTTTCTAATAGATTTTTATAAACTATCATAGGGTGTTTTTTTGGGATGAGATGTTATGAAATTGATGTGATAACCTGAAATTGAGTTCTTCTATAAATGGTTGTGTCATTATAAAAATTTTAGTCATATTTGAATTGTTATTTGGATCTTTTGGTTAGAATTTTTGAGAAAAAGGATGTGTTGGTTGACCGTTTTGGTTTTGAAAAGTGGAAAGAATCATTATGTTAACCTTTGGTATTTCCATGAGTGACCACATGAATGGGGTTATATGGGATGATGGAGGGTTGATGGTATGACTGCATGAGTTCTAAAATGGATATGAGGAGGGTGCTCGATGTGGCACAAAAACATGCATGTGTGAGGCCCATGGGGTACCATTAGTGGATACGCTTACTGCTAAACCATTTGTTTTCAAATAATTGGTTTTAAAGAAAAACATGATGTCTTGATAAATAGTTTAGTATGTTTTGTATTATGGTTTTTTTGAAAATGTTGATGTTGTTGGATTTTTTGAGTCCAAGAACCCCTTTTGTTTGAACTGTGTTTTGGGTTTGTGTTTGGTCGGTAAGCTATGTTGTAGGGACGGTTAGTGGTCTTTTTTGAAAAATGTTTTGGGATTCCTTTACAGTGGTTCCCTTCATGTGTTTGGAGCTGGTTTATGGCTTGTTTTGACCAATGGACCAAATGGGTTGGGTCCTTGGGTTCTCTCATTGGATGAGGTACGCCCCCATTAAAGGTTAATGCATAACCGAAGCACAGCCCAGATTGTTTCTCCATTGGAAAATCCTCCAGTTGATCAATATATGGAACTTTTTCATGAGCTTTTTAGATTGAGTATACACCATTTCCTTTAATGGTTTTGTGTATCCTCTTGTAGTGTGAGATTGATCCTGGATGGTTTAAAGTGACCTTAGCCTCTTAAGTTTCCTAATTTTTCGAAGGAGGATGTATTCTGGGGTTGTTAGCATGGATGACTATTTGGATAGTGTCTAAGAAAAACTCTCAGTCCTTCATAGTCTCTTCGACGAAGGAGTTCATGTTAAACTACCAGTGCGGGAAATCTGGTCATAAGAGGATTTTGTGGCCACTTTCTAGAATTGTGTGTTGTTTGGGGATTTTGTACAAGTTTCCTCTCTAGGAATTGTTTATATTAGTTGCAATTGTCATGTTTGGTGACACCTTGTGATGTCATGTGCTCGATTGACTGTAAAGGTGAATGTTGGACAATCATCTGAGAGTCTCTATTATGTTGGGAGAATGTCTCTCTTGGAAAAACATAAAAATATTCCATTTTAGAGGAAGGTTATTATAAGTGTTCTTTAAATCTATTGTTTCTCACCTGAACAAACAAAGTGTGATGTGTGTACATCTCCTATGCCTTTGTTTCAGTGAAATATCGAGTTAGGGTAAAGTGAGTTTGGAATGTGTTATGTCTTGGAAAAACTTATTGGGAATTGCGGTGTAGTTGTTGTTTGCAATGAAAGAAGAATTATCATTCATGGGGTTTCCAAAGCCTAACTACAAGGCCAAATATGCTTCAATCATTTGAGCTCCAGCCATAGGTCTCGGAGAGAAGCTGGCTCGTAGTGAGGGGAAATAACAGGTTCATTTAAACCCTTATGCAAAGTCATATCCTCAATATGAAAGATAAAAAGAGTTTAATCCTATGGTGTCATATTTTTTCTTCTATTATTCATGTCCGGTGGAAATAGGTGGAGGTCCTTGTACCCATGTCATCGCCCAATGTTATTCCCCCCCCCCTTGGATTCCATTGAGTCATTAGAGAAATGTATGAAGTTTGGCTAGACAGGTTGACCACATGGTTTTCACTTGGTTAGTAGTGACCATGCCCCAAAAAACCATATAGATAGAAGAATCTCCACTATTATTTCATGGATTCCCAAACCGTGCAGACTAACCATGTGGCCGTCCCAACACTTTATATTTTGGGGTGTTTCTGTACCGTCCCATGATTGTCGATTAAGATGGTTGATTCTTATGGTGGGGAGCCTATTTTTGTTCCCCGTACCAATAACTTAGAATTATACATGGTCATGGATTGGTGTTAGGTAGTCTCATTCAGATCTATCAAGCTACCTAAATCTTCCTTGGGAAACTATTGAGATTGGAGAGTCCCCAATGGTTTATTTATAGAAAGGTATGTGTAACCTTGTTCGATGTCATTGTTCATTTGGGTGAATTTCTTGGGTTTTGTTCGGATAGTGATTGAAGAGTTTTCATTTGGGATAAATCCTGAATGTGATTATTTGTTTTAGGAAAGTGGTGTATGTTTTTATTGTGAAGTATTCCATCCTTAATTGATCACTATAGGTGTTTTGTCCTTTAGAGGCGAAACCTGGAAAGGGAGTACATCTTGGTTTATCAGTTGGGTTTGGTTTTCATATCTGGACTTTCTGCAGCTTTCCGGGGACGGAAAGTTTTCATGGTGGAGATAATTGTCATATAAATGACTTATTTTGAAGTTAAATTTCATTTATTTTCCATTCATATTTTGTTTTTGAGGGTTTCTAAAGGTTTTATGGAGGAATCGATGAGTTTTTATGAATTGGGCCAAACCGTGAGCCCAATTCCAGATTTAAAAATAAATTTTGATTATTTTATAACCTTTTAACTTTTTAATTTTTTTCACCCATTACAATTCCCAAATGGTCTCCTTTGACCTCTTAACACCAAAATTTAAATTTGGTGCCTTTATAAATCCATAATCATGGAGGATTTTGTTTTTTATTTAAGAATTGGGCCAACCCGAAAGCCCATTTTCCAATTTTAAAATGTTTCTTTAATTATTTAATATCATATTAAATATAATAGATGTTTCGGTGATTCCACCTCCCTCTCGACCCTAAGCATCCCAGGAGCACTTCCATTTCCTTTCCCCCACTACTTGGAACTCTTTGAAATCGCGACTTAGGGATGAACTTCATAGGGTATCTAAAATTGGCCAGAATTGAATAGGTAATATCATACCTTATTAACTCTATCATTTTTTACTCTATTGACTCCATTATAGTTCATATATTACCTCCAAAATCTTGTTCAAACAACCCCTGAATTTTGGCTGTTTTCATTTTCAGAAACTATTGTTTTTGGAGTGATTAATTCAGGATACTTCAAGTAAGTGAATCCATTTCTTTCCTCTTTCTAATTTCTTAGGGTTTATTCTCTATTCCTTGAATTATAAAAATTCTAGAAGTTATGGGTTGGTGCCTAGGTTCTAAATTACTGTATCTTGGGTGAAATATTGAGGTTTTAGGTTTCTTTTAACTTCCTTGAGGTCCGGTGGCTGTGCGGTTGATGTTTCGCCCCAATATTTGAGGGTTTCGACACATTCGGTAGGTGATTCTGGGGGTAACCATTTAATGATGAGTTAGTTTGCTTGATTAAATAATTTTTCATGTTTCTTATTTCGTGTTCATTATGCGAAAAACATTTTTGGTAGCAATAGTAATGAATTTGGTATTAAAGTTAAATTTTTGTTTGAAGTGTGTATTTTTCAAATGTATTTCACGTGTTGTCTCTTGTGGTAGTTTTGTAAAACGTGGAAGTGATTTATTAGTTTTCGAATGGGGATGCCAATTTTGGTTGGGTAATGATATAGTGTCATGTGGGCCTAAAAATGAGAGTATTTGAATGGGTTTTATGTGTGTAACCATGTTATACTCCTTGAAAGTGTTTTATGGATTTGTGTGTTCTCATGGGTATCTTTTTCGATATTGTTCAAGGTGATTATATAACATTTTAAAGTGGATTATTAAATGTTGATTAGGATTCCAATTCTGTTTTGGATGGAGTTATTTTTGGCATAAAATAGGTTTTTGAAATGAGTTTTGTGTGCAAGACATATTTACACCACTTGGGTTCTTTTTATGAAAATTGTTAATTTTGTAGTTGGTTAAACAAAGTGGGAAACATGTGCATATGTACTGTTTGGTATGTCTGTTCACGTATTATGGGGTTTTGAAAGGTGAAGTGATGTTTTAAGATGTAAAATATTTTTAGAATGTTTTATAAATTTATGAAATGTTTTATTAAATTGTGATGTTGGAGCGAAACTTGTTTGTGGGCTATTTCATGTAAGGTTAATGATAAAATGATTTTGAAGGTAAACAGGGTGTTATGTAGCAATTGACTGGGTTGTTCCGTGAGTTTTAATATATTTTAATGGTTTTATAAAATTGTTTAATGAATTTGTGGAAGTGTTAAAGAAATGTGAAAATTGTTGTGGGCTATTTTGGTGTGAGTCAGATTTCAAAATCAATTTGAAAGAAAAATGGGATTTTGTGACTTGTATTGTATACCTGTGGGATTTTTGGTGAATTTATGATATGGAAGTGATATTTTCTTTTGAATATTATATTCATTGACTTGTTTAACTTGTTTGAGCACAAAGGGAAAACTATGGTATCTAGGTGGGTGGACGTGTACTAGTATTCTAGTGAATATGTGGGGTTTGGCCTCAATTTCACATAGCAAGATTGACGCTTACAACTATAAATAAATTATGATGATTATGATTGGGGAACACTAGGTTATGGGTATGTACCCTACTAGTGGCTCGTGAATGAGAATAGATATTTGTGATGGTTTCTCTCACCGAGATATGAGGTACTTGGGACCCACAACTAGCTAGTGCCTAGGGGTTATTTCCCATTGCTTGGGCTCACTAGATATTTTTTTCTTATATTGACATATGGCATGAGTAGCTGGAAAATTTATTAGCCTTGGTATTTATTTTAAAAGTGTTTATTCTTTAAATTATCCCACTTGAAAGCTGATTTTTTTAAAGTTGAATCTTTTAGAAATTGTAACTAGAAATTACATGTTTTTAAAAACTTCAATTCTTTTCATCTTTGAATTTTTATCGCATTGAATCTCGTAGTTGTGGTATCCAACTGGGAATTAGATCACACCTTACTTACACCTTTGGGTGTAAGTAGACTTGGTTATTTTTGTTGTACAGGTTGGGTACAATTGTTTTTGTTCCAGTGGTTCGGGTTTCTAGCAGGTCCTTGGTGGTGAAGTCTTGTGGTGATGACTTGAGGGCAGTGCCCCATGCCATGAGGGTTCTTGGGCAGTTTCATTTTGGTTTTTTACCTCTGGTATATTCTTTTTGAGTTTTTTTAAGCTATGAAATTCAGTTCTGGATTTTTGGAAAAGATTGTTTGGTTTGAAAAATCCATATCTGTTTTATTGGATTCTTTTGTTGTTTAAGTTTATAAACTCGGGTAAATAGTTCCAAATTCTCATTTTATGATACCCGGGAACTTGTTCCAGCCCGTGGGGGTCGGGAACTCCCTTCCGGCCTTGTCACAGGCCAGTTTTGGCACTGGTTTCGGTGGTGACCAGATTTGGTTCATGACAGAATTAGTTGAAGGATGAAACACTACTTTTCATGTATATTTTTTTCTTTCTATTATATGAATAAATTAATTTTTAAACTTTTGTAAAGGGATATTAAATGAAACTTTTTTTAATCCTAATACATTCTGTTTTGTTGAACCGTTGTCATTTTAAATCATCATAGATTAATGGCTTTGAGGCTCTAAATTGTACACTTTTTTGTGATTGATGACCTCAATCACTCTCTATAAATATTTACATTTTTACCCAAATTATGATTTTTTAATTTTCACAAATGTTCTCCAATTAGAATCCCTATGTTGGATGTGACTTTCTTATTTCACTTTCCCACTTTATAAGACAAAATTTTATTAACCCTATTTCCAATGTGGGTTTTCCACAAATGTATTTCTATTCTCAACCTATTATTATAAAATAATAATTTCAAAATGAGAGGATGAAATTTATTGTAGGATGGTATAATGTATCACCCCAAGATTTCATAGTATGTTATCTCTTCAAAGTAATTTAATAACGTGATCAACACACAACATCGTGTTCGAGCACACAATGACTTACCAAACTAGCCAATAAAAAAGGGCAGTTATGAAGAGTATTAAATTTATTTAGAATTATATATACTCCATATAATTTTAACATCTATATTATGTTTTTTAGACATAATATAAGAAGAAATTCAATTTTTCAGATAAAAGAATTATTTTTCAAAAAATGAAATTTTACCGCCTTTTAATGGAGAACCCATTTCAAATACAATATTTGACACTTTTTTTATTCAATTTGACAAAATAAACATCTTAATTAGAATTGGGACATACAAAATTAGTTTGGATAAAATTTTGGTGTTATTCTGCTAACTTTTATAATTTTATGAATAGTGAAAACACTAAATTTTAATTGAAAAGAACTTTTATTATTAAAATAAATTATATTGTTAAATTATACATTTTAATGGTTTTGAAATATAATTATATTATATTTTTTCCATTTAATCAAATTTTTGTCATTGGAAGTAATTTCACTTTGAAATTGGATCCAAAAAAGTGCCAATCTTTTGAAAGTTATTATTTCATAAAAACACACTCTTTGTTTTGACAACAAGAATTACATTTAAATTAATT
Organism: Viscum album; assembly: GCA_963277665.1. NCBI lineage: Eukaryota > Viridiplantae > Streptophyta > Magnoliopsida > Santalales > Viscaceae > Viscum > Viscum album. Next base: position 194,233,351 of record OY728136.1, on the reverse strand, counting down.
TCTGGAACTTATATGTTTTTAATTTGAAAAAATTGAGTCTATAATTGGAATAATAATGTCCAAATTGGGAATATAGGTAACATATATTTTTAGATATTATGAATATTTACTTTAGCAAAAAATTTATTTACTGTGGTTAAAGGGGTAAATCTGTTATATTAGGGTAATAAATAATATTATACTAATATTAAATTACCCTAACAGGTGTTTTATTCCTATTGGTTGATACATATCCAACCATGGGCATCCTTGGGTCGATTTTGGGACCCCATGAAGCAACATGAGTGTGATAATGACACTTTATATTAATTAATTTAAATTAATGACAAAAATCACATAAACATATATCTTTTAGTCAAAAAATTATTACAAGGGATTATATAAATTATCATTTCAACTATAAATATTCATTTGAAATCTAAAACTATTTCCTACATAATGGTATATTTTTATTATTTTTATACAAAAATTAAATAATATTATTTATGATACAATAATGATAATGTGTTTTCCTCATTAAAGAATGATTTAAAGAATTGAGATTATAAAAAATAAAACAATATCCAAAACCTATAAAATTATTATTCAATGATTTTATTTAGAACATGATTCATTTTGACTTTGACTTTAATTAGTTTTGGAAAGTTAGAAACCGAAAATCATTATATAATAAAATTATATTTTCAATCATTTATAAAGAGGTCATTCCCCCCCTTATAAAAAGATTTCACCAGTAACCCATTTTTCACACTTATCAAGCCATTTGGATCATTAAAAAAATACCTATTTATACCCCATACATCTCTCTATTCCTCTTATAAACCTTACCTTATGAATATGAAACTTCAATTAATCCTTTTGGTTCAAACTAAAGGGAGTTACCTGATATAAAGGAAACATCTCCTCTTAAGTTATTTTATTATATTTTACTTATCCAACCCCTATCCTCTATTTATTATTTTTTTATAAAACACCTGTATCCTCAATATACTATGTTTTTTTATGAGATGTATTTGAACAGAACTTACATACACCTCCATCTAATTGGTATAGTACATAATGTTTGTATGGATGGCGAACCACTACCTCACAAAATGATGATTGTTTAATCTTCTACTACCACTGCTTATGGTGTCCATTATGATAGAACTATAATTATATATGATATATATGATATTTATTTTATCTATAATCTTCTGTAATTATCTTTTATAGCATATTCTTATTCTTTTTAGGTCGTATATATACGATAATTTTATTTGAGAAAGTGCGGACTATCGCCCTCTCACTGTGATATGACTCATTCATACGATACATTGAACATATAAATGATTTTGTTAATAAAAATATTTAATATATATATAATATTTTATTATAATAGAATAATAATATACCTATGTATCATTTAGATTTATTTCCTTACAAATATGGAAGTAGTGTTTGTGCGTACATACGGATTACAGCCTCCATGAATGTGATGAGATTCATTTCCAATAAAAACCATTCAAGAATAATTTCTATTTTAATATTAAAAATAATATTTAATAAAATAATATATTTCTTGATATGAATCAAATACATCCTATACATAACAAACAACACTTACTTGAAAAAATATATAAATTAAAACGAATCAATTAACACCCAAAACAATGTTACTACTAAAATATTATTGACAAAGAAAAATTAGAAGACCATGTATGATATCATATTTATGTATGTAGTTCTTGAATAATTTAATAAAAATGATTTAACTATTATACTGAAGGTTAACGTACCCTCAACCAAGGAAAAGTACAAGTTAATTGTTAATTTCACAATCTTTTTATTATCATAGTTTGTTTTTATGTAAGTATCTTCTGGGACCTCTTTAACATCCACATACCTATTTTTTTAGATGTATTTCAAAACGTTTTTTCTATTTACTAGACAATGGGTTAAAGTCATTTATACCCTTATTTTACCTTATATGTTTTGAAAGGAATCTTTTGGTCGTTTTCCAAACAATATACTTTATGACGCTTTTTGACAAAAGTATTGTAAGAATGTATTTTTTTAACTTATATGGCGGGTGTGGATATTTTATGCTATTATAAAATCGTCAAATCATGCCTTACATGTTTATAATAATATTTCCAAATAATTGTTTTCTTTTAATATTGTGTCACTCTTAAATGATTTCAAAATAGAAAGAGATATTTCTTACAAATAGTTTTGATTTAATCTAAGTGAACAACCTTTGATAATTTTTAAACTTGTTTGATGTTGATTTGTTAAGATACAAATATTCCATATTTTATTTACGGTTTTCTGATATTTTTGACTCTGGATGTATTATTTTTATACAATTCAAAGTTTATGGTTGAAGTATTGACAATTCATATTATAGTTTTAATACAAATATTTATGTTATGTTTCAACCTTTTCATATGAGGAATTTATTGGACTTAGTAAGTGACGGGTGGAACCCGCTATAGTTTCTCAGTGCATCGGTCGGTCCCATTAGACAATTAGACGTGGAATTGGATGACACCTTTCCCAATATGGTATATGGTTTTGGCAGAGGCCTTAATCATTTTTAGAGGTCTTGGATGAGGCCCTAAAAAAATGTTTCAGAATTTCTGACATTATACATTCCCGCATTTTGAAAATAATATTGAAGGTTCATGTGGTTATTCTAGTAGCATAATACCCATGACTATATTTTATTATGTCATTATTTACTCAGCTCTTATTCCATCCATAAGGTATTCATGTTTATTATTTGTAAAGGAATGTGTTTTAAATTATTCACCATACCTAATGTTTATGTTATCTTCTTTTGTATTGCATACCCTTAATAAGTGTTTGATTTCTCCCCTTTGTTAAGTTTCATTTTCCTAGGATTCCAAGATGTATTTTATGTTTCATAAGCAGGGCTATGCTAGGGGATTAATGGAATTATCATTGGATCATTTTTTGTGTTTTATTTTCTAATGTGTAATGTAACGTTCATATATGTAATCTATTTTTAAATACTGTTAATCTATTGGTCTTTTGGGACTTGATCCCTTGTAATAATTCCAATGTATTAAAATAATTCACTAAATCTGGGGTTTTGGGGTCGCGACATTACACTGAGTGTTAATTTTCAAATATTTTTTATCCATTGTCTTAGCAGTTCAATTAGGTTTTGGTGTTGTGAACTCCAAGACCTAATCCCTACTTATTGAATTCCGTGGATAGGGAGACATTTCAGTCCTATGTTTTGGTGCGATTCAATAATATTTTGAAATAAGTCAACTATTTTAACCAGAATATTAGATTTCCTGAGTGACTTTTTATGATTTGAGTCCCTTTATAATTTATTCCATGTATTAGTTTTCTAGTTTATTTTAGTTAATGGTAATTTAGAATAGGATTCAGTATCTTAAAATTTATTTTTTTCATAATCATTTTCTCAAAATAAAAACATTAAAGGAAATCAAAAGGTAAAACAACAGTCCCACTACTGACAATAGTAGGCTTTTTTGTAAAAAATGTAAACCCTTAGAAATATCGCCTTATTTCTCTTGGGTTCGAACCTTCACATATATAGTATTGTAGGATTATAAATAATATTTTGAAGGTCGAGAAGTCCTCCAAAAAAATCATCGATCAATGAGGAATGATCTTGACCTCATCATGTTTCTCATTTTCCCATTATCTTAAAAGGACTGCGAAGGAACTAGGAAGATACCTATAATGGTGAAAATAGGGATTTGTAAGACATTCAACATTAACAAGTTTGTTATGTATCATTTTGAAATATTTTACACTGTAAAACTGGGATACACACGAGAAATTGTACTTGGGTACAACCTGTGAAGGTGGATTCCTATGGTGAATGTTTACACATTGTAAAGAGTGGTTTCACATTGTGAATTATTTAAATAACATAATTTTAATCTGAGGTGACAAATTTTTCTATGTACTTGAACACTCTGGATTTCAATTAATGTAACTGTATTAATTTTCATGAAATGAACCATGTATAGATTTCATAATATTTTAGGCAACATTTTTGATTTATTTACATTTCTCTAGGCCCTTGGATCTCAACCTATAGTTCATCGTAGGATTTTTTTGGAGAATATTCTCTATCTAGATCAACTTTTTAAAAGTTTCATCTTCATTTTAGTTTTGGGGGATCTCTCTGAGTATGTTATATTTACTCTTCTTCATAGACTTTGATCATAAAATCACAATTTCTTGTCATGTTTTTTTCTGTTGGGTTAATATGAAGTTTCTTCTTCGGTTCTTCATGATTTGATGTTTGATCTATCACTAGAATACTTTTACCTAGACGATCATGGTGCGGTGGGATTTATTTAATGAGTTATATAGGTTTCATTTTCTCCTACAACCCCTTATGTTAATATTTAGATAATAAATGTGATTTGGATTGGATTCTCGTTCCTTCATTATAATTGTTGGGTAGTCCTTTTTGGTGGATCCCATTGCAGGTTTTTGCAGCCTGAGTTTTGAGGTGGATGGTTCCATCAATAGAATTTGATAATTAGACTTATTTTATCATTATTTGTAAATTTATTTATCAACTTTTCAAGATTCTGTGTCTATGTAGAAGTGTTTTTTTAATCTGAAATCAGTGTTCATGGATTTTGATAAATGATAAGTATATGGGTAATTTTAAAATAGGGAAATATATTTTTGAAAATGATCCCATGGGTTACCTTTGGTACTTAGGTGGAAGGTTTATCTTGAGTCCATTTCCCATGTTCATTGATTTTCAAGAAGTTTTGTAATTAGGATTTCCACTATTTCCTAGTCTTGTTGTTCTAGGGGATGAATATTGACATTGCCGGGTGGTTTAATCATGGGTATTTCTTTTTTTTTTAATGTGTTATTGGAACTATATTTTGAACCTGATTTATTGTGGTATGTGTAGTCTTCTAGTCTGGCCTATAGTGTTCCTTTTTATTAAAGTCTATACTACTTCTTCTTTTTTGTACTACATTGTTTTATGAGTTATCTTTTCTATGAATTTTATTCATTATTTTGTTTAACATCGTGAAAAATAGAAATGTTCACATGTCACATACAAGACATATTTTAAAGGTATTTTTCATTTAATTTACATACTTTCTTTGTTTTGGGGGTTTCCCTAGGTTTTAGGGAGGAATAGATGAGTATTCATGAATTGGGCCAAGCCGTGAGCCCAATTCCAGATTAAAAAATAAATTTTTTATCTTTTATAAATTTTTCATTTTTTAATATTTTTCATCCATTCAAATTCCTAATTGACATAACCTAACCTATTAACACCACCAAGGTAATTTGGAGCTTTTAGAAATTCATAACCAGGGGTTATTTGGGTTTTTGGCTAAGGGGTAGGGCCTGCCCGAAAGCCCAATTCCTGTTTTAAAAATAAAATTTTATTTTGTTATAACTTATTCAATAATTGGTCTTTTTCGGTGATTACACTCTCACTCAAGCCCAAGTAACCCAGCCGCGCTCCTGAACTCTCTCACACCCATTTGGAGCTCTGTAGAATCGCGATTTGGTGCCGATCTTCATAGGGTTCCTCAAATCGCCCAGAATTTAAGAGGTAAAGTATTTCTTTATTAACTCTCTCAATTCTCAATATTTTTCCTCCATTCCAGTTCCTAAATGAGATAATACATCTTGTTAGAACGTACCCCAAATTTGGGCTCTTTTAAATTTCAGATACTGGAGTTTTGGAGTGATTACTTCAAGATACTTCAAGTAAATGAGCCCTTTTTCTTTCCTCTTTCAAATTACTTTGGGTTTAACTCATTGTTCTTAGGGTTTCTTAGGTTATAATTGAGTTTACTAATGTCCAGAAACTAGGATTTCGAACCTAGGGTTTAACTTTGGGCTTTCTTGGCCAATTTGTGTGGTTTTAGGTTTAATCTAGTTCTCTCTTGGTGCGGCGGGGGTGCGATTTGATTTCGCACGGAGATTCAAGGGGTTTTGTTAATTTGGTAGGTGATTCCATTGTGTGTGCAATTTTTGTGAATTAGCTTGCTGTTTTCATGGTACTCTATTGTTTATTTCACTTGAATGTTTCTGTAAAAATTGGTTTTAGTTGCATTTATAATGCAAATGAATTTTAAGTTCCAATTTTTGGTGAAATTGAGGGTTTTCCATTCAAATATTTTATTGGTTCATTTTGGGATGCCCCATAACAGAATTTTTGGTTTCATTAAAGGGTTTTGAACTGAAATTTGGTTTTAATATCTTACAAGTGTTATAATAGTGTGAAAGGTGGATATCTTAAAGAGCTTTGGGTGAAAAACAATGTGATGTTTTGAGAGGTTGTTTTATTGGAAACAAAATTATTTTATTGTGTGTTTTAAATGGTATAAAATGTGTGTAGCTACTGTACAATTTGTTTGTGACCAGTAGTGATATTTTATATGAAAATGGATGTGTGTTGTTTGCTGAAATTTTTTGAGCACAAAAGGGGAAGCCCGGGTACTTAGGTGGGGCGGATTTGTACTAGTACGGCTAGTGGATCGGATGGGTTTTGTCCCTGTTCCACTTAGCATCTGGATAACGACAACTCTAACTAAACTATTTGGATGATGATTGGGGACCACTAGGTTATGGGTATGTTCCATAATAGTGGCCCGTGCATGAGAACGGATTTTTCTATGGTTACTCTACACCGAGGTACGAGGTACATAGGGCCCGAGACAACCTAGTGCTTAGGGGTGTTCCGGATTTTGATGCTCATAGAATTTGTGGTATTTACCCTTGTTGTGGGTTGTTTTTGGCAGTACATTACAGTAGATCACATGTCTATTAAATGTGCTAACATTCTGAAATTCTCGGATTGAAAACTTTTTTCATTTGAAAGTTGCATTTCTTTGAATTTTAACACTGTTTCACCTTGTGTATTAAAATTGCTTGTTTTGTTCACATTGTATTGCATACTCTTTGGAATCAACTGGTGGTATCCTATTGGGCTTAGGCTCACACCCTACTTACACCCCTTGGGTGTAAGTAGACCTGCTCATGCATGACTCAGGTAAAGGGAAGGCTAAGGGTGATGGTGGTTCGGGATGTTAGTCCCCATCGTTGGGGCGGAGTTGCGGGGACGGCTTGCGGGTGATGATCCCCTTGTCGTGTGGAGTCCATGGGGAAGTCTTTATGTTGTCATTATTTGTTTTTAGACTACTTGTAGTGTATTTAAACTTATGTATTCAGATCTGGTTTTGTTAAGAATTGTTTAGCATGAAAATTTCAGATTTTAATAATTGATTGTTTTTTTATGATTTATGCTGTCATACTCGGGTAAATCGTTCCCAAACCATATTTTTTTGATACCCGGGCACTTGTGCCAGCCCGTGGGGATAGGGAATGCCCTTCGGGCCTTGCCATGGGCCAGGTTTGGTGCCGTTAATGGTGGCGACCAGATCCGGTTCATGACAAAATGGTATCAAAGGAGGTTAATGTTTTTGGGTTATATTGTTATTTTGACATGAGTCGGGATAGACATGAGCTAGGACTGTCGGGGCTCGGGGTATTGGTTGTGAGTAGGGTGACTAGACCGTACCTCTCATGGAAGACCTTGAGTCACCAGAGGATGTTGGAATTTACTGATTTACTTCACTTCCAGGTGAGACGTGTGGGCTGCAGACCACATGTGGACATCAGGCAGATGTGGAGTAGTTGTTTCTTTTATTTCAAGAATGTGTTTAGTTTGTTTATATTTGATATATTTGATTACAATTTTCATAATTGTGGTATTGACTATTTGTTTTGTGACTTTTGCATTTTGTAGCAACATGCCTCCCCGGAAAGCTCCCACGCACCCACAGGAGGAAGCTGGAGAGAGTTCTCCCACGCCGATTGATCAGAGGCTATTCGAGGCCGTGGTCCGGGTTGTCCAGGCTCTAGGATATGGACTAGCTCCAGCTCCAGCTCCTATTAGAGAGTATTATACTGGTCCTAGAAAGGACAAGGCCCAGGAGTTCCTGAAAAATAAGCATCCAACCTTCCGAGGAAGCTCAGAACCCCAGGAAGCAGAAGAATGGCTCGAGAAGATCGAGCGTATGTTTGAGTTCCTGGAAACACCCGAGGAGCTCAGGGTGATGTGTGCCTCCTTTCTGTTGGAGGGTCCCAGCCATAAATGGTGGGAGTCAGTGCTTCAAACTGGGAAGAATGAGCAGATGCGCTGGAGAGATTTCAAGGCTGTCTTCAATGAACAGTATTCCCCTGAGGTGTTGGCTTATGCCAGGTCTAGAGAGTTCATGGAACTTGTTCAGGGGAATCTATCTGTGATGGAGTATGCCAACCGTTTCGCTGAATTGGTTCGGTATGCTCCAGAAATTGTCTCTAATGAACAAGCGAAGGCCCAGAGGTTTGAGAAAGGCTTGCGACCAGAGATATACTCACAGGTGTTCTTGTTTAAGCTGAGGACCTATGCTGAAGTTGTTGATCGGGCGTGCATGGTGGAGATTAATAGGAAAGGCAGGGCTGGTTTCTATGGTTCAGTATCAGCAGTGGGTAGTGGCAGCTCCTCAGAGAAGAAAAGGAAGCGGGAGGATCATGTGAAGAGAGGAGGGGGCAGTTCAGGCCACTCTTCCAGGCAGTTTTCTTCTGCGGCTTCTGATGCGAGATCGGTCATGTGCCACCAATGTGGGAGACCTGGGCATATCCGACCAGCATGTCCTCTTCCTCCGAAGCCTTGTTACCAGTGTGGAGGTATAGGGCATTTGCAGCGCTTCTACGGTGTGGCACGTCCACTCCCAAGTGGGGCAGGGTCAGTGGCTTCAAAAGGAGTGCCAGCACAGTCCGAGTCGTCGAGGACTGGGGGATCTCGATTTGGTGGTCGTGGTGGTAGGGCTGGATCATCTTCTGGGAAGAGCCAGTTCAGGGCACAACAACATACTAGCGGTCATCCTCAGGCAGATACTGGACATCTCCATGCAGTGGATCAGTCACCAGCAGGATCAGAGGCGGGACCGTCGACAGTTCGAGGTACCGTTCTGATCGCATCTTCTATAGCCACTGCCCTTTTTGATACTGGTGCCTCTGTTTCATTCATTTCTGGACATTTTGTGGACATGCTGAATTTGCCAACTGAGTTGATGTCTTTTGCGATTGAGTTGGTGACACCATTGGGAAAGAAGAAGGAGCAGGGCATGAGGTGCCCCTCGTGTGCACTTTCTGTGTCAGGGGTCGAGATGGAGTGGCACCTCTTGGTCTTAGATATGGACCTTTTTGATGTCATACTCGGGATGGATTGGCTAGTAAACTTCCAGGCACACATAGATTGCTACAGACGGCGGGTGAGTTTCACATCACCTGATGGGAGTCGTTAGGTTTTTCATGGAGAATGGGATCCACGATCAAGTCGCGCAGGGCCTCCACTCCCAGAGTTGGGAAGTGTTATCTTCCAGTTATCTTCGATTGTGCTAGAGGATGGTCTTTCCCCTGAAGTTGCACTACCTCATGTAGTGAATGAGTTTCACGAGGTATTCCATGAAGATTTTTCTGGTTTGCCCCCAGAGCGGGATGTGGAGTTTTCGATTGATCTGGCGCCGGGAACACAGCCGATATCTCTTCCCTCCTATCGCATGGCCCCCACCGAGTTGAGGGAATTAAAGATACAGCTGGAGGACTTAGAATCCAAAGGATTCATTCGCCCGAGCGTCTCTCCTTGGGCCGCTCCTATGTTGTTTGCAAAAAAGGCTGATGGATCCCTCCGGTTGTGCATTGACTACCGGAAGCGGAATAAGGTAACAATTAAAAACAAATACCCTTTGCCCAGAATAGATGATTTGTTTGATCAGTTGAAGGGGGAAAAGTGGTTCTCAAAGATAGACCTGCGTTCAGGGTATCATCAACTCAGGGTGAAGGAGTCAGATATCCCGAAGACAGCCTTCCGAAGCAGGTACGGCCACTTTGAGTATTTGGTCATGCCCTTCGGATTGACCAATGCTCAAGCGGTATTTATGGCACTAATGAATAGGGTGTTCCATCGGTATCTCGATTCCTTTGTTGTGGTGTTCGTGGATGACATTCTGGTATACTCTTGCTCTGAGGAGGAACACAAACATCACTTGAGGATCGTTTTGGGTACATTACGAGATCACCGCCTCTATGCAAAGTTGTCAAAGTGCACTTTCTGGATCAGAGAGGTGAGATTTCTGGGGCATGTGATCTCAGAGCATGGAGTTTCAGTGGACCCTGAGAAAATTAGTGCAGTCATGTCATGGGAGAAACCGAAGAATGTGTTTGAGATCATGAGTTTTCTTGGCTTGGCCGGTTATTACAGGCGATTCGTTCGGGATTTCTCTCGGCTTGCTTCACCGATGAATTCCCTCACACGGAAAGGGGTGAAGTTTGTATGGGGTCCAGAATGTCAGGCATCGTTCGAGGAGCTGAAGAGGCGGCTGACTACCGCCCCCGTGCTGATTTTGCCAGATGCTGGAAAGGGATATGTGGTCTATTGTGATGCTTCAAGTATGGGTCTTGGGTGTGTGCTTATGCAAGATGATCATGTGGTCGCGTATGGATCTCTCCAACTTCAACAACATGAAAAGAACTACCCAACCCATGACTTGGAGTTGGCATCGGTGATGCATGCTTTGAAGACTTGGCATCACTACCTCTTTGGGGAAAAGTTTGTGGTATACTCTGATCACAAAACCTTGGCTTATATCTTCTCGCAGAAGGACCTCAACTTGAGGCAACGTCGCTGGATCGAGTACTTGCAGGTGTTTGACTTTGACATTGTCTATACCCCAGGCAAGGGTAATGTAGTGGCCGACGCTTTGAGCAGAAGAGTTCCAGTGCAGGATTTGAGGAAGTCTAGTGATGAGTGGGCATTGATGGGTCTCTTTTCTCAGATGCATGTGGAGGCCAGGGAATACAGTGGAGGGGCATTCTTGGCAAGTGTCCAGTTGACTCCTTCTCTATTAGAGTTGATTCAGCAGGAACAACCCAGTGATGATCTTTGTCAGCGGTCTAAGAAGTTCCTTCATGGTGGGGAGACATCCTCTGATTGGTCGTCATCTCCCGAGGGCATCTTGTGCTTCAAGGGCCGTTCAGTAGTGCCATTATCTCTACGGAAGGTGGTGATGCAAGATAGCCACCAGTCTCAGTGGGCTGTCCATCCGGGTGCCAACAAGATGTATTATGATGTTCGTCGGCAGTTTTGGTGGCCTGGTATGAGACGGGACATAGCAGACTTTGTTTCGAAATGCTACACATGTCATCAGGTGAAAGCAGAGCACCAAAGGCCATCCGGTTTTCTCCAACCACTACCCATTCCTACCTAGAAGTGGGAAGAGGTTTCCATGGACTTCATTGTTGGCTTACCTCATACACCTCGGGGTAAGAATGCTATTTGGGTGGTGATTGATCGTCTGACCAAATCAGCCCACTTCATTCCGATTAAAGATACAACTAAAGTAGATGAGTTGGGCCATTTGTATCTTCAAGAAGTGGTGAGACTCCATGGTGTACCATCAGCTGTTGTCTCGGATAGAGACCCCAGCTTCACTTCTCGATTTTGGGAAGGCCTTCAGAAGTCCTTGGGGTCTCAGATTAAGATGAGCACAGCATACCACCCACAGACGGATGGTCAGACAGAGCGGGCAAATCAGATATTGGAGGACATGCTTCGTGCATGTGTCCTGGACTTTGGAGGTTCTTGGGATAGCCATTTGGGATTGGTAGAGTTTGATTATAATAATAGTTACCAATCCACGATTCGAATGGCCCCTTTTGAGGCGCTCTATGGTCGGCCTTGTCGGTCCCCCCTATGTTGGGCTGAGGTAGGAGAGACTTCACTGTTGGGGCTGAGCCTTGTGCAGGAGACTTCTGAGAAGGTCAAGTTGATCAGGCAGTGCTTATTGATAGCTCAGAGTCGTCATAAATCTTATGCTGACCGGAGGCGTCGAGACCTAGAGTTTTCTGTGGGTGACAGGGTATTCTTAAAAGTGACCCCTCATCTGGGCCATCGTCGATTGGGGAAGCAAGGTAAGCTGATGCCACGGTATGTCGGACCCTTTGAGATCACCGAGCATATTGGTAAGGTGGCATACAGGTTGGCCTTACCTTCTCAGTTGACATCTATCCATGATGTCTTCTACGTCTCCCAGTTGAAGAAATACAATCCAGATCCATCCCATGTGTTGAGTTGGGAAGAACTAGAGATAGAGCCTGACTTGTCTATCATTGAGAGGCCGGTGAAAATAGTGGACTCCCAGGAGAAGATACTTCGAGGAAAGTCTATTCCTTTAGTCCGGGTTTTATGGCAGCATGGGAATGATACACATGAGACATGGGAGCGAAAGTCATGGGTCAAGGAAGAGTACCCATTCTTATTTTCCAACCGAGATTCATGTTGACATTCCAGGGCGGAAAGTACTTCATGGTGGGGAGAATTGTCACATAAAAGACATATTTTAAAGGTATTTTTCATTTAATTTACATACTTTCTTTGTTTTGGGGGTTTCCCTAGGTTTTAGGGAGGAATTGATGAGTATTCATGAATTGGGCCAAGCCGTGAGCCCAATTCCAGATTAAAAAATAAACATTTTATCTTTTATAACTTTTTCATTTTTCAATATTTTTCATCCATTCAAATTCCTAATTGTCCTACCCTAACCTATTAACACCACCAAGGTAATTTGGAGCTTTTAGAAATTCATAACCCGGGGTTATTTGGGTTTTTGTCTAAGGGGTTGGGCCTGCCCGAAAGCCCAATTCCTGTTTTAAAAATAAAATTTGATTTTGTTATAACATATTCAATATTGGGGATTTTTCGGTGATTCCAAGTCTCACTCAAGCCCAAGTAACCCCGTCGCGCTCCTGAACTCTCTCACACCCATTTGGAGCTCTGTAGAATCGCGATTTTGTGCCGATCGTCATAGGGTTCCTCAAATCGCCTAGATTTGAAGAGGTAAAGTATTTCTTTCATAACTCTCTCAATTCTCAATATTTTTCCTCCATTACAGTTCGTAAATGAGATAATACATCTTGTTCGAACGTACCCTAAATTTGGGCTCTTTTAAATTTCAGATACTGGAGTTTTGGAGTGATTACTTCAAGATACTCCAAGTAAATGAGCCCTTTTCTTTCCTCATTCAAATTACTTTGGGTTTAACTCATTGTTCTTAGGGTTTCTTAGGTTATAATTGAGTTTACTAATGTCCAGAAACTAGGATTTCTAACCTAGGGTTTAACTTTGGGCTTTCTTGGCCAATTTGTGTGGTTTTAGGTTTAATCTAGTTCTCTCTTGGTGCGGCGGGGGTGCGATTTGATTTTGCACAGAGATTCAAGGGGTTTTGTTAATTTGGGAGGTGATTCCATTGTGTGTGCAATTTTTGTGAATTAGCTTGCTGTTTTCATGGTACTCTAATGTTTATTTCACTTGAATGTTTCTGTAAAAATTGGTTTTAGTTGCATTTATAATGCAAATGAATTTTAAGTTCCAATTTTTGGTGAAATTGAGGGTTTTCCATTCAAATCTTTTATTGGTTCATTTTGGGATGCCCCATAACTGAATTTTTGGTTTCATTAAAGGGTTTTGAACTGCAATTTGGTTTTAATATCTTACAAGTGTTATCATAGTGTGAAAGGTGGATATCTTAAAGTGCTTTGGGTGAAAAACAATGTTATGTTTTGAGAGGTTGTTTTATTGATAATAAAATTATTTTATTGTGTGTTTTAAATGGTATAAAATGTGTGTAGCTACTGTAAACTTTTTTTGTGACCAGTAGTGATATTTTTTATGAAAATGGATGTGTGTTGTTTGCTGAAATTGTTTGAGCACAAAAGGGGAAGCCCGGGTACTTAGGTGGGGCGGATTTGTACTAGTACGGCTAGTGGATCAGATGGGTTTTGTCCCTGTTCCACTTAGCATCTGGATAACGACAACTCTAACTAAACTATTTGGATGATGATTGGGGACCACTAGGTTATGGGTATGTTCCCTACTAGTGTCTCATGCACGAGAATGGATTTTTCTATGGTTACTCTACACCGAGGTACGAGGTACATAGGGCCCGAGACAACCTAGTGCTTAGGGGTGTTCCTGATTTTGATGGTCATAGAATTTGTGGTATTTACCCTTGTTGTGAGTTGTTTTTGGCAGTACATTACAGTAGCTCACATGTCTATTAAATGTGCTAACATTCTGAAATTCTCAGATTGAAAACTGTTTTCATTTGAAAGTTGCATTTCTTTGAATTTTAACACTGTTTCACCTTGTGTATTAAAATTGCTTGTTTTGTTCACATTGTATTGCATACTCTTTGGAATCAACTAGTGGTATCCTATTGGGCTTAGGCTCACACCCTACTTACACCCCTTGGGTGTAAGTAGACCTGCTCATGCATGACTCTGGTAAAGGGAAGGCTAAGGGTGATGGCGGTTCGGGATGTTAGTCCCCATCGTTGGGGCGGAGTTGCGGGGACGGCTTGCGGGTGATGATCGCCTTGTCGTGTGGTGTCCATGGGGATGTATTTATGTTGTCATTATTTTTTTTAGACCACTTTTAGTGTATTTAAACTTATGTATTCAAATCTGCTTTTGTTTAGAATTGTTTAGCATGAAAATTTCAGATTTTAATAATTGATTGTTTTTTTATGATTTATGCTGTCATACTCGGGTAAATCGTTCCCAAACCATTTTTGTTTGATACCCGGGCACTTGTGCCAGCCCGTGGGGATAGGGAATGCCCTTCGGGCCTTGCCACGGGCCAGGTTTGGTGCCGTTAATGGTGGCGACCAGATCCGGTTTGTGACATCACAACATTTTATATAAAACATATTTAATTCATATAATTCCTTGTTTTAATTAAAATAATAATACAAGAATTTATATATAGAGACCCGATATAGAACACTTGGGTGGGATCCTACTGAGCCTATTATCTCACACCTTGTGCCCTTCATCGACGGTGTATTGAACATTGTATTTCTTCAAATGTAGTGAAGGAAAAGTCACCACAGTGACAGGATGACGTTCATGTTAGGTGGTACTAGGTAGCTGGTGCTGAGATGGTGGGATGTCATCCACACCATCATACAGAGTAGTTGTTTGGTTTTGGTTCATGTATGTGAACATATTTTTGGAGCATTGACTAATCATTTGGTTGTTCATTTGTGATATATTTTTACTATTATGGAATATATATTAATTTATTCTTCCACTATTATTTTCATTCTTTGTATAAATATATTCAAAGTGTTTTATCAAGATGGGATAAATTATTCCCTATGTTGTGTAGTTTGATGCCTTCGTGTTTGTGGCTAGCCCATGGGGTTTGGTAATTCTTTTAGAGTGTGTAAAAAAACGGTTCGGGTACCAGGTTTGAGGGTTACATGGGTCTGTTTGTTACAACATTATATCAGAGGATATATATCCTCAATAGTCATTATCATGGGATGTATGTTAGATTAGTGATAGAAATTCTGAGACTTGAGTGGTATGTTGTGGTAAGTTCTTGGTCATATATTGTCATAACGAGACTCATGTTTCTATGTGATGTTGGGATGTGTGTCTCTAGTGTGGGGGATGGTTTTAAATATCATTTTCTTATTATGTTTTTTAAATATTGAATTGATAGTTGTTCTATTGTATTATTGTTCACATGATTCATTGTGAAGTAGTCTTCCACAGTGACTTCTTCCAAAAGTTCCTCAGGAGGGTTCATGTGATGCCCCTCAAGGGAACCCACTTATAGATCAGAATTTCATTAAGACTGCAGTATGAAAAGTTTTTTTTATTGATAAAGATTTTCTATAGGTTCATAACACAGTTTTTTCAGTGCAACTAGGAGTTTGAGGATAGAGATATATATCATGGGTGTTCTAGTGTGGGAAGAAACTATCCATTAAAGGAATTAATGAACCTCAAGAGGCCAAGGAATGGCTAGACACGATTTATCAAATATTAGAAATTTTATAAACACCTAATAATTTGATGGTTATATGTGGAACATTAAGAATCGAGGGTTCTGGTAAGAAATTGTGGGATTCAATGGTTCAGGCCGACATAAACATGGACTTATATTGGAAGGGATTCAGAACCATATTCTTTCAATAGTTTTTCTAAGATTCCATGATGCTGGAAAAGTATATTGATTTCTTCTCTTTATAATAGGGAAATCATTTTCTTCCAATATAAACCATAAATTTCATTAAGCTTTAACATTTTACCCTTTCATGGAGGGGAATGATCCGTTCAAGGCTCAAAAGTATCTGCAGGATTAGCGACTGAATATCAGATCGTATGTTTTAATGATTAAACATTATACCTATGCAGAGATGGTAGAAAAATCTATGATAGTGGAGATTTATATGGTATCAAGGTATCTTTTTTCCAACCCCTATCTTCCATCTAGTGGAAGCTTCAGTGGCATGCATGGGAAGAAAATGAAGTGGCTGAATAATCATAGAAGTGGTGGAGGTGGGCATCAATCACGAGACTCCTCTGCACTGTCCGTTGAATCTATAAATTTTCCTCAATCATTATATCAGTGCGGAAAGGGAGTAAACAAAATATGGTCTTGTCATATTTATATAAAAACTGACATAGTTTTTTATGTATTTGTCACTTACCATACTTTTTCAGGTTATTAATACGCCTCATTATGGTCAAGGATCATTGGCTCCATAGGATAATGAGGTGTATTTAGATAAATCAGTGTATATAAGAATCCAACCACTTTCCTCAGGAGTTATTCATTTTCATGTAGAAAATGATTGTATAGAGGAATTTGATATAGGTTCAGAAATATTGAGATGTATTATCCTTATCACATCTTTATTAGAAATTTCATTATTTGATATCGGTTCCTCCCACGCTTTTATATATGAATGTTTTTTTGATATTATTAAAAATGTAACTGAACATATATCCTTTAAAATAAAGTTAGCTACCCCTCTTGTAAGATTAAAGAGAAGGTGATTCAGATCCCTTATTCATTAACGAAATATAATATTGAGTTGCTTTAGGATTTTCTCATACTTAATCAAGATCTATTCGATGTCATCATCAGTATGGATTGTCTTTTCTCTCATAGAGCCGGGGTTTATTTTTATTATCATCATATTTCGTTTCTAACTACTAATGGGATCTCTTTTGTGTTTCAGTGAAAGTGGTACCCAAGGTCTGGTCATGTAAGACCTTCTCACATAGAGAATATGTGTTTGTTGTAGGGTTTTTCAATTGAGCCTGATGATTTTTCTCTATTTTTGATCTTCTCATTATTTTCTGGAGACATTCTTGATATTTTACCAGATAACATATCTAGTCTTCTCCTAGATATATAGGTACATTTTATTGTTTACCTAGTGCCATGTTTTAAACTAATATCAATACATTATTATCATATGGCACTGATAGAGTTAATGGAGCTCAATAATTTGATGGAAAACCTATTGGGAAAGGGGATCTTTTTTCCTATGGTTTTTCCTTAGGTATACCATGTGTGGTTTTCTATGAAAGATGATGGTTCTCTTCATTTTTTTGAAGACTATCAGAAGTTGAATAGGGTGATGGTTATGTAAATATATCCATTTCCTCTTGAAGATGATCTATTTAATTAGTTAATGGTAATGGAAGTTATTCTCAATGTTTTATCTTCAGTTGAGTTATCATCAACTCATAGTTCAGAAGTCTAATTTATAGAAGATAAATTTTAGAAGTAGCTATAGCCACTTTTAATATCTTTTATTTCCTTTTTTTGAATAACACACTTTGATTTTTTATGGATTTCATGAATAAGATATGTCATCAATATATAAAAACTTCTTTGGTAGTTTTTATGGATGAGATTTCAGTTCATTTGAAATATGAGTGTGGGCACGAGCACCATATATGTCTATTCTACAAGTTATGAGAAATCACTAATTTTATTAAAATATTTTGAATCTTATTTTCTATATTTAATAAGTGATGTTCTTATTTAACATGATTTATGAACACATATTTTTTGTTGATCCTAAGAGGGATAATGTTTTATGGCCTTGGAAGGAACCATAGAATGTCTTTGAGATACAAAGCTTCCTTTGTATTCCTAGATTCTACTGATGTTTTTCAAGGATATCTATAAGATGACATCACCTTTAACCACTAATACCAAGGAAGCGGTGAAATTAACAGGGAATGAAAATTTTTCAGTCCTATTTTGATGAACTGAAACAAATTCTGGCATCGACTCCTATTCGGATCTTACCAAATCTAGGTAATGGTTTCGTGGTGTTTTATGATGCTTCTGGTGTTATTTTGGGATGATTTCTTATGAAGGATAGTCATGTGGTAGATTATGGATCTGTTCATATTTGACCACATGAATGTAATTACCCACTCACGATTTATAGATTACTTCATTTTTTCATCCTCTTAAATGATAAAGGCACTATCTTTTTAGGGAGAAGTTCATGGTTTTTCCTGATCATAAAAGTATGAGATATATATTTTTTCAAAAAATATTTAATCACAGATAGAGATCATAGGTAGAATACCTTTATACATTCGATTCGATATCACCTACATGTTGGGAATGGGGAATTTCATTACAGATGATCAGAGCTGGAATGTACCATCATAGGCTATTCTAGATTTGAAGGAGGTATTGAAATTTATGGTGCTTTTCACTCAGTTGCACTTGGAATCTTATGAGGCTATTTCAGGCATGGTTATGACTAGTTTATAGTTATAATAATATCTCCCAAAATATATTTTGTAGAGTCCGTAGAAGGATGATGATTTTCAGATCACTCGATAAATCCATTATAGAGGGGAGATTGTTTCTAGCTATTCTCTTTCTACATATGGTATTCTACACTATGGGAAGTGTTTTGTTGTCCCAATGTTTGTTATATGTTTAGTCATTTTTGATTGTAACATCTCTCTATGGGATATTTATCCAGGCACTATGAAGATGTATTATGATATGAGGTGGTGATTCTGGTGGTTGGGTAT
Organism: Viscum album; assembly: GCA_963277665.1. NCBI lineage: Eukaryota > Viridiplantae > Streptophyta > Magnoliopsida > Santalales > Viscaceae > Viscum > Viscum album. The sequence goes on along the minus strand of OY728136.1, from coordinate 194,214,397 downwards.
CAAACATGACATCGTAGAGTTTGTGTCTCACTGTTACACCTCATAATGGATAAAGGTAGAGAACCTTAAACCTTATCATTTGATTAATATTTTTCTAGTTCCAATTTAGAAATGGGATGAGGTATCCATTTTATTTTTTTGTTTGATTACCATGGACTCCCCGAGGGAGTAATACTATTAGGGTTGTTGTTGATTGTTTTAAAAAGTATGCTCATTTCATTTCGATCAAATACACTACAAAAGATTAAAATTTGGGTTAGAAATATGTGAAATACATTTTGAGTTTACATGGGTGTACATACAGAGTTGGTTTAGATATGGATCCTTGGATTCCCTCAAGGTTATAGAGGAGTCTTCAAGAAGCTATGGGTACAAATGTCATGTTGGGAACAACATACCATCCACCCACAGATGATTAGATGGAGCATGTGATTCAGATCCTAGAGGATATTATACACTTATTTTTCATGGATTTTGGAGGATTATGGGTTATCCATATAGTACGGGTTGATTATTGTTATAATAATAGTTAACATTCATCAACTAGAATGGCCCAATTTGAGGCGTTGTATGTTCTCCCGTGTAGATATCCTCTTTGATGGGTGGTGGTGGGTGAAGTATCTTTAGTAGGACCAAGATTGGTTAAGGAAATGTCTGTGATGATAATGGATGAACAACAACATTTGTTCATATCCTAGATTTGATATAAATAATATATTGATTGGATACATTGAACTTTGGAGATATACATAGTTGAATCAGTTTTCATGAATGTTTCTCCTTGGTTGGGACACTGTAGACTTGGAAAAATATAAAATGTTTCTTAGAGATATGTTTTACTATTTTAGGTTACTATGTGGCATAGAAATATTGCTTATCAGTTAGCATTTTTAGTTTAGATAATAGTTATTCATAATGTTTTCCACATTCCACATCTTAGTAAGTACCACCCTAATCCAACTAACATAATTAGTTGGGAGGAAATTTATATTGAGCCAGATGTTCCTTTGTTGGAGACACCAATTGAGATCATTGAATCTCAAGTGAATTTCATACATGAGAAGTTGATTCCATTGGTCATAGTTCTATAGAAACAAAAAACAGATTCTCATGATACATAGGAAAAAAATTCATTAATGAGGGAGCAGTGGCCTCATCTTTTTCAAGATATAACATCTTCGACGTGATATTATAGGGATAGAATTTCATTATGGTGGGGAGTTTGTAACCTCTACTTACCGATCTATTAGATAAGATCTTGACCTCATCATGGTTTTCCTTTTTACTATTGTCAATAACGGAATGAGACTGGATTTGTATCATACCTATAATGTATAAGTAAAATATTTTTTTTACTTTAAACTTTAACCATTTTTCTTTTATAGGATGCATACGGATTTCACACCATGTTACGTGGTTACACACCATGTAACTGTTTATAGTTAAATTTCGTGAAAGGGGATTCATCCAGTAAAAGTTTACTCATTGTGAAGATTGGTTTCCCAATGTAAATTATTATAATAATAAAAATTACTCTTAGGCAATAGATTATTTTTCATTCTTGTTGACCATGGACTTCATACCATGTAACTATATTAAACATCATGAAATAGAAAATGTATTGTTTTTAAAATAAGATAATGGATTTTTGGCTTTGGTTCTTTTTTCCATGCCCTAAGCTCTCATCCTAGAGTTCTTCCTATACAATTTTGGGAGAATATTCTCCATGTAGATTGATCTATTCAATGTTTTATCATCATTGTGTTTGTGGGGAGTGATTTCGGGTAAGTTATCTTTCCTCCTATTTCTTTTCCACTGGTCATGATATCACCATTGGGTCTCATTTTCATATTGGTTGGGTTATGATGGTGTTTATTCTTAGATTCTTCATGATTTGTTTTGTGATCTCTCTTTAGAGGGATTTTCAATTTTCAGTCATCGGGTGGCGGGAATTAGTTATTGAGGATTTTAGTTTTATTCCTTCCTATAGAACCCTTTTGATTAGATTTTCATTAATTTTTTTATTTGGATTGGATTCTAAGGCCTTCATTGTCATATTTGGGTTTCTTTTATTGGTGGATCTCACCATGGAAGTGTGTAACCCGTATTTTGATGTGGGTCGTAACATCTCTAGACTATTATAATTAGCCTGATTTTTCCTTACATTTTAAATTGAATTATAAAAATTGTGTGACTGTTTTTGAGTATTGAATAGGGGTTTTAAAGGGAAACATTTTCTCTTATTTATTATAAATTAAAAAGATATGGGTAATTTTAAAATAGTAAAATTGATTAGTTAATATGATCACATTGGTTGCCTTGGGCACATAAGTGGAATGTTTATCTTCAGTCCATCAACCATGTTTTATAATTATTAAACGTTTTTCTCAATGATATTTCCACTATTTCCTAGGATCACTATTCTAGGGCATGGATATTGTCATTTTTGGGGAACATGATCAAGTTTTATTCCTCTTCTTCCTAGTTTTGTGTTCTAGGAACTGGATTTTGAACTAGATTTATCGAGGTACAAGTAGTCTTTTAGTCTGTCCTATAATGATCCTTGGTATATATTAATGTCATGTAAGTTCTATTTTGTATTGATTTTCTTTATTTGTTATTCTTAATATTCATGTTATACCTACTTCTATTTATAACTATAAAAATGAAAATGTTTACCATGATTTATATAAAAACTATTTAATAATTATCATTTCATGTTATATGTAGAATAATCATAAAGTAATTGTTATATAGAGACTTAATATGGAACACATGTATGGGATCCTAATGAGCCTATTATCTCAAACCCCGTGAAACTCCTCTGTGGTGTGTATAAATTTTTATGTCATCCAATGAAAATAAATGAAATGTTACATAATGAGGTACCAAGGTGCATTTAAATTGGTTTTGGGAGGCTGATAGTGATATAGTGGGAGTTCGTCCACCCCATCTCATGGTATATTTGTTTGGTTTTAGTCCATGCATTTGGAATTGTTTTCAGATCTTTTACAACTATTTAAATTGCTCATTTCGTGTATATTTTTCTTGTTATGGAATATATATTCTTTTAGTATTTATCTATAATTTTTGTTTTTTGTATACATATATTCCATTGTTTGATATGGTTGAGAGAAATTATTCCCTCTATTTTGTTTACCAATTCTTGGGTGCTTGTTCCTAGCATGTGGGGATTGGGAATTCCATTCAGATATGTAACAGAATGGGTCATGTTCTAGGATTTTGTGTTACCTGGGCCGGTGCGTTACAATATTTTCATGTAGATAAATGATAAATAAATTAAAAGAATCATAAAAACTAGTGGAATGGAAATCGGTGACACAATTATCTCTTATAGAATAGAAAAATGGAAAATCAAAAATAATTCCACTAAATAAAGAATTATATCATACATGGATGTTCCTAGACAAATAATGAATCATACGACATGGAAATGATGTCCAACTAATTCCCTTTCATTGTAAATTCCACATTGTCTTTTATTTTCACATAATAACTTGTATAATCCATTATCTTTTCTAGAATGTTTTAGTGGGAAATAATTTTAACTAGGTAGGATATTTTTCCATCCATTAAGACTTTCATGTCTACCCTTTACCTGTATGAGAAGATTGTATCATTCTAAAGTCTTGTAATCGATAATTTTTCAGGATCCTTCCTACATAGAGCATCTTCAAAATTATTTTATTTCTTATTATGGAAGTGGATTTAGTATTTATAATCCTCTGTTTTCCTTAATAATCTTCTCTTATGAATATTAACATCTTTATATTTGAGTATATACAAAATGTTCTTAGGAGTTGTTTATATCTCAACTTAACCTTATGTAGTTAAATCCATCCAATCATAAATGATATGATCCGAAAGAAAACTCAAGATCATGAATTAGAAAATAATTCTAATGAAAATTGTGTTTCTATTATATGTGAGGTATAAATATATCATTTTTCAATTGTACATAGCCTATGTATTTATTTCAAATATCATTTTATACCATAAAAATTTATTCACATGTGGGACATGTGAGTTCTCATGTACTGATATCATATTTTTTCAATTCCATGAATATATCTTCACATTGAATGGTCTATAAAAATATAACTCCCTTCCGAGTAATATTTCTACCATGTTTTTTAATCATGGTCACATCTAAATTGGTTTTTTTATAGAAGTGTCAATATATCTATATATCCATTTTTTGTGATAACATTATCTAATAATGATATTTTATCAATATAGAACTCACATTTGTTATACTTTTTATGTACATTCTTCATTCACAACGTTTTTATCATAGTACTCAAATTCTACCAATATTCAACCTCACATTTGGAGTATATAATAATACCATCTATAAATATTACAGAAAAATTATCAAGGTAATATTCAAAAACTATTATAATCAACTACATGAAGATTTATAGACAATTAGTGATTAAAATATAATCACTATGAACTCATATTGTTCATGTCTTATTCATTAGGCAGTCTTGGGATTATCATCCTTCTTTAACTTTAATTGGTGATATCCAACTCAAATGTCCAACATTGAAAATTAATAGGCCCCAAATAGCTAATCGAACAAGTCCTCACTCTGTGGTAGGTAATACATATTCCTTATCATGATCTTATTGAGTTAATTATAATCACAGTAATAGAACATTGACACATCATTCTCATTGATGAAGAGGAATGTGGAACCCCACATTAAAGTACTCGACCAAATAAAACCCCTATCTAGATATTCATATAATATCTTCCTCATTTTTCCTACAAAATCATGTACATTCATTTAGGATTATTAGATATGAAAAATTATACATATAATATTTATGCTGAGAATTAAACCTCTTAGTCATGAATATTTCCAAAAAATCATCTAGTGATACATCATTATAGTATCTCACTATAGGAATATCTTCAACCAATGATTCTCCCCTTTTTCTCCGTAATATGAAGAATATATATTTACCCAAATGGTAATAAAATCCAATAATGGGAAGAAAATTCAAGAGGATATTTATCATCTTCCTTACAGTTGTTATGAAATGCAGGATGAATCATGATATAGAGAGTGATTTACATATCCTATAATTTGACAATGGAATTATATACAGATAGAAATTTTATTCCGAATATACCGTAAAATTCCCTTAAATGAAGTGTGATAAGATTTTTAGGAGGTTTAGTCCAAAAACCTAGATTGGGGATAAGTTATGTACTTGGGATACATTAATAAATATGTCTTTTATTCTCATATACAACTTAACACATGTGTTTTGAGGTTATGGTTGAATATTTCTACTAAAAAGTCATGTCATGAAAAATGTATGAAACTATAATCCATTATTGTTTTCACTATTCAATCATGAACAACAAGCATAATTGTCACCACATTATTGTCAAAATTCACATTACCATTAGTGAGAGTGAACTCCTATCCTTTCACTATAGTAATGGGAGGGTTTTTTTCATTTATTATCTCTAAGAACCCTTAGATTAGAAGATTTTTTTAATATTGACTATATTTCTTATAGTTGAAAAGCATTACTATATTTTTGTGTTGATTGAATCCATTTTTCATATATCACATTAGTTGGATACTACACCCCCCTTCGAAATTGATTTTTTTGAGACCCATCATTTTTAATCATGAATCATCTATTAATTACCTTTAGATGGAATCAAGTACCATTCTTTCCTCAATTCGAACACATGCACAGTTTGTTTTTCTCTCATTCATAAGACTTATTTCTTCATCCTCTCATATTAAACTCATTTTTCAAATTTTATATCCAACACATATAAACAATGAATAGTATCTAATATTTATATTTACTATAAAGATATAATAAAAAATATCATCGTAGATATCCAAATTATTAATTTTCAAATATTTTTTGTATACATGGATTTATTCATTAAATATATGGTACACCTTTCTTTTAATGTCAATGAAAATGATGGTGAGATACCATGAAAGAATTTTAATGTTTTCCAAATAATTATTAATATTGTAATATTACATTTTATTTTTCCCAAGTCACTCCCTTTCTATTTTATGATGGATAATTTAGTATAAATTTTCATTGAAAAAAATATATTCTGGAATCCATCTCATTCCGTGGAATTGATTTCCTTATTATGAAACATGTTATTGATCACTGTACAACATCGATTATCTTCCTCCCATTAGATAAAAATAAATATGACTTTCCCTTTTTTAGATCATTAGAGGATTGAAAATATTTCAAAATAGAGATAACCCATTATTCCATAATGAGTTCATAAGATTATATGCTAAAAGTAGGAGTCGATTTTTGGATAAATGAATCAACAATTGGATTATATTTCATAAGAGAAGGTGGTCGGTCCACATAATTGTTTTTATTATTCATTGATTAATTCAGTGTACCTTTTACATCGATGATTTTATTAACTCAGACTACTATTTATTTAGGTATCTCAATAGGGAAATAATCGCATTTTCTATCAAATTGGTTGTTAGAATGATTACTTTTATTTCCTACCACTAAATAAAATAAAGGAAAATACTTATGAATGATAATAATTAAACTAAAAAAAAGATATAATGTAAAATATGATCATATATAAAAAAACATGTATATGATATATATATATTTATATGTATCCTAACATATCATACTATATGTATCAACCTAGGTTATCGAAGGTAATTTTTTAGCTATTTTTTCAAAACAAATAGTTTATTCAATGCCTTTATAATGCTTCATATAGAATTTTTTAATTTTTTGAAGAATATCCCCTAGGAGTTTTGAACAAAGTGTATATAAAATAAAAAATTATATACACTAGGTATATGTTCAGTCACTACCCATAAATCCATTTCACGGTTACTATACCTAGGTATATAATTGCTAGAGCCACATATACGTATAATTTCTAGAGAATGATATAATTGATTGGAAACCATTGTCTATGTACTTCACTAAATTTCAGTATATTTTTCATATACATGGAAATATTCCTCATGTTTTTAATAATCTAATATTATTATAATACCCAATAATAACTACGATTTATTCAGATAAAAAATATAGAAACCTAGGCCTCAGATTCATATTATTACAAATTTTTTAACATGAATATCGATAAAACAAAACCCACGAATCTAGATGTACATTGTATTTGGATGAATTGGTAAATAATACATCAATGTGATTCTAAATCATAACATATTTATTTTATTGTCAACTATTATATCATAAAACCCATTGAGGTCCTAAAAATACATTGGATAACCTAGGTAGTTCGTAAAAAATATGTGTGAGCTAAAAATCATTCTAATGGAATAAATATGATAAAGATGAATTGTATATGAATCAAATGACATATCATGAATTCATATGATGAAAGGTGTAATAGAGATCACATGGTTTGGTGAAATATATATGAAGGAGGTACTATATTATGGAATCAAAGGAATATTTCAAAAGTTTATATTTTTTAATAAGCATAAATTATGGGTAATTCCTAATACAACATCACATGGTGGATATAGTCCCATAAATGCTTTTGGTTACTGCCAATCCTATACATATTCTCTCTTGGAAAATATAAAACTCCCAATTCAATACAGTTATATCTAGGTACATCCATTATAACATGTACACGCATATGTTTTGTATCTATGAAAATCATATATAACTAAAAATCCTGAAAACCACATTCAATATAAATGGGTTATAAAATCTTGTCACATAACATAGTTATGCCATCCATTTTCATAATTACACATTAATTCCTGATTTATTACATAAGAACACACATATTACAACCTAGAATATCTAGATTATTATTTCCTTTTTTTAATTAGGAAGATTACTTTATAACATAAAAAATGTTGTACATTAAAATTAATGAAAACGTCATTAATATGCCCATAATATTGTATCATAATTAATACTTTATGGGATAACTATCGAAGATACATAAGAAAGTGGTGAGATATAAAGTATAAAAAGTGAATTAAAATGGAATTAAAATTTTAAAGTATTTCATGTTATATAATAGATATTTAAATGGTGAAAAAATGGGGTTAAAATCTTTAAAATGAAAAAACATGCATGATCTAGCCTGATAACATAAATGCAACATGGGAAATTGGAAGTAACATTAAACATTACATCGTAAACATATATCAAGGTCAACTACCAAGACATCATAAAATGATTTAGAATATATTGGGATGGATTAGGTTCACTCCTTAATCCCATAAATGATTTATCATGAGACTAAAAAATTTCCCAATACATTAGTGCACTATATAGTTTTGGGAGCACCTGTCGATTTTTTATCACGTACATGCATAATTTTACCTCATAGATCATATCACATAAGGATTTATTTCAAAAAAAAATTAGCCTCATTGATTAAGGAGTGTAGGGTACATGAATATATTTTGAATTTTAATGAAGGATGGGTACATCTAGGTCAATACCCTTAAGTGGAATTGGTGGTGGATATTCCTAAGACAATTGTTTTCGAAGAAACATTACAGTGATTTTATTGGTAGAGTAACGAAAGTAATTTTGGATTCATAATATGGTTTAATGAGAGATAAATGGGTATCTAAATATTTTTAAATAACATTTAATGTAATATATATGTGTAAAAACATATCCCTATATTATTAATTGAGAGTAAAGGTTATAAAATAAAAATATTCTTGAATAAATAAGAGAAGGAAAGGATCCCTCACCTTGAGAGGGTAATTATAAAAGATTGTAAGGATATTATTGAGAGTTTTGGGGACCTTGTGAGGGCTATACAATGGGTAGGTATGTGTTCGGAGATAATAAATAAATTTAGTGGATATTTAGGGGATCTTGGGTGGGTATTTATTTGAAAAGATACTTGAGTTCTTTATTATTTCTCAAAAATAGGTTCCAGATAGTATATAATGAAGTAATTAAAAGCACAAATGTAGAAACCCAAGCTTGACGTACATGGAAAATACATTACATGTTTAGAATAATTAATATATAAAAAATAGACAGCTAAGGACCGCAATAGTTTATTGTCTTTGGAAACTCGGAACCCAATCAACTAATCATGGTGAAAGATTTTCAACATCTCCCAGAAAGATCTTTACCTTTTGTTTTCTATCCAAAATATTTCATTATATACAGGGGAAAAGAAAACATAAAAAGGGTGAGCTCAAATTCTCTGTAAGGGTATGCATGGAGAAAATAAAACGAACCATATATGTTTGAACATAAAAACATGAACATAATGTTTAAACATCAAAATCATGAGCAATGACAATAAACATTTTTAGTTAGTAAGGCATAGATCATAAGGGAGCATTAATAACGATCAAATATCCTGGGAATAAAACATGTAATTTTGGAATCCATTAACCACATGTTATGATTTCCATAGTAACCAAGGCATTGTATCCAATACCATCCTAGTGGACAAAGTATTTTACTGAACCGGGTTTACTTTCCATTCTAGCCCTGTATTACAGAACTAGAATCACGTGTCGTTCCAACCAAGACTATATCATTAGATATAAATCTTTACCCAATGAATTTGAGGGATATATAGGTCCCACCCATCTCATAATTAAATCATTCTTACTTTTTCCACAAAAATAAACATAAATCATTCATTGAAACCCAAAGAATAAATTGGGTTTCATAAACATCATCCCATCATAGCGTAATCCATATAAAAAATGGATAAACTTTCATCATAATAAGAATAAAACCATGTAAATAATAGATACATTATACTTGAAACATAATCATACTAAATAATTTCATCTTAGATGGAAAATTGTTTTGACAAAACACTTGAAATGAATTCTTGAGGATAATATCCTTTCTTCTTAAAAATCATTTTCTTTTCACAAAATATAATTAAACTTTAAAAGAAAAGGATTTTTTTTGAAAATAATCATGAAATATTGTAGAGGAAGCTTCATGAAAATTAGGCATTATGAAACTATAAAAACCCATTCATGCCGTATAAGATAAAAAAACAGTCTCCTCTTACTTTTGCTGGAAAACTAAAAAACTTCCTTGTATGGTAAACAAAAGAAAGATTCCATCTTTAACCCAATGTAAAAGTCAAAGTGGTGTAAAAATCACATTAAAAATACATGTAAGAATATTAAAAACTTTATAAAAAACTTATTAATGGACATGGATGAAAAATATAACCCCAGTAAATACTTACGTATAAGCAATCTCAGATAAAAATGAGATTTCCAAATTATCCCTTACCATATATCCAATTTCTTCCATACATGTCCGAGAATCCTTTATAGTGGGTTTAAACAAATTATTATCTTTTAAAATGACCATAATAATATTTATGAAATCATATATGATTCAGTTATGAGTTTATATTACCCGTTCTTTTGTCAATTTCATGTTAAAGCAGCATTTTGGGTAAAATCGTTTCATTTATCGTACGTGTTTGGACTTGTTATTATTGATGTTATTATTTCATATATCATGATTTACTTACTTAAATAATCTAAAAATGATTTATAAATCATATATATTCAGTATATATATATAATATAGATAAATAAAATGTAACACGTCGTTCATGGAGACGGTAGGTCGTACGTACGCATGAACGTTGTTTTTCATTCCTTATTGACTTGAATGCAAGTAAGTAGATGAAATATATATATATATATAAAGTAGCATTATTATTTCATATATATAATTATTATTCATTATATATACTTTATAATCATTCTTGAATGGTTAACCTGGATAATGAATCTAATCGCGTCGTGGAGATAGTAATCTGTACGTACGCACAAGCGATGATATTGTTCCCATAATTGTTGAATGGAATTATAGTGGATGATATAATATCTTCAAATCAGTATGATGTGATAATAACCATATATAGTTATTATTTACACCATTATACACATCCAAGTAAGGTGGTGGTGGAAAACAGATTACACCACGTTGTGGAGACGGTATTCTTTACGTACGCACACGCGATGATTTTGTTTTCTATAGGATGGATAGAAGGAGAAATAGGGTTGTTTAATATTTATAATAAAATATCATTATATTATTTATAATAATGTTATTACATTATAATTATACAACTAAATAAGACCAAGTAGAAGAATAAAGAAACTTGAAATAATCGGTAGAAGAGATTACATCATCTTCGACATGCCTCCTCCTAACCGCTTCTTAGGGCCCTAAAGTTGGTCTTTGAAGAAGAAAAAGACCTCTATTATATTTATAGGTATATTGAGAAGGGAATTGGTAGGGTTTGGCCGATCATGAATCCTCAAAATGGTTTGAGAAGGAGAGGGAGGAGGTGCCCATTTATAAGGGATGAGAGGGGCACTTTTGGAAACCTCTAAAATTTTAATTTTTAATAAATTCAAACCCCACATAAAAACCTTCAAAAATAAATTAAATCCAAATATTATATGAGATAGGGTTGTAATACCATCTTCCAATAATATTTATACATGTTGGGAAATTATTTTAAACCCTGTCAACTTGTTTTATCCGTATTTAATCTATTTAATCTTATTTGTGGTAAAAATATTCTAAATTTTAAGTTGTTATAAATAATTACTTATGTATTTTGAATTATCCATAATTGGAGTTGTTATAAAATTTTAGACCATATAAATTCCAATTTATTATTTATAATTTTTTTGGTATTTTTAAAGAATTTTATAATATGTTTTTTATATAATAACAATAGTTTCAATTTTGACGCTATTCATTTAGTTGAATTTAAATAAAATCAAAAAACAGGATATATTCAAACCAAAATGTTTAATACATTACTAACCTGTCTTATTAATCTATAAATTTTTTGGATAACATTAATTAGTTCATATAATATTTATTTTAATATTTATAAAAGCATTCATTTGATATTTCTTTTAATAAAACAATTACGACACATTTTTTGTATAATCGTTTTATATACATATTAGTTTCATAAAAATAAATAAAATAATATTATTAAGAAAAATCTAGTATCTGTAATAATAATTATTTTAGTGGAATTTATCTTCTAAAACACCCAACTTTTAAAATTTTATCTTTATTAAAGTATGAAGGTGACAACTTTGACATCATTTAAAATAAAAAAATTTAAATGTCCTAATATGGTTTATAAGGCTCCAAATGGTCCAGAATTCGATCCTTGGATGATTACGGTATAGATATACCCTTCCAATAACGTTTTTTTATGTTTCTTGTCCTTCTGAAAGGTATTATTATTTTAATAAAAACTATATTATTGATTTTGCATTAAATAAATAATTTCTGAATCATTAATATATAAGCTATTAAGGTGAATAATATCACTTAAAAATTACGAATAAATTACCATAACAAATATAAACATTTTATAATTCAAATGAATATTTATCTTCGAATTTATATTCTTTATAATTGTATATTCAAAATACTTTATTTCATAAATTTTCAGTGAGACATATTTCACTTTCTTAAAAATAAAATAAATTAAAGGTCTTAATCACATCCTAATGGGTTCCAATGGATTCCATTTCGACCCAAATATGCCTTAGGAAGAAATATAATCATCCAATTATATTAATATAAGTGATAGTGTAATTTTATAATACTATATTTACCCTTAATTACACAATTTATCTTTAATTATGGTAAATAAAATTTACAGTACTTACTATTCATAGTGCCCAAAAATAAAAAGTAGCCTATTAACATAATTTGAACATATTGATTCCAAATATGGAATCCATTTTTTAAAATTCAAATTACATAAGTTTTAGAAAATTAATTTAAAATTAATCCCATTGTTAAGAAAACATGTTTTAAAAGTTAAAACATTGCAAAAGATTGTAATGATTTTACCTATGAATTTGTTGTAAAATAAATGATAATGATATACAATATATTAAACGTTAAAAATATATTCTATTTATACTTTAAAACCATTAAATATCATAATTTAACCATATAAATTATCTCTACGAAAAAAGTTGTCTTTAATTAAAATTTAACATATTTTTACTATTCATCAAAATAAGAAACTTATTAGAAAAATATTAAAAATTAATCCAAAGTAAATTTTTATATCCTAATTACAAATAATAATTTTATTTTTCCAAATTGTACTTATAAACATTTCAAAAACCAGATTTAATGTGGGTGTGCCATCAAAAGGCGGAAAAACAACATTTTTTAAAAAATATTTATTTTACTGGAAAAAATTATTTTGTTCTCATACTGTGTCCTAGAAAACGTGTAAGATAAATAAAAATGTTATAAAATTCAAAATTTAGTTAATAATATTTATAACGTCTAGTTCATCATTATATTATAATAATATGTTGATGATTTGTGAAACTCGATATTGCGTACTACACATGCTATCAAGGAAGGTTGTAATTACGTGTAATGAAAGAGAAGTCAGGGCTGCGTGTAGTGGAATCTCCCTTTGGTGTTGCATATAACATACTCAAAACTTATTTTATTTATACATTACACAAAATCTATACATAATGTTGCATATAATAATTTCTACAAAACTAACTTGAAATTGTGTGTAACACGGGCCAAGAATAGTGTTGCATATAGTTCAAGATAATATGGTGTTGGATATACTACAAGCTAATCTGGGTGTAATTTATAATAGAAGACATCAAATAAATTAAAAGGAATGTATCTCATAAAATCTCGGGGTGTTACATTCTACCCCCCTTAAAATTAATTTCGCCCTCGAAATTCATCGGGGTTATAAATTGTTTACTACTTGAAAGATTCATTCATAAAAACCCACGTCGTAAAATAGAATACTTAAACATAATCGTAAAAAGTGAAGTATAAAAGGTAACAGTTTCCAAAATTAACTCATCATTGGGTTTCTACATAAGAGAACATAGGTGAAAATATGGATATAGAATAGAAATCTGACCATCAAGTTCTAATGGAGATTGGTAGAGAACATGGCTATAAAAAATCCAACAATCACAAAGCCATAAATTTGTGACGGTCTAAGGTACCATCTGATTAATCAGATATGAGAGTAATAGGACAACATTTTTGGTTTTCAATATCATTTCCCTAATGTTGAATAATTTTTTAATTAAAAGAAATACTTACTTGATTTTGGTACAATATCACTGTTTATCGTGCCTTGAACAATTTCCACTTTATTTCTTAAAGAAATGAAGTTGAATTTGTCTTCCATGAAGTGTTAGCGGATCATGTGATAGAATGATAAGTCATTCAATCTGTCTCAAAAAAAGGTTAAAAAAAGTTATTAAATATACATAAGTCCATATATGGTGAGATTAATCATATATGGTTCCTAAAATAGACTTATACTTCATATATCATACCACATTATAAATTAAAACTAATTTCTACAAACAAGGGAATTTTTTTGTTGGCAGGTGGTAGGCGATAAAGGCATGTCACACTTCGGTTGTGGGTTCCATTTCCACATCCTTGTCCGATGTGATGGGTTGTTACCCATCCTATGGGTTTTCCTTTTACTAAAACTATACTATTATAACATTTAATATATAATATCAAAATTTTCTATCCTTAAACAATATTTTAAGATGTCTAACTTCATCCATTCCAACCTTTAGGCTTATCCGAAATACTTTTGTCCAATATCATAGTATAAAGAAAATGATGTGAATACATTAATCATTTATTCTCTTTAAAAATGAATACCCATTGAACATTAGTGAAAACATGAATGCTTTCAAAAGTTAACTCTTTCCACATACCAAAACTCCAAAAATTCTATATACTCAAACCATGATATCACATTGTCCTTATATGAGTCTTGAGATCATTAATACTATCAATCATATTATTTTATTTTTATCCATTAATTATGTTCATATCATCTTCTCTCCAAAAATATATGAATAACCATTCATGGTTACCGGTACCATTCAATATATACATTCAAATAAATAAGGAAAAAATTAGTGTAACAGTCCTTATGTGTGTCATTATTCCAAAGTTCCGTTAATGTACCTATATAACATAACTCTTGAATAAACATACAATCATTCCACTACCTTCCTAAACCATTGACTTAGATGTGTCTTTATTCCAATGTGCCATTAATGTACCTATACAACATAACTCTTGAATAAACATACTATCATTCCACTACCTTCCCAAACCATTGACCAAGCTTCAAAAATTCTTTCATCTCACATATCATTTGTAGTCTCTTTATCATCATCAACATAAATACTACCCATAAGACCATGCTGATTCTCTTCATGAGACATTCCCTTAGGGAATTGGTTTTTCATAATGCCCATACATTCTACATTTAATACATTTAACCGTTGTTGATGTCTTAGCCATACCATTATCCTTGTACATGGTGTTCACTGAACCTTTTCCATTGAAATTACTGGAATTGTGTCCTTCTTTTCCACCCCAAAAGCATCTTCTAGTTCCTTTGAAACATTCTATCTGATGCCTCTTACCACATGATTTACATGATGTAAATTGAACTTTATTTCCTCTATGATCATCATGAAACTCCATCTTTCTCTTGTTAATTAAGTCAAGAAATATACCAAAGTTGAGATTTATGATCATATTATTAGATTGCTGATTAAGCATAATAAATATGATTGGAGTTCCAAATCCTATTTCATTTGGTTACTCTTGAAGAATATCATTCTATTGTCCATCATATCCTCCATTATCTTATATCTTCGAATTTCCATCCTTTTTCTTAGGTCCAAAAAGAATATTGTGAGTGGAAAAATTCATACTTGGAAAAAAACATAATCAAGGGGAGTAATTTCAATCTCTAACATCTTAGGTTTAATCCTAGGTTATTTATGATCATTATCGTAATTCAGGGACTATAGCCTATACTTATACTTATCATTAGGGACATCCCTATAGAAACCATTGAAATATCACTAGGGATTTCATTAAAGTTTTCACATCCTAGATTCCAAAGGATAACTAAACCTTCCAGCTGTTACCAACTGTAGAAAACCAAGATTGACGTAAATGGACATTACATTACTTTTGAGTAATACTTAATACAAAAAAAAAACAGACACCCAAGGACCGTAATAGTTTAGTATCCTTGGAAACTCGAAACTGAATCTTCTAATCATTGTGAAGGATCTTTAACATCTCCCATACAGATTTTTCCGTTTAGTTTTCTTACCTAAATATTTCTTTATATCATAGGGAAAAGAAAACATAAAAAGGCTGAGCTCAAATTTCCAGTAAGGGTAAGCATGGAGAAAATTAAACAAACCATATATGTTTTAACTTACAAACAAGAACATAATGTTTAAACATCAAAATATTCAGCAATGAAATAAAACATTTTTAGTACGTAAGGAATAGAACACAAGGGAACATTAACCATAATCAAATATCTTGTGATTAAAGAATGTAATTGTGGCATCCATGAAGAACATTTTATGATTTCCGTAGTAGCCAAGGCATTGTTTCGAACACCCTCATAGTGGAAAAAGTATTTTACTGAACCGGGTTTACTTGCCATTCTAGCCCTGTATTAATGAACCAGATTAAACTGTCATTCCAGCTATGTATATCTCATGAGATATAAATATTTACCCAATTAATTGAAGGGAGATATAGGTCCCACCCATCTTATAATGAAATCATTCTTACATTGTTTAACTAAAATAAACATAAATCATTCATCATAACCCAAAGAATAAAATAGGATTCATAAAAATCATCCCATCATAACATAATACATATAAAACAAATGGATATTATTTCATCATAAGATTAATAAAACAATGTAAATAAAAGAGAACATTATACATGAAACATAATCATACTAAATAATGTCATATTAGATGGAAAGTAGTTCTGAAAAAACACTAGAAAATAATTATTGAGGAAAATATCCTTTCTTCTTCAAAATCATTTTATTTTCACAAAATGCAATTAAATTTTAAAAGAAAAGTATTTTGTTGAAAATAATAATGAAATACTGTAGATTAATTTTCAGCAAAATTTGGCATTATGAAACTGTAAATACCCAATCAGTCCATATATGTTAAAAAACATTCCCCTCGTTCTTTTGCCGGAAAAGTCAAAAAGTTCCTCACATGGTAAATAAAAGAAAGATTCCCTCCATAACACAATGTGAAAGTAAAATAGGGGTAAACATGATTTTAAACATACATGGAAGAATATTAAACACTTTATGAAAAACATTTTAATGGAAATGGATGAAAAATATAACCCCAGTAAATACTTATGTATAAGGAATCTCAGATAAAAATGAGATTTGCAAAATTATCCTTTACCTTATGTCCAATTTCTTCAGAACATGTCTGATACTTCTGTGTAGTGGGTTTAAACATATTATTAACTTTTAAAAAACCATAATAATATTTATGATATCATATATGATTCACTTATGACTTTATATTACCCGTTCTTTTGTCAATTTCATGTTAAAGCAGTGTTTTGGGTAAAATCGTTTCATTTATTGTACGTGTTTGGACTTGTTGTTCTTGGTATTATTATTTATTATATCATGTTTTACTTACTTCCAGAATGTAAAACATTATTTATATATCATATATATTCAGTATATATATATATAATAGATAGATAAATAAAATGAAACACACCGTTCATGGAGTGTGTAGGATGTACGTATGCATGGACGCTCTTTTTATTTGCTTATTGACATGAATGGAAGTAAGTAGATGAAATATATATATATATATATAAACATAAATATAGTAGCTTTTTCATTTCATGTATATCATTATTATAAATTATATATACTTTATAATCTTTCTTGAATGGTTAACATGGTGAATGAATCCCATCGCGTCATGGAGACGGTAATCCGTACGTACGCATGAGCGATGATATCATTCCCATAATTATTTAATGGAATTGGAGTGGATGATATAATATCTCAGAATAGTTATGATGGAATAATAACCATAAATATTTATTCCTTGCACCATTATACCCATCCAAGTAAGGTGGTGGTTGAAAAATAGATTACACCACGGTATAGAGACTGTATTCTGTACTTACGCACGCGCAGTGACTTCATTTTCCATAGGATGAATAGAAGGTAAAATGGGGTTGTTTCATATTTATAATAACATATGATTATATTATTTATACTAATGTTATTACATTATAATGAACCAACTAAGGAAGAGGATGTTGAAGAATAAAGAAACTTGAAAGAATCTGTAGAAGAAATTACCTCTTCTTTGACACGCCTCCTCTTAAGGCACTAAAGATGGTCTTTGAAGAAGACCATGACATCTAGTATGTTTATAAGGAAGTGGAGAAAAGAAATGGGCAGGTTTTGGCCCAGCTTTAAGGCTCAAAATTGTGTGAGAAGGGGAGGGAGGAGGTGCCCTTTTATAAAGGAGGAGATGGGCACTTTTGGAAACCTCTAAAATATTAATATATTAAAAATTCAAACTCCACATAAAAACATCCAAAAATGAGTCAAATACAATTATTATACGATATAAAGTTGTAATCTCAACAACAAAAATAATTTAGACATGTTTAGAAATTATTTAAAACCTTATCAACTTGATTTATCCTTATTTAATCTATTTAATTTTATTTGTGGTATTAATATTCTAAAATTTAAATTGTTATATATAATTACTTATTTGTTGTAAACTGTCCATAATTTGATAATTTATGAAATTTTAGACCATATATATTTCAATTTATAATTATTAAATATTTTTGTGATTTTTAAACAATTTTATATTATGTTATTTTTATAAAATAACAATAGTGTCAATTTTGGCACTATTCAGTTATTTGATTTTAAATAAAATCCACATAAAGTATATATTCTAAGAAAATGTTAAATAAATTACTAACCTATCATATTCATCTATAAAATTTGTTTATTACAATAATTAGTTCATATAATATTTATTTTAATATTTATAAAACCATTTATTTGATATTTCTATTAATAAAAAATTTACTACCTCATCTTTGTATAATCATTTAATATACATATTAGATGCATAAAAATTAAAAATAAAATAATATGATCAAGATAAATATAGAAGTTTTCACAAGAATTATTTTAGTTGAATATATCTTCTAAAACACCCATATTTTAAAATTTCATCTTTATTAAAGTATGTAGGTGACAACTTTGACATCATTTAAAATTAAATAATATTAATGTCCTAATCAATTTTATAAGGCCCCAAATAGTCCCAAATTCTACCATTGGATCATTAAGGTATATATATACTCTACCAATATGGTTTGGTCAAGTTTATAGTCCTTATGATGGGTATTTTTATTTTAATAAAAACTATATTATTGATTTTTCACTAAATTAATAATTTCTCTGTCATTAATGTATAAGATATTAAGGTAATTAAATATCACATAAAATTTGCAAATAAATTACCATAACAAAGAAAAAAAATTTATAGTTAAAATTAGTATTTATAATTGAATTTATATTCTGTATAACCTTATATTAAAAATTCATTAATTATTAATGTTTGAGTGAGACATATTTCACTTTCATTAAAATAAAATAAATTAAAGGTCTTCATCAGATCCAAATGGGTTATAATGGATTCCATTTCGACCCAAATAATCCTTAGAATAAAATATAATCATCCAATTATATTAATACAAGTGTTATGGTAATTTTATAATATTATATTTACCCTTAATTACTCGATTTACCTTTAACTATGGAAAATAAAATTTACCGTACTTACTATTCATAGTGCCCAAAAACAAAAGGTATCCTATTAACATAATTTTTACCAACTGATTCCAAATATAGAATCCATATTTCCAAATTAAAATCACAGAAGTTGAGGAAATTAATTTAAATTTAATCCCATTGTCCAGAAAATATGTTTTAAAAGTTAAAACATTGCAAAAAATTGAAATGCTTTTACCTATGAATTAAATGTAAAATAAATTGTAATGACATAAATTATATTAAATGGTAAAAATTTATTCTATTTATAATTTAAAACCATTCAGTATTATAATTTATCCATACGAATTCTCTTGATAAAAAAAGATTTTTTTAATTAAAATTTAGTGTATTTTTACTATTCATCAAAATAAGAAACCTATTTGGAAAATATCAAAAATTTATCCAAAGTAAATTTTTATATCATGATTCAAAAGAAGAATTTTATTTGGTCAAATTTAACTTATAAACATGTCAAAACTAGATTTAACGTGGGTGCGCCATCAAAACATAGCAAAACTACATTTTTAAATAAAAAATGATTTTACCCGAAAATTTTATTCTATTCTCATACTGTGTTCTAGAAAATGTGTAAGATGAATAATAATGTTATAAAATTCAAAATTTAGTTAATACTATTCATAAAGGATAGTTCATAATAATCTTATTATAATATATCTTTGTTTAGGAAAATCCGATATTGCGTACTACACTCGCTATCGAGGAAGGTCACGATTGCGGGTAATGCAAGCCAAGACAGGGCTGAATGTAGTAGAATATACCTTTGTTGTTACGTATAACATACTCAAAACTTATTTCATTTATAAATTTAAAAAAACCTATACATAATGTTTTATAGAATAATTTATAGAAAACGAACTTGAAATTATGTGTAACACGACTCAAGAATAGTGTTGTGTATACTGCAAGCTAATACAGTGTTTCTTATAGTACAAGATAATCTTGGTGTAATGTATAATATAAGACATCAATGAAATTAGAAATAATATATCTCATAAAATCTCGGGGTGTTACAACAAACCTTCACATCGGTTTTCCCAGGGTTTTTGCAAATGAGTAGTGTCTTCCATTATTTTATAATACCAATGACTAATCTCATTATAAAATTATTATTTATAATTTCTAACTGAGTCATGTTTATAAAGAAATATTTTTAAAACATTAAAATAAAATATTGGTTTTGGAGTATTAATAAAGGCATTATAAGATTGATAAAATAACCTAAAATTCACATTATATTAAAGGAAAAATATATTTAGTCATGGATTCCATTAAAATAATTTTTTACATCAATTTTGGATCATTGTGATGTCACAATACATAGATTATATTTATACCTTATTTAACATTTTACCAAAACATTTAATGCCACAAAATAATATGAAAAAAATAACAATTCAATGATTTTCATATAATGATTCCAAAAATATTATTTATTTTATCTAAATAATTTTATAAATATTTGAATTCTAAATTATCCAATAAGTATCTATATTTATTGATTAATGTTGTTTTTTTGATAATTTTTTAAACCCTTATAAAACATATTATTTACATCACAAAATTATATTATCAACTATAATTTTTAAATAATATATAATAATATTATTCAATAAAAAAATTTATATTTAATGATTTCATTAATTTATCAAAAGTAATAACATAATAGAAATTACATATTACCAAAAATACAATTTTCTTTTCTTGAATCAATATCAATATCATTTATAAAGAAACAATAATAAGAAATAAATATAACCATTATTATATTAAATATAAAATGTATAAATTAATATTATTATGGTCTTGAACATTATCTCATTATTACACAATTAAACTCTCTAATGTTATGGTTCACCGTTGTGATATTTTCATGGGGTGGATCGACATACATTGTTTCAGTTAGTATCAAAAAGATCGTGAACTACTCCATTAAATGATTTCAATTGTGCTTTATTTGTTGTATCTCGACAAGGTCTTGGATAAAGTAAAATTTCTAGTGATGATATCGCCCATGGAATATTTGATAAATTGGATTTATAGGGAATGATCATGCTGGTTTATATCATTGCCTCTTTATTCTATTTCAATTGGATTTATCATTACCCTACATTTATACAAATCATATGATCACCATAAAACAACTATATTCTCAATGTTCATGATGCATGATAATATTTTAAATCAATTTGAATATAATAAAACCAAGGAAGTGGAATTTATTTATATAAATATAATATGTGAGTTAGTACAACCACAAAGACTGTTATATTTATACATTTTCTGGTCATCACATTGTTTCTTCCTTCAAAAATTTCACCCTATAAATTTCCATTTCCCATAGAATAGTAGATAGGGGTAATTGTTTTTCATTAGATTCTCCATTTCCCTAGTCAATTCATGAAACTTGTGGTTTCTCTATAGCACTTTGAACTAGTATACAGTCTTAGATCATAAAACGTTTTTTCACCGAGAAAATATTTTCATCGACTTCTATTCATATAAAAGGACAATATCAAATGGTACCACCTCTTGATTTATTACATATAAGGGGTATAGTATGTAATTACTAAAAAGGGATAAATTATACACATCAATTAATTGATACATGTTTGGTGGTAGTTCTAGTTGATAAGAAACAACTCTAATGTGATACAAGATCTTAGAAGGGAAAACATATCTTGGACTAAGATTTCCCTTATTCCCAATTCTCGTAACATTCATCCATATCGATATATAGAAGAATTAGTTATCGGAGTTCTCAAAATATATGTGTCATTGATGATTATCTTCATAGATATCCTATAAAATTTGAGAATTATTGATATAAAGATGAATTATCTATTCCTTTTCCAATATATCCTAAACAATTTCATGACCCAGTAGTTTTCATTCACCGACATCATCTGAACATGCATGTCTTCTGCACCACGTCAATTAAAGGTCTTCATATAGTTCCATAATGATGTTTGAGAGAAAACTATTATTGTATAATATCTCAGTCAAAGGAATATAATGATCCCATCCTACTTTAAATTCTATTAATCATGCTCTAAACATTTACTCAAGTGTCTAGATAGTTTTCTCAAAGTGGCAATTAGTTTTATGGTGAAATCTTATGATTACGTTCAACGATGAATTTAGAGAATATTGGATACTCTTCCAAAACATAAAGGTATATCCAATTCTCAATCAGATGCAGTCGATAGTGGTGTTCCATGTAATCTCATCACTTCTATATTTCATATCCTTTCATCTTGACAAGGTGAGAATTCATCCCCAAATGCAATTCATTGAGATGCCTTTGTAAGACAATCCACCCAAACCAATATAGCATTATTTCTTCTTGATGTCTTCAGAAGTCTAGTAACCATGTCTAAGGTTGTATTTTCTCATTTTCATAAAGTTATGTGTAATGTTACCATCACCCCCATATATTTTTTATATTCATACTCCACTTTATGAAATAAAATACACCGTGTTGTATATTCCATGATCTCTATTTTCATATTGTCCCACCAATAGTGCTATTAATGATCTCAATACATCATTCTGCTCCCTGGGTGGATACAGAAGGTCGATCTATGTGAATCCTCCAACAAACTCTATATGTAACTCAAAATTTTATTATAAACTTATTCATGAGATGTATAACCCCAAAAATTTACATTTAATTCCTTTTAGAATATTTTTAATTTAATTGATAATTTTCAATCCACACAACACCAGGTATAGAAAAAACACTGCTTAATCATTATCTTCATGGAAAATTAATTTTAAAACATTTAGAGAATTAATATATTAAATTTATATTTTATATATCAAATCAAATATTTTTACACTAATCCAATAAATTTTAAAGGAATAAGGTATGAAAATACAGGATTTTACACATAAAACCCAATACTTTTATAGAATAATTTTTCCCTCTTTTTAAAGGAAACCCATTTTAAATCTATATTTTAGAATATTGATAAATTTTATTTGTAAAAATAAACTTCATTATTGAATTTTTAACTTCAAAAAAATTAATGTGAATTTTTTTCATTTTTATGTGAAGTTTTATTTCTGTATTAATATTAAAAAATACTGAATTTTAATTGAAAATTTGTTCTTTCTATAATATTTTATAAGGATATATTAAATTTGAAATTAAATTTAATGCAATGTTAGATCAATTATAAATATATTAATCCATTTTTAGGTCATTTTATTCTATTTAATATTGAAATTGGATATGAACACATCTTAATCTTTTGAGCATTTTTAATTTAAAACACGCTTTTTAGTCCCGTATGCGGGATTAATATTAAATTAAATTCTAAAAAAAATTATTCTATTTTGGAAAAACGTATTACATATTTTAAATATTAATCTTTTATAATGTATTATAATTTCAAATTAATTTTTATTGAAAATATTTGTGAAACTAGTTAAAATTTATTACAACTATTAAGAAATATATTAGCTTAACAACGGACAAAATCTTAATCATAAGTTCCCAAATGACCTAGAAACATGTCCAAAATCCATATTATATCCAAATCTCAACCATATACTAAATTTTATATATTTTTCAAAAAATGTTACCATCATACATGAAAAAATATGTCTAGAATTACCTTTTAAAAAAATAATCTGAATGTCCTTCCTCCAACAATATAAAAAGAAACTCCCCTTCCAAACCATTCACACCTCTCAAGACCTTTGGCTCACCCAAAATCTACAAAAATAATCTACCAAAATCCATACACTCTTTTTAGTATCCTCACTTTGGGATAAAATCCTTCTAAGGAATTATTTTGGTATAAACCAAAAGTAGTTACCCAAATAAGATGTTACACTCTTCAAAGATATCTTTCGATTCATTTACTTCATAACCCCTTCAATTATTTTTATGTAATGTTATTATAATACATCAGTATAATGATTATATTTATATATTTCTGTTCTAATATTTCATCGTACACTTCCACACACAGCAATTAAATGGGTTTTTCAATCATTATTCATGTGTGCAATGGACTACCGTATCCCGAATTGATTTTATTTATTCATCCATTACAAACATTAATGGTTAGAATAATGATGTATTTTAGCTTATATATGGTATATATTATATCTATTATTTATTTATTCGTATTTCATTTAGATATAACTCATTCTTTAATGCTTTCTATTTTTTGGGAATTTGATGACTTTGTTTGGGGACGTCTTGACTATCGCCTCCTCAAAGCGATGTGATTCGTTCACACTATACACGAAATATATAAATAATGATTTTATTTAAAATATGTGGTATATATGATTAAACTAAAATTAATTAATTATAATATACATATTTAATTTTTAATTTTCATTGTTTTAATATGACAAGGTAATGGAAGTAGTGTCCATACGTACGTACAACCAACCACCTCCATGAACGGTGCATTTAATTTCTTATCTATAAACCGCATGGAATTTTATAATTAAGTATGTAATAAATATATATGATATTTACATAATTATTTAAATTATTCTGATGATTAAGTAATGATATATCTAATAAAAACAAAAATAACAAGAAAAAAACTTAAACAAAAAATGAGGCAAATAACACAAAAAATAATGAAAATAATGAACAAGTGTTAACAAACAGGTAACGAGAAATATATTTAGATAATATAGGATATTATTAATATGATTATGGTTCTATTATATGTTATTAAAATGTTTAAAGTGATTACATATGAGGTTAAAATATATTCTTCAAAAAAAGAAATGTAAGGTAATGGATTTCCTCTCAATTAACATTTAGTTGAGACATTTTTGTTATTATACATCAATTGATGTTAATGTGGTGTATATATTTTCCCGTTGTAATTTAATATATTCATTAAATCATAATTCATGTTATTTTACATTTAAATTTGAATAAACTCATCCATTTTTTTACATAAAAAATTATCACGTGGTAAAAGATATGTTTTCCATATCACTTTATTTTGTGATTTTTTACTTTATCAGGAAATAATCACTTCATTATGATCATTTTTATTTTACATTAAAATTATCATAAATATCCTTATAATATTCAAATAGTTTTTATTATTTACTAAAATATATACCATTTTTACATATGATGTTCACTTTGAATGTTATTTGATTAACTAGGGAATTATTGATCAATACGTGTCTTTTTTTATATAAAGATATTTGATAAGAAAATTTTTTTTTATTTAAGTTGATTTTCCCCAAAATATTGAATGAATTCGAAATTAATAATACATGATGGAAAATAGTTAATGGAAGCCTCATGTTGCATCATTAGTCTAATGAGATGAGTCAGTTGGCCAAATCTGAGTAGTCAAAACTGTTATGAGAATAAATCTTGAGGATAAAGGTATCAGGTTCCTAGGATAAATGATGTATAATAATTAATCATTTAATATTTTGGGAATTAATTTTTTATTATTATATATGAGGTTATTTCGTTGAAATATTTATGGATTCGGTTTTATTCAATTTTTTTTAAATGGAATGTGTTTCAGTTATCTACTTTTCCATATTGATAATTTCTTATAGAGATATTTCTATAGAATTTTTTCTACGTTATTTATCTTACCATAAATATAATTCTCATTAATTCAATATTTCTTCCATTTTATATACCCTTACTAATAAATTGATAACACCCATATTTTTCCCCCAGGTTATAAAAAATAAATTTTTAAATAATCATTCAAGGATGTAGTTTTTTTGTTTTATTATATATCATGATATATTTTCTTTTTCCAAATTTTAAATTTGAATCATCTTTATAATATGATTTTCAAAAATGGTTAAACATTTCCTCATTCTGGATTTTATTTCCTTGTAATAATTCTAATGTAATAAAGTGTTGAACAAACTATAGGATTCTAGTGTGAGGGAATCGTTGTTTGTATCAAAGGAAGATTAGTATAAAACATGGAAACAAAATTTTCAAAACCTAGATTAGGTATCATATCTAGAAAATAAAATTTTAGGATAAGTATAGAAGAATACCCTAGAATTTTGTTAAGGAGGTGAATATGTGGGTCTCTGAGAAATAAATCCCTCTCTGGATACTATAATAAGAAGAGGTTTTGGCATAGATTTACCTAGGGGAAACAACTCTAAAAAGGTATATCGGTTCTGTCTTGAGCATAACATGGTACTTGAAAATGAGGATTACTGGGAACCTGGACTCACAGTCTTTGGGGATACACTTTGGTTTATTTTTATATTCATAAGAAACAATAAAAAGGATTTAAATTAAAAATTTCCCTAAAGAATCAATAATTTTTTATTTTAATATTTATGATTCATACATCTGTGTTATGTGTTACACTATATTTAAAATTATCAATTTTTATTTAATGATCTAATCTAGTATATTTTGTAGAGACCCAAATCTTGACTTACATGAACATTTCATTACTTTTGCAGAATACAAAATACATAACAAAACCAGACACCAAAGGACCATAATTGTTTAGTGTGTTTGGAAAACTTGGAACATAATCTTATAATCATGGTGAAAGATCTTCAACCTCTCCCATAAACATATTCCACTTTTATTTTCATACCTAAAAACTTTCCTTAAATCCTTTGGAAAAGAAAACATAAAAATGGTGAGATCAAATTCCCATTAAGGGTAAACATAGATAACATAAAACAATCCCTAAACATTTGAATGCAAAAACTTGAACATAAAATCTAAATATCAAAATAGTGAGCAAAGACATAAATCTTGGAAGTACATAAGGAATATATCATAATGGAACATCAATAATGATAAAATATCATGGGAAGAAAACATATAATTGTGGAAAACCATTAATCACATGATATGATTTCCATAGTAGCCAATGCATTGCTTCCAAGACCATCTTAGTGGACAAAGTCCCTTTCTGAATCGAGTTCACTCCTCGTTTAAGTCCTGTAACACTGAACCCGATTAACTTACCATTCCAGCCATGTCTATATCATGAGATATAAATCGTTACCCAATGTATTGGAGGGATATATAGGTCTCACCCATCTCATAATGAAATCATTATTACTTGTGCATCAACATAAACATAAATCATTCACCATAACCCAAAGAATAAAAATGGGTTTCATAAACATCATCACATCATAACATAATCCATATAAAACAAATGGATATAATTTCATCATAAGAAAATTGAAACCATGTAAATTATAAGGACACTCTACTTGAAACACACAGATATGAAATAATGTCATCTTATATGGAAAATGGTTTTGATAAAACACTTGAAAAGATTTATTGAGGAAAATATCCTTTCATCTTAAAAATCATTTTCTTTTCACAAAATTCCATGTATTTTTAAAACAAAATGATTTTATTGAAAATAAACATGAAATATTTTATAGTAAACTTCATGAAAATACAGCACTATAAAACTGTAAAAATCCGTTCATGCCTTATAAAATAAAAAAATATTCTTCTCGTACTTTTGCCGGAAAAGTCAAAAAGTTCCTCGTATGGTAAAAAAAAGAATGAGTATTTTCATAACACAATGTAAAATTAAAATTGGGGTAAAAAAGATTTTAAACATACATGGAAAAATATTAAAAACTTTATGAAAATCATTTTTATGGGCATGGATGAAAAATATAACCCCAGTAAATACTTACGAATAACCAATCTCGGATAAAAACGATATTGGAAAAGTTATCCCTTACCTTACGTCTGATATGCTTTGTACGTATCCGAACCTCATATATAATGATTTAAATAATGTCATTTACTTATTATAGAATCATATTAATTGTTATTATATCATATATGGTTCACTTATGACAATATATTACCCGTTCTTTTGTAAATTCCATGTTAAAGCAACGTTTTGGGTAAAATCATTTTATTTATCGTACTTGTTTGGACTTGTTTTTATTGATATTATTATTACTTATATCATTATTTAATTACTTCCAGAATGTAAATATTGATTTATATATCATATATATTCAGTATATATATATATATATAATAGAGAGATAAATGAAATGAAATACACCGTTCATGGAGACGGTAGGCCATACGTACAGATGAACATAGTTTTCCTTTCCTTATTGACTTGAATGGAATTATGTAGATGACATTCATATATAAATACATAAATCCAGTATAATTATTATGTCATGTATTTCATGGTTACTTATTATATATACTTTATAATCATTCTTTAATTGTTAACATGGAAAATGAATCTCATCGAGTCGGGGAGACGGTAATCCGTACGTACGCACGAGTGATGATATCGTTCCCATTTTTATTTAATGGAATTAGAGTGGATGATATAATTTCATAGAATCAATATTTTGTTATAATAATAATATATAGCTATTATTTACACCATTATACCATTTTAATTAGGGTGGTGGTGGAAAAACATATTACACCACTGCGTGGAGACGGTATTCCGTACATACGCACGGGCGGTGATTTCATTTTCTGTAGGATGGATAGAAGGTGAAATGGGGTTGTTTAATATTTATAATTACATATCAGTATATATTTAATACTTATGTTGTTACTTTATAATGAAACAACTAAAAAAGATAAAGTAGAAGAAGGAATAAACTTGAATGAGTCGGTAGAATAAATTACCTCTTCTTCAACGCACCTCCTTTAAACTACTTCATAGGGAACTATAGATGGTCTTATGAGAAGACCATAACCTCTATGATAAAACTATAGAGGTTTAAAAGAGTAATTTTCAGGGGTTTTCGAGATTAAAGGCTCAAAAGGGTGTGAAGTGTAGAGGTAAGGGGTGACCTTTTTATAAGGGAGGAGAGAGGCACCTTAGGAAAACTTAAAATATTATTTTATAATCAAGTCATATTCGGTTTTTAATAGCTAAAAATTGATTTATTTTGAAGATAAGGTGTGGATGGGTCAAAATACTCTCAAATAATAGGTTTTTGACAACTTTATATTACTATTTTACTCTTATCATTTAGATTTAACTCTATGTAAAATAATTTTACTTTTACCGTGTATTTTTGTTTTCTTACACTATATGGTTACTAAAATTACTATAACAAGCCAAAAGAACACCAAGTGGTTAATTATTAATATATATATATCCTTATCTAAGTCATTTGGAAGAACCTTAGATTTTTAAGAATAAAATAACAATTAATAATATAATATTTGTTTGAAAAACTATTTTCTGTCAATTTTGACACTATTTGGTGATTGATTATTGTGAAAATAATAATAGCATGATTTGTTCGAAAAAAGATAATTAAATCAATAATAACATGTAATATTAAACTATAATATTAGTTAAATTCATAAAAAGTCTAAATTACATTTATTTGGGTATTTATAATATCAATTATGTTAATATTTCATTAATAATGTAATTACTGCATCTTCATTGTGTCATAAATAAATTAACTTTTAGAATGTCTAAAAATTATAAATAAAACAACATTATGTAGGAAATATTTATATCTTTCTAATGAATATTTATAGTTAAATTTATCTTATCTATAACCCTATATTGAAAATGTTTAAGTTATTAAACTTTGATTTTAAACCTTTTAACTCTTCTTTAAATAAAATAATAATAAATGTCCTAATCTAATCCAAGTGGATCTAAAGGGTAATATTTTATTAATAAAGTTGTTTTTGTTTGAATTACACTTATCCAATAAAGTTAAGAAATGTGTTAGGGTAATAATAATATCATTTTTACCCTTAATTACACTATTTACTTTTAGTCGTGGTAAATAAAAGAAAAAATTTACTATTCCCCAAAAATTACTTTTATCTTATTGAACCACATTTTACTCTTTGATGTTAACCATGTCTCTCAGATTTTCGAAATTACACTCAAAAAAGTGGTAAAATTATGTTTTATGTAAATTTTCAAATTCTCCTAGGAGGTGGGTAAAAGACGGTGAAAAGTTCAATATAATTTTTATATGTTTAAAATTATTATAAAATGACTCTAATGAATTACATTGAACTTATATAGTTATTATGTATCAATTTTGACCTAAAATAAATTTAAATAAAATTAATAATTATTTAAATAAAAAGTCGGTTTTTTAATAGTAACCCAGTGTTCTCCTTATTCATCAAAAATTGAATGTTTTCAAAAAAATACCAAAATTTCACCCTAGGGTAATTTCGATATTCCAAATCCAAAAATGAAGTCCATTTTGAAAAATAAAATTTACAAAATTTTAAAAAGTGTGTATTACTATTTATAACGTCTATTTTATATAACATATAATTTTTAGTGAAACTCGGTATTGCGTACAACACATGCTATCGTGGAAGGTCACGATTGCGTGTAATGCAAGCCAAGTCAGGGATGCGTGTAGTGCAAGATCCTTTTTCTGTAGCGTACACCACAAGAAATCAATGAAATTAAAAAGAATATTTTTCATAAAATATCATGTTGTTACATATTTCATTTTTAGAAATGACACCTCGATAAATGGATAATATCAATATTCATGGAATGCATAGATATTTCCCTTTTTAGGAAACCAATACAACTAGTATGAGAATATAGAAAATTATGGAAATATTAGAGAAGATTAATCACGTTACGAAAAATAATCATGACAGAATGGAGAAACATATTCCACAAATATAATATCTTATTCTATATTGCTTTATGTGATATAATCCTCTATAAATTATTAGGACTACTAAAACAATTTTATCTAAGAAAAAGATTATTCATATAGATAAGATATTTACATCCTTGGGATATAGAGATATGGAAAATGTTACACATTATATTTATTAAATAAAAGGTGATGTTGATCAATGGTTCTCCTTGATCTAGAATACTATGGAGGTAGAATAAATATAACTCATGGAATGGAAACCTATTAATAAGACATTCTTCAATAAAAACTTCCATCATGATCAAAAAAATGATATTAAAAGAAGTTTCCACAACTTAAATAAAAATGAATAATTCAGTATTATAGATTATGAATCTACCTTTACATGGTTAGCCAGGTATGATACAGATTAAATAAACAGTACATAGTATAATATTGACCACTAATTTGATATTCCAATATAAAATCTATGAATGGTACTAGTTTATCATACTATTTATTCATACAAACAAATAAGCTTATGTTTGACAAAAAATGATATGGAATTCTCAATATCCTACATATTCATTAAAATCCAATAAAAGAAGAGGTATTTTGAACAGCATGAAAAAGGAAATGTTTACAAGAAGAAGAATTTAAGGAATATATTCCAACCTTTTTAGATTTGTGGGAAAACATACAGTGCTAAATTCTTAAAGGGACTTCGATTTCATTATAAATGTAGAGAAAATGGTCATCATTTTAATAAATATAGTGGGAATAAAAAATCATGATATTAAGTGTTTCACCTATAGGAAGATAGGTTAGTACTCAAATGAATTCCTTATGTGTTAAAGAAAATCACCACAGAATAGGAAAATAAGAGATAAAAAGACTATATGACCACTACAATGGAGGTAAAAGTCCCAAATGATGTGGTGGCCGGTATATTTATCTAACCTCAAAATTTTCCAATGCGTTATTTGATTTTGGATAATATCACTCTATTATATCTACCTAGTTTCCATGAAAATTATATTTTCTAATATTGATTTAATAAGGGATTTTTAGTCCAAACTCCTAATGGAAGTCCCATTACAACAAAAATATGGTCTGAAATCCATCTAACGACAAATAAATTTGATTTACCTGCTGAAATTGTTATCATACATATGGATGTCATTGATATAATCCTATGAACGTATAGATCAAAAAATATGATGTTGAAATATATTTGTAGAGTAAGGAAATTATGATTTGGGGGGAAGATATATAATTTAATATATTTACATCTGAAGCTTCCACACTTAATTTTTTTCTAGATCAACCACTAGTACTTATACTAAATAAAATTCTTGGGGAATAAGAGAAAAGAAAACTCTATGATGAAGAAGGGAATATTAAAAATGAGTATATACATTTTTTCAAGAATACATTGATTTATTTCCTATGGATTTACATATAAATCCCCAGAGTGTTAAATTTAATTTTCCATTGATTTAATCCCCTATTAAAGGATGATATCAAAGAATGTACATTTTTAGTGTAGTTGATGAAATAACTATAGTATTATGGTAATAAGGTATTTAATAATCCTATTTTTACACCATAAGGATCTCTTATCCTCATAGATAAGAACGAAAATAGATTCATGAGGTTGTGCAGTGAATTTTATGAAATTAAATCTATTATTAAAAAGATAAAGTATAATCATTTTCACATAGATGAATTGTTTTATCAACTTCATTGAGCATACTATTTTTAAATTAATCAAATTTAATCATGGAATCACTAATAGTGGGTAAAGAAGGAATATATTATGAATGATATTTTTTATATGAGTTATGGACGTTACACATTTACAGTAATTCCATTTTGTTTGAATAAATCACTCTTTTGTTAATAGAAAAATGAATATAGTATTCAAGGAATATCTTGATGATTTTTTTGGTATTTATTGATGATATTTAGTTGTATTATCAAATCATTTAATACCATGAGAGACACTTATAGATCATTCATAAAACACATTGAATGGTATAGTTATATGGAACGTTTAGTAAGTGTTATTTATGGATGTAAGAAGTTTCTTCTCTTGGATATATTTTCTCCAATGATAGTATATCAGTTGATCCTAAAAAGGAAAAAGGTGGTTAGGGAATGGTTTACACAATCAATCATAACAATAGTATGTAGTTTCATTAGTTTTGCGGGTTAATATCTAAGATTCATTATTAATTTTTCTAGATTGGATAACCTATTAAGTAAACATACACGTAAAGGGGTAATTTTTTTTAAAACATAACGTAAATATTTATTTGATGAACATAATATAAGATTAGTTAATACTATGATTTTGACCCTACAATTTATAAGATATGGGTTTTCCATATATAGTGATGCATTAAATATCAGTCTTGGTATTGTACAAGTGCAAAATGAAAAATTTATTGCATATGCTTCAAGAAAATTGTAGACTCATAAATGGAACTATGCAACAAGTGATATAAAGATAGTGGTTGTAATATTCTCCTTGAAAATATGGAGTCATTATATAAATGGTGATATATTTGAAATATAAATGGTCATAAAATCCTAAAATAAATCATCTCATAGAAAGAGATCAACAAGGGACAAAGGTTATGGGTGTATATAATCAAGTATTATGATTTCCCAAGACACTACCACACAGGGAAAGAAAACAAGGCAACAAATACATTGATTAGGAAGGATCATGGAGTTCTAACCCAAATGTGATTTGAGAAGGATTTTTTTTTTGATGGATCTAGTATAGCTGGATTAGGTAATTTATAAGGAAGGGGAGACATCAATAATTTTTCATAAGACATAAAAATTATCTTTTTTAGAGAAGATAATGAATTATAAATCTTATGATGATAAAATTTTAATGAAAAGTAATGTAGTGAAAAATTGAAATTAGTAAAAATTTTCTATGAAGACGGTGTTCTAAAATTTTGATAAAGGATATGTGTTCCATCTATTTCAGAGAATAAAATGTAATTTTTTTATGATTCTCATAGCCCAAATTCATCTATACAAAAGAGAATAAAAAATATGTATAGAAACATGAAGAAACATTTTTTTCAAGTAACATGTAGCAATAAATTATAGATTATGTGCCTAGATATCTTGTTTATAAACTAGAGAATGTTTTGAGTCGTTATCCTTAAGGATTCCTACAAAATCTTCTTATTCCTATGTAGAAATGGGATGAAATTAGTATGAAAATTTTGAAGCGGCTACTAAATAATCCTAGGATGAATGATTTAATATTGGTTATCATTGATCGCCTAACTAAATCTGCAAATTTTATTAGTATAAGAAAATTCCATCATCTTGATAACCTCATAAGTGTCTATATTAATAATGTTTTAATTCTTCCTGGTGTACCATTATTAATTGTTTTTCATTAAGATCCCTGATTTTCCACGAAATTATAGAAGAGTCATCAAAAGGCCTATGATATTGAGCTTCATTTGAGAACTTCCTATAATCCTCAAATTGATGGATAGTAAAAAAGAACAATTCAATCAATGGAAGACATGTTTCTATCTTGCGCACTACACTTTCAATGTATGAGGGATTAGTATAGAACTTTAGAAATGTTTTACCATAATAATAATTTCCATTGAAGTATTCAAATTATATCTTGTGAATGAATATTTGGAAATAAGTGACATACTCCAATTTTTATGATGAAATTAGTGAATGGAAACTTATAGTCCCATTACATGTTGAAGTGACAATGAAAAAGGTTAATCCTCTGCATGCATTTTAAATTATCACAAATTACGAAAATGTGTAATGTCAATATTCAATGAAATTATTTAGAGTTTCATGTCCGAAATAATGTTTTATTGATAGTGTCTCCTTGTAATGGTGTTATAAAGTTCAGTAAGATAGGGAAAACGATTCCCAGGTACATTTGACCTTTTTAAATTAATGATATTTTTGTATTTGTTTCTTATCGTTTGGAAATTCCTCCAAATATCTTAAAGGTAATGATGTGTTACATATATATATATATGCTATAGAATTATATGTAAGACCCAATGTATGTGATCATCTATGATAAAATATTATTGGAACCTAAACATTCAATCTTTTTTGAACCCATCCATATTCTTGATTCCAGAGATAAACTATTGAGGAATCAGAGGACTCGCATTTTAAAGGTGATATGGGGAAATCACAAAATTAAAGAAGAAATATTGGAAATAGATGATTCTATGAAAGAGAACTACACACATAATTTTAATAAGGTAAAACCACTAAAATATCGAGGAAAAACTATTTATATTATGGAATAATGTTTCACTCCAAGGGATTATATTGTTTTTTATTTTTGAACAAATTTAATTGTATTCATAGTTTGTAAAGCATGAAACACTGGGTTGAAAAAATACTATTTAGTCACGTTATGAGCAGTCAATTAAATTTTAAAACTTATATAAAATTTATATAGGAAAATTATAGGTTATATATCCAATAAAATATTTTGACATTAATAAAATATATTATATATTCATATGTTAAGTACAAACCAAACTATATACATAAAAATCATGTATTTTTATGAATGTACTTTTGCTTCCTTTTAATAGAGAACCTATTTTAAATATAATATCTTTATATTTGTTAAAATTTTATATGTCAAAATAAATATAATTTTTGAAATCGAATCATCAAAATTACCATGAGGTAATTATTTGGTATTATTCTGTGAAGTTTTATATTTCGATTAATATTGAGAAATACTGTATTTTAATTGAAAACATCTTATTTATATAATTTATCTATAAGGATAAATTATATTTTAAGTTGGTTTTATCATCTTATTAGTTAAATTTTATATATATTAGTCCAATTTAGGTCATTTCAATCAATTTCATATTGAAATTAGATATTAAGAAATCTCCATCCTTTGAACTATTTTACATTAAAAACATGTTTTGTCATCTCGTATGTGAGATTATTTTAAATTAATATCTACAACTTATGTGATTTTATTGTTATAAAATTGTTTCCAAATTATAAATAAGAATAATTTTTAATGTCTAATAAGTTTAACATAACATTGTACCAAAACTATTAGTCATGTTTTTGAAAATTACTTACAGCGATTATGAGAAAAATTATATTGAAAAGAAAGTAAATTTTAAACATAAGGGAATAAATGGCCAATAAAATTATCCAAAATAAATTATATAGGAATAATTACACTATATCCTAAATTTTAGTTAATTTTGTTCATTATTAGATCCAAAGGACATGAAAAACATCATTGGTGGAATTCCCTTCTCAAATATTTACCAAAATTCCACTCATACTCATCTATAAAAAGGAACTCCCCCATAAATACTATTCAAAACTCTCATTCCCATTGTAAAGAAAAAATAATATTCCAAAAACTATAACCTCCTGTTATAAGCCTCACATTTTACAGAAATCCAACCATGTAATTATTCCAGGTTAAACCAAATGGAGGTACTAAAATAAGTGGTAGCATTCTTCAATGATCTCTTTTATTTCATTTAATCCTCCACACCTTAAACATATTTTATATAATTATATTATTTTTAGCTAAATACATTAAATGTAATAATATTTTTTATAATATTTCTACATTAACTATTACACACATCCATCAAATGGGATACACAATCATCGTTTGTGTGTATAGTAGACTACTGCCACACAAACCAATGTTGTTTCTTTTTTTCATTACAACATTTTTTTTGATAAAATAATGATGTATTTATATATTATATATAATATTTATTATATTAATTATGTATTTATCATTATTTTATTTTAATTTAACACCTTCTTTAATTATTTATTTTTTCTGGAATATGATAACATCATTTGTGGACGTGTGGACTATCTCCTCCTCAAAGTAATGTGATTCGTTCGATATACATATAATGTATAAATTATGACTTTTATTAAGATATTTTATATATATGATAAGATTACTATAAATTAATTATAATATATATATATAATATTAAATTTATATTCAATGAAAACAAATGAGAAATTTAATTAGTGTTCATATGTACGTATGACCTATTGTCTCCATGAATGGTGAATTTCATTTTCTATCTGTAAACATTATTGATTATTATAAACACAAATATAAATAATATATATAATAACTAAATCATGTTTTAAATAATTAAGATTATGAAATCATGTTCTACGTAAGTGAAACATAAATAACAAGTCAAAACATACTAAAAAACTAGGCAATTAACACAAGAAATTTTGAAGAGAATAAACGATTTTTTAAAAAAGGTAATAATATATTATTAGGTGATAATATTTGATATTATTAATATGATTATAATTATGGTATAATTTAGTAACATATTTAAGATCTTTATAAATTAGGTTAAATGATGTTTATAAAGAAGTAAATGCTAGGTTAATGATTTTGTCTCATTTTACATTCCATTGAGACTTATTTGTTATTATAAACCAATTCACATTAATGTGGTGTGTATATAGTTCAATTTTAAATTAATATAATTATTAAGTCATACATCATTATATTTTTTGTATTAATTTGTATTATGTTATCCTAGGGGTTTGGACATAAAAATATTAACACGTTGAAAATTTTATCATGGAAATAACAATTTCTTTAGTGCTTGTTAGCTTTATCTTGAAAGAATCACATCCATATGATCAATTTAATAATAAATTAAATTTATATTAATTAAAAAATTCTCCTGAAATGGATATTATTATATATAAAATTATAAACCATTTTTACATATGAGGTTCACATTCATAGTTATTTGATTAACTGGGGAATTACTAATAAATACATATCTTTTATTTAATAAAAATATTTTATTAGGAAAATTTTTATTTTATTTAAGTTAATTCATTCACTACATGAATAATGATTTATACATGAATTACATGGGGTGGGGACCTATTAATGCAGTCCCCTTGATGCATCATTACACTCATGAGACAAATCAGTTGACTAAATTAGAGTAGTATAAACTGTCATAAGAATAAATCTTGATGGTCAAGGTATCATGTTTCTGGAAGAAATGATGTCCAATAATTAAGAATTTTCCCTATTTATAATTCAGTTATTATTATTATTATTATTATTTATCATATTTTTTCTTTGACATATCAATGATTTTGTTTTCCTTTTCATTTTATTCGTTAAATGACATGTGTTTTAGTTATCTATCATTCCATTTTGATTATGCCCTATCTAGATATTTTTATGGCATGCGTGAACAGTTGTTTACAATTCCATGATGATTATTCTCATTGATTCAATATTTTTCTTTTTTACATACCCTTAATGGTCATTTTATCTAAAACTTATTTTTGCTTCCATTCCCTAGGTTATGAAAAAAATTGAATATTCTTTTGAGGATGTTTTTCAATTTAATAATATTATGTATCATGTTAGAATTTATATTTCTCAACCTTAAATGGGTATCATTTATATAGTACAATTTTCTATTACATCTAAATATTCATTCCTTTAGGATTTGATTTACATATAATCATGTCAATGTATTAAAGTAATTCCCCATCGTTGGGATTCAAGGGATGTGGCATTTGAGTTGTTATCAAAGAGGTTTAGTAGAAAAAATTGCAAAAAATATTTAGAAAAAATGGATTTTGGAACATAACCCTAAGATATATTTAAGGACAAGTATAGAAAGACATTCAATAATTTTTGCGATGTAGAGAATATGTAGGTATTTCAACAAAATAATTTATGTTTGGATTCTACAATTCGATGTGGTTCTGGAAAAAATGTACATAGGTATAGAAGCAATAAAAAGGTGTGTTGGGACTTAATTAAGGGTAAACTGGTACATGGAAACATGACTTAAATCCCACATGGTATGTCACTCATAGGGAATACTCTTATGACAACTCTCAGTTTTGTTAAAAACTAATATGTTGGATTTAAAACTAAATATGTCCCCAGAAAACCAAAGTTTATGATTCTAATATTTATGATGAATAATTTTATGTTAGGTGATATACCATATTTGAAATTATTGATTAGGATTTTATGATCTTTTCCAATATATTCAATTTTTTCTAAATGACTCCTAGTTGGTTTAATGGTATCAATACACATGGAAAATCTAGAGAATTAACTTTTGAGTAAACCAATACAACTGGTAATAGAAAAGAAATAATTATAGAAATATTAGAGAAACATTATCATGTTATAAAAAATAACATTACCCAAATGGAGAAACTAGTTCAACATATAATATATCCTCTACTATATCTAATTATGTGATAGAGACCCCCATCATCCAGTAGGACTAATAATACCTTTATAGATATGAAATGGATTACATATCTATTGAAGATATTTACGAACATGGGATGTAGGGAAATGAAAAATCATACACCTGTAGTCTATTGTCTTGAAGGTGATATGATCAATGGTCTTCCATGATCAATAATACTGGAGAGGAAGAATAAATAGATCTTATGTATTTGATAACTTTTAATGAAGCATTATTCAATAAATACATCTCTCATGATCACAAAATTGAGATGAAGAGGATGTTCAACAACATAAATAAAAAGGAATAAGAGAGTGATGTGGATTATGAAGCTACTTATATATGGTTATCTAGGAAGGATACAGATTACACATGAATGATGGAGTATAGGATTGATAGATTCTTTAAAGGTATTAAGCTAAATCTCATATGTGCACTCGTTTCTCAGGAATTTTCATCATATAAGGAATTTTTTCTACAATAAAAAATATAAAAGAAATTTTCAAGATACTATATATTGAATGGAATTTAAAGAATAAGAGTTATTTTGAACACCATGAAAACCAGAATGTATCAATATTGAAGAAGGGAATGAAGCAATTTTCACCTTATGAGAACTGTTGTGAAAATCAAAAAGGGAAATTCATTAAAGGACTGGGATTTTTTATAAATGTACAGAAAAGGGTCATCAAATTAAATAACATAAAGGTAAAAAGTATGATAGAGATATTTAGGGTTTCACTTATAGGGAGACGTGAAACTACTCAAATAATTTCCCTAGAAAATAGGGGAATCTTCTATAAAATAGACTAAGGGGATATGTCTAAGATTATGAGATCACAATAGTGGAGGTAGAATTACCAACTGAAGTGCTGGAATGTATATTTATCCTATCTTCATATTTATCTAGTGCCTTATTTTATTTTGGATCATCACAGTCATTTATATCTTCGCAGTTTGACAAGAAAAGATAACATTTACCTTTTTATATAATAATAGAATTATCAGTCAAAACATCTATGGTAACTATAATTGAAGCAAAGACGTGTTGGATAGACTATATTATGACACATAAACATGATTTTCGTAGTAACCATGTTATCATAACTAAGTTTGAAATTGATATAATATTCTGTATGGACATGATATCAAAACATCAATCCATAATTTAGTGAAAGATGAGTAAAATTATACTAGAAAATCTAGGAGTTAGTGTAATCCGGTCCTAATAAATTTAAATGATGAAAGTTAGAAGAGTCAAGCATACATGGGAATATTACATAAACGAGTGTGCACCACCCCACACATATCTGCCTCCACCAGTGAGGAACAATAATCTTAGGTCGTAAAAGACCACATTTCCCCAGTATCAGTGAGCGCCTGATTTTACAACACATCCGCCACCTGATTAGCCTCTCGGTACACATGTGAGACCTCCACCCGCATCAGAGCAATATCATTAATGCAACCAACCCATTGCGTCAATATACACTGAGGGACCTGGCGTGTCTTGGTGCTCAAGGCATGGACCGCGATCTGAGAGTTAGATTCAATCCATATATGTTTACAATTAAAACGGAATGTGTACCTGATCTAATAAATCATCCCCAGTAGCCCCAATGAACAAAACTCATGGGGAATAAGAGAAAAAAAACCAGGGAGGAAGAAGGAAATATTCAAATTGAGTATGTAAATATTTTTTTGGAATACATTGATGTATCCCCTATGGAATTACCTAAACATAGCATATATATCGAAGTTGAATTTTCAAATGACTAAATCCAAAATTAATGGGTGATATGAATGAAATCCTATTTAATGGACATTGTGTATGTACCTAAGTTGAAGAAGAAACTACCAGATTCAGGTAATATGGTATTTATTCACCCTAGTGCTACCACACACAGAGCCCCTGTCCTCTTTGTCAAAGATAAATATGGATCCATTTGGTTTTTAATTTATTATATAGAAATAAATGTTATTAAAATAAATAAAAATATCCTTTACCATGAATTGATGAATTAATTGATCTACTTCATGGAGCCCAAAAATTTTCAAAGATTGATCATCATTCTGGGAGTCACCAATAACTAGAAATGATGTCATAAATTTTGAATATCACTTTTTGGATGAGCTATGGGAATTTTTAGTCTGCAGTAATTAGAATTTAATTGACTAATTCAGACACTATTTTTATCTACCTAATGATCAATGTATTCCTAAAATTTCATTATGAATTTTTGGTAGTATTAATTTTTGTTATTATGGTTTATTGTGAAATCTATGTGGGCCACGAGGGTCACATATATATCATTCTTCAAAAACATATTGGGGAAGTGTTATATGAGAAATTTCGTAAGTACGAATTTTATATTCAAGATGTTTCACATCATATCTATATATTCTCTAATTAGGGAAAATTATTTGATCCTTAAAATACTGAAGCATTGATAGAATGGAATACACCAAGGAACATAATTGAGGTACGTAGTTTCATTGGATTGGTAGGTTACCATGAGATATTTTCCATAATTTTTCCTCCTAGGATAACCCATTAATCCATCTTACAATTAGAGGGGTTATGTTTCTTTGGATAAGGAAATTTGAATAATTATTTTATGAAATATATAGAAGATTAGTCAGTGATATCATTCTGAATATACCATCTAGATGTTATGGGTTTATCATATATAGTTATTCATTGAATAAGGGAGTTTTTTGTTCCCAAATAAATAATAATAATAATATTTCATATGTATAAACTAAATTGAATACTCATGAATAGAACTATCTATCCCATGATCTTTGGTTAGTGTCTATAATCTTAGCTTTGAAAATATCGAGGAATTATCTCCATGTTGAGAGGTCTGAGATAAACACATATCATAAAATCTTGAAATACATCATCTCATATAAGGATCTCAACATGAGATAAAGGTTATTAATTTAGATATGAAAGAATTATGATTTATCCCCATATTACATCTCATGAAAGAAAATAAGTTACCAGATGCATTGAGTATGGTGGATTATGGAGTTCTAACCCACATGGTGATTTGGAATGATAATATGTTAATGGCTTTATTAAATATGGATATGGGACTATATAAGGAAGGGGATACATCAGTAATTTTTTAAATGATTGAAAACCAAATCTTATTAGAGAAGATAAATAACTCTTTATTTGATGATGAGAACATTCAGAATAAAATTAAAGGGGCAGATGTAGGAAAATATGAACACTTTGTGAAGATTTTGTTCTAAAATTTAGAAAGAGTCTATGTGTTACATATATAACTGATATAAATATGGATATTGTTGGATTCTTCTCAAATATCAAATTTATTCCAACTCCTTGATGGTTTAGTGATGTAAAGAGTCTTTAAGGAATCTTTTTATTGGGATTACCTGATGTGGGAAATTAATGATTATCTTTCCAGATGTTTTGTTTTTCAACATGTGAATTCTTTGAGGCATCATTCAAAAGAAGTCCTACAACATATTCGTATTACTATGTAAAAGTGGCATGAAATTACTATGGAATTTTTTATGGGACTACCAAAGACTCCTAGGAATAATGATACAGTATGGGTTATCATTGATCTATTAATG
The DNA here is from genome assembly GCA_963277665.1 of Viscum album. NCBI lineage: Eukaryota > Viridiplantae > Streptophyta > Magnoliopsida > Santalales > Viscaceae > Viscum > Viscum album. The sequence continues at coordinate 194,171,051 of OY728136.1, read as the reverse complement.
AAATACACACATTTTATAGCTATAAAGGAGATCTTCTTCTATATCTCAACATAAGGATCTATATTAATAAAGTTGTAAGACTTTATAGTGCACCTCTTTCAATTATTTAGGATTAAGATCCTCATGTCACATATAAGTTTTTGGAAGTGTCTTTTAATAGCCCTTGATACATTTATTTATTTGAGAACATCCTAAGATCCACAAATATACAAATATTCTAAAATAACAGTTAAAACAATGGATGGAATGTTGAGTTCATGGTCACAAGACTTTTAGGGTTTGTGGGATTAGTACTTACATTACGTAGAGTTTTCCTATAATAATAGTGTAACAACATGAGTATTTTATTTTAATTTCATTGATATCTTGTGGTTTACACTACACCAAGATAATCATGTGATACATGAAGCAATGTCTTAGAATGTGGTATATTCAATACTATTATTGGCTTATGTTACACAAAATGTCGAGTATCGTCAATTGTTTTTATTTCACACAAGACCATGTTTAACTGAACCAGAGTATATCATTAAAATAATATTATTTCATATAATAAGATATAAAATACTTGTTATTATTATGAATAGTTTTTACTATCCTATAAAAATATATGGTTCATAAGGTGAATTCATTTGCTAGAAATTGTATATAAATGAAATATTTTCAATTTTTATGCTCCCAAAGTAATTTTGTATTAAAAAATTAAATTAATTACATTTAGTAAATGGTAATAATGAAAATATATTTTATATATTCAATTAAATATTTTTTATCTTCATCAATTATATTTTATAACCATAAGATAAGAACCAACAATATTTTATCCATAAATAGAATATTTTTAAAAATTGTTATTTTATCACTTTATAATGGATAACCCAATTTAAATCAAAATTCTGAAATTTTAATATATTATATTTTTTAAAAATAAACATCTAATTTTAATTAGGGGTATTAAAATTTTCATTTGATTAATTTTTTTTATTTTTATGATATGTTTCATATTCTGATAAATAATAAAAGAAATACTAAATAATTATTGAAAAAAAAATTTTAATCAAAATAATTTGTTATTATAAATTATATTTATGAATATTTTAAAAGTATAATTATATTATTTATTATCATTTAACCCAATTAAGGTCATTGGGATCAATTTCACATTGACATTGGATAAAAACCCATTGGCAACTTTTGAGTGTATTATGTTAAAAACTCGCTTTCTCTTTCTGTCAACATGAATAAATTTTTAATTAATTTTTTTTTGAGTATTTTTTTTTTTGAATTTGGAAAAATGGCATCCATATTTGTAATTATAAGGTTATATTTTTTTTAAAAGGCCTTTTGTATTTTTTTGACTTACTGAATAGTAACTATAGTAATATTTTTTTATTACTATGGTAATTGGTAAATCAAGTAAATAAAGGTAAAAAAAATATTATAAATACTATAAAATTAAAATTACACTTTTCCTATTTAAGTAGAAATTTTCTTTGAAAAGGATAATTTTCGGGTCAATTCTTGGACCACTTGGAGGTACTTGGATGATCTTAATGCATTTTTAATATTATATTCAATGAGAAGTATTTTTTTGTCACAACATTGTTTTAATCAAGTAAATTATTTTTAATATGGGGTTATATAAGGGATATGTTAGAATATAAATAGTATTCAAAAATATAAAATATTTACAAACATCATGGTAATATTTTTATAATTTTTAGGAAATAAACAATTAAATTATACGGTGACACAATAATGATACAGTAATTCATTCGTTAAGGGAATAATAAAAAAATGATATTAAAAATATTAAAATAAATATAATTTTTTATAATTAATTTCATAAAATAAATTTATACTACTATGACATATAATTGATATTTTAATGGATTTTTTAGAACTTATATTTCTTTTATGATATTTTTATAATGTTGAGTAATGAATAGTTTTAAAATGTACACTATTGATATATTAAAATAAATACTAGTATATTAAAAGTTATAAAATTCATAAATATAAAAAAATCAATAAAATAATTTGGATAAGTCTTAAAATGAAATAAATTAATCATTAATTGGGATTTTGGAATTTTATTTTCATGATATTATCCCACAAAGTGTATAATATAGGATGTCACGATAAAAGTAAAAGTGGTAAAACAAAGATTAAAAACATTTACGGATAAAAAATAATAAAAAAATAAATATTTTTTTTGGATTATTAGATATATACCCTTACACATCCTATTTTATAAATAAATCTAATTGGGACAACATTTAATAGAAAATTAATTTATATTCTTTTAATATTTTGAGAGGATAAAAAAGATCCCTATCACCTCATTTAAAAAATGGATCCCCGCATCACTTATTCACATAATTTTGAGCTTTAATGATCGGGAAATCCCTGAAAATTTCCCTTATCAACTTACCTAATAACATACTAGAGTTTTTTGTCTTCTCAAAAGACCATCTCTAATATCATTAAGAGGAGATCTAGAGGGAGACTGTCGAAGAATAGACAATCTCCTTACCGACACATTCAATGTTATTTCTTATTCAACATACTCTTTATATGTTGATTCTATTATAATATAAGAACTCCGGTATCACCTTTATATTGAGATGTTATTGTTATTTTGTAACAACCATATACCATATTTTATTCATCCTATGAAAAATAAATGTACCATGCATGCATGTGTACAGGTTATCATCTCCACGCTATTTGGTAATATATTTTTCATCATCACATTACATTGATGAGTATAATTATGGAAATAATTATTATTTTTTCATATTATAATGTGATATTTGTTATAGAAAAAAACATATACCTTCTAATTTATTACATTTTCCTTTAAGAGAATGATATCATTGCTCGTGTGTATGTATGACATGTCATCTCCATGACGCAATGTGATTCATCTTCCATGATAACCATTAAAAGAAACATTATAAAAATATATATAATGAATAAATATTAATTATATGAAATATAAATAATAATTAAATAATATATATATATATATATAATTTATTTACCTTCTTCCTTTTAGAGTGATTAGATAATGGAAACAACGTTCATGCATATGTATGACTTCCCATCTCTGTGAACAATGTATTCCAAATCATATATCTATCATTTATATATATTTATATAATTTATTAATCACGTTGTACATTCTTTATGTGAGTGAATCACAATCTATGTAATAGGATAAATAATAATATGTAAAAAACATGTACGATTAACGAATAAAATATCACCTAAAGAATAACTTTTCCATAGAGTTAAAAATAAAAGGGTAATATAATGTCTTATGTAAATAATATATAGTGTTATAAATATTTATATGGTTCTAATTTAGATGAATAATGAACTTATACTTGTTATAAAATATGTTTTTATGAGTTTGAATAGAGTCAAGACATAAAGTAAGGGAATTTCGTCTCTCTTTTTATTTCATTGGGATACCTGCTTTATTCACCACTCATTGTTTTTTATGATATATATACTAAACATTAATTTATTATACAGATTTTATACATTAATTTATGGGTATTAAAATATCAATTCAATTATCACTATTTCATGAATATTTATGGTTCAAGAGTCACCAAATAAGTAAGGTTTTTTTGTCTCAATTTTCCATCTTTGCAGTACATGTTTATTTATGTGCCAATGTTGTTTTAAGAGCTATATATAATTCTATTAAACATTTTATATCAGAAATAACGATATTTTTAAGATATTTTATGATTTTTAATTTTTTTATATCATGGGTATTATGATTCAATTTTTTCAAAGTGTTATGTTACACTTTGAAATGGTTGAAGATTATTCCCCTCAAGAAATTTTTTAAAAATATATATTAATATAATATTCAAGGTAACATGATTATAAATAAAATAATTCTTTTTTAATTTTTTTTAAATATCCCTATATATGATTTCAGATTAATTGTCAAAGAAAATAGGTTCCTTTCACAACTTTATTTTTTTCCACGATTATTTATAGATTAGGATTTTAGGGTATATTTATCATCAACATCCATGTTTCTTAAAAAATATATTATCTTTAATGTTATTCTACAATGGATAAAACAAGTTTTTAAACTTGTTTGAAATTTTATTAATCTTTTTTAAAGGAATATTTTTTAATTTAATTACCAAGGTACATTTTGACTTTTTCCAACAAATGTATAAGAATTTTTTTTAACATATACAACATGAATATATTTTTACACTTTAATGGAAACTTATTTTTTTTACATCATACATTAATATTTTATAATTTTTATTTTCAATTAAAATGTTTACTTTTATAATTGACTTTTATTTTAATAAAAGATAATTATTTTAATGGAGGAATGATTTTTTCTAATGAAGTATTTTAAATTTTTTTTATATTGATTAAAAGTTGTTTCAAAGAAATTTTTTAAAAAAATATTGTTTTAAAAAATATTTTTTCATGAAAATTCGTGTTTCATGTGATCATTCAAAATCCTACACATCTAAGATTAAAAACTTTTTGTAGTTACTTAATATCGTTCATATTAATTCTTTAAATGGTTTATGTTTTGATGGAATGATATTTATGAAATCCAATTTTTTAATGGGTTGTTCTTTTGATGATATGATTACATGTTTATGATACCCATTTCAATTCATGGTTTATGACATGATTTTGTATTATCATAATTACCATGTATGCATGATTTAATTATCAAATTTGTGGGGTCTATATCTTCTTTTCATTCAAAAGATAATGTTTAATATATTAGGTGATAGAATAAGCTCATGATGGTAGTGGACCACTACTACCAAGATGGTTTTGTAAGTGAACCATTAATACCAATATAGTGATGGAAGTGATCCTTGACTACCAATATGGTTATATAAGTGGACCATGAATACAAGATAGATATAAAAGTGACTCATTATTACTATGAAGGTATGGGGAGGGAACTCATTCTCCTAATATAGACATGGAAGTTATTCCTTAACTTATATGGAACTAATTCTTATATGCATATGTGTCATCCAAAATTCTATGACTTATTCCTATGTAGTGATTTCGTGTCTTATGCTATTTTTTCATTATTATTCATGTCATATGACCTGCCTATATCTTTCATCCAGTTATCGTGATTTTGATATTTTATGCGAAGGGTATGATCTTTTATTGTTTTGATCATCTTATCATATCGTTATGCTCATGTTATGCATCTGTATCTCTTTTGTTTACTATTATTGAGCATCTGAGATCACCCCTTCTTACGTTTTCTTTACCGAGATTTTAAGGAATGGTTTTATATAGGATTACTAAATAGAATTATATTTTTCGTAAGATTTAATGATTTTCCACCATAATTGAAGTTTGTGTTTCATGTTTGCAAAGGCACTAATATAATATGATATGTGGGAATTTCCATGTTTACAGTGTCGATGTTTTCAAAAAAGTGATGTTATTTCAATTTATGATAATTGAGTAATGTTTTATTTGATATCATAGAATGTTTTAAGTTAATATTTGGAAACTAGTATGATAAAAAATTTATGAGAAGCCTAAGTACATGTATAAGGATAATTCTATGGATAATGAAAATTGTAGTAAAATTTCTAGAATTTTGTTAAAGCATAGAGGGAGTGTTATCTTAAAAAAATCCATGTATGGTTAAAAAAAAGTGGACATGGATATTTTATAGATGTACCTAGAGGTAAAAATCCTTCAAGGTGTATCATTCTTGACATGATCATAACATTGTTCACGACAATGACCCTAACTGCACACATGGATTGACACTCCTGGTGGATATGCATTGAAAATTCACAATCTCTTAACAAAACTTAATGAAGGATTTAAACATATGTTATCTATTTATGACCTAGTATAAACCTATGTTTTCATTTTTTAATGAATTATTTTTCATTATTTAGAAATCCTATAATTGTATTTCAAGATTAATTGGTTCTTTGCTATTATTATATTTTCCTACTCTATGCTTTCTAGTTTCAGTCAATTTTAATAACTAGAAGAATCTAGGTTAACATTAAATATGGAAAAAAATTATGAGAAATAAAATGGGATATTTACTAGAGTTAAGGATGTTTTGACCATGATTTTTCCATTTTCATGAATAATGTTTAACAATGTGAACCTTAATTAACTCTCAAACTCACCAAACAATGGAAGAAAAGAGTTTTCTGAGAGTTTAGGTAATGGAGACCATAGAATAAACAATATTAGGTTTATATTATTTCAAGAATGTAGAAATAATAATATATTTGAATGTATTAGTGGAACATGAAGATTTTTTTACTATGGAAAATAATGACACAATGAAATTAAATAAAAATGAAAATATTTAAGGGTTTAGTTAATGAAACTGATAGGAATATTTTCCTCCCAAAGACACCATCCATGGATAAATTATTTAATTTTGGAAGAAATGGTCATTAAGAAAATTTATGTCCTATGTAGAAATATCTCAAAGAGACTTAGAATGGTGGTGTGAGTAATGGTAATAATTTTTTTATGATTATGAGACAACATATGAAATAGAAATGGAAATATGTATTATGTAATTAAATGAGGTAGCTTCCTTATTGATTAATAATGATTCACATCAATCTCAGTTTTATGTATTTGGATTCAATATTTATGTTATATGAATGGTGAAATATAAAAGAATTGTTAAGTTTATATTATTCTCTTAAGATTTAAAAGTTTATGTTTAATTTTTTTGACAGAAAGGAAAAGTGAGTTATTAGAACAGATGGAATGATAACCCTTAATATATTCCTTATGTAAAGATAATTATGTTTGGGTAAAGTAATTTTGGATATGAAAAAGTAAATTGGACTGTACTAATTCACTTGGTACAGATTAAGGATATATTGCCACGTGGGTTATGCTATCATTCACAAAGTTTACATATTTTTGGGACTAAAGGAATATATAAAATATATTTAGGAATAAGGAAACATACAATTTTTCAACAAGGATTTATGGTAATTTACATTATTAACATGATTTAAGACAATACATGTTGAAGGTATTCACATATTTGTAATGTGACAATAAAAAGATTCCATGTGATATATGAGAGAAAAACATTAAGATGATTTAGTACACTTCTTTATAATGTTTCGAATTTTTAGATTTTAGAAGGATTAAAATGCTAACCATTCATGGAATGTTTAGTTTTTATCATCAAAGAAATTTCTAGGAATAAATTACTATCTTTCCATTTGAGGATTTATTCATATTCTAAAACTTATGCTAACGTTTTTGTTGTGATACTGATAGATGGAATGACCAATCATTATATTTATAGATCTCATGATCTGCCAATACTTCAGGAAGGAAAAAAATAGCATTTTTTATCTGAATACGATATCAAGTGAAAAATTATCAATGCACAACAAAGGAAGAGGTTGTCTTGAAACCATGTAAGTTTATCATCACAAAAAAATTATATTTAAGAAAAGGGTATTTAAATAAACATTGTCCTGTTATCATCGTTATTGATGATATAAGAGTCCCATTTAATTTTTCTCTTATTTATGTTTTTTTAATTGTTAAATATCTTTGGATCACATACTTTTTAGTGATCAGTGATCTATATCAATATCTATGATTATTTATGCTTTTCGTCAATGCCCAAATCATTACTTATGTTCTCTTACATAGAATCCCAGTTATGATTTACTTTTTATAACATTTATTTTAAAAAATTTCCTTTCTAAAAATATTTTTAGTATTAAATTTTACAATGTGGTATTCAAAGAAGGAGATATCAAGTATTAATCCTTTAATTACTAAGAGGAATATAAGGGTAGAAATTCAATTTAATGGTGGAAGAATGTAACACCCTAAGATATTTTTTTAAATTATTTAATGTATTGTGTTGTACACTATATCATGATGAGCCTCCACTACATGAAACAATGTCTTAGTTTGAAGTATATGCAACACAATTCCTGGCTTCGATTACAAATATTGTCGATTTTCTTCGATAGAATACATTTCATAGAAGAACATGTTTTACTGAACAATAATATATTATTAAAATATAATTATTTTATATAAAATATATAAACTGTTCATTAAAATTATTAATAGTATCAACTAACCTATGAAAATATATGGTTTATAATAGGAATTCATTGGTTTTAAATTTAATATAATGGAAACATTTTTAATTTGTTTCTCTAATAGTCACTTTGTATTAAAAAATTAAATTATTTATAATTATTCATTGATACTAATAAAATATATAGGTTATATATTAACTGAAATATTTTTTATATTCATCAAATAGATTTTATAGGCATAAGATAAGAACCAACCTAATTTTCATCATAAAACCCTATATTATTCAAATGGGTAATTTTAACCCCTTTTTAATGTGAACCCATTTAAAATGTAATTTTTGGAAAATTGATATAATCTATTTGGAAAAATAAATATCTTATTATAAAGTGGGATATAAAAATTTACTTTTTTTAATCTTTTTATTTTTATGATAATTTTCATATTTTGATGAATATTAAAAAGACTAAATTTTAATTGGAAACAAAAATTTTCATTGAAATACTTTATAGTGTCAATTGATATATTTGAATGGTTTTAAAGTGTAATTATATTATTTTTTTATCTTTTAATCCAATTTTGGAAATTGGAATCAATTTCACATGGAAATTGGATATAAGAGCTTTGTGATTTATGAACGGTTTTACATTAAAACCTCATTTTTTCATTCAGTCAATGAAATTAAAATTTTAACTAACTTATACTAAATACGGGTTATAAATTTGGAAAAATGGATTCTATATTTGGTATAATATTTTACAAATTATTTAAATATATCACTTTTCTTATAAATGATTAATATTAATTTTAGTAAACAATTTTCTTAGCATGTTTAAGGGTAAATCAGGTAATAAAAGTTAAAATTATATTATAAGTATTATAAAATTACCCTGAAATTTGTCCTAATTTAATTTGATGAGTGTGTTATGGCCCATGAAATACTTCTGTCAATTTTAGGACAACTTAAATCCACATAGATAACCTTAAGTCATATAAAATATAATATTCAAAAACAATACAAATGTTCTCACACCGTTGTTTTTATCCAGAAAATTATTTTTAATATGGGGTAATATAAGTGATATGTTAGACTATAAATAATATTTATAAATAAAAAATTCTTACCAACATCATGGTAATTTATTTATTCTTCTTAGGAAATAAATAAATAATTTATATGGTGACATTATCATGATATAGTAATTGCTTCATTAATAGAAGAATTAAATAAATGATATTAAATTGTTGTACTAAAAATAATTTTCAATAATTAATTTCATACAAGATTTTTATGGATTAATTTTACATGTCAGTGACATTTATATTGAGTTGTTTCTGAATTATATTGTTTTAATGATATTATTAAGATTTTCAGTAATGAATAGTCTCAAATTAATAATATTGATATTTTAAAATATATAATATTTTATAAAATATTATAAAATTAATAAAACACTAAAACAATGTATTGGGATAATTCATAAAATTTCATAAATTACTCATTAATTTGTGTTTTTTAATTTTATATTATGAATATTAACACACATAGTCTATATTACATGATATCAAAGTAAAAATTAAAAGGATAAAATAAAGGTTAACACAAATAGATAAGAATAAATAAAAAAATAAAAATATTTATCGTTTTTATTGGATGATGGGATTTATAAAAATAATTATCCTATCTTCTAAATATTTAATTTTGGGAACATTTTTAATATAAAATTAATTTATATTAATTAAATATTTTTAGATTTTCCAAATATACCCCTCAACTCATTTATAAGAGGGCACCTCATTCCTCACTTATTCACATAAATTTGACCATTAAAGATTGTTCATACCCTAAAAATTTCCCTTATAAAAGTAACTAATAACTTTATAGGGGGTTTTATCTTCTCAAAACACTAAATCTAGAGTCTCTAAGAGGAGATCTAGAGGGAGATCATCAAAGAAGAGTTAATCTCCTTACTGAATCTTTCAATGTTCCTCCTTTAGATTCTGGTTCATGTGCTAATTCCATTATAATGTAACAACTCTAGAATCACCTATATTATGATATTTTATTATGATTATTGAATAACCATATAATATATTTTATTTAACAGATTAAAAACAAAAGTACCATGCATGCGTATGTATGACTTACAGTCTCCACACCATAGTGTCATATGTTTTCATCACCATGTTACATGGATGAGTATAATGACAGAAATAATAATTATATATGAGTACAATAACATTATATTTATTATGGAACTAAATATATACTATCCACATCCTTACTTTTAACATTATGAAAATGGTATTGTCGCTTGTGTGTATTTAAAGTTGTCCATCTTCATGACGTGATGAGATTCATCTTCCAGGATAAACATTTCCTAAATGATTGTAGAAATGTATATACTGAATAAATATAAATTATATGAAATAATAATTCTAATTGTAATATATATATACATATACATATATGTCATTTACCTTCTTCAATTCAGTACGAAAAAAACCTGAAACAGTGTTTATGTGTACGTATGGCTTACCATCTTCAGGAATGGTGTATTGCATTTCATATATATATATTTTATATATATTTATATAATAAATATATATTATATATAAATCCTATTTAACATTATGATATTAAATAAATATGATCTAATTAATTGGATCAAGATTAATAATTCAAAACATGTACGATTAACAAAGAAAATATCCCCTAATACATAACTTTAACAGGTAGTTAACAATAAAATGTTTATATATTCTATTAACTAAATCATTTATGGTATTATAAATATGAATATAGTTCTATGTTAGATAAATAATATAGTTATACTTATTATATAGGAGGTTTGAGTGAGAACAAATAGATTTAATAAATAATGTTAGGGAGCTTTGTCTCACTTTTAATTTCTAAAGGATACCAGACTTATTCAAGCCTCATTTATTTTTTGAAGTGTACATAAATCTAATGAATGTATTATATTATTTTTATAATTTTATTTATAGTTATTTATATATCTATTTTATTATCACTATTTAATGGGGTTTTTGATCAAAAGTTACCAAAGTAGTAAGGTAGTTTTGTTTCAATTTTCATAATCTAGGTTACATGTTTTATTATGAACCTATGTTAATTTATGACCGGTATATACTACCATTTGACATGTTTTATCAGGAATATCCTTCTTTTCAGGATATTTAATGCTTAGTTTAATGTTTTTAATTCATAGAGATTATAATTTAAATGTTTCAAATCGGTATGGAACACATTGAAAAGATTGATGATTATTTTCCTTAAGAAATGATTTTAAAAGATCTCTTAAGTTTGTCTTCCAAGAAAAAATATTCTAAATAAATGTTATATTTTAAAGTGTTTTCAAATATTTATTTTTAGGTTTTCAAATATATTTTAAATAATATGGTTAATTTCAAAATTTCATTGTTTTTATATATTGTTTATACATAATTATTTACAAGGGTATATTTATCGTCCATGTCCATGTTTCTTAAAATTTATATATATATATTTTTTTAATTTTATTATAAATATATTTTAATTAATTTTTACTCATGTATGAATTCTTACTAAATATTTTTAAGGGTATATTTTTGAATTTTCATAACAAGGTTGTATTTTACTTTTTCTGGAAAAAGTATGAGAATATTTTTTTTAAGATATACAACATGAACATATTTTTACACATTCATAAAACCTTATTTCCTTTAATATTATATTACATAATTAAATAGTTTATTTTCAAATAAAATGTTTCTTTAAGAAGGGGGGTCATTTTAAGAAAAGAAAATGATTTCAATGAAAAATTAATATTTTCATTAAAAATTATTTCAAGTTGTTTTTTCTATGTTTTAAAAATGGTTTCAATGAAATGGGTTTTGAAAATTTGTAATATTTCAGAAAAAAAATTTAAGGAAAATTATTTTTTCAAGTCAACTTTCAAAATCATTTCCCGTTTAAGGTGAAAAAATTTGTTATCGTTCAATAATATCATTCATATTCTTTCTATTAACGGTTTCTGTTTTTATAAAATAATATTTCAGAAACCCACTAATATTCACTGGTTATGATTTTTGTAAAAGGATTATAAAATCTATATCTTTTCCATAGGTTTTGATATGATTATATGTTTATGAAACCCATTTCATTTCATGGGTTCTGATATGATTTTTAATATATAGTGTAACATGTTTGTATGATCTTATTATGAAATAGGTGAGAAAAATATATCCATCTAATACATAGTGTAAAAATTTATATCTTATTAGATATACTAATATGGTATTTTTGGTGAACCATAACTAAAACGATGGTTATAGATGTGATGATGAATGTCGAGATGGTTATAGAAGTGAACCATGACAACTGATATGGTCATGGATATGAACCATGGCTTCTTAAATGCTTATGGATATGAACCATGACTAGCATTATGGTATGGGGGAGTAATCCCATACTACTAAGATGGAATTGGCAGTGACTCCTAGACCACTATGGGTATCATTATTATAATCTTATGTGTTTTTCAAAAATTCTATTTCATATTCCTATTTTCTGATTTCATGAACTCTTTTATTTATTTCTTTATAATTCATGTCTTATGAACTACCAATATCTTTATTCCATGACTTATAATTTGGATATTTGATATTCATGGTATGATATTCTAGTATTTTGAACATATTTCCTTACCTGTATGCCCATGTTAGGCTTATGTGTCCCTTTTTTACCCTTAATGATCATCTGATCTCACCCAATTTTATGTTTCCATTACCTGTGTTATAAAAGTGGTTTTAAGTATGTGTACTAAAGTTAGTTATCCTTGTGGGAAGCATTGTTTATTTCCCACTAAAATTGAATTTTTTGTTTCTTTTATTCCAAATGAACTAAACTAATATAGTCTTTTGGAATGTGTTTTTGTAATATACTTTGGATTCCACACAATTGATGTAATTCCAATGTATGAAAATTTAGGGTAGTTATAAATATTTTCCATTGAATTAGTAAAATGAGGTCATATGATGCATTATTTAGAAATAGGTTCTATACTACAACTTGTTAGGATAATTTTTCTAAAGGAATCTCATAGGATCAGAACATATTAAAGAAAAAAATGTAATGGTCGAGTCTATTTAGGATCATAAAAATGGAGTTTAATGTATAAAAATGATTTATGCCATTAATCTGAGAGAATATATTGATTTCAAGGTAGGAGATCATATTTTTTTGAAATTATCTAATTGGAAGTGCGTAATATGGTATGGTTAGAACGAGAATGTGAAACCCATGTATAGTGGACTATTAAAAATTATATAAATAGTTAGAGTTATTTCTTATCATTTAGAAATGTTTCCAAATATATGATGTGCTCAAGAAAACGAAACTTACTATACACTGGGTCTGACACTCCTAGGGGATACACTAATCATTATAATCATTTTCATTGAAAAACATTATATAGTATTTGAACGTAAGTATGTATGAAAAGAATACAATGTTTATGATTATAATATTTATGATGCATAAATTTATGTTATTTTCCATAATATATATGGAATTATACATTATGATTTTGTCAGGAAATTCAGTTTATGGAATTGTTTAGAAATGGTGCACTGATGGGTGAATGATATAAATACTCATGGAAAATTTAGATATTTTCCTATTTGGAAAACTAATATTTCTAGTATTGGAATGGATAAAATAATTGACATATTATGAAAACATAATCAGGTTATGATAAATAACCTTTCCCAAATAAAGCAACATATTCCATAGTGATAATAACTTATGTTTTATAAGATATTTCAATATAATACCGAATAATTTATTTAGATTACAAGACCAATTTTAGCATAAAATGGATTAAGTATAATGAAAATACATTTATAGCACTGTGATGCTATGAAATGGGAAATGTTACACATGTTATCTATTTTCTCAAAACTATTGTTGATCAATGGTGGTCCTTGATCTAGAATACTAGGGAGGATAAAGAAATATAACTCATGGAATATAGAACATTTATAGACATATTACTCGATAAATACATCCCTCCAGTTCGAAAAATTGATATCATAATAATTTCCCTTAGCTGAATAAAAAAGTTTGAACAAAATTTTGTAGTTTATAATGCTGCCTTTTTCAAGGTTATCTATGTGTAAGATGGATTACATACGCCACATAGAGTGAAAAATTGACTACATCATTGATGGCCTTAATCCAAATATCCCAATGCCATTATTTTTTCATAACATTTCATCATATGAAGAAATAGTTTTACGTGCCCTCAAAAAATAAATTAAATTCTCCATATCCTACATCTTTAATATAATAAAATAGAATAAGTGGTCTTTTTAAAAACATAAAAATATAATGTTTTGATTAACTAGGGATGAATGAATTAATTCTGACCTTGTGAGAAATTTGTAGAAAATCACATTGGGAAATTTTTGAACATACTAGGGGTTTTTTATAAGTGTGGATAGAAGGGTCATTATATTATATAATTAAAGGGGGAGAAGGAAAATAAGGATATTCAGTATTTCAGCAGTAGGGAGATGTGGAACTACTCAAATGAATGTCTTGTGCTGTAAGGGAATCTATAACATAAAAGGTTAATGGGAGATGGAAAATATTTTGGGATCACTACAGCTGAGGAAGAAGTACCAAATGAAGTGGTGAAATGTACATTAATCTTATATTCAAAATTTGAAAATTCCGTTTTTTGATGGGGATTTTTCACAGGTACAAGCTGCTAAGACTGTAAAGAGGATTTTTCCTGCCACATTGATAGGACCAATCTTTTCGGAGAACAGGTTTATTTCCTTATCCACTGATGATGATGCTCATGAATCTACTAGAGGATCTTCAGATGATACAGAAGGGGATAGCATGAAAGAATAAGAGAAATGCATTGCAATAGGCTATGCTGGACCCTGTACTAGGCAACGGTCGTCTCATCAATGAAAGTCCTATTTTGGAACTGCCAGGGCATTGGGAATTCTCCCACAGTCTAATCCCTGAAGCACATTATCTTGACCAATAAACCAATGTTAATTGGCATTGCTGAACCCTGTATGAAATTTTCTAGTTGGATGGCTTTTAATTGGTCTGCGCTGGGGTATTCTTTCATTGCATCCAATCAAATGGATAATGATTCAGAATCATTATGTGCTTTAAAGCATAATTCTATAGCAATTGAGTCCTCCTAATGTGATCAGCAGTCAATCACCATGATTTGCTGTTATCAATCTAACACCTTTTTTCCTACCTTTGTTTATGCTTTCAATCGGTATCCAAGAAGAAAATTCTTGTGGAGGAATCTCAAAGAAAGATCTAAGCACAATGACATGAGGTGGATGGTTCTTGGTTACTTTAACACGGTCATGAGGCCTGAATAAAAAAGTGGAAGTTATTTCTGTAGGGCATCTGTAAGAGAATTTTCCTCATGTATTGACCAATGCAAAATGGTTGAAGTGCCTATCTCAGGTGCTTCTTTCACCTGGAGTCGATGCACCCTTAATGGAAGGCAAGTGAGTAAAATTTACAGGTCCCTAGTGCAGTTTTGTGAGAAATGTGAGGAAATGGAAGTGTCTGGTATGACCCTCTCTAGACTACACTCTGATCATCATCCCATATTAATTGATATTTGTTTTCGAAGTCTGAGATCACATCCATTGCCCTTTAAATTCAACAATGCATGGATGGTAGTGTCAGGGTGTAGAGAGAATGTTGTAGAATAATGGAAAGAGTTTTCTCAAGGAAGTGCATTGTATTCCCTCACTTGTAAATTGAAAATTGTAAAAGCCAGACTAACGGTGTGGAGTAAGAAGTCTTTCTCCAACATGGATCAGGATATTAAAGAGGTTGACTCACTTTTGTCTGAGTGCCAACAACATAATACCCTTCAAGACCTACAATCCCAAGAGTTGATACAGGCTGCCTCAAGGCTTGACAGTCTCTTGTCTCTTAAAGAAAACCTGGCTCGGAATCAGTTTAATGTGAGATGGCTGAAGGAGGGAGATAGGAACTCCAGGTTCTTCCATTGCATGCACAGGGAGAGGAAGGTAACAAGGAACCTTAAGGCTTTAAAAATTGATGATAGTACGATTACCTCTGATAATGACATTTCCACAGCTGTGACATGCTATTTTGAAAAGCATTATTATGATTCTCGTGTGGAAATTTCAGATAAAATCATTAAATGCATTAAGCCTAGTTTGGATGATGCACAGAACAAAAGACTAACTGACATCCCCTCCACCAAAGAAATTCATGATGCTCTTTTCTCCTTGAACATGGACAGTGTCACTGGGCCAGATGGATTTTCCAACAAGTTCTTTATGTCTTATTGGGACATCCTTCATAAGGAAGTGGTTGAAGCGGTAAGGAATTCTTTCTCCATTCATACATGCCAGTTGGGATGAACTTAAAATTTATTGCTATGATTCCCAAGAGGGATAATACTTTGGATATTAAGGACTTTAGGCCTGTGGCGATTGGAAGCACTATTCCAAAACTCATTAGTAAAATCATGGAAATTCGGCTTGGTGAGATAGCAAGATCTATTATCTCATTTAACCAGTTTGGGTTTGTTCCTGGCCGGAATATCCAAAACTGTCTTTTCACTGCTTCAGAGTGTGTTAACATTATGAGGAATAAAGCGAGGGATGGGAATATGGCCCTAAAGGTCGACATATCAAAAGCCTTTGACACCATCATATGGGACTTTATTTTCAAAGTATTGAGCATGCATGGCTTCTCAGGTAAATTCATTGGTTTGGTGAGATGTATTCTGGATAGAGATAGGTTATCTATTCTGGTAAATGGATCACCCAAGGGATTTTTTCAATGCTTTCGGGGTATCAGGCAAGGCGACCCATTATCTGGGCTGTTGTTCTCCTTGGTTGAAGACTATCTAAGCACATGCCTTCATGATCTTGTCAATCTTGGGATCTATCAGAGGATGACATATGGGAGGGGTTGCTTTGCCCCTTCGCATCTCTTCTATGCTGATGATATTTTGCTCTTCTCAAAAGATAACAGGAAAACCATATCTTGCATAAAGGTTATCGTCAATCACTATGAGGAAGTGGCAGGCCAGGTTATAAGCTGGGAAAAATCTTTTGTTCTCTTTGGGGAAGGAATTCGACTAGCAAGGAAAAATAGAATTGCTAGAAGGCTTGGCATTAAGAGAGGTGTGCTTCCCTTCATCTACCTTGGGCTGCCTTTGTTTTGGGGGAGAGTGAAAAGAGATTACCTTGAGGGTATTGCTCTTATGATCACAAATCAGCTAACTAGTTGGAAAGGAAAGAACATGTCTCAAGCTGGTTGGATTTCTCTCCTGAATTCTGTCATCACTTCAATGTTCGTTTACTCGTTTTCACTATACAAATGGCCAGTTTCTCTTCTCAGGGAGCTTTGTGGTATGATCAGAAATTTTATCTAGACTGGATCGACACAAAAAAGGAAACTTATTACTGTTGCATGGAAGGACTGCATAAGGCCTGTGGAAAGGGGAGGGATGGGGGTGAAAGATGTTAGGATTTTCAATGATTCTTTGATTCAGAACTTCACGTGGAGACTTTTGTCTGGCACTGACCCTTCGCTGGAATTTCTATCTAGCAGATTTGTTGGAAGGATACATAATAACTCAAATGTGTATCTAAAATCCTTTGTCTGGCCTTCCATCAGAGAGGCATGCATCTACATTATGACACATGCTAAATGGCTGGTTTGTACTTATTCTCAAATGAACTGCTGGAGCACGCAGTGGCTATCTTCCCCAATTAATCACTCCACTAGCATTCCCTTGTATTTAAGGAGTCATTCCATTTCTGATTTTCAGGGGAATCTAGAGGCTTATGCAATAATCCCACCTCACTTACGGACAGAGATCTCTAGGTATGAATATGTTGACTATGACATCCTTATATGGAAACCAAAATCTAGTGGGTGCTTCTCCAGCTGCGACGCATATATGCTGCAATGTGGCAATGTGGCTGATGTACCTGCTTGGGTGGAGGGTATGCAGACCCCTTACATTGCTCCGGCTGATGCACTTTTGATCTGGTGCATTTGGAAACAAAGTATGCCTCTTCAATCTGCTTTGCAGCGAACCAGTTTAACTGTTGCACCAGTATGTTTCCTCTGTTTGGATGCGGATGAGACTATCAATCGTTTTTTCATTTTCTGCCCTTTTTCTATGCAGTTATGGAGTTACTTGAATGATGTTTTCCAATGCCAATTAGCCTCCCAATCGGTTTTTACACTGCTTGCCTCTGCCATGCAAGCTGTCTGCAGTGAGCAGGTCAAGTCCCTGCTCATTGCTGCTACTGTTGCTATGATTTCATTCATTTGGAAGGCCCAAAATTGTATTGGCTTCATCAATGGAAGGCCCTCATTCAAGGAGGGTACTATGATGATGCACCAATATATTATCTCTGCCTCGGTTAATCAATCTGGTTCAATGAATAATGACATTTCTGACTTTCTTCTTTTGAGATCCCTAGGTGTAAGTGGCAGGGAGCGGAGGCCCAAAGTGATGAAATATATCAGGTGGATACCACCTATAACTGATTGGTTAATGGTGAATGTGTATGGGGCAGCCGCCGGTGCGCCTGGACCTGCTGGATGTGGTTGTGTGTTCAGGACGTATCGAGGATTTGTCAAAGGATGCTTCTTTCATTACATAGGCAATGGAAATGAAATTGATGCTGAACTATGGGAAATGATTAAGGCGATTGGATATGCGGCTCATTATGGTTGGCGGAGGCTGTGGATCGAATCAGACTCTTCTGTTGCAGCACAGATTTTGAAGGAGCGATCCAGGAATGTGCCATGGAAGATTCTTGTTGTATGGGTTAGTGCTATGCATCTTGCTGAGTCGATTTTTATGGAGGTGTCTCATGTGTATAGAGAGGCAAATCAGGTGGTAGACGTCCTCTCAAAAAGGGCAATTGTGGAGGCTAGTTCAAGCTGGTCATTTGTACTTCCTGATTACTATAATGAGCTTATTCACAGTGATAGGATTGGCAATTTGTACATAAGGCTGTCTAAGGTCCCCCTTCACTGAGTTTCCCTGTACTTTTTTCTTTTATGTTATTGGGAGCAGGTTTTCACCTGGCTCTCAGACTTTTTGGCTATTTTTTTAGCAATACATTGATGTATTTTCTGATAAATTACCTGGACCTACCCTAAATCATTATGTTGAATTTTCAATAAATATAATCCTCAATGAAAGGTAGATATCAAAGAAACCCAGTAAAATGGACACTAAAGAATTAGTGTATTTTAAGGAAAAACTATATAATTTGGTTAGTAAGGAATTTTTCATCCTAGTTATTCACTATTTAGATTCCATGTAGTCTTTGTTAAGAAGATATATGGATCCATATGGTTGTAAATTTATTATAAGGAAATAAAATATATTAAAATAAATAATGTGTAACCCCTTAATCACATTTATGACTTGTTTAATTGAATATAAAGAGCCCCATATTTTTAAATGATTTATCTTGGTTTTAGGTATCACTAATTTTGAGTAAAGAAAGAATACATTCTGAAAACAAATTTTCAGATGACGTATAGAAATTATGAGTTTTCCTTAATTCCATTTTGATTGATTAATGCACAATATTTTTTATAGACCTAATGAATTGAGTATTTTGCGAATATCTTGATTATTTTTTTATGGAATTCATTGATAGTATTCTAGTGTATTCTAAAATCAATGAGGACCATGAGAGTCACATTCAGATCATTCATCAGACTCTTATAAATAAAGTGTTATATTGTAAATTTAGTATGTGTGGTTTCTTGTGTCAAGAGTTTTCTTTTAATTTCTATATTGTCTCCAAGGGTAGAATATCAGTTAATCCTTCATAGAAAATGGTAGTGA
Source organism: Viscum album (assembly GCA_963277665.1). Classification (NCBI taxonomy): domain Eukaryota; kingdom Viridiplantae; phylum Streptophyta; class Magnoliopsida; order Santalales; family Viscaceae; genus Viscum; species Viscum album. Next base: position 194,151,027 of record OY728136.1, on the reverse strand, counting down.
GAGAATGTCCCACACCAACTAACATAATTGAGTCATGTAGTTTCATTGGTTTTGCTGGTTACAATTGAATATTCATTCAGAATTTTTTCTTATTGGATAACCCATTAATGAATATTACATGGAATGGAGTTAAGTTTGATTATAAAAAGGAATGTGAATAATTGTTTGATGATATAAGTAGAATATTAGTAAATTCTCCAATTTAGACTCTACTATCTAGAACTGATGGGTTTGTTATATATAGTGATACATTAAATAAGGGACATATTTGCGTCCTATTTAAAATGGTAATGTTTTTCATATGAATTGATTAGATCGAAGTATCATGAACAATACTATCAAACCCATGATCTTGAGTTAGTATCTATAATATTTACTTTGAAAATATATAGACATTATATCTATGTTTAGAGATGTGAGATGTACATGGATCGTAATATCTTGAAATAGATCTCCTCATACAAAGTCATCAATATGAGATAGAGGTGATGGATTGAGATACTCAATTAATATGATTTCTCAAATACACTACCACCCAGGTTAATAAAAAAAGGTAGCAGCTGCATTGAGTATGGAGGATCCTATAGTTTTAACACAAATAATGATTTAGAAGGATCCTATGTTCTTGAATATCGTAAAGATAGATTTTTGAATTTATAAGGAAGTGGATAAATCAATCATTTTTCAAAATATTTCAAAACCATCCCAATTAATGAAGATAAATAATTATTATTATTATTATGAGAACATGCAGAAGAAAATTAATGCTGTGAATGAAGGAAAATTAGTATATTTTTTGGGGAGACGGTTTTCTAAAAATTTATAAGAGAATCTCTGTCCCATCTTTACCTAAGCATAAAATTTAATAATTGGATGATGTTTATAGCTCAAATTTCTATATAAAACATATAATAACAATGATGTAAAAGGGATTAAAGGAACATTTTTTGTGGAATAAAATGAAGTGCGAAATTATAGAATATGTGTTAGGATGTTTGGTTTTTCAAAAAAGGGATTTTTTAAGAAGAATCCAAAAGGAGTCTTAAATAATAAATATATTTCAATATGTAAATGAGATGAAATTAGTATTGAAATTATCACGGGACTACCATTGAATCCTAGGAAGAATTATAGAATATTGGTTAACATTGATCTCTTAACAAAATCAACACATTTTCTTTCTATAAGAGAATTTTAAACTCTAAATAAACTTACAAGGATCTATATTAATGATGTTGTAATAATTCAGGGTGAACCGCTACCAATTTTTTCTGATAAAGATCCCTTCCTTTCCTAGAAATTATGGTAGAGTCTTTATAAGGCCCTCGATACTAATATTATTTTGACAACCTCCTACCATTATCAAACATAATAACATTTTAAAAGAATAATTCAAATAATAGAATACATGTTGAGTTCATATCACTTATATTTCATGTTATGTTGGACCAAAATTTACCTTTTGAAGTGTTTTCCTATAATAATGTTTCCATTTATGAATTTAAATGGCCCTATCTAAATCATTATATAGAAAGTGTTTTCACACTCTAATTTGATAAGATGGATTTCGTGAAAGGAAACTCATAGTGTCAATATTTGATAGATATGATGAAAAATGTAAAGGCTATTCAGGTTCATATTAAATAACCTCAAGGTAGGAAAAAGAGTTTTACTGATAATTTGATGAAGGATTTCGTGGATCGAGATTGAGATCATGTTTTATTCAAGGTATCACCATAGAAGGGTGTTATGATGCTTGATAAGAATGGTAAATTGAGTCTTAGGTACATCATAACATTTTAAGTTCTGGAAAGAGATGGTGTTTTTTCTAATCTTTAGGAAATTTCTCCCAATGTCTCAGAGGTACATGATGTCTTCCAAATATGAATGTTATGAAATTAAATTCAAGACCCAATGAATGTGTTCATCTCTGATGATATGAAGTTAGAACCTGAACCTTCATACAATAAAAAACCCATCCAGATTCATGATACTATTGATAAAGTATTGAGGAATCAGACGACTCTTACAGTTGATTTTCTATGAAGAAATCACAAATTGGAGGAACCAACATATAAAATAGAGGATTCTATAAATGAGAAATGCTAACATCTTCTTTATAAGTTAATACCTCTAACATTTCGAGGATAAAATTTTTGTAAGAGGGAATAATGTACCACCCTATTCCATTACAATATTTTACCTTTTATAATATTCTTATGTTTATTTATAGTGTGTAACACACACAACACAGGTTTTAAACAGGACTCTATTTGGTCATGTTTTTCACAATCATTAAGAATATAAAAAATTTGTAGAATTTATATAGTAAATTTATATCTTATATATCCAATCAAATATTTAGACATTAATAAAATTTATTTTAAAGGAACAATTTATGAGGAAACACAATTTTACATATAAAAACCAATATTTTTATAAAGTAAATTTTATCTCCTTTTAATATAGATCAAATTTTAGATATAATTTTTTTCAATTATTTAAATTTTATATTTAAAATAAATTCATTTTTGAAATAAAATGTCCAAAATTTTTTATGGTGAATTGTTGGAATAAATCAATGAAGATTCATTCTTTGATTAATATTGACAAAAACTGAATTTCAAATGAAAGTAACTACTTTGTATAATTTAGTTATAATGATGAATAAATTTTAAATTTGTTTTAAAGACATGTTATATCAATATTACATATATTAATCCAAATTTTTCACTGTAATAAATTTCAAATTAAAATTTTATATAAACACATCTCAAAATTTTATACATTTTTACATTAAAAACATGCATTGTCATCCTGAAGATTAATTTTCAATTAATTTCTACGACTTATGTAATTATAATTTGGGAAAATTGATTCCATAATTGGAAAATTATTAATTTCAAATTTCACATAAGTACAAAATATTTTTTACCTAAATGATATGTGAATGTAATTAAAAATAATTATAGTTATTAAGAGAAGAAAATCCTATCTATAGACTAAATCTTATACTTAAGGGCCAGAAGACCAATAAAATATTAAAAAATAAATTATATGGAAGCAAAATAATATTTTTTACTCCCATGGATCGAATTTGGTTCATTATTGGAGCAACATGACATTATATATATTTGTGTTTAATTCTCTTTTAGAAAATTTTCAAGAATACAACTCCACCTACACTTTAAAAAGACACTCACCCCTCCCACATATTCACACCTATAAATCATTTTATATCACTAAATATCTTCCCAATAAATCCCCATCATCCATGTCCTACTTCTAGAAGCCTCACTTTTGTAATAATGCTAACCAATGAATTATTCTGGAATTAACCAAACAGAGTTACCCAAATAAGAGGTAACATTCCTAAAAATCGCTTTTGTTTAATATACATCTCCACCACTTAAATTATTTCCATATGATGATATTATAATAAAATAATTATCTAATATATATAATTATATGTTTTTTTCTATGATTTTATCTAAAACTTCACACACATCCATCAAATGGGATACGGAATCATTGTTCATGTGTGTGGAGGACACCCGCCTCACGAACCTATGTCATTCATTCTTCCATTACCACCTCTCAATATTATAATAATGATGGATCTATAAGATACATATGTTATATATGATATTTATTATTTATTTATTATATTTTAAATTTTATATATAACAAGACTTTTGGATTTACATTTTATGGGAATATGATAACATAATTTTCGGATGTGTGGATTACCGCCTCCTCAAAGAGATTTTCTTATTTCACACTATACATGAAATTTATAAATGATTATTTTAATTAAAATATGTTATATTTATGACAATATTATTATAATGACATTTTTAAATACATATATTCTCTTTCTTATTCATTATTTTTATATGAAAAGTGAATGGATGTAGCATTCATACATTTATATAGACTACCAACACTATAAATGGTGAATTTAATTACCAATCTCCATGAATTATGGATTATTCAAAATAAATATATACTAAACATATATTTTATAATAATTACATCATTTACATTCTAGGAATTATGAAATCATGATTCACATAATAATCAAAATAATAACAAGTCAAAAAATATATGAAAAACTAACCAACTAACACTCAAAATAGTGAAAACAATGATTGATTATCAATCGATAATAATATATTATAAAAAGAAAATATATGATATTTTAAATAATATTATTTTTCATGTATAAGTTAGTAACAATTTTAATATACGTATACATGAGGTTAAATTATATTGATAGTAAAGGAATCAAAAGGTATGGGGTTTCATCTCAATTTACATTCCAATGAGACATATATGTTATTATACACCAATTCATGATAATGTGGTGTATATACTATCCATATTTCTTTTCATAACATTATTCACTCATAACTCATGGTATATTAATTTTCACTTTGAACTATCTCATCTGAGGGGTTTTGACTCAAACATTTATTGAGTTTTAAATGATATCTTGGAAATATAAATTTCTTTTGTGATTATTAACTTTTTCTTGAAATGATCACTTACCTATAATAATTTTTATTTTACATTAAATTTTTCTCAAACATAGAAATTACAATTCATTGGATACTATTATTGCATAGTCCATGTACTATTTTTACAAATGTGGTTGACATGGAATATTATTTTATTGTTTGGGGAATTATTTTTTAATGTGTATCTTTTATTCGATATATTTATTTGATAAGGAATATTTTTTATCATTTATTTTTATTATTTCAATATATAAAGAATGAATTGTATGTGCACTATACAGGTTGGGGACATTTTAATTCAATCCCATCAATGCAATAGTGGTTTTATGAGATGAATCAGTTATACAAATCATAGATGTTAAAACTGTATTGAGAATAAATCATAATGATAAAGGTATCATGAGCCAACCAAACATGACATCAAATAATTAATAATTACTTATATTGATAATTCAATTTTAATTATTATCAATGAGATTTTATTTGTTGACATATCTATGTATGAATTTTTATTCTTAGTTTATCGATTAAATGATATGTGAATTATTTATCTACCATTCCATATTTATTATTCACTATTGAGATATTGTTTTAGAATTTTTTCCCTTTTTATTTACCTTACCATGATTATTATTCTCATTGATCCAATATTCATTCCATATTACTTACCATTAATGATCATTGAAGTTGACCCTTAATATTTTCCATTCCCTAGGTTATGTAGAAGAAATCATTGAATGAGCATTCAAGGATGTTGTTCATTTCATTTTGTTATGTATCATGTTATATTTTCTATTACCTAATGTAAAATGAGTATCATGTTTGAAATATGGTTTCCCAAATCATCTAAGCCTTTATAACTTTGGAATTATATTTCCATGGAATCGTTCCAATGATATAAATTAATTTACTTGCTTCAAGATTCTGGGTTTGGGGAATTACATTACACAAATATTACATTTTCTTCATCATTAACTTTGAAATCTAAGGATTTACCTTTTATTATAGCATTGAAAAACTTCTCAATTTCAACAATTTCTCTTTTATCATCCTTTATCTTCTACATAATTTATGATATAGAAATAATTTTTGAAAGGATTGGTGATTCTCCTTCCTTTATGATACCCATGACAATCATTTTCAAGTATTAGAGGATCAAACCCTACTCAATTAACATTAATAAAAGAAATTTCAAAATGAGTTATACATTGAGCTTCTACAACATTATTATCATTCATAGTCTTGTATTGGATTGATCAGTCACAATCATTAATTAGCTCTAACCATTATTCATAGAACATATTCTACTCTTTATGTTTGAATATATACTTGTGTCTATTACAATCTGTATATATTTCACACCTCTATGCAAATATATTATAATTCCATATTATAAATGCAATTATTTCTGTGGCCAACACTAAATCATGAGCTGGGTAGTTCTCTTCATGACCATTCAATTATATTGCGTTAGAGGCTATCGTGTTTTCTTTCATCATTAGTAAACAATAGAATTCATTATTCTAAGAATAGTTATATACCATGAAAACTTCCCCACTTCTGGTTTCTATAAGTACAAGTGTAGTAATAATCCCCTTTTGAATCTCCTTTAAGCACGCTTCACTTTCATTATTCCAAAAAAACATGATTCCCTTATACTTATCATGGTTTTATGGTGTGAAAATAATTGTAATGTTTTTAAAAATTGATGATAATACCCATATAGTTCGTGGAAACTATGGATATATATAACATATGTTTACATGGACATATTTAAATTGCATATGTCATTTAAGGTTCTAATTATATCTCATTACTTGTGATAATCACTACTGGAAAACTAACCTTTACCAACGGTTTGGAACCGTTGGTATAGGCCTCCAAACCGTTGGTATAGCCTATACCAACGGTTTGGAGAACCGTAGCCAAGTAAGCCGTTGGGATAGGTCTTTACCAACGGTTTTCCAAAAACCGTTGGTATAGACCTATATCAACGGTTTTGGAACCCGTTGGTATAGGAAATACGAAATCTATACCAACGGTAATGGAACCGTTGGTATATAAAATCCAAAAATAAAACATCCGCTGGGATTTGATCCCACGACCCCTCGTTTATAATCGAACGACTTAACCACTAAGCTAACATCACTTTGTAAACATAATTTCATAAATATATATATGTATTATCATAAATATTTAAAATTTTGATTCATATAATGTTCTCGGTTAGTAGATCTGGAAAAAAATTAAAGAACCTATCCCAACGGTTTTTAAAACCGTTGGGAAAGGTTTGGGTGGGATAACCCTTTCCCAACGGTTTTTAAAACCGTTGGGATAGGTTTGGGTGTCTTGAAATCTATGTGGACCGAAGGTTGATTTATCCCATCCCTTTCCCAACGGTTTTGGTGAACCGTTGGGAAAGGGGACTCTTTCCCAACGGTTTTGGGGAACCGTTGGGAAAGGGGACTCTTTCCCAACGGTTTTGATGAACCGTTGGGAAAGAGGAGGAAAATAAGACCCTTTCCCAACGGTTCACCAAAACTGTTGGGAAAGGGGACTCTTTCCCAACGGTTTTGATGAACCGTTGGGAAAGAGGAGGGAAATAAGACCCTTTCCCAACGGTTCACCAAAACCGTTGGGAAAGAGTCCCCTTTCCCAACGGTTTTGGTGAACCGTTGGGAAAGGGGAGGGAAATAAGACCCTTTCCCAATGGTTTTGGTGAACCGTTGGGAAAGGCTAGCTATACCAACGGTTTTTACAAACCGTTGGAATAGAAGTGTTGGGAAAGATCATCTTTCCAGTAGTGAATATTCACCATGAATTATAATAACATCAACATAAACTTAAGTTTTCTATAATACGAATAAATATTCTCTTTATGTATGGTCCTTAGTACAATGATCAAATTCTCCTCACACTATACCCTGGTTTTGGAGTATATTAGAATATCATCTATAAAGACTACCACAAATTTTATAAGATAATCTCTATAGACTCTATTCATAAGGTTCGATATGATTACTACAGTATAAATGATTTATAGTGGAATTATTATGAACATTTAGTGCTCGTACCATGTAAGGAAAGTAATCGTGGGGATATTAGCATTCTATTCCATTTCATGACAATACCCTGACCGAAGAACTACCTTAGAAAAGTTTTGGGTTTCACATAGTTGATTGAACGATTCATGAATCAATTTAAAAGGATAATTATTATTTATTGTGATCTAGTTGATATCATAGTGGTCATTGAAATGGTTAATCAACCCATCCTTGCCCTTGATGAAAGCAATTGGTTCATGCCATGAAAAAGTACTATATTTGAACCCTTTATCAATATTAGCCTATAGTTTTTTATTCATAGACTCAAGATCAATAGCATACATTATATATGGAATCTTAGATATTAGAAAAAACCAATGTATATTCTTGATTTATCATTCAACCTGCCAATGAGAATCACGTTAGTGTATTCTATCACAATGAGTATGTCTTTAAGAAAAATATTTTCATTAGACTCTATCATTTTATCTAGTTACACTTTCTCATAGGTAAATAATATCCATACTTGAGTTGTTGGTGCAAAAAAAATTCATCAGTCTCCTTGCACTTGTATGTAATTGGAAAATGAATCATGATATAGAGAGTCATTTCATTCTCATAGAAACTTATATTAGATTTATATAAGGAAATACCCTCCATACAAATAATTTCATCAAATTCTATTAAATATGGCATCATAAAGTTTTCTATAAATCATACCCAAAAAATTATATAGGGTATAATTTAAATACATGGGATTCGGTATTTTCCCCATTTGTTTCATTAACAACTCTACATTAATTCTTTGTGGTGGTGTTTGAATAGTTTTACTAAAATTATGGGATGTGATGCAATGTTTAGATCCATAATAAAAAATTAAGTTCACTATTTTTGAATGAAATCTGGTTTACCTATCATCACTTCATTGTTGGGATCTACTTTAGATGTTTCGATGGAATAAGACCAACCATGTTTCCTTGGGCATTGTTGTTACTGATTGTATCCAAACACCCTTTTCTTAGTGAATTGGTTTATAAAGATCCCTTGTTCCTTATAGTAGAATCATTGTAAAATTGGTTGAGGGTTTACTGGATAATTTCTATCTTCTATTAAATTAGTGGGTTTCTCCCATCAGTAATTAGTAGATGTATTACATTCTTTCATATTCCTAAACCATTTCATTCTCCCCTTCAATAAATTCATGGGGTTCTATTTTCAACACTTCTCACATGTGTTATGTTGAAATTTCCTCACACCATTATATTTGTACATCACACATCGAGAATTAAACTCCACTTTACAATTTATATCCACATGAGACCCTTGATATTCAATGCTATCTATTTTGAATTTGAGGTCAAATAGTAAATTATCCTCTTAACTATCAATGTTTTGGATCTATAAAAAGTTTCATTGAACCATATTTTTCCCACTAAAGAAGAAAACATATTTTAATTCATAGGTAATGAAAAATCCAGTCATATCATAAAATTATTGTGATGTTTTCCTCGTGTTCCCTGATGGATTCACCACCTTTTGGATTAAGGTAAAGGAAGCCCCTTTCAATTTCTATTTGGAGAGAGTGAGAGAATTGTTTTTCAAAAAAAACCTCCAATTTCTTCCTCCCCATTAATTTGAAATATTTAACCGGATCAATATTCTTGATAAATTTTAACCAATAATATATTATCCCCATACATTTGATAAACAACAAGTATAGCCATATCATTCCCATAACATTTAATTATTATAGAGATATTTTCAATGGATTTTATCCATTGTTTCGTTACCAAGAGAGCAGATTATCCATTAAAATAAGGTTCCATTTCACATAATGGTATCAATTGTTGCTTATTCAATCGTTGGTGGATTTGGGATCTCCATCTGATTCAATTTTTTATTCATAACCTGATTCAAATGAGAGAGTATCATCACAATGTTTTCAATTACTACTCCCATTGGGTTGGGCATCTCATTTTGGTAGTCATCATATTTCCCTTTACATGAGTTTTTTGCTCAGTTCCTCCTATTTCCAGTCATTTTATTGAATAAATGGAGAATTACAGATGATTACATTTAAAATATTAAGCAGAAAAATGATAATTTAATAATGTTAGTGGAAGAATTTATAAATTACTTGTATTTCCCAAACATATGAATTTTTAGGATTTAATTTATGTTAACCATGATATATTTCCTAACATAAATATTTATGGAAATTTTTTATCTTAATAATGTTCCATAATTATCTTGTTAATTTACTAAATAATAACCCTTGGAAATGTCAAAAAATTGGTACATAAGTCATGTTTTCGTATAACAGTTCCCAATAGAGATTAACATAATATGATGTTTTCAAGTGTTACCCCCAGATTCATCTATTCCAAATCTACATCCACATGTATTATCTATAAAGGTGATCATTTTTATAGACAAATAGACTATAATGTTCCCAAATTTGGTTATTTTATATTATGTTTAGTCTTACCCCTAAGGGATTTTCTAGAATTTTAAAATCTTAATCATAAAAATAACTAAACATCCTTATAAAAAATATAAATTCCTCTTTCAATACGAACCCTTAATTCATGATTTATTACATAATAAAATGCCTATTACAACCCAAAAGATAAAGAATTTATGTGTATTTTGGTACATTATATTACAAATAAAAAATGGTACATCAGCTATATATAAAACATCCTTAACATGAACATAATATTCCATTATTTTGAATACTTCTAGGGATAACATGTGGACATACATAAGATATGGGTGAACTACAAATCCAAATAACAGAATAAACATAGAATAAAAAGAATAAATTATTACATGATAGACAATATATATTTCAATGGGACATAAAAATTTGTCAAAATCCTATACATGAACCAAGATGAATGATATCGCATGATAATATAAAGGAAACATGCGAAAGTGAAAACAACTTTAAACATAACATCATATACCAATTTCATTGATAATTTACAATACATCATAAAATAGTGTAAAAAGTCCAATTATGGATTAGGTTCACTCCCTAATACCAAACATGACATCTCTTGAGACTAAAACATTTTCCAACGCATTGGAAACCATCATAATTTTGGGATAACCCGCCTCTTTTATACCATGTACATGAATAAGTGTGTCACATATATTTTATAAAATAAGAATGTATATTATATATTTTAACCCCATGATCATGGAGTGTGGTATACATACATGAATTATAAAAAATATATAGCTACATAAAGATGAATACCATGGATTGGAAATGAGGGTGGATATCCACAACACAATAGTTCGGTATGAAAAATCATGGTGATGTTTTAGCAGGGTAATAACAGTGATTAATGATTAATAACAAAGATTAATGTGATTTAAATGGGTCTCTAATTATTTTCACATGAAATGAAAAGTAAGAGGGATGTTTAAAAATATATCCACATAAAATTTATTTCAAATAAAATTCATAAATGAAAAAGATTCTTGAATAAAGAGGAGAAGGAAATGATCTCTTACCTTGAGAGGGTGATCCCAAAATCTTGGGGGAGCTTCTTAAATGATTTGGGGCACCATGGGAGGAGTGTAGAGTGATATATAAATAGTAATAGAATTATCCTATGATTTATTGTAGAGTTGAAAGTGATCATGGATTGGTTTATATTGTAAGATATAGGTGAGTTCTTTATTATTTTTCAAACATATGTTTCACACACTATACAACAAAGTAATCAAAACCAAAATCCTTCCCTTTGTTTTTCCCATGTTTCTTCCAAAGATGATTATTTTTAATTATTTTTAATTATTTTAAAATTCCTAGTCCCTATCCCATTGAAATATTACCCTTGGTGATGTGGAAGTGAGTTGTGTTCATAAATAAATTAACTTAAAAACATAAAATATAATATAGGTTTTGGATTATTCTTAATATCATTATAAAAATAATAGAATCACATAAAAATTACATTATTTTAAATTAGAAACATATATTGGGTTGTGGAAACCCTTAATAGCTTTTATTACATCCCTTTTGGGAAATTATTATTTCTTAATAGACAATGTATATTTGTTCATTATTTAATTTTTACACAAAATTTCAACTCACTTAGAAAATTAGGAAAAAATCACCACTATATAATAATGATATTATAATTATAAAAAATTATTTATTTTTTATTAATAATTTTATACATATTTTAATGTTCGCTTTTAAAATAATGATTTATATTAATTGAGAAATTTGTTTTTCATAATAATAGTTTTCAATCCCATATAAAAATAAAATTAATATTTATAAAATTATATTATAAACTATAAATAATAAATATTATTTAAAAATAATATTTTATTAAGATAGAATATATTTAAAAAATTATTTAATTCCTCAAAAATAATTTCTCAATTTTAATTACATAATATAAAAAAATATAATTTATGTTTTATCTAATCAAAACCAAAAAACATTTATAATTTAACAATAATAAGTAAATATAACCATTATTATATTTAAAATGAAATATTAATATTAATACTTTTAGGATATTGAAACATCTACCTTTATTTCACTAGAAATATCCTTATGGGTATGGTGCGAAATGTTGAGATTTTCATGGGGTAGTTAAACATAAAGAGTTCGGGTCATGACCTCAATGATCTTGAACTTTGGTCATAAATAGGTTCTTTAATGATTTATTTATTGGATATAATATTGGTACTGAATAAGGGAAAATACCTATTACTTTTTCCACCTAAGAAGCTTCAATAAACGTGCTTCATTGGGTATGATCTTACTTGTTAAGGCTATTACTTCTTTTCTTTGTGTCAATTGGATTTAGTATAATAAAATATTTATAAAAATCATATGATCAATTTTAAATAACTATATTATGAATTTTTATTATGGTTAATGCTATTTAAAATCATATTGGGATTAATAAAACTAGGTAAGTGAATTATTTCTCTATAACCATAATTAGGAATTTAATTTAGTCATAAATGAAATTTTATCTATAAATGTTCTGGTTGTTACGTGAATATAGTAGAATTTCATAATGATTAACATGAACAAAGGGATTAAATAAATATTTGGAGTTTTATATAAATAAATAATCCTAGGTCATTTAAATTTAGTTAAATTTAATTTTCTCATAAAAAATTATTATTGAAATATATTTGGGAAATTTCTTTTATGTGGAGATTTAAAGAAAAAATTTAATGATTAATTAAGGAGGGTAAGGGAATATTAATTTCTGTAAAATAAAAAATGAAATTAAATTTTTTAAATAACAAAATTATAGATTTTTAAAACATAAACGGTTTAAAACAATTCATTTATTTATACTTGAAATGGTTTAGGAAAACACAGAAGTTTATACTAATCATCCATGTTTAACAAAAGAAATTGAAACCGAAACATTATAGCATATATATCCCCATCAAGAAAAGGTAAATTAAACTTGTTAAATACATGTGGATTATATATATAATATATAAATGAAGTAAACTATAATAATATTTTGAGGATGGGGTTAAATACAAGGATATTATAACAAAATGAAAATAGAGTAGTTTGTGGAGATCCCTAACATCATGCCTGAAATTGTTCTTCACTTTCGATTAAGGATTAAATAATAAAATTAGATTTATTAAACACATGATTTAATAACTTATTTAAATATACATTATTTATTTTCAATATTTTATGTTATTTTTTTGTCATTTAATTGAGATAGAATTTTGTTTTATATTAATCTTATGAAATTTAATTCATGGTTCCAATGTCGTATTAATTTGTACGTAATTATGTAAGTTCTTATAGAATTTCTACATAAGAATAGAAGTGTAATGAAATGATATTAATGTTTTATGAATTTGAAATGGTCCCAAATATTCATATGTATTCTGAACATTGGGGAGTTCACATAGTATAAATGTCACCAATATATAGTTAGGTCATTTAGCCCAGTTTACAGACTATAATAAACTAAATTCATTTTAATTAATTCAATGACAATCAATACATTTCATCACGTAAAATAATTTATAATACGATTTTTATCAACATATTTAACCATAATATTATTTTTATAGCCACTTATAAAGGTAATTTATAAAAACTAAGTGTGTTATTTATAGAGGTGGGGAGAAGACCATATTGTGAACAAAATTTTCATTTTAGATTGAAACTATAAGAGGTTGGTTGATGGATAATTCATTAAAAGAATAAAATTAATGTTTATATATATATATATAAGATAATGGGATCATTATTTCATTTAGGATGGCATTTATTTAGAGGATAAGTAGGAAGAAAAATAAAAAACTCATTTGAGGGTATTACTTTATCCTTTGGATGTATCCCCTTAAGATTCCCCTTATGAAACTTTGAACTGGAATTGTAGTGATATAATGTCTAATAGGAACGTTTTTGATATTTTTAGAGTGTAAATAGAAGATATTTGTTATGTAAAAGAATTTACAACGTGTTAGGAGAACGGGTGGTGAGGGGTAGTATTTATAAGGGATTATAGGGGTGCTTTAAAAATACTATATTCATTAATTTTTTTTGGATCAAGACTACCAATAATGATTTTTCATATGAATATATATAGTTATTATAGATTTTTTTGGAATCTAATAGATTATTACACCAGACAAGACTCATAAATTCAAGTATTTATCTTATAATTTTGAATATCTTATTTTGTCATATTTAATTATTCACCATAAATTCAACTGTTATAGAAAAATTTTTAAACATCACCCATCCCATTTTCTTAAATTTATATTTTAAAAAATTAATTGCATTGTATTAACTTAATTTTATTATTAGGGGAATGTTTTTTTGAAATACAATTCATATATATTTTCAAAATACCAATTTTAATATTATTATTATTCTTTCATCCATAGAAATTTAATTTATGGCCTCATAAAATTTTTTAATTATTATAATAACTATTATATTATTATATAAAAACATTTTAAGAAAATAAATTATATTTGAAAACACTATATTAGTTATAAAAATAAAAGCAGAACATATTGGTTTTTCAAAAATAGAAACAATAATTTTATTATTTTATTAAAATATATTCAATTATATAATAATAAAAATATGTAATATTTTCATATTATTAATACCTAAATATTATTTTGCAACTAAATAGATTAATTTTATAATATAATAGTTAGGTTACTTATAACACCCTAATATTTTGAAAGAATTACATTATATACGATAGTGGATACGACGTGAGACATCGACATTAAACGACCGATAAAATATATCACCGTTATAACCTAGCTATTGATTTTTCATGTATGAATAGTATTAAATTCATTATTAAATATATATAATTTTTTAATCAATATAATTTTATTTATAAATTATTAATATGTAACAACTCAACTTTTATTGTTGATATTTTATTCTATTAATAAATATTTAACCTTCAAAAAAATTTAGTAATTTTTGAGAGAAAATATTATAATCAATTTATCAATATTTCATAAATTTTATTTTATAAAATTAATTTAATTTTTGAAATAATCATATAATTATTAACTTTGGGTGAATTTTTCTTATTTTTCTGAAATGTTTAATTTTTCACTGAATAGTGAAAATTATCGATTTTTCAAATACTATCATTTCTCTTCCATAAATAAGGTAATGTAAATGTTCCAATATATTTTATTTTTTGAAATAAAGTGACATAAAAATAATTTTTTAGAATATTATAATTAGTTTCTTTTGAATCCTCAATTTTTATGAATTATTTATACATTTATTTTTATACATAAAAATTCTGTATTCGAAAAACGGATTTTAAATGCATAATGTTTATCCAATTCAATTATTAAAAATAACACCTATTAAAGATATTATTAAATTTAATATATATATTATAGATATATTATATTAATTTGAATTTATAAAAATATATTTTATTCATAATATCATATATTCCTCTAAAAAATGATTTCTTTAAAACATATTTTTGAACACATTTTACGGGTTTAATTTTAAAATGTGTTGTGTTACATCTACAATTTGAATTGGATAAAATAAGTACCATATTTTTAATAATATTTATTAATATTATGTAATATATTAAACTTAATTTTTTCAAAATTAATTGTAAAAATATTATAAAAAGAGTAAAAAACGATAAAAGTGAGTATCCTTATAGGTAAAAGGAAGAAAATATTCGAAACATGTTTCTATTTTAATGGTGGTGGTTTTATCAAAAATATCTTACATATAATACATTATTTATCTTTTTTTGGCACTTTCTTTGAAAGTGACTCCCAATTATTGAATAGTTTTGGCTATTTATAAAATTTCTACTCCTCAATTATAAAAGGACACCCCTAACCTCACATCTTCACACCACTCAAAAAATATTTCCCAAAAAAAAATTTCGAAATCACTACCCAAATTCATTATCCAAATTCTATTTATTCTTTTCATCCCAAAAAAACAACCTTAGGGTCCTTAATAAGATATCCAAAGGTTGTTTTACTAAAAAAAATGCAACCATCTTCATTGTACTTATTCATTTTACTTCATCGTATTACACTTTAAATTATATTTTAACCCATAAAATATAATAAAAATTTATAAAATATATAATTAAATTCTATTATGTTTATTAAATAATATTTATCCATATTATCTTCCATGAAATAGGAAATGAAAAATTGTTCGTGTGTACGAAAGACTACTGCCTCAGGAACTGGTGTATTCTTCTTTCCATTAGGGACACTCGTGGATATTCATGGTGATGGATTTAAGTATTTTATATAATATTAATTAAATATTAATAATTATGTGAAATTTACGTATCATATACCTTCTTACCTTAACATCCACTGAAAAATGATAAAATCATACGTGCATATGGCGGACTAAAACCATCTAATGTGATGTGATTTTTTTGTAATTACTTATTTAAATAGATGGAATATGTAAGTTTCTTTAAATATATAAAAATTTATTTAAAATATATTTATCATTATATAATGATAATATAACACTTACCTTCTTGTTATCATGCTTATTGAAAAAATGAAACATTACTCATGCGTAAGTAGGGCCTACCATCTCCATAATTATAAGATATGTAATTTTTCATGACTATATTTCATTAAATGACATAATAGTAAAATTTCAGTATAAATATGTTAAGTATATAATTATTTTTATTATATATACGAAGGAGTAATGAAGCCTTTTAGAATTTCAACTAACCGATATCGGTTAGAAATTATGAAATGTACATCCTCAAAACACCAGATGTGGGCATAACATAAAAAAATAATTAAATATATCATCATAATAAATGAATTAAATTGTTTGTGTATATAGGATTAATCATATATTAGTTTATTATTAAAAATATATAATTGATATGCGTTCATTATATAGGATATTAGGACTATATCTGAAAATTATAGACTCAGGGTAATGGATTTAGAATTTCACATTTACTTCTATGATTCATATTTCATATTCATAACTAATTTATTTTGTATGGTTTATATTATTACTCTTAGAAATTTGATAACATTATTTTATTTGTATTCATTGTATTTAATGTTTTATTTGATGTTACTTCATCTAACAACCCTGGTAATTATAAAATAATAATTTTCCATATCAATTGATTTTTATGGTTTTGATATTTATCTTAATTTAATGGGGATTCCTTATTCTATAGTGTACTCAACATACAACAATGGGTTTGATCAAAATCATATGTTTCCTAAAATATTGAGATATATCTAAAAATAATACATTATTAATATTATTATTATCAATGATATTTATCACCTCAATGATGTATTTGGGGGAATAAATAGAACTAACTATTTTATATTTACCAATTTTTATTAAATATTTTAAATTTCATACAATAAATAATATGGGTTTAAAATAAAAATAAATCAAATTTTAAGCATAAAAATATATAATAATTGTAAATGGTTTTATTACTGCCAATTGATGGAGATAATTATTAAAATATAATTTTTTAAATTTTTATTAGATGTATTTGACAAAATAACCTTATTATTTGGAATTGGAAAGTCATAACTTACTTTGGTTGAAATTTTTTATTTTTTTGATAATAACCTTTTTTAATGAAAAATGAAAATAATGAATTTCTATTCAAAAATGTTTTCTCATATGATTTATTAATATAGTTTTTTATCCTTTTAATTATATTTAAAATATACTAAAATAAATTTTTATTTATTTAATCCAATTTTGGCCATTGGAATAAATTTTAAATTGAAATTAGATTTAAAATATATGTGAACTTATAAACATTATTACATTAAAAATGTGTTTCCTCAATACGTTAACAAGAATAATTTTTTAATTAATTTTATTCACTTATGTGAATAGAATCATTCAAATAGTATATATGTGGTTGTAATAAGTATGAAAAATATGATCTATTGGGAAGAAAATATGTTTTCTGTGAATAGTATATGTAGTATTTTATTTTCTATAGTTCAAGGTAAATTGAATAAATATAGGTAAAAATAATATTTAATAATATAAAATACCATAATAATTTTCAAAATATTATTGTATGAGTTATTTTCAAAAAACAATCCCTGGTTCATAATTGTGGCCTTTGGAAGACAATAGGTTGTGAAAATGACATTTATAATATTTTATTTAATGTAAATACATAGATGTCATAAACATGAACCATATTACAAAGTAAATTAATATGGGGTTATATAAGTGATATCATTGACTATAAACAGTTCAAATAAATAAAAAATTATTACCTATATCATTCAAATTTATTTATAATTTTGTTACATTAAATATATAAATTTTTTTCTGACACAATAATGAAGTACTAATAGAATTATTAAAAGTTAAATCAAAGAAATAATATTAATAATAATATAATAAATGTAAATTGAAATATTTATTTCCATACATGAATTTTAGAGTTTTATTTGACATGTTTTTGATGAGTTAAAGTATTTTTTTCAAATTAATAATGTTGTTATAATTATTGAAAAAAATTCTGTAATATATAGTTTTAAGTTAGACATAATCTATATTGTAAAATATAATATATTTATGTAAATGAATTAAAATTTATAAAATTTCAATGTTCAGACAAATTATTTTGGTAATCCTAGAAATTTCATTAATGTATTATTGATTGGTAATTTTACATATTATGGTAGTTATTTTATCTCCAAAATTGTAAATTACTAAATAAAATAGTTACATTTAAACGGGTCAAGACATAAAAGATAAGGATTAAAAAATATCCCAAAACTATCTATTTTTATTGGATTATGTGAATTTTACCCATACTAGTCCAATATTAGAACTAAATTAACATGGAATAATTTTTTAAAATAAAATTAATTTATATTAATTTGATATTTTTAATAATTCCAATTGTTCCCTCGCCTCTCTTATAAATGACACTCATATTCTCTATTCCCCACACTTGAAAACCCGTTTTTTCAGCCAATATCTACGATAAAATATTCATAATATCTTTCCCCTAATTCTAGAGGCTTTAGTTGAGGCATAACACCCATTTTAATGGTGTTAACGTCTTAGGAAAATGTGATCATTTAAAGGAAATGTAATGTTTCTATTTATGTGTTTCTACCTTGATTTTTCTTCCACTATCTTAAAATATACTTAATCCATGATGAAATAATAACTCCAATATCTTCAATGTAATTATATATTATTATGTTAATGGCATCACTTAAATAAATCACCCATTTCAACAAATGGCAAATGAACATTTCATTCGTGTGTACGGTGGGCTACATCATCGTGAACCGATATAGTTCATCTTTTATTACTATCTCTCATGACTTGTCATAATGATGTAATTATAATTTTTATATGATATTAATGAATATTTATCATTATAGGAGAATAGTATTACACTCCTTGCAATTTAAAAATGATAACATCATTTGTGCGTATGTGTGAACTATCACCTCCATAAAGCAGTGTGAATATTTTTTGTTAACCACATCACTTATATAAAATATATTAGTACATTTAAATGATTAATATGATTTTAATTATTTTATTATAATTCTAAAAATATTAAAATATTAATTGTCTTATTTTTATTATGATCAATGAAATATAGAAACCTTACTCATGCGTACATACAATCTATCATCTCCATGAATATAATGTAATTCATTATTCATAACATAAATAAACTGTTTGATTGAATAGTATAATTTATTAATAAAATATTTTTTTATGCTATGATTTTTGTCTAGATATTATGGACTTGTGATCACATGGAATATTGACACCATAACAAGTTCATTTTCGACTCAAGTACTAAATATCGACAAACTTTCTTATATGAACTTATACAATTATGAAATTTTCATAACATTGTAATAATTGATATAAAATCATTAATAAAAATAAATAAAAAATCGGTCATATAGAAATTATCCAAATTTCATTATTCAGAAATATAAATATTGTATGTGATGAGTTGGACTCACGGCAAAGGAATTTGTCTCAATCTCCTTTCATTTAGGTATGTATAGATATTATACACCACCTTCTTTTAAGCATTATACAGTCAAACCCTTCTACTTATAATAACATTCTATTTTTTTCAACAGGAATCTCCTTATACAATGGGTTTTACTATATGAAAAAGTAATTATTTTTAAGGTATACAGTGTCATCGACTTTTCCATCGTTATGACCATTATTTGGTATTTGAAGTTCTATATAATCCATAATGTTGTTTAAAAAGAAAATAAATACCATATTCCCATTTCAGGTATTTTGTTATACAAAATGGTTTTTATAATTGATTTATTATATTGATATAATTAGATTCTGTCTTCTGAATGAAACATAGAAGTGTATTTTTTTCTTTTAAGCACGATTTATGTGTAGTGATTATGCTTTGGTTATAGTAAATTTCTTATGTATACGAGTGGTTTTGTAATATAGTAAGGGTTAGTGAGCCAATGATATATCTCTAATCCATTAGGTAATGATATGGATTGAAATGATAAGATTTCTCTTAAGAGATTTTTGGAATATACTATGATGGGTATTTAATATATATCCATGAATATTACTCCCTATATAGCTGTGAAAGAAACAATGTATGTATGATATGGATTCCACAAGTTTTCTATTTGATTTATGATTCCTAATTAGTTTGTTCATAATCTTATTATTTCATGTGGTATGTTATAGATTTTATGATATATGGGTGAAAAGTATGCTTTTTTGAAAAAAAAAGTCATGAGTTTAAAATATTCCTGGACTAATAGTTTAATTACATATTTTATAACCCTTACCAGGTATTTTGTGCTCATCCTAGGTTTATAAAAAAAATTCCACACTGTATAATGATGGGTAATATAAAAGAAGAATTCATGATGAATGAATATTTTTATCATGAAAATGAAACCATGTTTAAAGGGTAATATTTTGTGAAAAGTTTTGATAGTGAATGGAGGGGTATAATTTTTAATATTTGAGTGGTTATGTAATATTTATGGCCTAATTCTCTAATACTCGAAACCTGAAATAAAAACCTCAATGTGAAATCAATATTTTACTCCATATTATATGATTTTTATGGATGGGGCCTTATAGTTTCTATCAAGGGTCTATTTTGATTACTTTAGGGGTATTGATATTGTTAATAGATTCTCTATAACATTTTTACATTATAGAAAAATTAAGATGATATAGAGTTCAAATATTAACATTTTTCTTCATCTATGATATGTCTCTTTAGAATGTATTTCTACTAAGGAAAAAATGTTGTTGTGCTGTGAAGAAATCCAGAAGAAAAAAACCTTCCAAATCAGAAACATGAGATGGTAGCAATTGGAACTAAATAGTTTGTTGTATTGATGGAATGGTTGAATCAATAAATAAATGGTGGAAATATCCATTCATGATATCTTCTAGATCAACCACGTAGGAGCATTATGGGAGTGGTGCATTTGATATGGAAAATTCCCCATAATTTAAAGGATCATTTGACCATGTGATAACTTAAGGGTGGATTAAAACACTATAAACGAATTTAGATGTCATTGGGTTCAAAAAATAAAAATATTTGTCTTTTTATTTATCTTTTTGAAGAGAATCCAATCAGTGGTGGTCTATGGTTACTAAGATCATGGATAGTGATTAGATTCATGCTCTTTATTGGGATGAATTCATGAGTACATTTCCTGTGAAATATTTTCTCCAGGTGGTTCGACTTATTATGGAAAAACATTATTTGAATTGAGTCAACATGAGGACTTAGTGGCTATATATGAAGAGAAATTCACTCAACTAATATAAAGCACTCAAAATTTATGTTGGTATGTTTATAGTAAAATAAATCATTTTTACTCAGGATTAATTCCAATGTATCAAAGTCAATTTCATTCATAAGAGTTTTTATGTTGTGAAAAAATTGTTTTATATGTATAGAGGGTGGAAATGGAGTTTTTTATGATCATGTGTTCTTTGATAAATAATATAATAAGAGGTCAAGGTGGTAGTTGAAATGTAACAATTAATCATAGAAGTATAGTGGAAAGAAAAATTAAAATTATAGTTTTGTATAATTGTGGAAAAAAGACAATAGAGAATGCCTTCGGAATTATAGTAAGTGCTTTAGATATTGTATAATGGGGTATATGTCTTCACATTGCATTAAAAAATATAATACTTCTAAAAATAACAAATATGAGTCAGAAACAAAAAAATGTTTTATGTGAAATGAGATGGGTCATTATAAAAATGAGTGTCCCATGAAAAATGTGAATAATGTGAAGCAGCCTAACTATAAGCAGAGTGTTGTGGTGAAATCCTTGGAAACAACTCTAGCATAAGTTGGTCCATCAAATGATGTTGTATAAGGTGCATTGTTTGTTTATTCAGATTTTAACAATTTTTTGTTTGATTTAGTTTCAACACATTCTTTCATTTCTGAGGATTTGTTTGGTAAATTAGAAATTCCATCTCATGAAATGAATTCAAAACATATAGTAAAAACACCTAGAGGAAATTTTGACAGAAAAAATATATGAATATTCCAATCCTTGTCTATGGAATTGATATACCTACAAACTTTTTTGTGTTTCCTCTATTATACTTTTATATTATTTTGGGTATGGATTGACTTTCTATTTACCGGGATAAGATTGATTGTATAGCTAAAAAGGTTTCTTTTTAGAATTTAGATTAGTTAATGTGAAATAATGAACAATTATAATTGATAACATATCCGGAAGTTGAGAAAATATTAAAAGAAGAAAATGAATGTTATCTTTACACATAATTTGGAATAAAAAGGAACTGTTTCGATTAATGTTGTTCCAATATAAAATGAATATCATGATATTTCCCCGGATGAGTTTCCAAGTATTATAACTGATTAGTATGTTGAAAATACTATTGACATAGTTCTTGATGCTATTCCAATTTTAAAACCCCCTTATCTAATATATCAAATTGAACTTTTATATTTGATGAATAAATTTTTGGATTGATTAGATAAAAGTTTCATTTGACCAAGAACAACACCATGGGGTGCTCATGTCTTGTTTTTTAAAAATAAATATGGTTCAATGAAACATTTAATATTTTAAAAATCCTTGAATAACGTCACTATTAATAATAAGTATCAAATTGCTCATATCAATGATTTTTTTGATCATCTCCAAGGAAAAAAAATATTTTTCTATGTTTGAATTGAGTTTGGGGTACCATCAATTGAAATTAAATGAAGAAGAAATTATGAATACTTCATTTTTGGGTAGATATGGCCACTATGAATTTGTAGTTATGTCATTTTGGTTAACAAATATACCTATTATATTCATGGATTTTATGAAAAGAATATTCAGTGAGTTCTTGGATATGTTTATGGTTGTGTTTATTGATTAAATTTTGTTATATTCTAAAACAAAATAGGATCATGACAGTCATCTAAGGGTTTTCGTGAAAACCCTAAAAGAGAATAAACCATATAGGAAATTCATAAACATTATGTTTTGGTTGCAACTGATTTCTTTCAATGGTCACATTTTTTCTAAATATAGTGTATCTGTTGATATTATTAAAATGAATGTTACTGAAGACTTTACACAACCCACATATATAACCAAGATTCATAGTCTACTTTTTTAATAGACTATTATATAATTATTTTTATAAAATATTCACAGTTATCTATCCCACTAACTATGTTAACTCAAAAATCATTTATTTTCATCGAGATAAAAGAATGTGATGATTGTTTTCAAGAATTGAAAGGAATATTGGTGAATTCTCTAGTTTTGGTACTATCGTTCAAAAATGGTTAATTTTTATCTATAGTGATGATTCATTGAAAGGAATAAGTATTTTTCCTAATTTAATGAAGAGGTAATTGCATATTCTTTACATTAGTTAAAAAAATAGGAGTTAAATGACCCTACACATGATATGGAATAAGATGTTGTTGTTTTTTCATTAAAAAAATTTAGGCATCATCTGTATGGAGTAAAATTTTAAATATGTACTGATCATAAAGTTTTTAATTATATATTCACCCATTAATAATTGAACATGAGAAAAATAATATGGTTGAAACTTCTCAAATCATTTAATTGCACAATTCCCAAACATGCTGGAAAAAAAGTGTCCAATGCATTAACTCAAAATATCATTGAAACATTAACCATGTTAAATTTAGAACAGGAACCATTTTTTAATTATTTGATGATCTTTTTCATGGATGTTTTTATTGCATGAAATACTTCTATTTTTTTAGGTTTCAGTGAATTCATCTCTATCAGAAATAATTAAGAAGGCACATAAGGAAGACAGTGAATAACAGAAAAGGGTACAATTGGTTCAAAAGGGTAAGTTTCATGAATTTAACATTGATAAATAATCTGTATAAAATTTTGGTAATAGAATATATTTACCTTGTGATTCACATTTCAAGAAAGAGTTATTATGTGAGTCTCATAGTTCTCTATTTTTCTGTTTATCCTGGAAGAATTAAGATGTATAGAGATCATCAAGAGTATTTCTGGTGGGAAGGAATAAAAAGAGATATTGCTGACATTAATGTGAATTGTTTGATTTGTTAGAAGGTTAAAGTAAAATAACAGTTTCCAAAAGGGATGCTTCATCCTTCTTCAGTTCCATATTTGAAATTAGAAAATATATCCATGGACTTTTTAGATGTATTACAAATGAATTCTAGAAGTAACAATGTGATTTTGGTTCTTTTATATAGATAGAAAAGATCTTCTCAATTTCATCCTATTCATGATAAATTTTCTTAAGATCAACTATCTCGGTTTTATCCTAAAGAGATAGTCATGTTACATGGAGTTACTGTCTCCATTATATCTGATCATGATCACAAGTTCACTTGTAACATTTGGAAAGTCATTCATAAGTCATTGGGAACTGAATTAAATTTCATTATAGATTTTCATCCCCAATAACATGGGCATTCAAAATGAATAATTCATACCGTAGAGGATATGATAAATGATTTTCAATGGATTAATAAAGAATGTTGGTATTACAATCTTTCTTTGGTTGGGTTCTCTTATAAAATATGTTTTAATTCCAGTATACAAATGGAACCATTTGATACATTGTATTGAACGCAGTGTTGAACTCCATCATTTTGGGATGATTTCGGGCAAAGGATGTATACGGGACCAGAGTTTGTAGAACAGATAGTAGAAATCATTCAATTGATTTAGAAACACATGAGGACATCTCAGTGTTTGAAAAAAGGTTATGTGGATAACGGGAGGATGTATATTTCTTTTAAGGTAGGTGATCATGTCTTTTTGAAAGTTTCTTCATGGAAAAGTGTGAAGTTATTTGGTAAGAATGGGATTTTGAGTACACAGTTTATTGGACCCTATGAAAAACTAGAGAAATTAGGATTATTTTCCTATATAGTACCATTACCTATGAGTTTATCCCAACTACACAATTTTTTCTTGATTCAATGTTAATAAAGTATATGCTAGAACCATATCATGTTTTGAGTCGAGAAGTAGGTCATCTCAAAGATAAAATTTCTTATGAGGAACATCCAATCCAGGTTTTTGATCGTAGAGAGATAGTGTTTCAGAATTATGTGATTTATCAAGTTATGGTTATGTGAAAAAACAAATATGATTCAAGAGACATGATGGAAATTTGAGAATTTTATGACGGAGAAATTCCCCCACTT
Source organism: Viscum album (assembly GCA_963277665.1). Taxonomy (NCBI): domain Eukaryota; kingdom Viridiplantae; phylum Streptophyta; class Magnoliopsida; order Santalales; family Viscaceae; genus Viscum; species Viscum album. The sequence continues at coordinate 194,125,197 of OY728136.1, read as the reverse complement.
ATATGATAAGTGAATAAATTTGTGAGGATGCAACTTCCAAAAGGGAGAAGGATGTAACATCCCAAGTTGTTATAGATTAATACATTTTCATATCATTTAATATTTATGAATTTTATAATAATTTTTCATTAATGGGTAAAATTTTATTGAATTCATACCCGAAACACAATAATGTGTTTCTCGAAAATCATACGTTGCACAGAATATTGATTTATACCGAAAAATAATACATTATTAATATAATTATTTTAAAAGTTAGTTATCACATAGAAAATATATTATAGTTAATAAAAATAATTAACAATATTATATTACTCATTTTTATTAAATTCCTTACTTTCATCCTATAATATTTATGGTCTTAGAATAAGAATAAATCCAATTTTAAGCATAAAAAGATCCAATAATTTTGAAATATTATTTTACCGCCTATTGGTGGAGAACCATTTTAAATTATAATTTTTGTAACTATTATAAGTTATATTTAACAAACTAACCTTATTCTTTGAATGAATGACATAAAAATTTACATTGGTTAAATTTGGTATTTTTCTGATAGTATTCATTATTAATAAATAGTCAATAAAAAATTGCATTTTAAGTGAAAACCGATTTTTAATATGATTTATATATAAAGTTAGTTTATCCTTTAAATTTATTTTAAAACATAATTAAATTATTTATTTATCATTTAATCGAATATAGGTAATGGGAATAAATTTCAAATTGAAATTGGATTTAAACCATTTGTGAACTTTAGAATATTTTTTCATTAAAAACATGTTTCTTCAATTCGTCAACATTTTTAATGTTTAAATTAATTTTATTCAACTCATTGAATTTAATATTAAAAAAATTAATACACGTTTGTATTTATTATAAATACATTTATCTAATAAGATCAAAATATTCTTTGTTTAATAATAACATTAGTATTTTATTTACCACGGTGATAGGAAAATATGGTTTTTAAAAATAAAGATTATATTATAATAATATATAGCTACCATAAAAAATTTTATTTATCTTATTGGATGATTTATTGCCAACCAATAAATTACTTGGGCCGAAATTCTGTCTTTTGGAATCCACATGGGTGTGCAAATGATATTTATAACATTTTATTTAAAGTAAAAAAACAAAGATTTTATAAGAAAGACTCTTATTACTAGATCAATTTGAATATGAGGTTATATAAGTGATATCTTCAACATTAAATAGTTCCATAAACCTAAAAATATTACCTAAAATATGATAATTAATTTATAACATTATACATTAAATAAATAAATTTAATTATGACATAATGGGGATGGATTAATAGATTTATTAAAGGATCAAATAAATAATATTAATAATAATTTCATTAATATAAATTGAAAAATTTCGTATCATAAATGATTTTTTTGGATTAATATGACATGTTATTTATGAGAGAAACTATATTTTTTGAATGAATCATGTTTTTCTGATTTAAAAAAAACTAGTTATCAATAGTGGCTAAATTGACATAATTAATATGTTAAAATATAAGATATTTAATTAAATTACTTAAAATGTAAAAAAATAAAATAATTATCCAAATATTTATTTTAAGCCTCAAAATATGATGTATTCTTTATTCATCTATCGTTTGACATGTTATGGTAATTTTTCTCTCTCAAAGTGTAAATTACATAATAAAACTATATGAATTAAAAAGATTAAAACATAAAAGGTAAGGATTAAAAAATTTCAAAAACATGTCTATGTTTTATTGGATTAATGGATTTCGAGTAATCCTCATACTATATTATAACTTCAAAAACATTTAAAAATTTGGAATAGAAAACTAATTTATATTAGTTTAATAATTTTAATAATTCCAATGTTTCCATGACCATCTCCTATAAAAGGCAATTTTCTTTTCATTTACTTACACATAAAAACCATTTTAATGAAACAATATATTCCAGAATATATTCACAGAATACCTCCCCACATTTTTTAGGCCTTATTATAGGCATAAAAGACTTCTTACAGGTTTTATGATGTTTATAAAGGTTATCATTTGAAGAAAATGTAATGTTTTTATTTAAGTGTTTCTATTTTATTTCTTCTTCCACTTATTTTAAATATCATTATTCCATGATGAACTAATTACTAAAATATCCCTAATATACAGATATTTTGTTATGTTATAATCATCAATAGAATCCCTACCCAATTTCATCAAATGGGGAAATAATATTTCGTTCGTGGTTACTGTAGACTGCCGCCTCGCGAACCGATATAGTTCGTTTTCCATTACCTTATCTCATAACTATTAACAATGATGGAATTATTTTTTTAAATTATATTAATGTAATATTTTTAATTATAATCTAATAATATAAAAATTATATTTTTACTTTCCATGGATATAAAAATGATAACATCATTTGTGCGTATGGGTGAACTATCTCCCCCACGAAGCAATGTGAATCATTTTTATTCACCACATCAATTTTATGATATATATAAGTATATTAAAATTTTTATTATGGTGTTAATAATATTATTATCATTATGTAAATTTAAAATTATAATTAACTTACCCTTATAATGATCATTGAAAAATCGAAACTTTACTCATGCGTACGTATGACCTGTTGTCTCCATGATTATAACATTGTTCATTTTTTATAACCTAAATAAATGGGTTTATTATAAAGTATAATTTATGTATAAAATTTATTATTATATCATTAATTTTATTCTATAGATGATTTACTTATGACCACTTTTACTACTGACATCATACAAAGTTCATTTTTGACACTAGTACCAAATATTCACAAAACATCTGATACGAACATAAATTATTATGAAATTTTTATGGCAATGTTAATAAGTGATATAAAAGAAATAATAAATTTTAAAATGGTTTTAAATAAATTATATATTAACCTATGTTTATTATTCCGGAAAATAAATATTTTATGTGATGAGTCGGACGGATAGTAAAGGACTTCATATAAATCCCCTTTCATTGAGGTATTTTTTGATGTTATACACCACCTTATTTTATATAGTATATAATCAATCCCTTTTATGAAAAATTTCATTAAATGGATTATAAAATGTATATTTTTATACCAATTCTTTTACAAAATGAAAAAAAAATGTTTTTAAGGTATACAATGAGAATGAATTTTCCACCGCTGTGAAAATTATCTGGTATTTTTATTCCTCTATAAGCTTTAATATTGGTTAAAAGAATAATAAATACTATTTTCCATTTTTAGGTATTTTGGTATTGAAAACAGTTTTGATAATGTAATGATTATATCAAAATCTTGATATTATATGATATGAATTTAATTTTGGGAAGTTATTTTTTCAATTATGTAGGATTTATTTGTTGTTTTTATGTTTTGGTTAATGGGAATTTCTCATGTATACAGGTGGTTTCTTAATAACCTGAGGGAGGGGGGCACGAAATTTCTCTCCAATTCATTGGATAATGGTATAGAGTTAAATAATAAGTTTTCTCCAATGATATTTAGGCAATATACTATCATGGGTATTCCAAATATAACCTTGAAAGTTACTATCGAGGTAGCAGTGAAGCCTACAATGTAAGTATGATATGGATGCCACAAGTTTCCTTTATGGTTTTTGATTCCTTATACGTTTTTTAGGAATTTTATTAATTCATGATTTATGTTATAGATATTATGTGTTAGATTTAAAAATTATGATTTTCTGAAAAATAAAATCATGATATTAAAATTTTTAGGGACTAAATGTTTTATTGCTTATTTTATAACCCTTACTGAGAATTTTGTGCTCATCCCGTGTTTTTGAAATTTTTTCCATTTTATATAGGGGTGGTTAAGAGAAATTAATAATTTAACATGAATAAATATTTAAATAAATAAAATGAAATCATTCTTAGCGAGTTTTAATTTGTGAAAAATTGATAGTGATTAGAAGTGTCCACTTTATAATATTTGAGTTGTTATATAATAGTTATGGTGTAATTATATAAAAATAATAAACTAAAAATATACTCAGTGTGGAATCTTGATTTAACTCAATATTATGAAATGTTTATATTCAATTCTGTATACTTCATTCACGGGATTCTGATTCAATAGTTTCAAAAATGGTAATATTTTATTTCATATTCTCATCATTATTCATGATAGAGTATTTTTTTGTGTCCCTTAAGGGAATAATTTGATATTTATTTCATAAAACCTATATTATTTATCCTCTTATAATTATTCATGATCATTTCATGTAATCGTAAAATTTTATTCTCCTTAGTACAAAAAATTATTGAGAATCTTTTTTAAAAATAGCTCCCTTTTTTTATCTCGTTAGTCAATAATCCTTCTTCTTCCATATCTGTGTTCTCTAAAAAAATTAACAGGAATAATTTTAGAATTATAAATTTTTTTATTGATTAACTTTTTATTCATGTTGGAATTTATAGTTTTTTTAAATGAATATTTTTTTCATTTTACAAAAAAGGTGTATTTTCCATTTTATGAACAGTGTGAAAGAATATTTTTATAACTTATACGGCATAATGGTAATTACTAGAAATCATTACCAATAAAATATTTTACTATTCATTTTTAATTTTTCCTTGTTAATTTTAAATAAAATTTTTGGTTGTTTTTTAATATAAAAAATTTGATAAAATTTTATAAATTCTAAGATATTAAAAAATTGATTTCAATGTGAAAAGCTTATTTTCCATAATAATTATTTCAACTACTATTTTAAAGGAATTTTCATTAACAAATACAACTTTTCAGTATTGGGTATGATTAAAAATTATGTATAAATGTTACTCAAATATTTTAACACCCATTTTTTAATGGAAAACTATTTTTATTGCATATGTGACATGCAACGCCAAGCCTAAACGAACCATAATTATTTATCAGCATAATAACCTTGCTGTTAAACAAATTTATATGAATTATTTTAAATAACTAATGAAATATATTTAGTATTTAAAATAAAGAAACGTATTTTGATAAATAATTTATTAAATAAGAACTCAACATTTAATAGTGATATTTTATTATTTAAAAAATATGTTTTCATCAAAAGTAATTTTTACTGATTCTTTAAAGAAAATTATGGTATTATTTAGTTTAACTATTATAAATTTTACTGTAAAAAATATTTTCATTTTTATGAACATCATATCAAAATTTTAATAGGATCATGTTTATAGATATTTTCTGAAATGTTTTATTTTTAGTGAATAGTTAAAATTACTTATTTTCCAAGTACTGATATTACTTTTCATTTAAAAAATTAATTTTAAAGTTAAATTTATTTTTTTATTTGGTATAAAAATTAAATATTAAAAATTTTATTTATACTAATAAAAATTATTTCTCTTCAATCATCAATTTTATGATTTTTGTTAATGTTTATTTTTATGATTGAAAACATGGTTTTCTACAAACAATTTTTATGTTCATAATGATTACTAATTCGGATTAATTAAAAAAATCTTGTAAATAAATATTAAAATTAAAATTATTTTTTATATATCTATATATATAAATATAAATTTATTTAATGAGTATTTAAAGTCATAATGTTAAAAGAAGATCATCTATTGCAAGAAAATATCATTTTATGAAAAACTGGTATCAATATGATTTATGTGTTTAATTTTATATTTAGTTATTCCAATTATGTGGTTTTAAATAGATATAATAGATTAGATAATTTTAATAATCAAGAATAATATTTTTTAATAAGTTCAAATAAATTTTGGTCATAATGAATATTATAAATAATAAAAATAAAATTTACAATTCTGAGAAACTGAAATGGTAACAGTGAGTAACCTTATTGTTTAATGGAATATAGTGTTTGGAAAATTTTTATTTTTAAATATTTGAAGTTATTATGTACCATATCACCCTTAAAACTTGTTTTTATCAATTTTTAAGGCACCATTCATGAGAGGGAATTATCGTTATTGAATAGTGTAGAGAATTTACAAAACTTTCACTCCATCTCATCTACGAAAGAGAACATCCTTTTCTCTATGTTCAAAAAAAATAATATTTTATAAACAAAAATAACTTCTCAAAACCATTCCATACATCTATCTCCAAATCCTAGAGGCATTGGTTTTATCTTAAATCTAATCTTGGGATTATTTAACTATAATCCTAAAGAGGTGGTTTGACAAAGAGGTATTGTTCTTAACCGAACACCTTTGTTTTGTTTCTTAATTCACCTCCTTAAAATATTAATCAATCATTGTGATATAATAAAATAATTATCTACCATATTACAAGTTGTATTTAGGTTATTTAAATACCCTAAATCCATGAGCACTTCTTTAAAATGGGAAACAAAACCATCATTGGTGTATACAGTGGACTACTATTTTGCAAACCGATGTAATAAATTTTCCTTCATCACCTCTCACACTATTTTATAGTTTTGTATTTAACATATATATGATATTAATGAAATTATTAAAATTTCTGAAAACTATTATATCAAATATTTTCTAAGAGTTTTAATCACATAAAAAATATATCATTATTTGTGCATATGTGTGGATTGCCACCTCCACAATGTAATGTGATTCATTTTTATTTAATGATCACTTTGATGGTATATATAAGTTTATTTAAAAAATTGAAATTATATTTATGATCTGTTAATAATTATGTAATGATGAAAAAACCCTTACTTTCATTCCATTATGATCATTGAAAAATGGGAACATTACTCATACATATATATAGTATACCACTTCCATGATTGTATCATCTTTCATTTTTCATAACAATACTTCATTAATAATTTTAATAATATAAGTTCTTATAAAATGGATATTATTTCATAACATTTGTTATTTAGATCATTCAATAACAATATCGTTGACCTCATTCAACTTTCTGATGTGATTTTACACAAATTAGACGAACATCATCAAAATATTCGACCTGAACATACATGATTATGTAATTAAATATAACATGATAATAATTAAAATAAATGGAATAATAATATTTAATAGTGTTCTTAGTAAATTAATTAATTAGAATTTATTTATTATTTAGGATGATAAATAACACACAAGATGAATTAGGCTTCCTATAAGGGATCTCTCTAAACTATACTTTTTTTCAGGTCATGATCATTGCCTCTCTATCTCAGTTTTCCTCTATTTAATATTATCGAATGATTCTAATTCTACATATATGAATCTCACGTAACTAACTATATTATTATACCTTCCATTTATTTTTAGTATATCCCTTATGTTAATTTCTAAAATCTCATCATTATGAAATTCCCATTTATTATGATATGAGGAAATATTATGCACCTCATTTTATTTCCATGGGAAATTATTATATTTAATCCAAATGATTGATTTAATTTATAAGGAATACATAGAAAATGAACATGTTATGAATGGTATTTTTAGATATAACCCTAATTCATTGGGTCGAGATTTAGTCTTATGAGAAGTTATTTATTATATTAGGGATTAGTCCTAATCCATTATGAGACTTATACACCATGTGATATTATCTAGGTAGTTATCCTTCAATCAGGCTTATAACATGTTTTTTCAGCCACATTTTCTATGTTAATATTATCTTATGATGCAATGTTATTTATGTTATGATTCCATGTGGTTAATCACGATCCTTATTATTTAATATAATTTTTTTTTTCTTTTTACTCACACTTTATGTTTCTTTATTATGTTGATTCCATTCCCCTAATTTTTATAATACTCATTTTCTTATGTATACCCTTGGTTTTCATATGAAATTTTTGGATATAAAATGGATTAGAAGATCATTTTATAGAATAAATTAATTATTTCAAGTATTATGTTTCCTTTTGATGTATTAAGAACATATTCATACATTGAAACAAAGCCTCGTAATTTTTGGGGTTTCACTTATGGATATTTAGTTTTAAAAATCACATTATAAGATGTGTAAAAGTTGGGGGTATCTATAATCAATATCAGATAAAGGTATAGTTATTTTGTTGAATTGGTCTAGAATACATTATTGATTACCGTTTAGACAAGTATAAGGATAATTATATGTATTGTAAAATATTATAGACCTCTGGTGATGTTTAGGGTGAGTGGTTTCAATGAATTTACATACATTTCTAGGTAAAAACAATGGATGTGTTTGTGGTGTTTTTGTAACTAGCAGTAATAACCATGAAATTGGTGTATTGACATGGACTTGATCATCAACTAGTGCATGAAAACAGGCCTTACTATACACTTAGTTTGTCACTCCTCAGGGATATGCATTGAAAATTCACAATACGCTTTAAAAACCATTATAAAGGACATGATAAAATTATTATATTAGAAATACTAATATTGAAATTACTATGGATAACCATGATTGATGGATAAAAATAAATAAGTCAAGATATACTAATATTTTCTAATATAATCGTCCTATATTTATATGTTTTATTTTTTGTATGTTTGTCAGTATGTGTATTCTCATATTGTTTATATTTTTTATGTTAATTGTATGAAATTTTATATATTATTCCAATAAACAACATGATGATTAATGTGATGTAATGACATGGAATATCTGTGGATTTTTTTTAAAATACATGGGTATTTTACGAGTCTGCAAAAATTTACGATGATTGATTCTTAGGCCCGGTGTGCCCGAGATAAATTTCTGAAGTTTTGTTCTTGTACATTCAGTAAACGTACAAGCGGGTTTTTATAACTTTTGAACCGGTGCTCGGAATTGAAATCTATGGGAACCGTTGAACTCGCAGCGCTGATATTCTCTTGCAAAGACTTTCCCTTCGAAGGCATTGAGTCTGGAATAGAAGTTAGTTTTTGGGTTTTCTTGAAAAAGTAAAAAAAAAGTGAGCTATAGTTTATTTTATTTGAGACGCCATGTGAGAGTTGGTGGTCAAAACCTCCACATGGGAGTTGGAGGTGGGACCACCACACTGTAACCTCGCATGAGTTGTTGTGGTGGTGGGGCCCACCCGCACATAACCTCCCGTGAGAGGTTATAACGTGGGGACCACCCGAGGCCACATGACCTCCCATTTGAATAATGGGGGTGGGGACCACCCGACCCCTATTAATTAGAGGGGAGTATAACCTCTCAACACTCCCCCATTAATGATTGAGAGACTCCTGACCTTGCCTTTATTTAATTTGTGCCAACACACATGAATTAATGAGTTGGAGCCTTTTAATTTAATTTACCCTTTTGAAATTGTGTCAACAAACAATAGATTTACTAATTTATTATTGGGCACAATGATTTCACTTGGGTGATTAAAGAGAAAGCTCTCCATAAGGAACCTTATCTTCCAATGAAGAATGCCAGTGAAGATCCCTATTCGACTTCTTTCCCGGACACCTGCCGACGTGGAGCAACTTCCACGAGCCGACACAACTCAGGATTGGAAGCATACGACGGACGAGATGAATGATGATTCTCTTCATCTACTTTACGTGACTCCATCAACAAACGATGCCCGATAATCAATGATAGGGGGTTTACATAGAGTAATATTCCTTTTCTTTTTTCCCCTTCGTTTGAATGGAATCAAACTAATATTTTGGGAATAATTGTTGTTAATCATACTACATTGATGAACCAATTGTTATCACCCCAAAACGCGTAGGGTGAGGTCCAAACTAACATGGCCTGACTCCCTTCATTGATCTCATCGCGATGATTCTTTGGCATGGCGATGAGGCGACTGAACCACGAAGGCGGATAATACAAAGGCTTCACTACCCATGGCCTCCGTAGACTGCACCGCCCCCACGACGCTACAGTGCTCCGGGCCAAACTACGACCCTCCAGCCGAGTCACCCTGGCCACGCCGTCCACCAGAAAATCGTCTAAGATACATCGGCCCACACCACCACCGACTTCCCTGGACGAACCACGCGCCTCCCGTGTACCCCGCCTGGCCGCGCTGCGGCTGGATGCGCCCCGCTTGGCCACGCCCTGCCTGGCCATGCCCCTCCTGGTCATGCCCTGCTTGGATGTGCTACTCCCTGGCCGCCCTACCCGCCTCCGTGCATGCCCCTTGTTCCTCCAGTGAATCGGCTGCCTCACAGCCTCCTGGCCGAGCCGACGTCCCAGCGTCCTCACGACCTCCCAAAAAAGCCAGTGTCTGGGCCCGCTCATGGTTCTCAGCCCGAAAATTTCCCCAATCATGCCCTCTAGGCCGAGTCATGCCCGGTCGCGCCCTCGCGGTGCATCGGGCCAAACCGGCCCCGATCCTGGGCCGGACCACCCTCGTGGTTGGCTAGGCTGGGACCAGCAGGTGGGGAAAACCCAACGGGCCAGCCCACCCAATAGGCCAGGCTGGACCAATCAGGTCCGCACGGGTCGACCCAAACTGGGTCGACCCTGACTAAGTCGTGTCGGGTCGGTCCCACTGGGTCAGACTGGACCTGGGCCCATTACTGACCCCTTTTTTTTTGCCATAACTTTGGTACCAGACGACCATTTGACGAACCATCAACGACACTGGTAATATTAGGGCATGATGGTGCCTTGGATTATACCCCACTAATGATCGGGGTAAATTTGAGATATAGTCAGCTTGGATCGTACACGTATCCAACCGGGACCCCGGGACTAAAAAGCTAATAACTCATAGATCGAGCGTCGGATTGATGCGCTATCTATTGCGTTGAGACCCCTTTGACGAGGCATACCTTTGAGATACCTCTACGTGGGACTTCATGATAGTTAAAGTATCAACCTGTAGATTTTGGAGCAGATCCTCCTAGAGAAAAGCGATCATAGCGCAGAGACCTAGCAGCTATTTGAGACTCGAAGACTGCTAACTGATTCGACTCGGAGTGACTCGACCAGCCCAGTGGGGAGTCCCTTGGTGTTGAGGCAGACCCACAGTGGGGAGCACCTCTGTGTGATGTGGTAGACCCACTGTACTCGACACGTGGAGCACCTCAGCAGTCTACGAGGTGGAGCACCTCTGTGTGACATCCTAGACCCACGGTGGGGAGTGCCTCCGTGTGACACAGCAGACCCATGGTACTCAACAGGAAGAGTACCTCAGCAGTCCAAGGATAGTGGGAAGCACCTCTGTGTGATAGGGCAGGCCCTCTGTAGTCTATAGAGGAGGAGTACTAAAATAGACGAGGTTTCGATAGTGTGACTAGGGATGTTACTTTATTCTACCCCTAGAATAAAATCCTAGTTTGACCTGAGTTAGTAACATTCAGTTTACCACATGGTTGAGAAGGATTAAATGATAACTTATTCATATGTATGGGAATATACCTAAGTGGGGTAATATTTTGATTTCATACATTGTGGTTTATCCATGTTGGAATTTTTGATACCTTGAGGGTCTCGGGGTCCCTACTTAGTATTGTTATACTCACCCTTGCACGGTCTTTGGCCGTACTTGGTTTTGTTGGAAACAGACGACGGACAGAGCTAACCCGGGCTGAGTGGATAGGACATGATGGTACCCGGATTTTGACCACATGGCATGATGGTACTCAGAGGAGATGGTCGAATGTGGAGTGTTGTGGAGGCCTTCTACACCTATCCCTCAGGTAGTACATCCCGATGGATTATCCAGTGGTTGTCTACCATTCTTTAGTTGTACTTGTTTTTCAGTTTCCTTGTACTTTTCATTTGGGGTTTTATTTCCGGCCCTTTTACTTTTCAGCACTCCATTTCTATATAGTTTTTACTTAATAGTTGCTTTCTGTTGTACTCTTTTTGTGTGTGTTTATAATATTTAATGAAAATTCCTTCACAACATAGGGATTTACACCTTTGGTGTTAGTCGCAAGCCCCAGGCCTATGGAAGGTGGGCTTGGGGTAACCACAACATGGGCCCCAGGGGACGAGTTGTGAGAAATTGGTATTAGAGGAGTCAGTCCTACCACAGAACATAAGACACTGATCATTATTTTCGTTAAAGATAAAGTGTTAAGCATGTTGAGAGCGGTTTTTAGTTCATGGAGTCCAGTTTTGGTGTGGCGGCCGACGTATCCATACACCAGGACCTTGACATCTGATTTCTGACTCAGTAAATGAAAACACTGATTGCATGTTTTTTTTCATATGTTTTCATTAAGTTAGCTTAACCAGGTCAGCTCGCCAGGTATATTCTTTTGACTTTGTCACATCTGTTTCTTTTAGGATGCCTCCCTGGGGATGACCAGTTAGAGTCCCGATAGTCGTACGCGCAGATATCCCATCGAGCGATGAGGCCTCGGTGCATGGCCCTCTTCCAGCAGAGGCACCATTTTTACCAATACCTGTTGGGCCAAAGATTCCACCAGCCCCAGTAGAAAACGATACATGTTTCTTAAGCACACTACAAAAGTTCCACCACTAGAGGCCGCCCAGGTTCAGGGGTTAGAAGGACCCCCAGGCAGCTGAGGATTGGTAGGAGGCTGTGGTGGGAGTCATTTGACTGGTAGGGACACTAGTATAACTTATGGTGATACTTACCATCAGTCCCAAGCAGTAGGCAGATTGTGGAGCCTGATGCTCCAGATGTATGATGATATGACGCTACTATGTACGGACTTCGAGAGCCAGTTTTGAGAGGAGATTTTCCCAGCCACCCTATGTGTGGTGCAGATACATGAGATAATGTATCTACAACAGGGTAGAATGATGGTAGCTCAGTACTGTGTGAGGTTCACTGACCTCTCACGATACTCCACAGATATAGTACGGGACCCATTCTTCAGAGCCTGGACCTTCGAGATGTGGCTTAGAAGAGAGATCAGGGCTTTAATGATCTCACTCAACATCCCGATGCAGGCGGGGGTGCTAGAGAGATCCCTTCTAGTGGATACATTCCCTGATGAGTAGTCCTTAATAGTGAGACCCACCACTAGTCAACATATAGTGTATTCCTCTGTAGGTTCCAGTTGACCGATGATGCAGAGGTCCATGAGAACTAGACCCATGGGTGGACAACCACATGACTCAAGATCAGTTGTGCGGGGCACCGGGTGCAGTGAAAAATAAGCCAGGAGAAGAAAAGTTTACTCATGTTGTGGGAAGGTTGAAATGGCTCGTGACTGTCTGACCCATCGTTCAGCTGATCAGTAGACAGTTGAGGGACTTCTTAGGCAGAGGTAAAGGTTCAGTCAAGGCAGTCTACAGGGAGAAGACAGACGTGGAAGAGGAGCTGGTCGTGCAGTTGGGAGTGGGAAATGATTCGAGGGGTTTCCACCACCACCACTAGGAGGTCCACCTCGACCACAGGGAGCAGGTGGATAGGCGATAATGTTGCTTCACATAGCTGAGGCTCATGATCATGGCTCTCTGAATATAATTCAAGTTACGATCTCTGTCTCCTCCACCATAGTTGCAGTTCTTATAGACACAGGTTCGGGTCAATTATTCTTTTCCACTACCCTCATTCGGATCATGGATATTACGACAGACTCATTGGCTCGATCTTTATAGCTAGATACTCATACGGGAGAAGAACCAATGATTACACACTGGTGCCGAAAGTCTGATCTTACTCTACGAGGTTAGAGCTTTTTCTAGGATCTCCTCATAGTGGCGTTGAGGCCTTATGACGTCATCTTGGGTGTGGACTGGTTATCTACAGTCCATGATCAGATCGACTATATTAGGTGAAAAGTATAGTGTGTCCTCACGGATGGGACCAGGATTACCTTCATAGGAGAGAAGGGATCCTTTGCAGCCGATGAAGGACTTACTCGGAAGAGGGTGTGGCTGATCACTCTTCAGTTATATTTCCTTACCATTATAGTGGTTGATGTGGAGAGTCTGACATATCATGTAGTCGTGGATCAGTACATGGATGTTTTCCCGGATGATTTCTCTAGTCTACCTCTTCACAGAGAGGTGGAATTTTACATTGACATGTACCATGGGATGGAACTGATATCTACACAAGCATATTGGATGGCTCTCGCTGAGCTTCGTGATCTGTGGGTATAGATAGAGGACTTGCAGTGGAAAGGATTCATCTAGCCCAGTGTTTCTCCCTGGGCAGCCATGATTCTGTTCACCAAGAAGGAAGATGGAAGCTTAAGGTATTGTGTTTAATGTCTTCTCCTAAACTAGGTCACCATGAATAACATGTACCCACTCTTGAGGATTGATGACCTCTTTGATCAGCTGAAGGGAGAACGGTGGTTCTCGAAGATAGACCTCAGGTCAGCCTATCACTACCTCAGAGTTTGAGATGAGGATGTGTAGAATAAGACATTCAAATGTATGTATCGCCACTAAGAGTTCATGTTTATTCCTTTCGGCGTAACCAACGCTTTAGCAGTGTTCATGGGACTCATGAACATGATCTTCTAGACATACCTCGATCACTTTTTCATAGTCCTCAGCGATGACATTGTGATCTACTCGACTACTGAGGATGAGCATGCCTACCAATTTTGGGAAGTACTGGACACACTCTAAGAGCACCATATTTATGGTAATATCCTGAAGTGCCAGTTTTGGACTTGAGAGGTTCACTTCTTGGGACATTTCATCATGGAGGATAGAATTTCAGTGGATTTAGTGATGATTGAGGTGGTACTTTCTTGGGAGCCACCTAGGACTGTGATGGGGGTAGGGAGTTTCCTAGGCCTGGCTGGATACTTCTGGAGGGTCATTCCATACTTCTCTAGAGATGCAACACCACATTCATTCTTGACGAAGACAGGGGAACCCTTCGTATGGTTGGAGAGATTCCAGCAGAGCTTTCGGATGCTGAGATAGAGGGTGACTATTTCACCCATCTTGAGACAGCCAAATGAAGGCGTAGGGTATTTAGTCTACAGTGACTCATCAGGTACCAGACTCAGGTGTGTCCTAATACAGGAGCGAGCAGTGATCTCTTATGGTTCTAGGTAGCTGAGACAACATGAGTAGAACTACGCTACCCATGACATGGAGTTAGCAGCAATGGTCTTCTCCTTGAGATGTGGAAACTCTATCTGATGGGAGAACGTTTTACAATGTACTTTGATCACAGGAGTATTAGATATATCTTCTCTCGGAAGAACCTAAACCTGAGACAACAGTGATGGCTAGAGTTACTTCAAGACTATGACTTCTAGATAGTCTATACTCCTATGAAGGGGAACGATGTAGCATGTGAACTCATCAAGAGATCTAGTATACAACTTCTAGGAGAGGTGACATAACAGCTGGTTGCCTTACATATATCCTTTGTGGATAGAGACGGAGCAGCATTTCTATAGTCTCTTATAGTTACTGCCCCGACTTCTTCTGCAAGTCAGGGAGGCACAGCATGTGTACACTGACTAGGAGACACGACCTACTCAGATATCCACAGGACAGGCACCTGATGGATTTTCTAAAGGTGGGGAGCACGTCATCTTCATGAGAGGACGTACTATGGTACCAATGTCACTTCAAGAGGAAGTATTGGAGGAGTTCCACACATCCTCTCATGCGTTACATCTAGGAGTGGTGAATATGCACCAGGACCTTTGACGATAGCACTCGTGGCAAGGTATGAAGAAGGTATTAGTAGAGTTTGTCTCTAGATGCCTCACTTGTCCGCAAGTGAAAACAAAGAATCAGGTTCCAACAGGATTGGTTCAGACTTTATAGGTCCCATAGTGGAAGTGTGATGGGATATCCATGGAATTCGTGATGGGTCTTCCATGTACATCTAGGGGATTTGACTCTATCTGGGTGATCGTTGACCGACTCTCCATGTCGGCCCACTTCCTACTGATCAGATATCAGGGTTCAGTAGAGATATTGGGACGCCTCTATGTGTAAGCGAATGTGAGGCTACATGAATTATCTTCTTCTATTGTCTCCGATCGTGATGCACAGTTTACTTCTCAGCTATAGATGGGGTTGCAAGAGGCTTTCGGGACGCAATTTCATCTGAGCACCGCCTTCCATCCTCAGACGGATGGTTAGACTGAGCATACCATTTTGACCCACAAGTAAATTCTATGTGCTTTTATCCTTGACTTCAGTCGTAGCTGGTAGGATCACTTACCTTCGGTGGAGTTTTCCTACAACAACAGCTATCACTCCACCATCAGGATGGAACCTTTTGAGGCGTTGTACGGGTGACAATTCAGATCACCCTTGTGCTGGACAAACCTAGGGGGTCAGTACTGGTGGGACCAGAGATTGTACGAGATACCATAGAGAATGTGAAGATTATCCAGGAGTGGATGAAGACTGCACAGAGCAGGTAGAAGTCGTATACTGACAGGATACAGAGACCTCTAGAGTTTGAGGATGGCGACCACGTCTTTCAACAGGTCTCACCCAATGAGGTTTACGGAGATATGGCCAAGGTGGAAAGTTATCTCCAAATTTCATCAGACCTATTTAGGACCTCAGAAGAGTTATAGAGGTGGAAAATCACTTATATCTTATACCTCAGTTACAATGGGTGCATGACGTCTTCCACGTATCCTATCTGAGGATTTATGTGCACGACCCTTCTCAGATCATCAACCATGGGGAGCAAGACGTCGACTATGGGGAGAATTTCATGGAGGTTCCAGTGGAGATTGAGGATCAACAGGATCAATTCATTTCTAAATGTTTGATACCTTTTTTGTGCGTTCATTGGCAGCACATGAACCTTCTGAAAAGCACATGGGAGTGGGAGGATCAGATGTGTGCTCACTACCTTCTTTTGTTCCCTTAGTTCGAGTTGTAGCTTAGGGGGACGTAAATCCCTGAGGTGGGGAGAATGTAAAGACCCAAAAGTTTCATGGAAATTTCTTTTTCATAAATACATGGGAGTTTTACAAGTCTGTGAAAATTTACGGTGCTTGATTCTGAGGCCGGGTGTGCTTGGATTCAATTTATGATGTTTTGTTCAGGTACGTTCACTAAATATACGAGCGGGTTTTTATAACTTTTGAACTATTGCTCCAAATTGAAATCTGAGGGCACTGTTGAGCTTGAATCACCATTATTCCCTTATGAAGACTTTCCCTTTGATGGTAGTGAGTCGAGAATATAAGTTAGTTTTTCGGTTTTCATGGAAAAATAATAAAATAATGTGAGCTACACTTTATTTTATTTGAGCCTCCATGTGATTGTCGGTGGTTAAAACCTTCTAATGGGAGTTGTAGATGGGAACACCACACCTTAAACTCCCATGAGAGGTTATGGTGGTGGGTCCCACCTGAACATAACCTCTCAAGAGAGGATATGATGTGGGGACCACCCGAGGCCACATAACCTCCCATTTGAATAATAGGGGTGGGGACCACCCGACCCCTATTAATGGGAGGAGTTTATAACCTCTCAACTCTCCCTCATTAATGAGGGATATCCTTTTGACCTTCCTTTAATTTAATTCGTTCCAACACATAGGAATTAATGAGGTGGAGCATTTTAATTTAATTCACCCATTTGAATTTGTGCCAACAAAATAATAGATAAACTAATCTATTATTTGGAACAACGATATCAGTTAGGTGATTGAAGAGAAATATCTCAACAAGAAACATCATCTTCCAAAAAATAATGCCAGTGATGATCCTTCTTCGTCTTCTTTTCCTGACACCAACCGACGTGGAGCGACTTCTACGTGCCTACGCAGCTCAGGATTGGAAGTCTGCGGCAGATGTGGTGAACAATAATTCTCTTTGTCTACTTTCTATGACTCCGTCAATGAAAGACACCCGAGAATCAAAGGTAGGGGTTTACATTGTGTAATATTCATTTACCTATTCTCACCTTTGTTTGAAAGGAATCGATTTGAAGTTTTGTGAATAGTAGTTGTTCATCGTACTCCTTTGATGAACCAATTGCTATCACCCCTAAACACGGAGGGTGTGGGGAAAAATAACATGGCATGATTCCCTCTAAAATTCTCTTTGTGATGTTTCTTCGGCATGGCGATAATGCGAAAAAACCCGGTAGGTGGCGATGAAAAAGGCCGCACTACCCACGGCCTCTGCGAACCGCGACACCCCCACAATGCTACATTGCTCCGGGACGAACCGCGACCCTATGACTGAGCCTCCCTTACCACGCCGTCTGTAGGCGAACAGGTTGAGCAAGCCGGACCCGTACCCCTCCCTGATTCCTCGGCTGAACACTGCGCATCTCGGGTGCCCCGCCTGGCCACGCTCCACCTAGTCGCACCTCGCCTGGTCACACCCCACCTAGCTGCGCCCCGCCTGGACGACCCCTGCCTGGTCATGCCCCGCCTAGCCATTCCCTACTTGGCCCTACCCTACCTGGCCGCGCCACTACCCGGCGGCCCTGCCAGCCATCGCAGGCGCCACCCGATGTTGGCCACCTGCTGGCCAGGGCGTGCGCCCTACGAGCCTCCGAAGAAACGGCCTCCTCATGGCATCCCGGCCGAGCCGACGTCCCAGCCTCGTTGCGACCTCCCGACAATCCGGTGTCCTAACCCGCTTATGGGGCCCTGGCTGAACCAGCCATAGCTGCTCCTTCTGGGCCAAGCCACGCCGGGCCACGCCCTCACTATGCACCTTACCAAACAGGCCTTGAGCCTGGGTCGGACCGCAGACGTGGCCTACTGATCTCAGCCCAGCAGGCCAGGCCGAACCCATCATGTCTGCACGGGTCGATCCAAATTGGGGCAACTCAGACTAAGTCAGGTCGGGTCGGTCCGACTGGGTCGAACTGGACCATGGTCCATTACCGACCCCTCTACTTTCTTGGCCATATCTTTGGCACTAGACGACTGTTTGACGATCCTTCAGTGGTGCTGGTAATCATGGAGAATGACGGTCCCTTTGAGTATACCCCACTAGAGTTCAGGATAATGTTGGGACACAGTTAGGTTAGATCGTACACGAATCTAACCGATCCCCCGGGACTAAAAGCCTAATAACTGAGAGACCGAGCATCCGACTGACCACCGTATGTTAAATTTAGACCCCTATGATGAGTCGGACCTTTGAGATACATCTACATGGGACTTTGTGATAGTTGGAGTATCAACCTGCAGATCGTGGGGTGGATCCTCTTGGAGACGAGCGAGCATAGCGCAGAGACCTAGTAGCTGGCTGAGACATGATGACTACTAACCGATTTTACTCGGAGTGACTCGACTAGCCCAGTTGGGAGAGACTTGGTTTCACGGCAGACCCACGGTGGGGAACACCTTTGTTTGATGTGGCAGACCCACTGTACTCGACATGTAGAGTACCTCAATGAGCTACAAGGGGGAGCACCTCTTTGTGATGTGGCAGACCCATGGTGTAAAGCGCCACTGTGTGATGCAGTAGACACATGGTACTCGATAGGAGAAGTACCTCAGCAGTCCAAGGATAGTGGGAAGAGCCTCTGTGTGATGCGGAAGGCCCATTGTACTTGACAGAGGATGATTAATACAGCACCCGAGGTTTTGACAGTGTGGCTGGGGTTGTTATTTGATGTTACCCCTAGAATAAAATCCTGGTTTGAGATGAGTTAGTAACATTGAGTTTACCTCATGATTGATATGGATTACTTGATAACTTAGATATATGTATTGGTTTATACCCAAGTGGGGTTATCTGTTGATTTCATACATTTTGGATCACCCTTGATGGATTTTGTGAGACCATGAGGGTATCACAGTCCCTATTGAGTATTGTTATACTCACCCTTGCAAGGGCTTTTCCCGCACCTTGTTGTGTTGGATACAGACGATAGACAACGCTGACCATGGCTGAGTGGATTGGACTAAACAGTACCTGGAGGTGGACCACACGGCGTGAAAGTACTCAGAGGAGATGGTCGTATTTGGAGTGTTGTGGAGGCCTTGTATACCTACCCTTCTGGTAGGACTTCTCGGTGGACGATTCAACAGTTGTTTACCTATCGTCATTTGTACTTTTTTTTGGTTTCCTTGTACTTTACAATTGGGCTTGTATTTTAGGCCTCTTTACATTTCAGAACTCCATTTGAATACAGTTTTTACTTAGTGTTTTCTTCCAGTTTTTAATTATTATTTTTTTGCTATTTATAGGGTCAATGCATTCCCATTGTAGGGATTTACGCCTTTGGTGCTAATCACCAGCCTCTGGCCTATGGAAGGTGGGTTTGGGGTAGTCACGACATGGGCTCTGGTGGAAAGGTCATGACATTTGATAATTTACTCAATTATATGCATATATTTATGAGGCAAAGATTTGTAAACTTTATATTAGTAATTACTCAAATAGATCAGGTTATGAATAATAACATGAATCATGTAAAACACACTCCTCATCCAAGGAAAGAGAAATTTTTAGAATGGTATTTTATGCAATAAAGGGATCCTAAAATTAGTGGATCCTCTAATCCCCTCATTTAGAAATTATGGATTAATTACACTGAGAAAATATTATCGACCATCCAACACATATAGTAATAAAATATTTTACTGGCCATTTATTGCATTAAGGTTGAATCTGATTAGTGGTGGGCACAGATCAAGAACACATTATCCAAATAGTATATTAATTCCACAGAATGTGAATAACTCTAGAAAATATTTTTCAATAAATATTTTCTCTGAACTATCTATCTTAAAATGGAAGGGTAGGTCCCTATTCTGAAGAGAAAAGAAGACGAGTTTATAAGGGCATATGAGGTATATATTACAATTCACTCATGGTATGTATTCAACTCTCTCATAAACACTGAAACTACGGTGGACCATTTTTTAGTTAGTAAATTTAAATTATAAGAAAATATTCAGACATTTATGCCTTTTAAATGTACCAAGATATTTTTTATTGTTCCCTAAAAATTGTAATGGAGATTGGTGACTCCTAGTGGTCTTGTGGGACTAGAGACCAAAAAAATGTAAAATATAATTCTTCATTTATATGTTAATAGATAAATCACATGGAGGAAAGAAAAACCAATATCACACTTTTAAATATCGTGGGAAGGGGAATCATTTAAACTATCTGATGGGTACAGGGATATGTTTCAAATTTGGAAAAGAGAGGAATTAAGTTAATTATTGTCAAAGGGAAATGAAGAAACCCACTAATATAGATGATTAAGATATGGTTCTGATCAATAGTCTTCCTATGGTGAATTCTTTCAACAATAAAAAAATTGGAAAATATGCGCACTAATTTCCCCTAACAGGGGTTTTCAGTGGCAATCGACGAAAACATCCTTCAAGGCCCATAGATAAAGAAAGAGAATATGTCATCACTAATGATGAGGTTGATCTAGAAAATGATGTGGTGATTGGGACTCTATAAGTTTATTAATGAATAATATACATGTTATCTGATTATAGTTATACACATTATTTAATATCTTTTAAATTTAGTATAAATATTCAGTAACAACCTCAAACGATGGAGATTAATCTATCTGTGAGAACATGAAATGGAGAAATTATTGGAGCTAATGTATATAACTCCTCCCTGAAAAAGGAATGTATATTGAAGATTAAAAAATATATCATATTACTTCCTTTAGTGGAGTCTGATTATAGTTTGGTCTTGGATTGGTTTTCCAAAAATAAATCCAGCACCATCTTTTGAGGGAGTTATATCACTCATCACATCCTAATCCATCCTATAATTTTGTAAGAGTGTATATACAAGAATGAATCTCCTCTTTAATATTCTAGTCATGCATATATATTTTTTAATTATAAGAAATCATATCTTTCCGAAATGATTCATACATAGTAGTGAATCATGATTGAAGACATGCCCATTGTGAGATATTGTATTGATGTATTCCCAAAAGTATTTCTTGGTATTCCTTTATATCAAGAGGTTGAATTCATTATAGAACATATTACAAAATACCATCCCATATAGTAGAATCCTTATATAATTTCAACCATTGATTTGGAAGAGTTAAAAATTTCATTACAAGTGAATCTTGAAAAATGTTATATATGTTGAAGTATATCACCATAGTGTTTTCAGTCATTTAGATTAAAAATAAAGGGAGTTCGATGATCCTTTTAATGGATTGTAACGAACTCAATAAAATTTCAATAAATAAAAATTATCCATAGATCTAGATAAAATATTTTTTAAGAACAATATATAGCCCAGTATTTCACATAGGTGGACCTTCGATTAGGATATCTCCAATTAAAGGAATAAATACACTACTATCCCAAAACATCCTTTCAAAAATAAATGTAAATAAGAGTTCATAGTGTGTCCTTTTAGACTCACAACATCACCAACAATAATTATAGACTTAATGAATATATTATATATAGTTTACATTGATGAATTTCTTGTGGTATTTATAAATAATATTCTAGTTTACTTCAAAAGAACAGAGTTGCATGCAGAGAATTTGAATACTATGTTAAAGGCTTGGATTATGGAGAATCCCTAAGTAATTCATTTTTAATGTGGATTTTAGATAAAGGATGTATAATTATTAGGGTATATATTTACAATGAAATGTACATTTATAGAACCTACAAAGACAAAGGCAACTGAGGAATAGACAATACCAACATCAGTAATGGTGACCAGTTTTCTCTAGGGATTAGATGGGTGTTACTGATGATTTTTTGAGAAACATCCATTGATTGTAAAACCCACAAACCGAGATTACTTAGATGGGAGTAACATTTTCCAAGACTAGTGAATTTGAATAGATATTAAAGGTTTGGAAAAGAGTCTTATCACTACTCCAATCCTCATGATTCCCTAATATGGGGAACATTACATGGTATATATATATGATTCAATAAATTGATTAGAATTTTTAATTCAATATAATGATTATGTTATTTCATGTTCCTTATGGACGATGAAATCCCATTTGAATAACTAACCCACAAATGATTTGGATTTGGCAACAGTCATATTTGTGTTGAAAAATTGATGAAATTATCTCTATAGATAGAATTTGAAATATATACAGATCATAAGAGCCTAAAATATATATTAACATATTAGGAGCATAAATTTTCATAGATATTATCTTTATAGGTTATCAAGGAATATCATTGATTATCAATTATAATGCTAGAAAATAAAATAAAGTGTCCGATTCTCTGAGTTGACAGGATCCAAAAACATTATCGATGATGAAAATTGAGAAGTCTTTAATCTTATTAGTCATGAAAACTATGGGACTAGGAATCAAGATGAAAATAAAATCATCATTACTTTCTCAAATAATTGTTCTACCATCTCTTTTGGAGATGATAAAGGATGCTAAAAAAGCTGATGTATAAATTAATAAGAATGATAAAGCTTTACGAAAAGGGAAGTGATCATAGTTAAAAATTGAATACAAATGATTTATAATATTAGGTTCACTTCTATTTATAATACCAAATACAAGGATAGGGAAGTGGTTTCAAATAATTCACATAGCTCAACCTTCTCCATCCACCTAGGGATCAAGTAGATTTATCATGATCTATGAGAACTCTATTGGTGGGACAATATGTGGAAGGAGATCACTGAATATACATAAATGTGTATTGTATGTCAACATCAATCGGAGGAAAATAAAAGTGTTTATGTTCATGATGTAACTATTAATAATACCATCATGAATATTGTAAAACATCACAATAGAATTTTTTACACATAATTTAAAGACATTAAGATGAAGCAATGCCAAAATGATTGTGATGGGTCATCTTACAAGGATTTCTCACTTGATTTAATTTTTGGCGAAATTATAACTCCATAAAATTACAAGGAGAAACATTTTAGAGGTGATAAAGTGGAAAGGAAGACCACTATAAATTCTATCAGATCGAGATCTATGATTTACCCATATGTTCTACAATAGCCTCCTACATGAGTTAAATAACGAGATGAAATTTAGTACAATTTCTAACACCAAAATTCAATTCTAATCAGAGTAGAATATTTTGACACTAGAAATAAAATTTATATCATAACTGATAGATTTTAGAGTGGGATGGGATCAATATCTACCGCAGGTTGAGTTCTCATATAATAATAGTTACCACTCAAGAATCCTAATGTATCTATATGAATCCATTTATGGGATGTGATGTAGAAGAAAAGTGTGTAGGGATGAAGTGGTGATAATTAGATGTTGGGACCCTAAAATTTTAAGGATATCGAATAAATTTTCAAGACCATTCGACAGCACATTGGGTCTACTCAGAGATGAAAAATGGGTAATGCTGACAATTGTTGATGAGACATGGAGTTTGAGGTCTAGGTTAATGTGTATCACTACATTTGTCAATAAAGATATCCCTGATATTTTTTTTGAATAGAAATATAAACCCATGGTACACCATTCCCTTTGATATTATTGATTTTATCAGAGTTGGGGCATATCAACTAGCACTCCTGTCAACCATTTATCAAGTAGACAACATATTTCATGTTTCCCTATTGATAAAGTATTTACCAAATCCCTCACATGTAATAAATTTATAGGTGGTAAACTAGGAAAATGATATCTATTATAAGGATCATATAGTGATGATCATAGACCATATTTTCAAATTTATAATCAAAAATACAACTCACCTTGTCAATGATCTATGGTGAAACTGCAAATATGAAGAGGGAAACTGGGAACTAGAGAAATCCAGTAAGTAGAAGTAACCTAACATATTTTATCTTAGTATATAATACCGTTTTTATTGTGAAATTATTTAATTGAGGATGAACGTAACACTCTAATTTATTTTTTAAGGGAAATATTTTTTGATAGCATCTAGAACATGCAACACTGAGCATAAACAACCAATGATTATTTATGACTATTATAACCTAGCGGTTCAACTAAAAGTATAAATTGTTTGAAATATTTTAGGAAGTATATATAAATTTTATAATCTATATAATTATAATTATAAATTAATAATAAATAAGTACTCAACATATAATAAATATATATAATTATTCAAAAATATTTATTTTGTTATAAATTTATTTTCATGGATTTGGAGAGAAAATATTTCCCTAAATATATTGACAATTTTAAAAGTTTATTTTATAAAATGAATTTAATTTTTAAAATTACAATTTTAAAATCGACATAGAATGATTTTTTAAGTTTATAGTTTATAAATGAATAGTGAAAATAATTGTTTTTTCATGTACTGTCAATTTTTTTAATCAAATAGAATAATTTAAAAATACATTATAGTTTATATATTGTATTAATTTGAAATATAAACAAAATTTCTATAATAATATAGTTATTTTAAATTTACTCAGTAATTTTCTTGTGTTTCTTATATGTTTTTATACTAAAAAACATAATTTCTTGCAAACCTCTTTTAAGTGAATAATGTTTATTCATTTGATTTAATTTAAAAAAACACTATTAAGTAATTAGTTCAATTAAATTAATATATTATAAATCTATTTTTATTATTTAAAATATGTATAATGATTATTTATTTTCATATAGTTAATATAAGTTCATCTATTTCTTGATAAATCATTTAAAAAAATTCAATTTTCAACATGTTTTTTGGGTTTAATTTTAAATAAAATTATTCCAATTATATTATATTAATTTTAAAATTTGGATTCTATATTTTTAATCAAGATAATTAATTGTATTTAATACGTTAAACATAATTTAGACATAATGAATAGTATAAATAGAAAAAAATTGTTATTATGGTTTAAAACTAGAAATCTAAAATACATTAACCATAGATGTAGAAGTCATAATATGATTCAGACATATTTTTTAAAATTATCAAAGTTATTATACACTATATAACCCATAAACTGTATTATTTATCATTTTTTTAGGAAGATGGAATGAGAATGACTTCTCATTGCTGGTTAGTTTTGGGTATTTACCTAAATGACACTCCCTCTAACTTCTAAAAGGTCACCTTATATCCTATAAATTTAACACCTAAATTCATTATGTTTCAGAAAATTTATACCTTAATAAATTCATTATTTTCCTCAAAACAATATATATATTTTTTGATTAAAAATATAATCTAAAAATGATTTTGGAACAATCCTAAACTGGTAGTCTGAGCAAGAGATGTTTTTCTTACTTGTGAATCTTTGTTATTTTTTATCTTAGAACACCATTTAATATTAATAAATCATTATTATTTATTAAAATAATTATATTCAATATACTAATATGTTATTATTCTCATTTAATACCCTAAATCCATCTCCACTTCAATAAAAAGGGAAATCAAACCATCGTTCATGTGTGTGGTGAACTACTGCCTCACGAACGGATCTTATCCGTATTCCATCAACACATTCCATGATTGTTTATGTTGATGGATTTAATGTATAAAAATCATATTCATGTAATATTTATATTTATTTAAAATTAATATATCATATTTTTTATTAACATTCAATTCATATAAAAAATAATATGTTATTTGTGTTTATGTGTGGGTTACCACCTCTACCAAATGATGTGATTATATTTTATTTAAATCATCCCATGGATTGTATATATAACTGTATTTAAATAGATAATATTAAATTTATGAAATTGTTATTATTAATTATATATATATTAACATATACCTTATTTTCCATCATAATCGTTTATAAATGGAAATGTTATTCACATATACACACAACCTACCATACCCATGATTAAAATATATTTAATTTTTCATAATCTTCTTTAATAAGTGCTTTTAAATAGTTATTGGTGTATAAAAATTTTAATTATTTCGTGATTATTATTATATCTATGATTAAATAATAATCTATTAGACCTTAGCCAAATTTCTAAATTTATTTTGGATATATGAGTCTAATATCATCGAAATGTCTGACCTATACCTATATGAATAGTTATTTAATATAACATGATAATAAATAATATAAAATAATTAATAAATATGAAAATTTTAATTAATGAAGTGAATAATTAAAAAGTTTTTATTTTTCAGGAATACAAATAACACATGTGATGAATCGAGCTCGATGTATGGAATCTATCTAACACTCCCTTTTACTAGGTTATGAACAATCACTATCTAAATCAATCTACCTATAATTATTGTTAATTAATTATTATAAATATTTTATATATGTCTCCCACATATATTATAATATTATTCTACCTTACCTTTATGGGATAATACATTCCTTTTCATCATTTCTCAAATGCCTTAATTATGAAGTTCCCATTGATTATGATATGAGGAATGATTATGAAAATCATTAAATTTCTATATTTAATTTATATTTTTATTATTTATTATTGATTTAAATTGTATGTAACATATATTTCATTACAATATTGATATGGGTCAACCCAGATAGCGCTCTGTTGTATTGGGTATACCACTATTCTCATGATGCATTGTATATAGGATTAGGGAGAAAACCTAATACATTATGGGACTTTGTCGACTATATGTCATTGCATAGTAAATTGGAATTTAATAATTTTTATGTAATATTATATGTTTCTACCACATCTTATATGTTACCATGATCTTATGACACCATATTATTTTTTTTATTCTACCATGGGAATACTCTTGTGCCCTTTATGTTATGATGTTAAATAAATAATTGATGCATTTGAGTAATATGATAGTCCAAACCATCACATAATTATAATCCTAACATATATATACCAAATTATCATGAAATCATTAATAATTCTGTCTAAATTAACCCATTAGAATTAAATGAGAATCATAAAAACATTGAAATAAAATAATCACAATCCATCTAGAAAACTAAAATGGATTGTAACATTAGATAATATCCATACTGAATTATATTATAAAGTAATGAATGTTTATATAAATGAAAGAAACCTTTTATATGAGTATTAAAAACACTTAAAAAATAAAAATTATAAATTTCATTTAAAAAACTAATTTAATCCAAAAAATGTCAATAGATATTACATTATGAAACATTGAAAATTGTTATAAGATGATTAAAATTGAAAAATGGTTATTAAATCATGAAAATGAGTATATATGGAAGTCATTAAAAAGGAATATTATTTTTACAAAATTATAAATAATGCCAAAGTTAGAAGAAAACAACCACACTAAATACATTAAAGGAAAGTTATTTTTTAAAGAAATAAAATAAATTAAAAAATATCTTAATAAATAATATATGTCTAGATAATAGAATATATTAAAATAATATTAAAATGGAGGAAAAATTTTCTTGACTGAAAAAAATTGGTAGGATTTATTTCTCTTTCAAGTATTACTTTGGGTAAATTGTAAACCAAAATGGTATGAAAACTTGTAAGAGGGAATGAAAAACAATGAATAATGATATTAAAAAAATATGAAGGTGGTTTTAAAGAGAACTAACATAAAATTTCTACAAATATAAATTTAGATATAACCATTTCAAATTTCAATTGAATTTGGATGAAAAACCCAAACCATTACTAATTTGTTCCATGAAATCAATTAAACCACTTGTATAACAAAAAGAACTGTATGAATAAACTACTTAATAACCTTATTAATATCTCTTATAATTTATATTAATTAATTATAATAATTTATTATTATTTTTATTATTTTTATGGTTGGGGTTGAAGACCTATTTTTATTAATAAAGAAAAGAAAATACCTCTTTTAACTAGGTAGAGGGAGACCCCTTACATAGCACGAAGGCCCAGTGGGTTTGTAGCCTATTACATAGCCCGTAAGCCCAGATATTATGGCCCAATTCCCATTTTGTGAATAGTAACCCGGATGCTAAAGTACCTTCACCGCTACAGTGCCATGCCGCCGCTACAGTGCACGCTGATGAACAGTACCGCCGCTGCTACAGTACTGGTACAGTGAGCCGCGCCCATTGGGTTTTGAACCCCCATTTTTCATGTAGTATTACGAGGTTCTTACCACTAAGCCAAACCCCAACTATTGACGTGTTATTGGGTAATGAGGTATTGGGATGGCCTTCCCACCTGCATGACGCACGTCCCCAAAGAGGCCCATGGTGGCCAACCCTTGGGCTTATGCTAATTCCCAACGGGGTAGAGGGGCCCATGAGTGGTTTGTTAGAATATTGTGCACATTTCCTTTCAAGGACTGGAACCCCAAACCTCAGGGTCCGGATGCCACCGCCTATAACCAACTCACCTGTGACCCACATGAATTATTTTAAAACTTGTTGTTGGGTAATGAGGTATTGGGCTGGCCTGCCCACCTGCGCACTGCACATCCCCAGCGAGGCCCAATGTGGCCAACACTTGGTCTTAGTCCAGTTCCCAAAGGTGTATAGGGTCTCACGAGTGGTTTGTTAGCATATAGTTCACATCGCCTTACAAGGACTCGAACTCGGAACCTCGGGGTCAGGACGCCACCTCCTTTAACCAACTCACTAGTGCCACGCGGGCTTTAATTATAATCATTCATTACACATATATTAATATGGTACTATTTATTTTCATTATTAGATCATATGTTAGAAATATTGATTATTTGATACATATTTCATAAAGGAGGTGATGGTCTAAATTCATTGATACTAATTTCATAATTTACAGATTATTCAATCCATTTAATTAATTTCATTCAATTATTTATTTATTACCTTATTCATTGGATAAAAATATGTGTATTGTTCGTGATAATGGAATCTATGAAGAACATTTTTTTGGATATTCACTGATAACAACAAGTCTCTTAATATAGATCGCTAATTTTTATATCATCCATATAGAACTATATTCATGAGATATATTAATACATAAAAAATATATTACCATTTTTATTTTATTGATACTTATTCATGTAGAAAATAATGATATTAGTATAACATCATTTATATATGTGGTTGAACCAACACAAACAAGAACATGATATACTAGTGAATGATTAATATTTTAGAGTAATATAATAGTATTATAATGTTCTTAAAAGAATAATGATATTAATATAACATAATTTTAATGGAAAATGATATTTAACAACAATAGAGACAAGACGGTAATAGAAAAAAAATTTGAGGAAATTATATATTTACATGATAAATGTCATACTTTTAATTTTTATTTGATGTTTGAACCATATTTATGATTGAATTTATTTCTAATTTTATGTTAAAGAACATTTTTTAAAAAAATTCTCCCTTAAAAAAGTTTTTATGAAGTTGTATAAAGGGAACATTTGATTTATAAGGGTAACATAAGTGTAGGATTATTATTTAAGACTTGTGTAACTATATAGATGAGTTTATATGCATTGTGTAATGGTAGAGGGGTTCTTTCCTGAGATTAAAAATGGTAACTCCATGGTTTATGTGCTATGTATGGGTAATTTATGACCTATGTGATGGTAACTCCAAATTTTATAACCTTTTTAGGGTAAATCCATGTGTAAATGTGTTTTGTAAGATTTCGTAATGAGTTGTGTAAGTATGGTACTACACTGTGTAATGGTATCCAAACAATTGTGTAAAGGAAATTCAAAACATATAAGGATAAAATCAATACGATTCATGTATTTTAGATAACTTGTACCTGTACATCACAACTTTCATATAGCTAACTACATTTTTCTTCAATTCACATCAGGGTAAGCAAGTCTATATGTAATGTTAACTCGGTGTTTAAAAAGTTTTCATAAGGGTATAAATGATATATATAAGGGTAGGAAAACTCATTATCCACATCCTCAGGTTAATCACATTACCATTAAATTATATCCATGAGTTTTGAATGGGTAAACTATTTTACCCTTTCATAATGAATTTTTCGTAGGAATATTTAAAAAATTGTATTTTACACCCTCATCCCAGATTTCTTATTTTATATGTTTTTTACTATTCTAAAATCAATAAATTATGATAATTTATTATTTTGACTTGTTTTTGGGTTTTAATCCTTTTATAAAGAATTTTAAATTTTTGACATTCCATATTTGGATAAAATAAAAATTAAACAATTAATTTAATTTTTGTTTTTTAATTATGTGAATCAACACATTGTTTTTTCTAATATAGTCTAACTCATCATACATCAATTTTTTATTAACATTTGATTCTATGTATCTTATAAATTCACATGTTCTTTTTTTGAAGCACTTTATTAATAGTATGATTCTTTCTTCTAGCTTCTTGTCATAATAGTCTCTTTTTCTCTCTCCCTCTTTCACCATTGGCGTTGTGTTTTAATGGATAAATTTCGATGAATTCATTTCTGTGCCTTATAAAATTGAGATCTTTCTTTGTTTATTAAATTATAATGAATTATTTATATGACAAAGACATATAATTATCGAATAATAATAAATCACTATCACAAGCATAATATTCTGGAGAGATAGTTTCTTATTTAATGTTCTTTGGATATTACTCTTTGAAGAATAAATTTCTATCACATGAGTTGGATTTTTTTATAATGTTGATATTTTATTGGAGATTAAAAATATTATCAAATTAGATATGTAATTATTTTTAAATAAATAGTTGAGTTTGGTTTATGTAATTTATGGTAATTAGTTTTATATGAAAAGTATGAGGATATGATTCATGAGATGTTTCCCTTGAAAACACATTATGTTAACATCAAGAACATTGAGACAGGATGTTTAATAGAATTTAGGTATCTCATATACACTAATTAAATGATATTATTCTTATATTATAATGGGATTTTTCTCCATTGGTTGTTATTTCTTGTGGGTGTATTTGTTTCGTTATTTCCAATATATGATCCTTGTTCCACGATATTTGTTAGGGTGGCATGTTTCTATGCTTGATGTTTTTATCAAATAATGTGGTGATGCTAATATATTTCTTTTGATATCATTTTATATTTTTTTATTATGTTATTACTTATTTTTTACTATCTTTCCATTACATGTTTGGTGGTAGGATCATGTGATAGGAGACCACCACATTATGACTACCCCTTAGAGGGAAAAAGGTGCATGATGTGTGATGATAATGATAAGGGAGCATGAATGTGTTATGGCTAAACCCAAAATGTGATTTACCTTCTGTATACTGATTAATGTAATGGTAGATTATGCACCACATTTATATCATGGAGAAATCTTATAACTTAATTCACCTTTTGGATAGTAAGTGATATATTTAAACTCAATGCACCTTATGCATACCGAGTAGCATGTTGAAAAAACAATACACCTTATGGATACCAAGTTTTATATCAATGTCCTTATGGCTAGATATTAACCATTTTAGATGAACCTAGTTCATCCTTATGGTATTTAAAAAAATGTATGGCCACAAGTTTTTTTGGATGCTAGGTTATAGAATAACTAATCGATGTGTGACTGTGTTTTTTAATTCCTAATTTTGTATTTATTTTTATGATGACATGAAATTTGTATACATGTGAAAATTTTCTAAAGATTCATTGATGTTATCCTACTATATTTATTACTCTATATTTGTTGGGAAAATTTTTATGTGCATTCAAACTTCATGCATAAAGATTCAATCAATAGAAATGGTTCTTTGGTAGATGGCTTGGAGCATAGAGTTGGATGCCGGACCAGTAATGGAAATGAGGATTAATAATATTTTTATTTATTTATTTACCTTGTTCAAAAATACTATAGTATTTATTACAAATTTGGGACACTGTTTTTTTGTTATATGACATGTGTTCCATATTTTAGTTTATGTATGTTACTCTAGTTATTTATTAATTTGTTATATTATTACTTGTGATATGATTTCATATTGAGGCTATTTTTTACCCATTTATCATCTTATACACTCACTACTAGTCGTTAGCCTCTTGTATAAGGGGAGGAGCACATTAGGTAATATAGAGCATCGATTTAGACATGAAGGATCAAGTCATGGTTTTACAAAATTGTATTAGATTACCAATTTTATTCTATTTATTTTGGATTGAAGTATTAAATTTTATAAATGTGATAGTTTTATGGGAATATGGTAGGGGATTTACCATGCATCTATCTAGCTCAAGTTCAACGGACCACCAAGTAAACATTTATAGGAATATTATTACTATTTTTTGGGGATTTTGAGTGTGTTCATGCATCATGAATATAAATGTAGGTTTTAATTAAAAATGTACGCATTTCATTTGTATTTTATATTATTTTATTAACTAAATTTTGTGATATTATTATCTATTTGAGATTGTTTCTGTATTGTCTAGTGTATCTATTATCTTAATGGTATGATATATCTCTGTTGAAATTAATTAGTTAAAAGGAGCATATTTTTCTGTTTTAGTATACATATGCTGACTGTGACTAATTTTTTGGGTTGAAAACTTAGTTAGTATTAGGAGGGTTATACCTTGGGTTATGGGTAGACTCTAAGGGAAACCATTGTGTGATCCCTTTGACTGGATAGGTTGTAACATATTTTATCAAATTTATACATTATTTTTCTAGAATATTACTCCATGTAATAGACTTATAGTACAACTAGATATTGAGGTTCGATGTACTAAAAAACCCTTGTTTCACCAAATTTTGGTATAGGAGGTTTCAAAAATGAACTCTCTTACAAAGGTTTCATTGGTGTAGGTATTAATCCCACATCAGCTGGGAGTATTTTTATTGAGATCAATGGCTGACTATGACAAAGATTTTCTTCACTAGAATCCACTAGTAGTTAAAGGAACTCCTAGAAAAAATGATGATAAAGATTTTGTGGATGTCAATAATTGTATCTTCTAACTTGTTGAGAAACTAAGAAATAGTAAGGTGAAGCTATCATTGTTCATGTTGTATGGACCTACCAGACATTGGTGGGGAGTCATAACATAGGTTGGACGACAAGCGGGACTCACTGGGGAGACCATCAAGGACATTTTTTATGGAGTCCATTCCTAACACGATAAATCTTGAATATGAATATTATTTCATAGACCCACAATAGGGTTCATTGGTGGTGTCCTCTTACTCAGTAATTTTACCAAGATTCATCACTTTTCACCTCCTATG
Organism: Viscum album; assembly: GCA_963277665.1. Classification (NCBI taxonomy): domain Eukaryota; kingdom Viridiplantae; phylum Streptophyta; class Magnoliopsida; order Santalales; family Viscaceae; genus Viscum; species Viscum album. Next base: position 194,091,342 of record OY728136.1, on the reverse strand, counting down.
GATAAAAATAAGTCTCATAAGACTAGGAAGATCCTGATCAGACAATGTCTAAACATTAGACATAATATCTAAATAATTAACCAACAAAAATACATAGAATTTATAAAAATTAACATGGATATTGAAGAGATATTAGAGGAGTTTCAGGTTGTAAGTATTCTTCTACCCTTTTCTACTCATGCATGTGGGGCTCTTATTACAAAATTGAGTAGCTTTTCTAGTAGACAGAAGAGGGAGACGAGGGAAGTGTAGTAGAGAAGTGGTATAAATTTGGAGGAGAGTTTAGTTTCATCAATTCCATCAAGATTAGTTCAATATTTAATCCACTATTGAAGGATTAGACACTGTCACATGCTTTGTTAATTACCCAAACCGCACATCGGTAGTGTAGAATGAAGGGATGTTTCGAGTAATTTTTGACCATTAATTCTAGGAAGAGGTTATAATGAGGTTGGGGACTAAAATTATATTAATGTTAAGGATTTAGCTAGGATTATTAATAGAAAATTAAGGTGATGTATTAGACACATGGTATAACTTGAAGAAAGTGTCATGAAGATGATGAAAAAACACTCTATACAATGGACTAGATTCTAGAAGATGTTGGTGAGGGACTATCCAAATTTCTATCAATGTTTTGAATAACTATACTCTATATATAACCTTGTTTGATAATGGTTCTTCCAATTATTTATAATAATTATGACTATTAATAATTATTTATTTACAGATCATGTTATCTTCTGAGTTAGTATCATTTTACAAACCATTAGGGATGCAATTGGACTATATCAATTAATTCCTAGAGTAACCAATTGTTTTCACTATTTAAGAAAATTTATGGAATTTCATGATTCTAGAGTTGAAAACCTTATATGTGGTTCTCATCATGTACTAGATAACCAGGTTTTTAGTCTCACATTTAATGACATCATAGATGGGTGTTGTTTACTTCACCATAGGGAATGGAATTCATGAGGAACGAATAATGGAAACTAGGAATAGGTAGAGTTTGTTTTAACTTAAGTCATCATGGGAGTATCTCAATTAAGATGTAGTCATGGATATTACTACATAATTAGTTATATCCCCCTCGACTCTTCCTTCCGAATTGGATCTCTATTAGGGAATCTTCCTAGATGTATTCACAGGAAATTTTCTTCATAGCGTATTTGATTTAGATATATATCTTATACTGGTCATGTATCCCCTTTAGATAACCACTTATCATATATATCTTACCGAGTTGATGGAGCTCAAGGTATAGTTTGATGACATGAAGTAGAAGGGATTTATCAATCCATGTAATTAACTATGGGTTTAACCTATGTTGTTATACAAGAATGAAGATGGTATTCTTAGAATCTACATTAATTATAAGAATCTATACCTAGTGATAGGGAAAAAAGATATCTTTTTCTATGGACATGTGACCTTTTATATTATTTATGGGTGCTTGATGGGTCTCTAGAAATAATCTTAGATGGGGATATCACCATTTGAGGGTTAGAGAAGAGGGAATATTGAAGACAACATTTAGGAGAAGGTATGGGATGTACAAGTATCAATTGATGTCATTCAGACACAAGAACACAAAGGAAATATTCTTGTATATCATGAAAAAGTCCATCCACTATTACCTGAACTCATTTATTATTGTTTTCATTGCTAACATCATCATTTACTCACCATCACTAAATAAAGATGTTATACATCTCGAGATTTTCAAGAGTACGCTTGGATAAAATCAGCTTTATGCAAGGATGTCAAAGTCAAACCTAATGATTTATGAGGTGGTTTATTTGTGGGAATGTGGTGTATGATTAAATTATTTATGCCGACCATGAGAAAGTGGAGGTCGTGATGTCCTGGACATATCCTTGGGACATGTTTGAGATCAGTATATTTCAAGGATTATTAGTATATTATGTAAATTTTATCTAAGAATTTATTCAATTAGCACACCAATGATTATTCTAAAAAATATAGGTTTTATGTTCAAGTGTTCAGACCAGTGTGAATATGTAGTTATTAACTTTAGTAGGTTGAATATAGCTCCATTACTGATATACCATGATCTTAGGTTCAAAAATGTAGTAAACTATGATGCATCAATAATTGATTCGGGATTAGTTCTAAGGTAAATAGACTAGGTAGTATCTTTTGGCCTATAAAATTTTTTACCCTAAGATTTAAATAACTCTACTCATGACTTAGAGTATAAATATGTGGTTCATGTTATATTGTTTTGAAAACACTCTCTATTTTGTGGGATTTTTTTATCTACTCTTACCATAAGACGGTCAATTACATATTCAAACAGAGGAACCAGAGTATGATCTAGAGGTGGTAGGTGGAGTATCTAATGATGTTTGAATTTGAGATGAGATGTTCACCTATTAAATGTTACATCATAGAAAATTATCTTATCCATAAGATGGTTGTAGCTCAAGATCGTTTTGAGAAGCCTTTAGAAGATTAATTAATCATGATGATTGTGTTGGATGAATAAAGGATGGATATTTCTGAGGAGAAGGATTAAATTAATTGGTTTCACTCATATGTCACATATTCAATGCTAGAATGGGTAAATTATGGACATGATTTATCCACAAAGTGTGTTGTAATATAGTTACATCTAGTTGGAGGTGACCTCATATCTGTGTGTTCAATGGATGATAATTAAGTGGCCCTTTTCATGTGAGAGTAGTAGTATTTTCTTATATTAGGGATGTACTAATTATGGAATTCCCTAACTCTAAATGGGAGGTATATTATGGTGTAACAAATATGTAAAACAATTTCATATGAGAGTTTTGATGGTCTGGGATATATAGGGACATTATTTTTTTTCTTCTCAATGCCTTACATGATAGATGGTAAAGTATTAGCACAATTATCTGGGTGATTTTATCAATCCAATCCCATTTAGTAGGTTAATGTGGGGTGATTTCATGATGCAAATAATGATGGGGTTTCCTAGGTCCCTAAGGAGTAATAAAAATTTATTGGCGATTTTTATCCACTTGATGAAAGTTTCTCACTTTATACTAATCTCAAAAACTCACTCAATGGATAATATAGGAATGTATAATGTATATTAGATAGTAAAGTTACATTTAGTTATATTGAACATTAATTTAATAGGGATTCTTTTTCACCCCACACATTTGGTAAGTCTTGTAGTAAGATATAGCAATTCAACTTGTATTGATCACAGTGTACCATCCTGTCACATACGTTCAATCAGAGCATAAAATTAAAATACTAGAGGACATAATTTTTGTTTTTTCCTAAACTTTAGTCGATATTGGGTTGATACCCAAATCTAGGTTGATCACTAATGCACCAATAATTACTAGAATTCAATTAATATAGAACCTTAGGAGGATCCTTGTGAGAGTCTATTCTATTCAATGCCTAGTTGGTTTGAGGAAGGTGAGGTTGTGGTTCTAGGGCCCAGTTTTGTTTGGGGGACTTCCTGGAGACAGAAACTGATTCAGAAGGTGTTTATCACCACAGAGATTATGTAGAAATATTATAATGAAACAAGGATATGACCTATGGATATTTCAATTGGTGATAAGGTTTCAAGAATGTGTCACCTCAGTTAGGGAATCATCATTTATGAAAGTAGAGGAAGCTATATCCATTTTTTATTGGAACCTTTGCGATCATTGATCATGTGGAGAAGGTGGGATATCATATGGATAATCCTTATAATTAACATGTTATACATGATTTTTGTAATGGGTCACCACTTCATAAGTACATGCATGATCCTTGGCATGTTATAGAGTATGAGGACAATGAGTTTGAACCAGATGCATATTATGGGGAGTGACCAGTTTAGATTTTATAATATTGTGATAAATATTGTTGGAGGAATATGACACCAGTTTTCCATGTTTTGTGGAGAATGGAACGATCCAAGAGGATACATGGGAGTGGGAGTCTAGTGATCAAGATTAGTGGCATGAGTTATTTGAGCAGGACTACTAGAGATACTTTTCATGGATGAGTATTCATTAGTGGGGGGATTATAATATTCATATTACTTGATCCCTAAACCCTCATTTGGATTTATGTTTTAATACTTTTTATGTGGAAATCCATTTTTTAAATAAAATTCACCCTTATAAATATTTTAAGGGGTTTCATAAAGGAAAAAATTAGATTTATAAGGTTTATGTAAGGGTAATGTGAATTTTAAAGGATTAAGTAAGGGTATAAGGATGTTTCAATATGATGTAATTTTATATGGGTTTTTCCTAGAGTTTCATTGGGGTAAATCCCCAGTTCTAGAACCACAAAAGGGTAACAATAGACCCACATAAAGTTAGATTTCTTGTTATATATTATTCATATGGAAAATTCCATATGTATATGTGATACATATGGGTACTTATGGAATGATGTAAGGGTAGTAGTATGTTGTGTAAGGGTAACCAGAGTTCTATGTAAATATATGTTGGAAATTATGTGGATTGCATAAAGGTAAGTCTAGGATACCTAAACTACATAGTGGTAGATCATGACTTTTGTATGGGTTTTTTTAACTTTCTTCTACCAATGTAAGTGTGTGTATGGCTTTAAATAAGGGTAAGCCTATGTCTCCAAATTCCATATAATGGTGAACATGAGCTACGTAAGAGTTGGAAGAGGCTATGGCCATTGCTTAAGAGTAATATCCTTACCATTGTTTGATATTTGTGGCCTAAGAAAGGGAAAAACATGTTACCCTTAATCAAACCCTTTATTGGGATGAATATTTAAAATCCCCTCTTTAATACTCCTAATTCCCCAGAGAACTTTTGTGATTCATTTTTTACTATTCAAAATGAACAAGAAAATATTTTAATTGATTCCTTTTACTTTTTTATGTGTTGGAATCCCTTTATTAATAATTATAAACGTTCCACATTAAATATTCATTTAAAACACAAAAAAAATATTATTTTTTTGGTTTTTTAATATTGGTAACATGTGTGCAGTTCTATTTATCAAAAACATTTGAACCCTCATGTCCTTCATTTTTTGTTAAACCTTTCAGTCCAAGCTGCCTAAATATTTTAATGGCCTTTTTAGTGAAATTATCTATAAAATATAGGATCCTTTATTATTATTCCAAGCTTATCACATTCTATCTCTATCAATCTTCAATTTTTGGTTCTATGTTTTATGTTACAAAATTCTAGGTAGCATTTTTTTTATTTTCTAATTTGATTTATTTTTATGTTTTGTAATTTTATAAATAAATATTAAGATGATAATATCCTATAATTATAAAATAAAAATAATAATAATGGATTATAAAAACCATATTGTTATGTATATATAGTATAAAATCTCATATGGTTTTGTTATTATTCTTTTGGGAATACGTTTCTAGCATTTGAGTTTGATTATTTTTATAATTTTAAAATTATCTAAGATTTAAAATCTATTATCACGTGTGATATTTTATTTCATTTTGAAATACAATTTTTTATTCCATTATAATAATCCTTGGCATTGATATTTAGTCGATGAATATGTTAATTTGATTCGGAAGTCATTTCCCTTGAAAATAAATCACATTGATGTAAGAAACATTCAGGTAAGAAGCTCATTCCCAATCTGTGATCTCATATACACATGTGTCCATAATTTGATTCTATTTTTAGAAAGTGGCATGTTGCCTATTGGTGGTGATTACTTGTGGGTGTGTTTCTTATCATGTTACCCATATAATATCCTCATTCCATGCGATTTTTTGGGTATCTTATTTTCATGCATGATGTTTGATTCACATGATGTTTTTATGATACTATATTTGCATTAATTTCATTCTATGTTTTTAATCATGTTATACTATTTTTTATATTATCTTTACATTAATGGTTTGGTATTTAGTACACATTAAAGATGAACATCGTGGTATGATTACCCTTTAAAAGTGGAGTATGCATGAGGTGTAATGATAATGATGATGGATCATGATAGCCTTTCAAATCAGCCACAATCTTGATGCACCTTCTAGATACTGAGTAATATGTTGACACTCAATGCATCTTGTGGATACATAATACCATATTTAAGGCATGATGTACCTTTTTTATACCATGTAACATGTCAATATTTGATACAAATTTTGGATATTGAGTTTCATGTTGAAAACTCAAGGAACCTTATGGGTACCAAGTTATATGAGGAAAATCTTGTTTCTAGTTATTGACTAGTTTGGATGACCCTTGTTCACAATACTAGCATAGTCATAAAGTATGTATGAATTATGGTTTATAGGGACTTGTTTAGTGCAAAACATCATGGTATGTTATAATTTTTTGTTATGATTTCTTTTAAATTTATTTTTTTCATGACATACCACTGTTATACAAAAAAATACATTAACGATGCATTGGTGGTGTCATATTGGGTTTTATTACTCACACCATATGAGGAGATTTTATTATGTTTCTAGACATCTTGCATAGGGATATGAATAGTGGAAATCAGAATGTGGAAGATGGTTGATCCATAGAGTATAGATCTAAAGGTAGGATAAGGATAAATTCTAAGAATTACCACATATTTATTTATTTATTTACCTTCTAAACATAAAATGCAGTTTGTATTTGCACATTGGTAATCTGATGTTATTATTTTTTGACATGTGTTTCCTCTTTTAGTTTGTTAGTTTTACTCTATATATTTTTAATGTTTTTTGATTAATATATTGGTTATGTAATGATGTTAAGGGTATAATCTCCCTACAGATTGACTTATACCCTTTATTCTAATCTGAATTATCTTGTGTAAGGTTTGGAGTTCATGTGGTCATGTGGAACTCTAGTTCAATCCCACATGTTTGGGTTTTGTGGTTTGGTAAGGGTGTTACAATTAATTTTCCCCCTATGAAAATGGGTTCCTTAGAATGATGGATTTATGCTTCCTTCTTCGGCGCAGAACATATCAAACATCTAAAAAGGATTTGGGAGACAGTGTATAGGTAAGAAAACATAGTGAACCAAATTGTTTTATTGGTTTCGGAGGGGTATAGGAGGGTTTGGTTTATAGTTCATTTTTTGGTGAAATTAATAAAAATACCTCTTCATTTATATATAAGGTATTTTTTGAAATGTTAAGTGGATAAAAGTTTAAAATAATGGTTATGTAAAATTTTTTTAATGATAAATAACTCATAAACCCATTTTGAGTTATTGTTTTATTCTTTTTTATGTTTCACCACAGAGTTTTATACATTAATTCCTTATTATACATTAATCTGGGATGATCATATTTTTATCTCTATAAATCAATTTTATGCCTAAAAAATAAATTGACATGTTAACTTAATTTCAATGTGATGATTAAATTTTTTTAAAAAAATTAATCTAATACAATTTAAATATAAAAAAATTAACTTTTAAAAAAATTCATAAAATAAATATTTCCTAATTTTTTAGAAATATTTGTTTAAAAATTTATGTATTATTGATCCTATTTCATATAAATTGACAAAAGAATGTTAATCTATTTTTTTAATCATTAAAAAATATTAGATTTATCATTATAATTTCATTAATTTAATTTTAAAAAATAAAATACATAATATATAAAAATATTCTAATTTGAAGAAAACATAATTTTTTAACATTAAAAAATTTTCACCACAACATAATAACATAAATTATTAATCATTCAAACATTTAATTTTATCAATCCATTAGTATTAAAATACATTTTTAAAAAATATGTCAAATATTTTTTTATTAATAATAATATGTGATGTATATAAATGTATATATATGTAATAAAATAATAAAACTATTTTATATTAAATTCGAAAATTATATTATATTGAATTAAAAGAATTACCCCTTGGATATACCAAACAACCATATATCCAAAAACCATTTTTCCATGACCATATATATATATATATAACAGTCAAATATTATTTCAATATATATCCTTACATACAATCATATAATCATTAATCATATTTATTTACTACTTTCTCAATATGTCTATTATATTTCTAATTATCTAATTTTTTCCATAGTTTCAATTGAGTTTATGATATTCAAGGAAAACCATATGGATAAATAATTTATATTGACAGTATTATTATTTAAGGACATCTCCTCTTTTAATTTTCTTAAGGATGTTTCACATTTCATCTTCATAATATATATCTATTTGAATTACATTGATAAATGTTATCTTAATAAAATTTATCATTTCATTATTTAGTTTGGTGTTTCACATGAAAAAATTTATTAATTATAGTATATCTTTAATGGGAATATAAATAGTAAAATCTTGTGGTGTTGTAAATAATATTTAGGCCATTGTTCTTTATTATTATGTCGAACAAAGAAATATTTTAATTTTGTGATCATTTTATTATTGTCTGACACCAAAAAAACCTCAAATAAAGAATATTCTATATTTAGTGTATATTTGATTTGGATATTTTAGTTCCCTATTATAGTGCATTGACAAAGAGGGATCTATGTGGAATGTACCACCACCCCAGACCACTCAACCAGTTTCTAAACCAATAGCCACAAAGTAACCTCTAACACATCTCTCCATATTCATGAGGTTTGAAACTAATAGTGGGAACTCATATAGTATATTGGAGAGACCATACCCCCATGTCAGAGTAGACATAAGAGTGGAGAAATAACAAAGAAATATCAACAAAAAAATTTCTAATGTGTTTTGATGAAAATAAAAACAACCTGAAATAACAAATATAAATATTGAAGAAATTAGTCATAAGGACTCATGGTTATACCAAACCATCGTATAATAATCCACTAGGATGATCATTCATTATCATTAAAATAAATGAAATAATATAATCATGACTCTAATATTATCATCAAGACATACCTCAATACCTATATCCATTTACACCCAAGTTATATCACTCGATAATGAAACATTGAGCCTCTACTCAACTTAATTTTGAAGAGTAAAGTTTTTTTAGGTACCCAAAGGTCATATCCACCCATTTAGGTTATATGTACAACTCAATAGTTCACCAACATCATGGTCCCATACGAAACCAAAAAACATAGTGTGTGTTAATTTGACCAGCTCAAATGAAAAAAGTAAATATTGTGGATGAATAAATAAATAACCCATAAAATATATTTGGGTTATAATGATACACCTTGGATTGATTATACCTACTTTATCCAATTTCAAACAATATCAAATTTTGTGATATACCACAAAAACCAATATCTTGACCCTAATCGATTCCTTGGATAAATATCTATGAAATAAAGTAGTATCGGACTGAACAATTGATTTTAAAGAGCATGTCTTAGAATATCCATGTAAAGAAAATATAAAATCCACAATGGTAAAGACCAATAAAATACATAACTCAATGTTAGATTCCTTATAAACCACCCAGGACTTCCATATAGAACCCAATTTCAAATCTCAGTGTCCATGGTATTTCACATAGACCAAGAGGTAGATTCCTAGGTTACCTCCTAAGAAATCCATCTTTTCAAATTCAATAGATTAATCATAGGAGTAAAAACTATGAATCCCTTAATATGAGGAATTAAATTTGATTCCTATGTGTTTAGAACTAGAAATTTAATAGATACAAAACTAATGGAACTCATTAAACCATATACATATTCCACTTAATGTCTCATGGGAAGTGAGTCTCTATAAGAAATTACTCAAGAAATACATTACTCCTAATGGTCTTTCACAAACCTAACCCATCTCACACACTCAAAGTCACCTTATCAAGTGTATTCCTTATCAAATTAAATATATCCATATCTAAATTATATTATTAATTCAGTTTTAATGGGAAAATTGTAATCATGTGCTCTCATTATTCCATAAACCTTCTCTAGGTTCGGCATAACACTATTCCACCCACTTAGGTCCCATAGGTCACAACAGAACACCAACACTATTCAAGGTCTTATCATTCAAAATTTTTCCTATTATATCATCAACCCTCACTCATAGGGCATCACATCCCTTGATAAAATCATATGCATTATAAGGCCTCGTTAAAATTCTAGAAAAATATATGACAGTTCCTCTCTTAGAAATATGTAATAATTTTTATATTAATACCCAATTCATCCATGGTGGTTCATCTCTCCTAACATATGTGTAATATACTCAATTCATTCCCACTTGGGTACTCTCAATAAAATTGGAATGAAAAACTACCCAATTCTCATGTCATTTAGCATAGAGGATCTAATTAATCTCATAGTCACTCCATAAAATACTCAATATATTAATACATATTCATCATATCCCACATCTATAAAGTTACCAATTATTCTATACAGTGGACCACAATACTTCCATAACTCATTTACACACGTATAGGGTATATGTTCCACAAGATATATAATTAAAATCCTGACCTCTCCCTTCAGTAGGTGAGGGACTACGACAATAGACAAGGGTTCATTGTTGCCTATATAATTCCATTCATTCATTCATATGAATTTATTTAAAAAAATAAATATATTTGAAAATTATATTTCCCTAATTAGTGATAAAACACATCACATGCCCTATCAAATACATAAATAAAAGGGGTATTCTTAAGGGACCACCTACCTCAATATCTATGTTAGTCCCTTTTTAGGTATCATTGGGACTCCCACCCATTATTTACCAAGTATAATTGATATTATCCCATCACCATGAGGTCATATCTCATTCAAAAACATCCATATGAGTTATTTATAATTAATCAAACAAGTGAAATTAATTATACAGTTTAACGATATTAGCCTAATCATAATATAACTCACTGAGTTACCTCAACACACAGACACAATGACCAGCCTCCCATAGTAGTTATGTGGCATACCACTGATGCAATCCTGTTAAATGACTATAACATGTTACACCAAATCCCCCATTAATTTCATTCCATTTTATTTTTTTAATTTAAAATCCTTGAAAATTAAATAAATTGGCATACTTTCACAAAAAAGGTGTACAAAAGTGTTTGATCAAATTTAAAGGATATCCCCAGGAAATACTGAGAAAAGTTACCATCACCCATTCCTATTTTCACTAGGCTCTAGTGAAAGTAGAGACAAAACACAATGTTAGTTAATCCAAAATAAGATAGATATAGCAGAAACACAAATTTTAGGGGAGTAATGGATGAACACATAAAAAATCATTGTTCGTTGCATAATAAATCACCCCCGAGTATTCTTTGAAAAACGTGGAGGAATATAGGGTGAGGTACATCCCAAATATGCAACCAATGTGTCCATCCTCCATGAAAAACTGAATGGTGGACTATTAAATTACTAGAATAACCCTTGTACAAAACATAGTGACGGAATTTGTGCATCATGACCACATGGGTCATGGTGGATTCTTTATGGGTATTTAAAATAGGTATATCCTATAATAAACCATTACTTTCACCACATCATGGTTCTCCCCAAGGACTCTCAAAACTAGAACAATAGATCCACCATTTTGCGACCTTCCCAACTATTCCACATAGTAGAAACCACATGAAAAATATTTCCTAATGAATTACCAATCTTAAATTTTATCCAAAATCATATCCCATAATTGAATCCTACCTCCAAATATAGTATTAACCATGGCATGGGGTTATTTTTGGTTTACCATACATCCCACAATAATCCCACCATAGAATAAGAGAAATAACTTCAACCATGGAATGTGATACGATATGGTGTAGCCTCCTCGTTTAATTGGAAGTTATCCCCCAAGTGGAAAGGTCTTCCCCACAACACCATGAAAGCTCAAAAATAATTTCCCCTTAGTGCTATGTTGTGTCCTTCATTGATCATTGTCCACCAACATTTAGCCCAAATGGATTTACCATGTTGGCTACCTGGAGATGAAAATACGGCTACAAGCCCACATGGGCCTTGACTACCGCCTACCTGAGAACCCCAAACACACCTTTTGATCTCATTCCCCATTGAAAAAAATATTATAGATATGTTCCAAAAATTATTATTCATGTTACAATCCTTGTTCTCAAAATTACCCCTGCACTGGAGCTTGAAATTCAAATTCCCTCTAAATTTCAAATCCCATTAAGAGGTGTGTTATTAAAATATTCCCATAATGAAAATTATAATTCATGATAATTCTTAATTAGTCATTATCCATAACTAATAACCTACCTGGGTCACCAAATTATTCTTAATTCAATCAGTTTTATCATGGAACATTGAATGTGCTTATATTACATACCTCTAAACAAAAAGAGAACTAATCAATGAAAGTAAAACCACCAGCCCATAAACATTACCAGAATTAAAATAACTCATACTAATGAATTTTATAAAAAACTCTATAGTGTGATACAATAGTTCTTATTTATTCTCATGGTTCTCCCCACTATATGTATGTACTCATAATGAATGTTTTATATCCACGATGCTACCCACCATCAAAAGTACATACTAAAACACATTTCAAGGGGTCTATTAACATGGATATAGTGTTTTCCATCTCAACAAACCCAAAATAAAGAAAAAACACCCATAACTCCTTCTCCATTTATAATCTCCCAACATCTTTTGGATACACCTTCTAATACTCTATCAGTATTCACAAGTATAAAAATAACGTTCACTATATTTTCTAAAATGAACCTCAATTTTATATCTGATGTCCATTAATCTGATATTTAATGTTATATTTTTAATTTTTGTTAAATATATTGATATTAAAATAATTATTTTTTTTTCTTTTTTGAATAGTTATTATGATAAAAAAATTAATATTTAATCGTTAGACTTTTGATGTCAGTTGTTTGGGTAATTAACATCAAAAGTAACTCTCTTTATTAGTTATTTTGATAACTGATTGGAAAATGGTATCATTTTCTTAAAATATCAATGTAGGGTACCTTCTTATAATAAAACATGATATATATGAATAACAAATTATAGAAATTAAATTACCAAAACAAAATCAAACCTAAATATTTGAATTAATTTATTTTTTTGTGGTGATTTCCATTGAATCAATATTTTTTCTTATTATTCCAATTGTTCTTCAGAAATAACTAATATGACATCCACAAAATTTGATTAAATGAATTTAAATATATGATTTGAAACTCTCATACAGAACATTTATCTTCATAAATCTATTAGAATATGTATACTTCATCACAAAAAGATTAAATCATAAAAAAATTTATCCTTGAAGATGACAAATAATAAAGAATCTAAATGGTGAGAATAAATACCATATTTTAATCATCTAATGAAGAACTAATGGAGAATTTATATTTTTTTCAAAGTGTAATAGATCAGAAAATTTAAAGGGATGTTAAGGTAATTTTTATAATGGATGTTAAAATAAGTTTTTCAGTTATGTAATTATATTTATGTAGTATTATAATGAAAATTTACTCTGAAAAAAGATGAAATAATGATTGTCTACTTTTGAGATTGAACTTTTAGCCTTTGATATATATATCAAATGTTAAAAACCTTCTCACATAAGGGATTTAATATCATTTTTATAAAAACATTTCATATGTAACTCCATCTTCAAATCGCTTTATGATAGTTATTTATAATAATAATGTTAAAGAAAATTAATTATTGTGTTTATAATACCATGGTTTAAACCCCTTATGTGATTTATATTTTTTCTACAAGTTATTGGCCGATTATGATACCATAACTCTTTAAGGAATTGTATAATCTTCTATAAATCAATACAAAATTATATACCTGATAGTCTGTGTAAATTTATTGTTAAATACTCTACTAACCCAACCATCTATTGTGATGTCACCCCAAGAATAGACATATTATCAATCCAACTCGCTTGAATAACCTTGAGATCAACCCAATATAGATTCTAAGGCATATTAACCATCTAAAAATTCTTCAAAATAGAAATTTTGTTAGTCCCCATGAAAAAAAGATACAAAAAGAACACCTTCACACTAACATCCAAATTCATACTAATCTTTTCAATGACTCCTCTCATCACCTCCATGACCATTTTTGAATGATGTTCATCACACTGAAATTGATGTTATGATTCTACTATGAGATTATCCTTTTTATAAATCCAGTAAATTAATACATCAATACATATGGGAAATGGTCCATATATTAGAGTACAGAATTATTGGATGGGGTCTTCCCATTTATAACAGAGAGCCAACTCAACCCATCAATTGATACCTCTTCACAACTCACCTGAAACTTCATCCTATGCACTCATTGAATTTTCATATCCATAATGAGGTAAAAACATTTCAATGTATAATGTTTTACTCCCCAATATATGAATTTACTTATAACACTCTTTGATTGGTACGCATACCATCTGTCACCAAATGACATCAACCACACCACACAATATACCAAAGGATATAAACTAGCATCGAATGTGTAGAGTTTTACAATGGGGAGACTATAACCCGATACCATAGAAGTAATAGTAGTATATAAATAAAAATAAAAATTTCCAAAATAAATAACTACTATGTATGAAATTTAAGATATAAGACATGTTATATAAAATATAAATGTGGAAGAAAGTAGTCAAACAAACTCACATTCTTAATGACACATTGATTTATCGCTCATTGGGAAACTCACTTATATTTAGTAAAATAAATTTAATAACATGTATATGGATATACATGCTTCATATATATTTACCCTAATCCTAGTATCTAATTCCACTGAATTTACCATGACCGATCATGAAACATGTGGCCTCTACCCAACATAGTGTTTTGATAATAGAAGTCATGTCGGGTACTCAAGTACTATTGTTTCATGAGTAGAGTTTCATTAAAAATCAAATGGGATCTATCTCCATGGTCCCATAAATTAACAATAAGCACAATATATAAGGATTTTGTGTACTAAACTGTATAAATAAAATAGTGTAGAAGCATCAATAAATAACCCATCGTCAATCCTCAGGGTATAATGATACACTTGAGATCAACTATACATTCTCTGAATAGTTTCAATGTGTCATTGAAAGAATAAAATAACATTATAACCAATATCATTCTGATAATTGTTTCATTGGAGAAACTCTTAGGAAATCTTGTGGCATCATGCAAAACATCTAGTTCCTAAGATAAAGTACCTGGACATTAATGTAAATTCAAAGGTAGATTTTTCAATGTTATGACTATGGGAATAAAGATGGAATAAACTAATTTTAGGGTAATCAAACATTTAATACATATAAAATTGAAGGTAAAATAAAAAAATATATTAGGAATTGAATATAGACCCTAAGTCATATTCCTATGTAAATACCTTGGTAATCCATTATATAAAAATCAATATTCAAATCTAGGGATCACCTCCTAGGTATCCAATATTATAAAGATCAATATTTGAATACTATTTTTCCTTCCCTAGGAATTACATATAAACAAAATAGCTAAATCCCGGGTGGCTACTTGGTAATTCCACTTAATGTCTCAAGGGAAGTGACTCCCTCCCTTTAATAACTCACAAAATACCAAAATTATAAGAGCTAATTATCTTTACATCCCATATCACGTACCCAAGGTTGGTCTCTCAAGGGTCCGCCCTATCATACTCACTACAAACATATTAGGCTCAAAACATTTATTAAGGTAATAAGGTTACACTCATAATCATTTTTACTCGTTACTACACACACCCTCTCTAAGATCAACATATCACTAGGGAACCCATTGGTGTCCCATTTGTATCATCGTAGGAAAGATATTCCAATGTGAATCCTCACTCACATTCTTACCTATTAGGTAATCAATCTTAACTAATAGGGAGTCACTTTTAATTAAATAATAAGTAAAATCTCAAGGTCTTATTGTCCTATATGAAAAAAATTACAAGAACATATTTTAAAGAGATTTTATAATGCCCGCCACATTACTCAATTCAAACTAAGATGGTCTCTGACATAACCTATTCCAAATCATGCTAGGTAATTACCACTCATGTTCTTCTAATCCAATTAGAAATGAATATCTCCTCATTCCCATCTCATTTATACCAAAATCATAAATTCATATCATAATTAATGTAGTGGGTCAAGGTAACCACTCGACCTGGTTAAATAGCCTATTAGGGCCTAAATTTTAGGCGTGATTATTTAATGAGACCTAAATTTGAAATCCAAATTTATAATATGTTAGGGTTTGGATAGGAATATGTGATCTACTACCCATCCCTTTTGTCCTGACTAAGCTATATTATAAATATATTTTCAATAAAATTATTATATTATGTATTTAATATTTCATGTTAAGGATTATTATATAGAAACCCACAAATTTCAAGGAATTACTTGTAAATGGAAAAAGTCATTCTCTATTGATGTAGACTCATTAATAAGAGAAATTTATTTGAAGGCCTAGTTAATAAAAGTAATGGGATATGGTTAGTCAAGTCAGGTCATATTAAAAAATGGGTATGTCTTTTCCGCTTGAACGCAATAATCATAGACCATGTACATGTATAATCATATTCATATCATGTCATATTCCTGTTGATCATCACAATTCATCACATCCCTATAATATTATATCACTAAATCTTCTATAATGGGGGGAACTACCATTACATTACTCATTTACACCCTTCTAGTGTACATTTTACTCAAGGTTTAAAATTATAATTAATAACTTGTCCATCGGTTGGAATAGAATTATGACAAACCTCAAGGGACAATCATTTCCCTTGAAACTCAATAAATTCCTTCATAATCATTAATATTTAATTGAATAATTTATTTTCATTTTAATGGTCTACCTCCCTAGGTCATTATACCACATATCTCATGTCATATCGAATATATAAGAAAATGGGGTATTATTAATGGTGTACCTACTATAATTTCAACATTATTCCAATTTGAAGTAGTTTTACTAATCACTCTCATTCTACTAAAATTACAATAGTCCATTTAAAATTATATCATTCCCTTATCCCACCTAACATAAAAACAATTAAATAATTATAATAAAACTATAAATAAAAAAAAGTAAATAGAATTTTAAATTTTAAATATATTAAGTATAATATCTGAAAAACTCTCTAAATGACCTCACCACAAAAAAACAAAACAAAAAAAACCTATAGAAGAAATATAGTGTAAAATATATTATATCTCATAAAAAAACCAACATGAAGAACTATATAATCAATCAATTTATTCCAATTTAAATAATTAAAATTTAAATCACTAAAAAATTACATCTCGTGACATTCCTCTAAAAAAATTCATAATGTGGTGTGTTATAAACCTTCTTAAACATCCCCTGGATATGTCAAGAAAAATCCCAATTATCATTTCTTGATTCCACCACAATTCAATGTAATTGATTCCCAAAACACAAACATATTTCATCGAAAATCAGTGGGATATAATAAAAACCAAAAGACAAGTACATGAATATAATAACTTAATTGAAATATAGTTAAAATTCATCAAAATCACGTAAATTGATATATATTTGGAGGATAGGAAGTTTTGTTAGGTTTGATTTATATCGAATGCCCAAACGGACATTCCCTCTGAAAACTGAATTTTGATGACTAATAAATTAATTTTATTAACTTATAAAAAATGAGTTTGGTAATTTATTTTTCTTCTCCATATAGTTTGGGACCCCACCCCCCATGTTGAGGTATATAATATTGTTCCCTTTAACATCCCATGTTACAGAAAACATGGGTTCATCCCTCCCACGAACCCTCTATAGTGTATCTCCCACATTACACGACAGTCTTCTAGGACCAGTCTAGGGCCACACCGTCCAACATGTTAAATACCATGTGTTAGCACCATGATATTTTCTCATGGTTTTTGGGAGACTTCATATCTTATGATGAAGACGATTATTTAATGAAGTGGGGTTAGAAAATATAATAGTGGGTTTGATATTAGTGTTGTATTTTTTTCTCATTTTTTAAATCATATTCCAAATCACATATTATATTTTTCCCTTTGTGAGGTTATATCTTATCATTTTTTCCACATAAGACATTAGGAATAAAAAAGTAATATTTTTGGTCCTAGTAGCTTATAAGGCATGATATTCCAAGGCTCAGGGACCTCTTAATTGATATTATAAAAATATTTATAATATTTATATCAAGTCCACATATTTTTTTAAAATATTGGGTTTTCTACTAAAAGATCCATAGATTTTAAATTTATGACCAAGGTATAATATAGAACATGGGGTTTACCCTTGAAGAAACCTACAGTAAGTCGACACAGAACATTTGGATTAGTTATACATTGGAGGGTTCATTAAGTAGATTAATTAATTAAAATAGATATTTAATTCATTTAATAACCTCAACCTAATTTTCTTTTATATAATTCATTCTTTACAAGTTCACTACGTTTATCCCAATAACCATGGGATCATTGAAAGGATAAATAAGAGAATTATTTATTGATTAATTGGAGTCATACTATTAATGATGATTGGATCTATTAGGATCGATAGGCAATGAACACAACATATCATGACAATAACTAGAAAATTTCATTTTTTACCAATAATCGTTCCTAAAAAGTGATAGGTCGCATCATTTATAGTTTTCTCTCATGATAAAAATTTTGGGCATGGATTATTATCTTCTATTCTTGTTAGTTCATTTATATTTCCCTTTACATAATCCTAGTTTCCTATTATTCATATTAATTTAATATTTATCCCTATAATTCCAATGATATCACCCTTGGAAATATATAATATATAATCATTGGAAAAGAAAAAATTTCCATTATTAGATTCATATTTTTTATGTTTTTCACCTATCTGTTCACCATATTCATCACAATTGGACAAAAGTGCTACATTTGATGTGGTACAGGTAGGTTTGAGTGGTGTTGAACTCCAAAATTAATTATGGTATCATGAAAGGTGTTTAGATTGACGGTTTAATGATGTATTATTGAATGATGTGTGATATGGTTGATAGTTTAGAGATTTTGGATACATTGGGGTTAAGGAATCCATTGGAAGGCAAATAGGATGCGAATCTAGTGATGGGAATCTTCATGAAAACAAAATGTTTCTGATTTCTAGCCACCGGAGTTCCAGAATCAAAGGATAAATGAGGTTTACTCTCATTTTAAGTGCTCAACATGTGTGATTCATGGTGGGGATCCTAGGTGTGGAGAAATGAATTAATACTATAGAAATTATTTAGAAACATCAACAACACAACATGTATTATGAATAACACACACCATGTAGTACCCCTGGTTATTGTGCAAGTGTTTTAGGGAGAAGAAGGATCATATGCCATTTGGATGGCCCCACACTCTATGTGACCCTTCCCAAGGAGTTGAGTTGTGTGCCATATTCACAAGGTAATGACCTCATAATGGAGTAAATACTATATACTATGGGATTCCATGGACATGGGCCAATACCTGGAACGACCAAGTACATAGCCTAGAACAATGGGCATAGCCTGATAAACAGTGGCACAACTAGGAGCACATCGGTAGGCCCCATGATATTGAGACATACTATGTAGGACCCTAACATAAATGTTTTTGTTATAGGGCCTCCAATCACTGTACAATGGTCCACATGACTATGTAGTGTAGCGAGACCACATGGCTTGTGGATGTCATACATGTTTTCTTTCCCTTAGAGAAATTTCAACCTTACGTATCACCTTTTTATGGACTGAAATCATTACTCGTGAGTGGCATATACTGAATAGTTATCTAGGTATAATGTTTCGGTCTCCATTGTATATGATATAGAGATACAATGTTGAATCATCTATGTGTGATGTGTACTTATTGGATGCTTGATGATTGTAAGGATCAGGGTGTGGGTCCTCTTCATAATGAGTGGAACCAAATGATAGACTAAAACATGAGAACCCTACCTAATGAGTGGAAACACGTAATTTAATTGTTTTGGGTCATCTACTTAATGAGGCGACACCCTTATATCATAGGTTTGTGTTACTCTACCTACTTACTATTACCCCACTGAAGAACTAGGGTGTGGGTCCTCTACCTACTGTGTGACACCCACCCCCCCTAACGTACTAGGGTATGGGCTTTCTACCTACTGAGTGGAACCCCCTAAAACACTTGTGAATTGGCCCTATAATTTATATTTTCCCCCTATACTTTTCATCATTATATAGAGGTGTGATAATTCCACACTCTTAACTTGATGGACACATGAGATGTTGGTAATCATATATGGACCCTCTGGAGAAATTGGTAGACTCATCAACCGATGATAGGATATGAGATAGATATACAATTTCTTCATCATCTATATTTAATTTATGATCATATATATGTGTTGTTGGTATTTTAATCCATCTTTATCTAGGTTGAAATTAAACTTTTAACACAACATCTATTCCTCCCTCTTCTGTTTTGGGGTGTCTTATTAGGTATGTACATACCCACCCCGACATGGAATTTTATCACATGTGTCACATATTATGTAGATGAAAGATTGATCATACTTGAATTTGGTGTAGTATATGGATAATTGGGTTCATAGACCAAATGTATTTTTTGGTCTTGGATATCAAGATTTAGGCTTGTTCATCTTTGGTTTATTCCTTTTATTTTCTTGTTGGGAATTTAATTTTCCCCTTTACATATTTGTTTTATTTTTTCATACTCAAATTTTATTCCCCATATTTTATTGAATACGTGGAATAGTCAAGTTTTTATAACCCTTTTATTATTCATATTCTCTATTTTAGGTTGATTTTTGTGTGTGTTCGTACATAAACATTAGGAAAACACCCCCCCTATTTCTGTAATTCTTTCTCAGTTCTTGTCACTAGTACCCGACCATTGAAATCAAGATTGAGATTGTGGTAGCCCGGCCTTCCATCATCCATGCAGACCGTGGTGGGTCAGTTTTTTATATATTTTTATTAGAGGTGGTTTATCCTTGGTTAAAATTTGGAGTAAGACCCCTGGGGACGATTTGGTTGGGAATGAGGGATACAATTTAACTATTTATTTAGAGTGAAATTTAGGATAGAGAACTAAATGTGGGTGTGCTGGCCAATGTATCCATACACCTGGACTCTGAATACTAGAATTTCAACTTATCATACTGATATGTAGGTTTCAGGGAATTCATACATGTATCACAAATTGTAAGGTCCCATGTTTTTGAAGACCTAAATTTTGAGTAGAAATTTGGGGTTTTCCTGTTCAAATCTTATATGAAGTAAAATAAAATTTTACCCTGCGAATATGACCTTATATAATTTTTTTAACACTCTATTGGTCACAAAATAAAGTGTTCACACTAGGATATGATTTTCATAGAAATGATAGCCATTCAGATTTTAAGGGAATAATTAATAAGTAATATTTGATGAAATAAATATAAACGTATTTTTACACTTTCATTCAATCATATAATTTGATTGGATCATTTAATTAAGATTATTTCTATATATTTGAGTCTATAGTGGGGTTTTTTCCTAGGTGAGGCATAAACATGAGTTGGGTTCTAGGGCTGGCATGCGCCTTGTTTTCATTTCTTTTTCATTTTCTTCATTTTTTATTTTCTTGGTACGTCCTCTGGATTATGATGTATTCTCCTATATGGTATTATGATTCCTTGTAATATAGAAAGTGTGTCATGGAGTGTGAAAAAAATATAGGTAGAGATGAAGGTTCCACTGTGGAGCTCGGGATGCACTATATCATTGTGTTATAGTCGTGGTGAATGAAAAAAGTTATTGTTTCAACGAATTCTACCCCAAGGTATTCTATTTCTATTTTTTTCCCATAGAACCCCATATATTTTTTTTACATGTTTTCATCCCCTTATATGGTTTCTTGAGGCACCTCATGGTCCAATATATTTATTGTGGGGAGAAAACATGGGTTTTGGGGATTTCAGAGGATTTTGGTTCAGGAAATCCCATCTCCATAGCATGTGGTTTAGGGAACACATTTTTTCTATCTCCCTGTTTGGGTAATATGAAATTTTTAAAGTAAAAACTAATTATGGATCATAAAGACCATGTAAAGGGACTCATTCATGTAACCGAGTACCCGACTAGGCTTCCCATGTTAGGGGAACATTCCTTTTGGTGTACATAGCTAGACTCTGCATGGGTCGCACACTGTGTAGAAATTAACAATCTAGAAAAATACATGGCTTGTTCATGTGAGGGAAATGGGTAGGTAGCTCATGTGGGTTTCATGCTGTGTACCTATATTCCACTCTGTGTACATGGGATTTTACATGATAATTACAGGCATAGGTAATGGCCCTAGTAGAGCCTTGATGGTACATGCCTTTTATAATATTTACACATCGGGTACTCCCAATTTTTACCCTTTGAAGATATTTTCATTTTTTGATCCCTAGAGTTAGATTTTTATGTAATTGTATTCTTTTCTGAGAATATTTGCACGCATATAGTGATGATGAATTCTTGGTTGTTTTAAGGACTTCATCGTGGCATTTTACAATTCTAATAAGAGTTGTTCTTACTCTAGGAATTAAATCAAGTTCTCTCTTAAGAGTGAGACCCTTCATATAAGATAATCCATGAGATATATCTTATGAATGATGCCTTGTATCATTCCATTGAAGGATTATTCTTTCCTATATATTCCCTTCGTGCCTAAGAGTTCATTTGACTAGTTTTTTCTATGGACCCCCTGTAGGATTCCTCAACTTATGTTTTGAATTATGGGTCCCATATAAGAAGCCTCAATATTTTTTTGATTATAAGGATCTCCTAAGGGATTACTTTTCTTATAACTAGACCAAGGTGATCCATTTTTGGAACCCTATACATGTATGACATTCTATAGATCTAATGTATGATGCCTCTACTTTATTATCATTAAATAATCCCGTTTTGGATTCCTCCCTTACCATTCTATATAATGATCCTAGTTATGATGTATTTTGTTATGTGTATACATTGAGTATGTTAGTATGGATGACTACATAGTGATTGACATGATAGAACCAAAGTATTCTTCAATGTTTGAACTACCTTGAGCTAGTACATCAGGTTTTGGTAGAGTTGGTAGCGGGTGTCACTCTATAATCTATTCCATAGTATTAATCCAATGTGGATGTGGATTTGGTTATTCGTTTAGTCCTTATACCACACTCACTCATTTTTTATTACTTTCACTTTTTTTACTTGATGAGGATTTCCAAATGTGCTTCTTGGATGGTGGATTCAGAGCCACACATGAGGCATCTTTTTTTCTGTTTGTGATGCTCAGACATTCTTCCCGGGATCTAGCTTCTGAGACATGTTAATTCAAATTTTTACTAGTTTACCCTGAGGTACTACATAGGACATTGTAGTTGAACCTAAATACTTTATTATTATATTATTGGTTTTTATAGATTTGTTTCCTAGTATGTTGTTGTAGAGTCTAATATTTTGATATAGAGGCTCAAAATACCTATTAATGATACTCATTGATGATTACGCTCTCTATAGGGATAGGGATGATTACTCTCTCCCTAAATGTTTACTTGACCGCGATGTTGGGAATGATGTCCCAGGTCGTTGGATACCTGGAATGATTACGGTCTTCTAGAATGATTGGTATGATTATAATATCCCTAATTAGAGACTCCATGGGAGGGCATGGAATTCCACCAGTGTTTTATCATTATAGATCAAAAAATGGTCAGAAAATAAGGGTTAATCCACATTCTAAATATCGTGAATTCCTATGGACTGGGACCAAGGGCTTAGACATTGAACATGATTTACATGGACTAAGAAAAATTGTGTCTATCTTAGTGACCATTTTACATTATTTCTAGATTTACTTATATTGGATCATTATTTATGGCGATTAGAGGTGAATACAATGAACCCTGGTGGAAGATGTATATCCCCATATAGTGACATATCTTTCTAATACATATTTACAACATTTCCAATAGTCCATATATTTCAATTTGGATTATCGACCTAGAGATAAACCAAATGATACATGGATTGAGAGGCACAATGTCCAGCATAATTCCCATTCATTGGATGTCCAAATGATCGATATTCTGGAACCAATGATTGACTGGTGATTGGTTTTATATTATTTAATTCACCTTAATCATCAATATTAATATATATGTATATATTTATTCATATCGGAGAATACATGTATATGAATATATATGGACATAAATGGTGGAACATTTCCAGTTCATTGAGATTATGAACATGGGGTTCATCAGCGGTTTCACCAATGTTGGATTTACTTATCTTTTCTCTTGTGTCTCTACTAGGCTATTAATTTTTTATTTTCATGAACTTATATAATTGCATTTATAGGTTCATCATTAGGGTGGTATAATATGATTATTTATCACCGATGAAAATGAAACTTGGTGTATGAGTTGATCTAATGTCTACTTATCAGGTTTAGTATAGTTTTATGGTGGTTAGTTTGAAGGCCTAGAGTTTCATTATCCAGTGGAGCTGCTCAAATGGGATCTTCTGATCTGGCGGGTAAAGTTTGATAGTGTATAGAGATTGGGTTTTTTGTCTTGATCTATTTTACATTTATAACTCTATACTTTTATTTCAGTATATTTTGTAATCTCGTATTTGTATGAAATTTCCATAGGTTGACCAATGTTTTTTGCATGACATATTTTTCTGGGATTTAATAGTATTTCATTTACTATTACAACATGTTCTATTTATGTTTATTTTTAGCTTTAGTACGTTGATTTTTTACTATTTTGTATTATAAATACATAATTTCACTATTTTCTATATCTAATATGAGGGAATTATTTCCCCACTATCATACCCTGGTCACTCGCAACTAGTCAGTAGCCTGTACCGTACGATGAGGCGCACTTGAGGCCACGTAACCAACCAGCTGAGATAACAATTTTAGTGGAATATGGGATGAGATGTTACAAGTGGTATCAAAGTAATTCTTTTCCTGGTATTTAATATTTGGGACATAGTTGACAAGATTATTAATAGTTACTCAGAAACTATGATGGATATGCGACTTGTGTTTCAAGAAAACCTATGCTTTTATGATTTCCGGGTTTCCTGGTATATGGGATTTCTATTCTGTTCGGTGATTTTATAGTTGAATATTATTTTTACCATGATTGATATGCATGTTGTGTGTATGTGATGATTTATTATGTATTTAAATCTCTTTTCCATTAGAGATAGATCAGATTTGGATTTTGGCTTCTGACCTATAAAGGCAAGAGGCATCTCTGGCATCATATTTGGAATATAGGATTCACATCATATTGGCCTGATATTGTGTTCCCTAATTGATGATTAAGGTCTATTTAATTGGTCTTATAAACACACACACACACACACATATATATATAAATTATTTTGATTGTGATTTTGAAAATATATATTGTGGAATTTTTTGGTAAGGCTGATCACTTTTTTCTCGTGCACACGAGTTGTAGGAACCCCAGTTGGTGTATGTGGCACATGATGCCCTTAAGTTGTACCCTTGTAGGGATTATTTTCTCATTTCATTGTTATCTAGTGTACTTAATATTATGATGTCGTTGGATTCCAAACTATTTATCATCAATTGGACCTCAAGTGGGTATTACCATATGCAGATACCCCGTGATTGATAGTTCAGTATCTCGTATGTGTGGGCATCATGACCTCCCGAGAGTAGTTTCTCATGAGCATTCTCGGTAGGGATCAAGCCCTTATTGGCCTTGTTTTTAGTTTAGGCCCTATTAGGTCATTTTAATATTTACCTTCATTAGATAGGATTTATCTATTTGGGATATGTGGTTAGAACTCGTAACCTAGTTGTGGGACATGATATGTAGGGATAGATGGGAGACTAGGAGACCCTTAGTTTTTACACAAACCCTTATAGGTTGACATCTATTTTTTATGAGGGATACCTGCAAGAGTATGGCTGTCCTGAGTTTATAAAATCATTTTCTATAGTGAGATTGGTTTTACGGTCATTTGTAGATTAGGTAAAGGTAGGTTCAAATGATTTTTGTTATTTTAATTTTGAAGGATTCATATTTTTATAAGCATTTGGGGTACTTTGGTATCAATACTAGCTTTGACAGGCCAGACTATTTGGTTTCCTAGTCAGGTCGACCAGTGTTTTTGATTTTTCTAATTTAGTCAAATCACGGGTAGATTCTCGTGACCAGAATAATTCTAGTTGATAGGCTATTGTGGAATAAATTGTGGTATAGTTGAGGTTCCCAATTCTGAAGAGGAGTTTCAAGGGAGATTTTGGCTTTTGAAATTGGTCTATTGTTTATCATGTCCATTTTCCTAGTAATTATCTACTCTATTTAGTATTATTCAATTGATAAATGTACAATAATGTTTGATGTGTCGTCATTTAAATTGTTCATTGTTGTGTGTTTGGGTGCAAGCTGAGCACTGATGGTTTCAAAATTTATCGTATTCAGGGTTTCTTGGGAATTGTGGTTAAATAAATAATGTCCCTATATGTTATATGTGAAAACAAGAATAAATTGGGTACTGCATGATGATCGGCCCATGGAGGGTCCTAGACATGATTTATCCAGGGATGTGTTGCCAAGTGTTCCTTGAAGGAATGTTAGTCTATTTCATGGGATATTGGCTCAAAACGGATGTACAAACCTTTTTGTAGAATCCTAGTGTACTCCTTGTCAGAGATAATCGTATTCTATATTAAAATAATCTTGCGTCTACTAAGAGAGCGTCAACCAAACAAATAGATCTTTTTCATTTTAAATGTCCTTCCCATTTAGTAAGAGGAAACAATTGAGGCTATGATTGATGACCAGAATAAATAATATATATTGTGGGGAGGTCACCATTTGATGTATGTGGGTGGTGACCGTCATTTTATGTTTAAATAAAACATTTTTCATGATATTATGAGCTTGAAGTTGGTTTTGAGAACACGATAATGGTATTTCTATAGTGGGGAATACAAGATAGATCGTAGTTAAGTGTCTTCCATGTAGAAGATAATTTTTTACACTATGTGATCTGGTCATTTGATAGTCCATATATTTTTGTATTTGTAAATTATATAGTTGAGAGAATGGATCATAGTCTTACCAAAATGATTTGTGTGGATGCGATTATTTATGTTGGGGAGACTGTAAGGTCTCCTGTTTTCCCAAAATAAAATTTTGAGCATAAATTTGAATTTTTTTCTCTTGTAGGCTTCTATGTGATAAAATGGTCTTTTCCGTATAGAATATCACCATATAAAATTTTTATGAACACTATGTTGATTCAAGAACATGGTTTTTACCCTAAAACATGATTTTGGTATAAACTTGAGCCATTTTAATTTTAACAGAATAATTAATATTTAATGTTCAATGAAAACAATATTAATGTATTCACACCGGTTCATTTGAAAATATCCTTTGAATGAAGTGTCAGATTGAGATTCTGTCTCTTCCATTGAGTCTGTAATTGGGAGATTTTTCTAAGTGAGGCATAAACAATAGTTAGGTAATGGGGCGAGCCCGGTCCCATTTTTCTTTTCTTTTTTCTCTTCTTTAAATTTTGTATTTTCTTTTTATTTTCTTCTTTCCTCCTCCAGCTTCTTGCATACACCCCAGGGGGTTTCCTCCCCAACATGATTGGGATAGAGGGAGTGGGAGTGATTTAGGTAATGATACGGAACTCAGGATGTGCTGGATCATCATGTTGTAGCCGCATAGCATGAAAATGGGTGATGATTTGGTGGATTCATCCCAAAAAAGGCCTTTTATGTTTTTTTAATGAACTACCTGTAGACTATTTATTTTCATGGTTTAATCACCTTATATTATTTATTATTACCCCTTGTGGCCTGATTTGTTGTTTGTGGGGAGAAAACGGAGGATTCAAGCATTTCGGAGAGTTTCAATTCTGGAAAACCCATCTACACAACATTTGGTTAACGTCACACACATCATTCATTATTCCTATTTGGGGAAGAATAAATTTTCAAATTACATTCTTTGTTTGGTTCAAACATGCCTTGTATAGGGAATCATCCACTTATTCGGGTACCTTTCGAGGCTGTCCGTGTAAGGTGATCTTCTCATGTGGAGTACACAACCAAACCCCATGTGGGTCACACTCCATGTAGAAATTCATTTCCAGGCCATATACATGGTCAGGCCATGTGATGGACATGGTCTACTACCCCATGTAGGTTTCCCATCATGTGCCCATATTTCAGGCCATATAAATGGTATTTTACATGCCATGTACATGTATTATTACACGTCTAGGTGGGGAATTGAGGGTACACATCGTGTATGGTATTTACATACAATGTACTCCTTTAGTCTACTCTTTTTGGAATTCTTTTGATTCTATTACCCATAGAAAGATATGGACATAATAGAAGTCAAGTCTTATTTGTTTTTCACATAGATCATGATAATGAAACACATGTCGTGTTTTTAAGACTATGTGGTGGAGTTTCGAGATTTTTTTAATAGAGAGGTTCTTCCTCAAGTAATTGAATCCATTTGTATACTGGTAGTGATAACATAGATATAAGATGATCCATGAGGTTTCTCTCCAGACTGATTCCTTTAAGGCTTCCTTTGAGGATATCTTGCTTGTGAGATGCTCCCTTCTAGGATAAGTTGTCCCCAGACTAGTTGTTTCTGAGGATACCTTATAAGATTCCTCTGAATGTGTTTTGACCTATAGGATCCCATGTAGGATACAAATATATTGTTCTTGTACTTTGGATCCCATTATGGTTACATTTTCTTACAATCTGACCTATGGAATCAGTTGTAGGAACCTTATACCTATATTACATTCTATGGATCTAATACCGGATGCATCCGTTTTCTTACCATTAGAGGATCCATTGTAGGATTCATCACTTTCCATCCCATCTAAGGATCTCTAAGAGTATGCCTTCACATATGTGTAGTCCTTGAGGATCCCAAGTAGGATTTATCTTCAGTGTTTTACATGAGGGACCCAGCATGAGCCCCGATGTTTGGCCGAACCTGAGCTAGTACATTGAGTTTTGGTAGAGATGTTAGTGGTTTTCACCTTAAATCCCATATTGAATTGGAAATCCCGTGTATCCTTGACAATAGTTTTGGGATTAAGAATTCATCCATCCTCACTAATATGATTATACATTCAATTTCTTATTTCCTATGTGGATGATTACCAATGGTGCTGCCGAGTTGGTGGTTGTTGAGCCTAATAAGAGGAATATATCTTTCTCTTTGTGATTCTTATATTTTCATCCAAGGATCTAGCTTCCAAACCATGTTATTTCATATGTTTACCAATATACCTGTAGGTACTTCTTAGGTTATGGCTATTGTGCCTGTGTTTTTTAGTGATATATTATTTTTATTTTGAGGGTTTTGTCTTTTTATCCAGGTGAAGAGCTAAAAATTATTATATATGGGCATGAAATCCCTAGAAATAAAACTTATGGAAGTTCTCACTCTCTCATGTGATGAGGATGATTCCACTCTCATTTGGTTTATAAGTTATAAGGATGATTACACTATCTTAGATATGATTATAATCTTGGATGATTACTCTATCCAAAGGGATATCAATGATTACACTCTCTCTGACTATTTACATGACCACATTGTTGGGATTGGTGTCTCACATCATTGGATACCCAATTTTATTTACCACTAATGGATGATAGGTATGATTCTTATCTCGTTTTTATAGACTCCATGGGTGGTTATGGTACGTCACTGGTGAATTCTTCTTAAAGACCACTTATAGGTAAGACCCTTAGGGTCATATCATGTTCTGAATGTCATGAATGTATATGAATCGAAACCTGGGGATCAAGTATTGGATTGGATTTACATGGCCTGAGTAGAATGACATCTAGATCAGTGACCATTATATATATATATTTAGATTGATATTGGGGACCCATAGATTGACTTATTGATAGAGAGATTGATTGGAACATTATCCAACTAAATTCCCATGCATATGATATCCATGCGATCCAGATTATAGAAAAAAGGATACATTGAGGATTGGTTTTATGTTGTTTATTTCACCGTTCTAATGAATGTTCCTATTATTTTTATACGTAATGTTATGGAAATATAAATTTAAATGCATATTGATATGGACATACATGGTGGAACACTCCCAGTTGATCAGGATTATAGAACTTGTGTTCAACTGTGGTTTCACATTTAATATATTTACTTATCTTTTATGTTGTGTCTCAGCTAGGCTGATCATTTTTATTTTTCATTCTCTTATAAAAATTTATTTATAGGTTAATAATTGGGGTTGTCCTACTTATATTTTTTCTCACCCCTTGAAATTCACCTCGGTGTACATGTAGACCTCATCTATTTTTTCATGTTGGTCAAAGTTGCATAGGAGTTAGGGATGTCACCAAGAGTTTCGTGGTCAAGTAGATCTACTCGAGTGGGACCTTCTAACTAGGATGGTGTAGTTCGACAGTGTCTGTACACCGAGTATGTAGTTTGGATATTTGTTTATATTAGAGACCAATACTTTTATTTTGGTTTCTTTTGTACTATTTTATCTATATGATCGGATCAGTGGGTGACCAATGTTGTATATATGGCCTATACATACTATCTATTAAATCATTACATTCTTTTAATATCATGTTTTATTTTAGTTTATTCACAACATATTCAATATATTTATTTAATACTTTATAGGCTACCAATATATTTTTGATGTTCAGTTACTCTGATATGAGGGAATAGTCTTCCCACTATCACACCCTAGTCCCTCAAACCTCATCTGTAGCCTTTGACATATAGGGATTCGTGCTTGATGCCTCATAACTAACTAAATTAGGGAACCATTTTAGTGTAATCCATGTTAGGATGTTACATATATTTTTGAGTCCTCTTACTATACTTCTTAAGTCAGTTGTCCATATATATATATATATATTCCCATTATACCATGGTATATCTTGATCACTATTAGGATGTCTCTGTGAATACAGTTGGGCATGTTACTAATTCAGGATCTTGATGATGATCTAATGACCAGTGAGGCCTCAGTTTAAGGGAAATCTCATTATCTATTTTCACCATATGGGAATTTATATCCAACTTTTCTTCCAAGTAGTATATTTCACGATTAGGGAAGGTTAAGGATTTTTTCATGCTTATCACAAAACGTGAATTCCAATGCTAGAGGCTTCCATGGTTATATGGTGATCTAGATTCCAAGGTAGTGTATGATTGTATTGAGTAAGTGATCTGAGTCTTTAGGCTCATGTATATCCTGACCGGTTAGATTCATAAACAAACATCCAATCTTTTCCACATAGTTGTAGCTTACTGGTGGATTCTAGTCATACATACGCATTATGAGTTGTTTCTCTAATGGACTCACTTCCTGAAGTTGTTTCGGGAAGAGTATTATCCCTTAGGGTTTTACTAGATTATATTGAAATTTTTATGAGCAGAAATAAGTTAATGTAATGTATTTTGGGATTATGTGAGGTTCAACGACCTTATGTGGTACTCCCTCGACATGGTACGTGATGGTTTGTTCAAGGAAAAATAGTGTTAGTTGGTTATACACCTTAAAATTTATGATTTTGTGGATCTCATTTTTATTCCCAAATATTCTATAGTTCTATAGAAATTTGTGTAAATAAAGAAGATACTATATTATAGATACGATACGGCTAGAGATTTCAGAGGGAATCATAAGGATGAGTTGTTTTCATTAGCCAGCAGGAACTGGTTGTCATAATCTCGATATCGGAGGCCCTATCCTGGTTTTTCTCAATCAAGAGGACATGCAACCCCAAGTTCATTATGGGGACTAATTAATCCCTGATACCGGTGATTTTATGCATAAGAAAATCATGGTAACATGTAATGTGATTTCCTAGCCCAAATATTGAATGAAGGAAGTAATGTAGCCAATGGACTGCCACAATAAAGGAAGAACTATGATTATGGTTCTCTTAGGAATAGCCAGGGTCACCCATTGGGAGAAAGAGATATCATAGGAGAAGGAGTTCCTCAAATATAAGGGTATTATGGGGGAGTTTTAATCTATGATCTACTTCCACAATCACCACAAGGTAGACTATGCTAAGTTCCAGGAGCTGGTAGAAGGGGTTTCAAGAAGTTGTAGTCCATAGAGTCTTATGAATCAGAATATCATGAGATGATGTGAGTTACATTCTATTTTAATTCCAAACATTATCCAATACTGGTACAAATAGGTTTTATTCACTTCTTTATTTATTCATCCCCTGTGTGAGAACTAGATCTCTACTTATAGACCTTATCATATAATCGTTTTATAGTGGTTTATAATGGGTTTTGTTCTTCAATATCTCTTAACTACTATTATTAAAAGATACTATTTTTTGGATATTTTATGTGGGAAATATTCCTTGTTAGGATGGATCCTCAAGATGTAATATTTTTTATAGAAAGGTTATCTATAGTTCAATCCCAGATCAAAGATCATAATTATCTAGTAAAATTCTTTTAGGCAACTGAGTCAAGATTATCCTTGATGATAAATATCGATATCATTGATCAGAGAGTGGTTTTGTGAGTATGAGGATAAATCCCATAACCCATTAGTTGGTGAGATTATTCATGTCTGCATTGGGCACTTAAGGTATCTATATTTCATCGATAGTAGATAGTTTTTGGAATCATTCCCTAAGGGTGTTTTGGGTCTACTTATTTTCATGAATATATAGTAATTCACATACATTCACTATAGGATAATAAAAATAACTTCTGCAGCATATTATATGGCTACTCTTATGCTTGAAGTGTGAACGGTGAATTTGGAGGGCCTTTGAGAGAAGGGTTCTATCAAACCCAGTGTATCCCCCTGGGATGCTATAGTTTTTTTCGTGAAAAATTGTGATGGGAGCATGTGGAGTTTTATTTATTTTTCTCACATGAACCATAAAAATAGAAAAAAACATGTACCCATTTTAGAGGACTGAATCGAAATTTGATAAGTTATGAGGCATTAATTTGTTTTCGAAGATCAATCATCAGTCTAGGTACCACCAGTTGATGGTTCATGGGGTAGATATTCTAAATCTGGAATTCCATTATTTCTACAGACACTATGAGTTCATGATGATCCATTCAATAGGACAAAATTCCCCCGTTGTGTTCATGGATTTGATGAACTAGATATTACGGCCATACATGGACCAATATGTGGTCTCCACCATTCTTTATATAATCATATACTCTGCATTAGATGAGCATGAAATGAACTAATGGATGGTCCTAGACATACTTCAGGTGAATCAAAATTATGGTAGCCCTTGAAGTTCTAGTTATAGATCTGTGAGGTTCACTATATTGGTAATGTCATTTGTAAGTGTCGTTTACTTGTGGAACCATTGAATATAGAAAAAATTCTTACATGCGATCCACCTAAGAGTGTGTCAAAGATGTGGGAATTTCATGGAATATAGAGGTACTAAAAGAATATCATGGAATATATCTATGTGATTATATCCCCTTTTACAATAATATTGTGGGGAGGTAATCCATTTTCTTAGACCAAGAAATGTTATATTTCCTTAGATTATTTGAGGATGAGGATATTCTATTCTCCGGGGTCGAGACTCCAGAGGAAGGCATGGATAATATAGTGTATTTTTATTACTTGGGAGGTGAAATAAGCTACATTTTCCTAAATATAATGTTTGTGATTGAATATGGGTTGAGGCTATTAA
The DNA here is from genome assembly GCA_963277665.1 of Viscum album. Lineage (NCBI taxonomy): Eukaryota > Viridiplantae > Streptophyta > Magnoliopsida > Santalales > Viscaceae > Viscum > Viscum album. Next base: position 194,057,598 of record OY728136.1, on the reverse strand, counting down.
GACCCATTTGATGAACTCTGGGACTCATGAATAAGAGTTAGCAGTAGAAGTCATTATTTTGAGGATTTGTAGGTACTATCTTCTAAGAGATCATTTTGATGTCTACTAAGACTATCTATGTCTTGGGAATATCTTCACATAAAGTGATATGAACCTGATAAAGTGTAACTGATTGGAGTTCCTATATAACCATGACATAATGATAGTCTATATTGCAAGGAAGGTTAATGTGGCAGTATATTCCTTTAACATGAAACCTCATTCTCACATTATAGAGGATGAATCTGACGAGTTGACTTCTTTATAGCTAAAACTGGTGATGATAAGGGGGTGAAACCTACCTTTATTTTATGGTGTAGAATACTCTTCTTATCTAGAAAATAAGAGAGGCTCGGTTCGGAGACATCGAAAATAAGGTTCTTTTTGACCATATTTCATTAGGAGATGCACCAAATGGATTCTCTTAAGAAGGGGAGTATTCCATCCTTCTTAGAGGATGGATGGTTGTTTTAGTCAATATGATAGATGAGGTGATGTGGAAGTTCAATTATTTTCCTATGGATATACATCCTGGTTTAGTGAGGATGTGAATTTTCCTTAAGTAGTATTATCGATGGGATGGAATGAGTATGATTGTTGTCGACTTTATCCCTTTGTGTATCGCATGTCAGCTAGTGATGGATAAGAACTTGATTTTGGAATGCTTGGAACATCCTCTTGAGATCCTAGAGTGGAAATTGGATGAAAAATACACGGAATTTGTGATAAGGATTTAAAAAATAGTGAGATGAAATGATTCAATATGGGTGATTTTTTAGTGAATAAATATGTTGGAACAATTCATTTCCTCTAGGGATCAAAATTCGATAGAGTTTTTAGATTAGTTGCACATATGGTAGATCATCTAGATTAATGGGGTACCCTTTAATATTTTCTTTGACTATGATGCATTCCTTATATCATGGTTATCGAGAGGCTTGCATTAGGATTTCATGACCTAATTATTGATGAGTACATAATATATTCTCAAAATGGATGGGAATACATAGTACACTATCTAAGTGTTTGAGGATATTCTAAGAACATTTGTTTTGGACATTTTTGAAGCTTTTAGGACAACTTTCTATAAATAGAGTTCATTTAAAATAACATTTGTCTTTCTATGATCAGCAAGGAACCATTCATGGCCTTTTACAAGAGACCACTTAGGTCACCCTTATTCTATATTGAGATTGGAGGGAATATTTTATTGAGATAGATATGGTTGATGTGATAATAGAGAAGGTCCAGGTGATATTTGAGAATATTAGAACAACCCATATGTTATATAAATTTTATTAAGGCTAACTTCACAAGTCATTGTATTTCTAGAAGGGAGTCCATTGTTTCCTAGGAGTCTCCCCAGAATGAGGATTTTGGAGGTTCTTTAGGAGTAAATATATCCACGTGGTTCATTATGACATTTGAGATACTATATTGGGTTGTATCATTTTCTTTCTACAAAGGATTACCCCTATCGTTGGAGTGGGTGCTTGATATCTTCCATTGGTCACAACTGATATAATATGTGCATGATCCTATTCATGTCACTTATTGGGGTGATATGGACATTAAAAACTGACCCCCCCCCCCCCATGTAGTGTATCTTTTGATGATAGAGGATCAGTGGTAGAGGATCTTGAGATCACAACCCAATCCCTTGGTTCATGTGCTGTGGTAAAATGAGATCATTCAAGATAGCTCGTGGGTGAGGGAAAGCCAGATACATGCTCAGTATCTAAACCTTCTATTATCTTTTCCTTTTCATGAAAAAAAATCCACGAAGGGTGAAAAAATATAGTGACCATAATTTCTCTACCATTGAATTGGAATATATTAAGACATATTTTTGGGTACAAGGGCTTAAACAATGCAAGATTCTAAGGCCATATGGCCCAAAAATTTATATTATAAAAATATTATGCATATTAATATCACTCAAAAATATTTCATCATAAATAGTGTGTTATGTCCATATTAAACCATCATTTTAAAATCAACGAACCTAGTGGAATTAGAGAAGTGTGGATTACCCTAGATATGATCTAATGCTGGTCGGTATCAGGAATTCCAATTTAGAATTCGTTGGTGAGTTTGGTAAGAGAAATAATTAAATAAATAAAATTATTAATTCAATTAATACCCTCAGCAAAACTTTCTTCTATACAATTAAAATTATATAAATTCACCAAGGATAGAATCATAAACATAGGATCCTTAATAGGATAACTAAAAGTGTTCTTCATTGGTAAATCAGAATCAGATGATGAACGATGATTAGATCTAGGTGGATTGACATGAAGTGAAAGAAATGGATCATCCACATTACTATAAAATGCATCCTTCACCAAAAATCATTCATAAATCAATTATGATATCATAAATTTATGTTTCCACCCTTTATAAATATATTCATCATGGATTATTATATGATATTTTTGTTATATGATTTACCTTTTCATTCGCATGATCCCAATAGACCATTATTCTTGTTATTTCAATATCTCCCCACTTGAATCCCATGTTATCACCTATTAAAATACAAAATATGTGATATTTGTAGAATAATAATTTTACAATGACAGATTAAATTTTTTATTTTTATTTTTTCCTCTCTGTTTATCATGTTCTTCAACATTATCCTATTGGGCCTTGGTTCAATATTTTCAGGGTCGGGTCGAGTACGATAGATCCCCTATATTTTGTGAGTTGTCCTGAATGACCTATAGATCAATGGTTTATAGATGTATTGAGGAATTTTTGTGGATACATGTAATACACTGTTGGTCTAGGATCTAGAGGTGTAGTCAGGTCAAGAAGTAGGGGCACGAGAGGTGTGTCCCGTGACTTGCGACTTTATGCGAATGAGTGTATTTTGATTTTCAGCCACTAGATTGATGAAATTAGTGGAAGAATATGGTTTCCTATATTTTTTGGTAGCTAATAGTTTTTATTCATGGTAGGGATACTAGATCAGGTGAATCTCATTATGAATCTATAATTTTTGTGAAAAAATCAACTACCCGACATGTAGTCTGATAATCAATTGTCCTGTAGTACACCCCTCACTATTGTGATAGGGTTTTAGAGAAGATAAAGATCTCACACTATGTTTGTGGGACCAAATAACATGTGATCTTACCTGGTTGGTTTATTCATGTTCCCTATACACATTTCTAGCACACTGTGTGTAAGGACCTGTTGAGTACTCTTAGAGTACACAGGCTGGGGCAAGCACCTAGGCATGGCCAGGTACACAAGCATGACATGATGAACATTGGAACATCCAAGATAAAATTAGTTGGCCCCAGGTGGATGATTCACTCTAAGTGGTCCCCATAAATTCCACGAATGGTTACATATCCATCGAGCCAGGTCTGGAGGAGAAAACAACTAGGTATTGAAGTGGGGACACATTGATGCGGACACCTTACATGACATGAACCCCATCGAGAAAAATAAACCATGGGAACCTCCTATGTCTAGAATCATATATTTCCAAGGTGTTTCTTATCTTGTTAAGGATTCCATATAGAACATTATGGTTACATTTAAAATGGATTTCAGGATATGTCATGGAATGATAAAAAATGATTCCACTTTTGGAGATTTTTGATGATGGTAGTGATTGGGGAATAGGTCTTATACCTAGTAAGTTGCACCCCCTCATAGACTTGAAACAGGTATTCTACCTACTAGTGGAAGCCCTTGATGAACTAGGTTGTGGATTATATACCTATTGATTTTCACCCCCTAACACACTAGAGTGTGGGTCCTCTACATACTATGTGGAATCCCCTGACAGACTAGGGTGTGTGTCCTCTACCCACTGAGTGCCCCCCTAACAGATTAGGGCATGGGTTCTCTATCTAATAACACCCCCTTCCCCCCTACGTACTAGGTCCTGGATCCTATAATAACTAATTTTCACCATGTATTATTAGGAGGGGGTCCTCTAATTCATGATTGTGACCCCTCAATTGTGAGGAAAAGTTGTGAGGTGTGGTTCCTGCACACAGTCACCTCGATGGATACAAAAGTTTTTGGTAATCGAATGTGGACCCTTTTGATCTATCAAAAAAATCATTGGCCTGGGGTGGGATATTATATGGAGATCCAATTTTTCTCTTATTTAGGATTACTTTATGCTCAAATATATGGATTTTTTGTTTCTTTTCCAATTTTATTTAGATTGTGATTAATACTTCTATCTTTTCTTCTTTTACCCCCTTTGATTTTTCTATATTCCTACTATATATGTATATTTCCCCCACTTCATTGGTATTTCCCATTCCTATCATGTATTATGTAGAGAATCGAAAGATATGTGGTAATTTTGGGGGACTATAGGGATAAAAGGGTGCATGGACTATATATTGTGTTCGGGATTTGATAACAATTGTCCGGATCACTTAGCTTCCTTTTATTCCTCTTTTTTATGGTTGGGTAGGTTTTTCCCCCTTACACTTTTATTATATTCTATCATTATACATTTTTATTCTATATGGGTTATTTCATACAAGGAATATTGTAGATGTTTCTGGCCTTTTCATTATTCCAATTCATTGTTTCATGTAAATGGTTGGGTTCATGTGTATTGGCATGTTATTTGAATCCCTCCCATTTTATGTAATTCGATCTCAAAGCTTGTTTTCATACCATATACAATACATTATGGATTGTGGTAGTGGAGTGTTATCCTTCTGTCATCTATCTGGGTGTTGGTGGGTCGAGTTGTTAATGTTAATGGATTCAGGAAAATTTTGAATTGATTAAAATCATTTTTGAAGAGGATATAACAAATTTGAAATAATTTTTATGTACTCTGGAATCTGTTGTTGAAGAAAATAATGTCAAAGGACCTATGTAATGGAAATATTAGTACATGTATGAATTTATTTTTATATCCACTTTACAATATATTTATATATGCTATATAAATGATTTTTTAAAATGTTTTTGTTTTTTTAAAACTCATTGGACTTTTTCAAATGGGTATTTCATAAATCCATATGGTTTTATAGAGGTCCCAAAGAAATTTAATTATCCATGTAATGGTATTCTTGGCCTCAAAGAAAGTTAATTCAAATAATATAACTTCTATGATAATATAACATTGAGAACACTATCTAAATTATGGTAGTTATAATATGTGTCAGGGTAATTAGATAATTTGGGATTCTACATACCGTTAACCCACTACCTATATATGGTTTAATAAGACATACATAACATTAGTTATGAACTTATGTAAAGGTAATATTGAATTACATAAGTTCAAATTCTTAGTTAAATACTTGTGTAAAGGATAAGTAATATTTGAATAAATTTCATAATACTTTTAATAAAGATAATCACGTTTTCATATGACTTCCAAGTTGTTTTTTATATAATTTATAAATTTTCATTACTATTTATTTCACACCACAAGCCATCAAAACACTTTTAGACATTTTATGAGATCATATAACATAGGAGTTCCTATGATTTGTGTGTTTAAATATAACTTCTAGAATATTTTTTTAACATTTTAACATTCTTATGAACATATATTTCATCTTTATAAAATGTCATCAATTAGATATTTTTAGGGATAATGAAGAATTAAAGTATGGGGATAAGTAACAAAAAATCAGATGATTCCAACTATGTTGTAATTAAAATATATAAATATAATAAAAAATAATTTTGATTGAGAATATTTTTCAAAAATTCCATGTCATATAGAGGGGACTAGTGAAATTAAGATTTATGTAATGATTTGATCTTTAATATTATGAAGATCAATAATTGTGTCATTATTATATATTTTCTTTTGTATTGAGGAGCCGATTAATGCATGTGGTTAAGATATATGAAAAGATAAATTCATCATAACCTTATACTGGAAGAGAATAAGATGTTGAGTTTTTGGAGAATTTATATTTGAATTATAGCAACAACACAAGAGATAGAATCATGAAAACGATGGGGACAAGAGGGAGAATAATATCCATATATCTATGAATTTATATTCATCGATGTAGAAAAAAATTGTTGTTCATTTAGTGAATAATCTAATCGGGTGAGTTGGTAATGATTTTTAAAATATTTATAGGGGAATAATAATTCACTGCATCTATTTATATATTCTAGAGAACCCTTGTCATGATGGAGAGCAGTCTGTTAATGATGTTATTCTATGCTTTTTTTGTAAAAATTGAAAACAATTATTATTATTGTGAAAACATAGAAGTGAATTAATATCTCACCACACAAAAAACTATAGTAGTTTTTTTTAAATAATACGGTTATTTACCCATTTGATAGTATTTTATTTGTGAAATATTCTCTATATATGTGTAACGAACTCAAAAGTGAGTTCTAAGGATTTACCCTAATCCCAATTGTTTGTAGGAATTTTCTAATGGATCATGTGATAATGGAATTTATGGAATCATGAAAATGATTACTTAATCACACTGATTTGTGGACCATGTAAATCACTTCTTCGTTGTATATTTATGTTTTTGTACAGTAATATAGAAAATCAATTCTCTATAACAAGTGAAAATTTTTGTTCAATGGTAAATATTTGAAATTAAAAAATTGATAACTCACCCATCCCCTTTCATTGATTTCACTAAACTTGTGACTCTGTATTTGTTATCAATTCTAGATTCTGTAGTTTTTTTATTGAAACTTTGGAATAATGTTTTAAATATTCTATCATATTAAAAATGTATCCCTGAATTACTTTATCATATATGTATATTATTAATTTGATTAATATTAAGAGGATTTTCATATTTTTTTGGGAATGGTTATCACATATTAAAATAAATAGTTTTACCATATCTTTTTTCTTTCCGCTATGATATATTGATAGTGGTAACTGATAGATTTCTTTTTTATGTTGAAGGTTGATTACTAGAAGTGGTTAGAAAGAGGAATATGTAAAATGATGGTTTTGGAAAAAATTATATATTTTTTACATTTATTTAATTGAATTTATTTTTTTATATCAATTAAATAAAATATGTAAAATATGTTTAGGATAAATTGGAGAATATATTTTATGTGAAAATCAATGAGAAGCATGAAAATATTGATTTCATAAGGAACAAATATTGAGATCCCCAAATGTATGATTATTGAGACTCTTGATATGTTATACACTTTTGTTAATGAAGTTGTGATCATGATAAATGGATATAGATAGATTTTGGAAGACACTAAAATTGTTGAAAATGTATTTTATATCACACTTAATCAATTCGATGTTAAACTATATTATTTCAATGAAAATGATCTTGGTGATATACATTCCTATGAAATACATGGTATTATTATATATAATGAAATGTTATTATTTCCAAAAAAGGTATATAAATAAATATATATTTCTTTTAAAGCCTCAAAACTAGATAAGGATAAAGAGGTTGTCTTTTTGAGGATGATGATGTTAACTATTCCAATTCTGATTAAAATGTGGATCTATTGTTTCAAAATTTTAATTCCCTTATCTCTCATAATTTGAGAAGGTTAATGATAAATTTTAATGTAAATTTACCACTAAAATATTCAATTTTGTGGTTATTGGTAAATTTTTATGGAAGTAGCCAAAAAATAAGGAAGATAAAGCCAATGTTGAAGATAATTAATGTTTTATAATATTATCCAAAAATAATGCATCAAGGTAAAAATTATCTTCTTGAAAAAAGGGGAATAATTTATTACGTAAAAAGGAGGAATTTAATATCAGAATTAGAATAAGTTTAATGTAGTTATGAGGAATTATAAATTGATAGGGATTCAAATTTTGGTGAAGTGTTTCTCATTGCTAAAATAAATAATGAATATTTCACTAGTGATAGATGTATGAAATACTGAAGTAAATATGAGGAAAATCAAATATATTTCATGATGAATAACGGATTGATAGAATTTATCTCAAAAATTTCAGACTTGAACAGGATAATATGATGGTGAATAAGGATGAAATGTTTAAATAGATACAAAATGAGATTGAACTTATTAAATTGAAAGTGGCCAGAGTAAAAGAATAATTGAACTTAACATAAATCATTTATCGAAAATACATTCACGACATTAGATAAGGGTAAAAGAGGAATGAAGAATTATAAAACCAATAATAATAATCTTCATATAAATATATTAATGTGTAAAATGTAAATGAAGATTCAATGAATAATAATCATGTTAATAGGAAAATGTTTGTGGATGAATCAAATGAGTCTTAGAAATATGGAGATTATCAGAATCAAAAAATTGATTCAATAACTTGAATAATTAGTGGATCTAAAAGTAAGTAAATAAGACTATATTTAAGAAAAATATTTCATGATTTCCTTTAAAAAATATCCTTAAAATGGGGAAAATATTAATTCTCAAATGAAAGATCAAATTCAAGGACATGGTTCTAGATAGCATGTTATTTTTAACTGTAATTGTGATTTTTATTCTCATTTTTATGTTATCAGGGTTTTAGTCTTATATATATGATGTTTTGGTTCAATTAACAATGCTAAAATCAATCTATAATGGTTTTGAGATAGAACTGGAGAGGGTGTAAAACAAATCAAATAAGGCATATCCTGAATAAATCTGAAAAATATTTAATGAAGATTGAGAGAAACTTTTAACCATTAGGATAGGTTAGTGAATGATGTGATTATATTGATCATCTTACTAAAGGATGTATAATACTTAAACGAGACTAAAATGGAAATAAGTTTTATGAGATAAAGGATAAAGTTAGGGAAATTCACTTATTATATAATTTTCACTTAACAAATCAACGAAGTGGAATCAATGGAAATTGCATAGTGGGTTCTCTTCATATATGATAGGAGTCATTAAACTATTAAAATATTTTCATGATAGAAAACATTGTTATGTGACCTTTTGGAATGATGGGAGACCCAATATAAAATGGTTTTATTCTACTGTAATTGGAAAAAAACATATAATCTATGAACATGGGTTAAAAGAATTTTTTTTGAGGGTTTCTCAGTTATGATAGAGTATATTATTAGAAAATATGGGTTGTTTTTTAAAATGATTGAATTTGGAATATTTGTGCCTAATGTAAGAAATATTGTATAAATTGTGTTAGGATGTAAATTCTAAAAAAATTCGTGTTTCCTAAGTATGAAACCAAAAATTAACTTCGACCTATAAGGATTTTACTTATTAGAGAAAGGAATATAAGCTAGATTACATAATGAGAAAGTTTTCAATATGTTCATAGGATGAAAATATATATTTACTGAATTTTCATTACATGTAATAAGGGTAAGATAACAAATTTATTTCACAAAGGTGTTAGTATTTACACATCTCATCTATTAGAGGTGATCTGTTATCAAATTTTATAACCCATGAGAATGCAATAAAGAAATTAAGATAATTATTTCACATCATTTATTGATGAATTTACTCATACAGCATGCATTATATTCCGGATACATACATTAAAGGGTCTAAATATGTTTAAGATTTTTTAATGAATTATGGAAAAAGGAGTGTGGTTACTTATGAAAGATAAACTGGAATGATAATGTTGTTGAGTACACAAATAAATAAATTCAAAATTATCTAAAAAATAATGGAATTCATCAAGATAATAGGGAAATATACCCACCACTAAAAACAATTTTGGTTCAATTAATGAATTGAATATTTCTCGTGATGGATCAAATGATGTTTATATAAAATGATATGTCTATGCATTGTTTGGAAGAATGTTATTACAGTATTGGTTCAATTAAAAAGTAATTTATTTTGAAGACCAAATTATTAATAACACCATATAAGATATACTATAATATGAATTAATGTTTTAGATTCATTAAACTATTTGGTATCCTTTATATCATTAAAAAAATTGATGACAACATTGGTAAGTTATGTCCAAGAGGAGTTACGTGAATTTTCTTAGTTATACTCTAAATAGAACATGATGTTTCTATTATAACAAAGATACTAGAATAATTATTGATACTAATTATAATAATATCCATGAAAATTATAATAAGGAAGTTACAAATTCTAAATAATGTTATATATAGGACGTTGAATTTTTTTTATTACACATTATTAAAAAACATCATACATAGTTGAATGTGTAGAAGATGTATTAGTTGGAGAAAAATATTAATCAATTTAAATTTATGAGTAACAATCTACTACATCTCATATAATCCTAACATAGAATTTTAATGTCTAAAAAATTATTTGTATTAAAAATCATCAATGATAAACTGTGAAAAATATGACAACAGTAGTTGATATTTCATTGTTCTCTCATGTTGAAACATAAGATGTTGAAGAATATTTGTAGAATATAGAGTTGATTGATTCTACTCATAAAGAATTAAACTAAATTGAGAATAATGATACAAGGGATTTTGTTCCCAGACATTATCAAAATAATGTGACTATAAAAAAGTTGGTGTTTTAAAAATACATGAATGAAAATAGAGAAGTTGTGAGAAATATAGAAATATTTTTCCATAAAGGATATTCATTAGTTGAAATGTTTTACTTTAATGAGAACATTGAATAATTTTCAATGATTTAAACCATTATAATATTTCATACTACTAGAAAAAAATGGTAATATAGTATATTCCAAATATTTTTTAAGTTTTCCTTTCGCAATTTTGAGTTAGAAGTGGAGGTACACATTGAACAACTATGTCTGTTCATACATATAGAATATGAAATTCTATTATCATTTCAAATATGTCAAAATTTTATGATGTGTGAATTTAAATCACTATTTTTATATATATCATGATTTTATTATTCAATATTCTTATTTAATATGTTAGTTTTTCTCAAATATGGTTACAATTATTAAATTATGATTTATTTATATGATTCATAATTTTATAAGTGATTTCTATTTTATGGTTTCCAAAAAAATCAAAAAGGGATTTATTTATGATTTAATATGATTTTTTTTTGTTTTTAGAGAAAATGATGATCTTATTAAAAATTTGATGAATTAGAAAATTGGGTTTGGGGAAGGATGAATTGATTATTATTACAGTGTTATATGTGTTTTCAATGTATAAGTTAATTTTAATCTAATTTTTTTAACATTTATTCTGTGAGGATAAGTATTTTTGAAAATTTATAGTTTGTTGTAATTATTTTTGAATTGGTTCAAAAAAACTTAATGTATTTTTTATACAGTCCCCGTTATATAGTTGTATTTAATATTTTTAAATGACCTATGTAATGGGAATATTAAAAATTATGTATCCACATAATTGTAACTAAAAATTTATAAAGTAAATACAAAGGTTAATAATAGAAGGCGTGTTGTTTCATAATGTAGAATTTTCTTTTATGTATGGATGTTTAAAAAATAAATAAGGTTGTGTAATATAAAAAATGAAGTATAGTGAGATTTATAAGTTAATTTTTAATCATGTACAATGCTAATTAAAATATTATTCCTTATACTTAATTTAAACATTGAAAATGGATATCTATGTAATGTTAGTTCTGACATGTTTATAAATAATTATAAATTCATGAAACTATGTATTTGTGCTTCTCTAAGTAGGGGTCACTAAAACCAATGAAAAGGTAGTTCTAGACGTGTGTAAATGTATTAATAAAATTTTTAAATGTAAATTTCATATTCTATGTTTGGATTAATATATATTAAAAAATATACTAATGGGGGTTGAATAATATTTTTAAACCCATTAAAAAATAATCAATAAGAGTGTTATTGTTGAATATTAAATAGTGAAATTCTGTGTTCAATATTTACTGATGTGGAAATTAAACAAATAACAAGGTATATTAAGAGTTTTTAAGATCAACAGGATCCAAATCTACTATTAAATATTATATACTCAATGATAATACTAGTACAAACTAAGGAGACTCACTTTTAGTTGTTTGATTACCTGTATATAATCTCTATCTTTAATAAAGAATGAAGGCACAACCTTGAATTTTAATGGGATTCATAACCTAGACTGATCTAAAATTTCATCCAATGTCACAACCCAGTAAAATTTATTTTTATTTATAGAATAAACAAATACAAAATATCATTTTATTTTGAAAATAAAAAAAGATAAAAACAACTAATAACTTATTAATGAATATTAACAAGAAGAATGACCTAAACTAGTAATGATTAGAAAATATTTATGATGATAAATCTTGAAAATAATATATCACTTATGTATTTGTGAATAGAATAATTAATATTCATTATGATCTCAGAAATGAAATATAGTCGTAGAATATTTCAATCTCAATTCAAGAGAAATATTTTTGTCATCATGTATTAAATTTTATTAAAAAGTAATTCACACTGTGTGGATTGGTCTCTATCTATCTAAAAATCACTAATTATCATCTTATCTTCTCTATTCATTGTAGATTCATAAACTCATTATCATAATAAAATGGGTAGAAATATTTAAAATATATAAACACGTCATTACTATATAATACTTTGTGAATATTCAATAAATTTTTATACTGAGTTTAATTCCTTCATTAAACTCATAAAACAAGATCTAATACATATTATTGAATAAATGAAATTTTTTCAGATAAATATTAAAAATAATAAACACTCCCACTATATTGAAATAAATCAATAGTTCAAAAACATATAAAAAATAACAAAATAAATGATATGGAAACTATTATTTCTTATTGTTTTTCCAAATTATATTTTATTAATTAGATTATACAAAAATTGTTATAATATGTAATTATATTATAAATAAAAAAAATTAAAACATATTAAATAAACATTTAGTTTATCATTTTCAAAAAATATTTAATAAAAAAAATATTTTGAAAAAAAAATATTTTTATTAAAAATGAACAATGTAAGATCTAGTTGTGTGAAGAATAAATATTTTGGCCTGTTTACATATAATGCCATTCTATAACAGGGTTAGTGTATTGACCGTTTGAATAAAATGGTTGTGTGGTCACTTATGTGTTGAAGGTTGTTCTTATGGTCACTTTAAAAATTAGTCACCTAGTTTCATTAAGAATTACTATTATGGTCAATTGTAAAATATATAACTCACAGAAACATGATAGTAACACTCATAATAACTTGAAAAAAACACATTATGTAAATTGAAATAGCCTCTTCATGGTAGGTTTTAAAATGAACTAATGATCACATGTGATTTTTTACTCATTTCCATTTTAGTAAAAGTTTCATGGTTACTTAATTGATTCATGGAAGGTTGGAAAATACCACTTCACAGTATGTTTACCTACCTCAGGGTGACATTGTAAAGGGAACAATATGTTGGTTGTCTCTTGTGGTCACTTATAACCAATTATTCATGGTAACTTCATTTTTCTCCATGGTTGGTTGTATACATTGTGGTACATTTTAAATCAAACTCAGGGTAACTTTAGATAAATGGTGACAGAATCCAATGCCACAATGGGTGTTGCTGTCAAACCAATCGAGCTAAATAGAATGCTATCAATTCATGTTTTTAATTAATCGATGCAAATGGATTTCTTTATATGGAAAATGACCATTGTCACACTAAATGCTACTCGTACTCTAGGTTGGTGTTCAGAGTATTTTCATGCACAATAATGTGTTCAGGATACCATGGTGAGTTGAGAGGCAGATTTTTAGAAGTTGGTAACACATTTTTATTCACATAGAGAGATAATGAACTACTCGCTTGTATGAATTAGGTCATATACTAAGATCATAATGCATAGAAAATGGAGTTTCTAATTTCCCATAGAATCACACATAGGAGATGAAAAAAATATATTTAACTCATATATATATATGTATGTATTGATATATATATATAATTATTTACTGTTATTAATATATATATACAAACATGTTCTAAACAACGCATTTTTACATTTATACCTTTAAAAACTAATTTGATAAAATTATGTCTTATGATATTACATAAAAAAATAACACAACAGGTAAAGATATTATATAAGTTTATATATGTGTTAAAATATTAAAACATTCATTCAATGAAAAAAATAATAAACTTAAATTTTAAGAAATTTTTATTAAAATAATAAAAACATAGACACATGTATTATTTTTTAGATTACAAAAATATAAAATTGTATTCAATTGAAAATCAAATAATCACAAAAAAATAATTTATATTAATACACATTTAATTATAGTAAAAAATAAACAATTTATAAATCAACAATGATAAATAATTTAATAGAATTTTTAATTAAAATTGATTTTTATATGAATATATTTAAATGAATGTATTTAAATGAATGATTAAATGAAGGTTTTTATATCAATATATATATAAATAAAAACCCATATACTGATAATATCGCCCTTTTTAATTTTCAAAACTATAATTTTTATATAAAAACTCCAAATTTTCTCTCTATTTTTGAAATTTATCAAAAAATGAAAAAACATTACAATAAAAAAATATTTATACTAACATTGTTTAAAAATAATATAATAAAAAAATATTAATGAATAAAAAATTTAAAGGATAAATCTACCAAAAAATATCTTCTTTTTTAATAACTAGTTATAAATACCAATATTTATAAACAGATAAATTAAAATGCACACAACTCTCTCTATAAAAATTCATATACAATAATAATTAATAATTACACTTATTAAATGTCTTTAAATCTATTCTAGACCATCTAAAACACAATAATTTTATAAAATATATTATTACCCAAAAAAAAGATATCTATTTTCAAAAGTAGTCTATTTCTTATGATTTATATCATGAAATAAAAATCCTTTCATAGATTTTAAAAAAAATATTCTTCTGACATAATATTGTATAGAAAAAAAATCTATTTCATTTAAGAGTTTAAATTAAATCTCACCGAGTTAATGTACTAAAATATCATATCAAAAAATATAAATAAATATTTTATTTTCAATATAATTATTAAAAGTCCACCCTTATATTAAACATTATGGTATAAAAGATACCAATGGTAATGTTTTAATAATGAAATATAAATATAAATACTAAAATAAACATAAAAAATTTAGATCATATTTAAATAAGGGATTCAATTATAGAATGTTCTCTTATTTTCAATAACTAAAATTGAGTTCCCTTTTGAAAAAATAAATTCAATTTGAGAAACAATTTGATAATTTAAAACTATTTTAAAACATAAAATTTCAATGATTAATCATGATTCTAATATAAAAATTAAAATTCAATTCATAAAAAATATATAAATGTTGAAAAATACATATATAAATCATGCGTACAAGAAATTATATTTCAACGAACCACTATAATAAATAATATGTAAAAGTATTTGGTCTAATTAATTTAATAATAAAACCATCCCATCACGAAAGTGTAAAATAAAAAATATTAAACAAAATAAATAAAAATGATTTCATTCCCATGAATTAAAACAGTTAGTGAAATTTTTTAAAATATATTAATAAAATAAAAATATATATGTAATAACAATTTGAAAATTGATTTATAAATTTTATGCCATTATATTAATTAAATCAAAAAACAAGGGGTAATACCCCTGAAAATCATTCTACTCAAAATATAAAAATTCTCTATATTTGAAATTAAAACATATATTCAGCATATATGAAACTAAAACCTTAAACTCAAAAAGTGTATTATAATCTTACTTTCCATAGAATAATCAATCAAAAGTTATCATATATGACTAAAATCTATAAATTAATACAACATCATAAATGGTTTTAGATATTATGAATATCATCACTCTAGATTATGAAATATTAGATTTTATGCATGATGGATAATAGATAATACATATTTAGGAATGGTTACCAGATTAGGTCCAATATGATTTGAGTAAATTCCTTTTGGTACTTATCTTATCTTGGATTCAGCAGGAATAATAATAAAACAAATTTACATCAAAAAAGATTTCTAGATTCTGTTTTTTGGTATTTCAGAAAATAAATCCATAGATAAAAAAGTTTTAGTATGAAAAATGATTGTTTAAATATCATAGAACATTTATTATCATAATAAAAATCCATTATATATTTTAAACATGTTACACACGAAATAATTCCTTTTGATATTTTAACAAGTGAATTTTTATTCATCATGTTGGACTCACCTGTTTTGATAATCCCAAATTATGTTTCATTTATATGAATATCATGATTCATTACTTTTTATAGTTTTTAACATGTAACAATTATATATTTTCTATCTCATGAATTTCTTGATCAAGTTTACAGTGTAAGGTTTTCTATATAAAAGGACACCGATTGAGGTTACCAATAGAGGTTACTGAGAGAGGTTACCAAGAGAGGTTACTGATAGAGGTTACCGATAGTGGTTATTGATGGAGGCTACCACTAAATGATTACTGGTGGAAGATGCTTTGGAATTCATATGCCTACCAACTGATAAAACCTATAGATGAAGCCTACAGATGAAGTCTGCCATTGAGAACGCTACCACTACTATTCTACCAAAACCTATACACTTGTACTCTTTAGTATTTCAATTTTCTTGAGATTATTATAATGGTCATATTTGGGAAATTTAATGATTTTGACATTAATTAATTTTGTTTGTAGGAATATCTGGATACCGTTTCTGGAGAAAGAATGAGGTACCAGGAGGACATCATGTGGTTTTTTCGTTCATACTGTCGGACCTCATGAATATAAAATAGAATATAATATCGAGATAAATATGAGTATTCTAGGTGAGAGACAATACATAAAATATCTGTAAAACAAAAAGAACACCATCATTTCCACTGTGATCCCAAGAGATTCACGAAGATCTTTTGGGAGAACAAATTCAAGTGTTTTTTTCTATTCTTCAACGAATATCTTTCAAACAATGAAGAAGAACACTTCAGTACCTTGAAGCTAGAACCTGGAGTTGTGATACTCTCTATTGGAGAAAAATTCTCGAGAAGGAATTGAATTGAAATTTCATCACTCACTGAAGTCAAGAGCTGAACTAAAAACACATAATGACTTCAATAATCAATCGATATATCATTATGTCTATTGTGTCTTTTTTTCTTAAATTTATGAGTAGTGTGTGTTTTTCAGTTACACACACACTTCCTCTCGTGATTAAACTATAGGATACTAAAAATACTCACTACAAACAATACATAAAATTTTGTTTCAAGTGTATAATTATCGAATAGGATGTGTGCGGCCTAGTTGTTTTCTTTTCCCATGAATAATTGTGGTAGAGGGTGTCATCCATGGACACTTTGTTAAAACTGTTGTAATGCCCGATACAGGTTGTGTATCAAGTTTATAGTTTCTATAAACTTCATGGTGGAAAGTGATCACCATGTGGAGAAGATTATGTCTCGTCTTGAGACTGAACCTCTTGATTAATTATGTTGTGTACTATATTTTGTAATACTCTTTTTTTCAATTTTCTGTTTATTATAATTTGAAAAACAGAAATAAATTTTACATCAACATTGATAATTAATTTTTGTTAGTGTGTATATGTGTTTAATTTAGCAAAACTGTTTCAAAAGTTAGTTAAATTCTTTCTACTGATTCAAATGAGGACTAATCAACCTTTGAGAAACCTTTTTACAAATTAAACATTTATATCTCTACTGCCTTAATTAACTGGGCTGTTTCAAATTGGGGTATTTTTATTATAATGTTTTTTTAAAAAAATTAAGTAGAAAACCAATTCACCCCCCTCTTGAGTTTCCACCTCGACCAACATTTCGTATTAGAGTTTGTTTATTTCCACCATCGGAATAGTATTTCAAGATTTTCATCTTCTTTTTAACTATGATTGTAGTTATATATTAAAAATCATAAAATTTATATTATATATAAATTTTTACTTCATTAAAATATAATTAGTCATGGATACTAATTTGAGGTTGAGGCTAAAAATAGGCCACCTTTTTTTAATGGAAACATCTATGCTCAGTGGAAATTGAAAATGAAAATATATCCAGAGATCATGGGACCAGAAATCTCTGACACAATTCAAGAACAACGTACATTACCCGCTACTACTATGGACACATGATACTAGTTGACTAAATCTACATATAATAATAACTTAAATGTTATGAATGCATTGTATTATTCCCTAGGTGATTAATAATTCAATAGAATATCTACCTATAAAACTATATATGAAATTTTGGATACATTGTCTATTTCCCATGAGGGAACAACCAATGTTAAATAAATGAGATTAAATACATACACTATAGAATATGATAACTTTAAAATTAATCCTAATGAATCTATCTCTGAAGTGTATCTTAGGTTCCATGAAATAGTAAACACCATGATTCTTCTTGGGAAACTAGTGGACAATAAGGATCAGATGATGAGATTGCTTCGAGGACTACCTTGTAGATGGAGAGGAACATCTGCTTCTGTCCAAGAATCATTTGATAAAAGAATGATCCATGTGAAGAAACTAATTGGAAAACTTATGATGTACAAAGAAGAGGTTAAGTTGAGTCAAGAAGTAGATAAAGAACCAAGAATGAAATCTGTAGCATTCAAGATTGCAACCTCAAAAAGAAAAGACAAGTAAAAGGTTCATGTCTCTATAGACAGTTCCACCAGTGAAGTTTTATATTTTGATAAAGATGATGAGATGGATCATCTTACTAGAAGATTCAAAAATATCTACAGAATGATGAATTTATTTACAAAGTAAAACTATAATGAAAAGTATGATTATAAAGTAAGTGAGAAAAAGTACATAAAACTGAATTACAACACAAATGAGATAGTCTCCATGAGCTTAAATGAAAAGTTCATGTGAAGGCAGAGTTCCACATGCTGAAATTTATGATGAAAAATGAAGACAAGAGAAAGTGATATAAAATAGACTATGAATTATACTTGGAGTGCTTCAAAAGATAGATCCAGTGGATCTGACACTTCTGATACTGAAAAGAACAATCATGAAAACTTGTGTTTCATGATAGAAACATCCGAGGTAATAACTAATTCTCTTATACATAATGCTTACTATTTTGGGAATGAAAGTGAATCAAATGAAAATGAAAATATGACCAAGGAAGAATTGTTTGAATATTGTAGAATTCTTGGGGATTCCTTTAATGAACTCAAGGATAAATATAAACTTTTCAAAAGACAACATTCTTTAAATGTCAATATAATTCTGATTTGGATATTGAAAATGAAAAATTTACTTAGTTATTAAAAGAAAATACTGAACTTAATTTATCAAATGAGAAATTAAAAAGAGATCTTGAGAACTTCACTACTAGTAGAGATACCATGACTCAGTTTCTAAGGAAAAAATTGCTCCAAAATACACAATTGTTCTACGATATCAACCAGGACAGAGAATGATTATTAAGAACAAATTTGTTCTAAAATATGAACATTTCATTACTACTTCATGTTCTGGATCATCTCTTGAAAAACAATTTTCTGAAGGACTTAACTAAGTGTTTATGTCTCAAAACATGCCTATTGATTATAGGAATCTTATAAGAAAAATATGGGTTCCCAATTATTTACTTTTTAACCACTCTGGACCCAAGAAAATCTGGGTACCGATGTTACCCTATGCTTAATCATTTTTAGATGAATATTTTTTGAAGATCTCATATAAAACCCTATGGTACATGGATAGTGGATGTTCAAGACATATTACAAGAGAATATTCATGCTTCAAGAGCCTAATAAAAGGTAATGTGGGATATGTTACATTTGGTTACAATGCTAAGGGAAATATCATCGGCTTATGCTAGTTTGGTTACACTAATACTATATTAATTTGAAAATTACTTTTTGTTGATGGGTTAAAGTATAATCTACTTAGTATCTCTCAGTTGTGTGATGATGGTTTTAATGTTATGTTTGAAAATTATGAAAGAATTGTTTTTAATTCTAAAAATGATTTATTATTCACTAATATTGGAAATGAAAATGTATATGTTGTTGATTTAAATTCTTTAATAGAGAAAATTGTTTCTTGTATAAATGCTTTTAATAAGTAATATTGGTTATGTCATAGAAGATTTGGCATTGCAATGTGAACTCACTAAGGAAACTAACTAGGAAAGGTTTATTTAGAGACATACTTAAATTGAAATTATCACATAATGACGTCTATAATCCTTGTCAAAAGAGAAAACAACACATAGCCTCTTTCAAACTAATGAAAGAAGTTTCCACTTCTCAGTCGCTAGAATTGGTTCAAATGGATTTTTTTGGACCATCAAGAGTTTCATGTTTAAATGGGAAGAAATATGTCTATGTTCTAGTAGATGATTTTTTTAGATACACTTTTTTATACTTTATAGCTCAAAAATTGATTCATGTTCTTACTTCATTAAATATTCCAAGTCTGTAGAATATCATAGTGGACATAGAATTTGGACCTTAAGAAGTGATCATGGCCTTGAGTTTGAAAATCAGGAGTTTGAATCTTTTATCTCACATAATGGATATAATAACAAATTATCTACTCCTTGAACACCTCAACAAAATGGATTAGTAGAAATATGAAATAGGACACTTTGAAAGATAGCCCCGACTATTATTAATGAGTATAAACTACCTATCTATTTTTGGTGTGAATCTGTTAGTACAACTTGTTACATCATCAATAGAGTTTTATTTAGAATTTCATGTATGAAGACCCCTTCTAAGATATCTAACAATAGAAAACATTTGGTTAATTACTTTAAATTTTTAGGTTGCAAAGTATTTATCCATAACACTAGGTATAATCTTGACAAATTTACTTCTAAAAGTGATGATGAAATTATCTTTTGTTACTCAATCTCTAATAAACCCTATAGAGTATTCAAAAAGATAACCCAATGTGTGTAAGAATAATTTCATGTCTAATTTGATGAGAATGATCCACATGAACCTAAAACCTCTCTTGAATATACTGAGGAAGATGTTTTAATTCTGGTCCTTAATGATAAAAATAGTGAACCCCCAGTGAAAACTACTAATTTTGGAATTTTTCTAGAATCTAATCATGTTGAGTCTAAACCACTAGACAACCACGAGGAGTCTATTCTAACCCTTCTTAAAGGTATTATAACTCTCAATAATCATCCTTTTGATGTTGTAGTAGGTGATCTTACTAGAGGGACACAAACTATAACTTCTTAGAGAAACCAGGTTGAACATCACGATTTTCTTTCACAACATGATCCCAAAAATATTATGGATGCTATAAATGATGAATTTTGGGTGATAGATATTCATGAAGAATTTAATCAGCTTGAAAGAGAAAATATGGGGAATTAAAAGAAATACTTAAGGAAACCTTGACCACATTCACTAAAAAGTTGATGAGTCTGGAAATACAGTTAGAAACATGGCTAGATTAGATGCACATGGATATAGTAACGAAGAAGAAATTGACTATGAGGAAAGCGTTGCAGCTACAACTTGACTAGAATCCCTTAAGTGACAACTTGCTTATGAAACTCATCTAAATTTCAAACATTATCAAATGGATGTCATAATTTCATTTCAAAATGGGTATATTTTTGATGATGTGTTTTCTAGACAACCCCCCATCTTTATAAATCCCCATTTTCCAAATCATATTTTTATTCTTTATAAAGATTTATATGGTCTAAAACATTTTCCATGAGCTTGGTATGATATACATAATTCTTTTCTTATTTAAAAATGATTTACTAAAAGAATAACTTATTTTAATCTTTTTATTAAATGGATTTCCAAAGATGTTTTAATAGTAAATATTTTTGTAGATGACATTTTTTTGTATATTCTATAATTTTATTATGTACTGATTTTCCAAATATGATGTAATATTAATTTGAAATGAGTATAGTGGGGGAAAATAAATATTTCGTTTTATTTCAAATTTCATAATATAAAAATGGTATCATTTTGAAATAAATTAAATATACTAAGGATGTTTTGAAACATTTTGTTCTGTATAGTAATAATGGTAGCGATACACCTATGAGTACCACTTATATGTTGGATGCTGATGAACTCATAAACCATGGGATCAAACCAATTGCATAGGTATAATTGGGAGTTTTCTCTACCTTACTCCTAGATGACCTAATATTCTGTTCAGTGTAGGCATGTGTGTTTGTTTACAAGACAATCTGAAAGAGTCTCATTTATCTGTTGTTAAAAGGATTTGTAAATATCTCAAGTATACTACCAAACATAGGAGTATTATATCCATGGGGAAAATCATTTGATTTGATAGGTTCTTTAGATGCTGAATTTTTTGGTTGCAAGATATATAGAATAATATCCAATGGAACAGGTTACATTTTTTTCAAGTCACAAGTATCATGGTGTCGTAAGTAATAGAATTTTGTTGCATTATCCACTGCTGAAGCTGCATATATATCTATAGGTAGTTTGTGTGCTCAAATTATGTGGATATGACCCACATTACTAGACTATGGATATCAATTAAAAGATATCTATATAAATTTTTATAACAAAATTTTTATTAACATATCTAAAATACAGTATCTCATGCTAGGAAAAAGCAAATTGTTGTGAGAGATCACCTTTTGAGGGATCATTATCAAAGTGGTGATATCACTATTGAATTCATTGGAACTGAACCACAATTGAATGATATATTCACAAATAATTTTAATTTTGAGAGGTTAAATTACATCAAACATGAGGTAGGTATGATAAATTTTTAGTTTAGGACACCACACCATTGGAACTGACCGTTAGGACACCTCACTATTGGACCTCAACGTTGGACCTCACCATTATGATACTTCACCATTGGATCTACCCTTTAGGACACCTCACTGTTAGACCTCACCATTAGGAAGCCTCACTGTTGGACCTCACTGTTAGTATACCTCGCATTTTGGCCTCACCGTTGGACCTCATTGTTGACACCATACCATTAGTCGACCTTATTGATAAGTCCATGCCTTAGTTATTTTCTGCCAAAATCTAAAACATTTTTAATTTTATTTATTTCATTTACTCAATTTTTTTGATCCCTAAGGATAAAAATTGATCAAGACACATTTTTATCCACTTCAATTCTCTCCCTAACCCCATGCCCCTGAAACCTTGAACTTACCCTTCTTCTGAAATCCTCAATCCTCTTTAGATCGAAATGGAAAGACTGAAGAGACTGGTGGATGGTGATGAAGGAGACACACCAAACCCTATGAGTCCCCGAGCTGGGACTAGTAGTGGAATCAATTTTGTTTTAATGATTATAAATACACATTAGTCTAATAGTGAAATCGTGGTTGAAAAGGAATTATGTTTAAAATTTCTTATGTCGATCATGTCTCTAGTGATGAAGGCACCCGAAGATCAGGATTTCATAGAATGCTTTTCAAACAAAAATGGACCATATTTTCCAAAAACAATCAAGGAATTTTATGAGTTTCTAATGTTTGAAAAATCTGAAGATGAGGACAGAATGTCTTCCAAGCTAAATAGACGAAGTGTAAGATTCTGTTTTTTGTTTTTGAATGGGTTGAATGCTTAAGAGTCCCACATGAAGGCATCTTTGACTATTACTATGGAGTGATGCCTCCCACCAGTGAGTATTTTTTCTATAAGGAATCTTTGGTTGAACTAATCGGGAATGTAATCTCTGGGAAGGTAATTTCTACTGATATGGATGGGGAAACATAATACTATTTAAATGTTTCCAACAATTCTTCTGTCCTAGGATATGGGACTTTTTTTTACTTTGAAGTATCAATATATATTTTTCATGTATTTTTTGAATCATGGTAAAAGGATAAATCTTTTCCAGTTTTTGATGATTCAGATATAGGATATTAGTAGGCCTAAATCCAAGTCATATGCTTTATTTCATTCCATGTTGATATAGTTGATGTTGAAAGTGAAAGGAGTGGCTAGAAATAAGGATGAAACAATAGTTTTAAAGGAAGAAATTCTGTATTAAAAAAATTATATTCATGTTTATGAAGAAAAACTAGAATCATTGGAAAAGGGATTGGGTGAATGATGAGGCAAAGCTATAAGAAGATTTAATCCCAATTGCTAGTCATACTAGGCTAGAGGGAAAAAGAGATCTAGGTTTAAAACCTGATGAAGTGGAGCCAGTGTATTCTGAAGTTCAAGAGGAGGCTTTTGGTGTGAAATAAATAGAGGATTCTCCTGTAGATAACATGAGTGATTCTGGCCTTCCCTCAAGTCCTCATGTTATTGTTTTACCCTTTAGAGAGACTAGTGAACCGAAGAGATTACCCAGAAGCAAGACTATACTAAAGGATATTGATGATGAGGAAAGCACTAAAGAAGTTATAGAAGAGAATGTATAATAAGACATTACTGCGAGAGAGACCTTAGAATTGGAGGATGATGTTGAATCTAATCATGAAGTGTTTCAGATAGATTTCGATGAAAGTGAAAAAGAAGTCCTAAGTCTAGGTCTTTTGATAGGACAAACAGTAACGGTCGATAGTGAAGAGGAAGAGGATGTTGAATCAGTTGGAGCATGAACTGAAATGGAAGCAGTTGAAGATTCTATAGAAGAATTAAGAGTATACTCTCCTACTGGTTCAATTGGTCAAGGAAGACTAGTAGAGGAGAATGATTTTTTCCAAGATGATTCTCCAAGTGAGGGGGAGGAACCTGTTTCCATGTGTTCAGTTTTTGTTTATCAGGAAATAAAATATTGTTAAGAAGACCTTGTATTCATTTTTTTGGGCTTAGACTATGAATATTCTGAAGAATAAAAACCTAATAGAAGACCTCCAGTACATTCTATTTCACAGAACACTATAGTGCAACCGATTATTCTTCTACCTTAGTATTATGTGAATAAGGATGACATAGAGTCATTAAAATTATATTTGAAGAGAAACCTTGATGAGGGATCCTTTGGGATTGAAAGATCAGTGGAACTAAATAAAGATCTTGTGGCATCTTTCTTGGAATTAATAATCTCTACCTTTAACACCAACTTGCTATATGAAGTGAAGGAATGAAAAAATCATGTCAAAAACATGGTAGAATCTGTGGAGTCTATGAAACACTCAATTGTGATATTAGACTCATATATTGTTTTGGGATATCTAGTGGAGAAGACCTTATGTGTGTTAATAGTGTTGTTCAGCATATGGTCACCGTGTTTGAGGCCTTTAAGAATTCTATAAAGACACATGTGAGTGTTCAGGATGATTATGTTAAGAGGTTGATAAGTGGATTGAACAAGTCTTTTAAGGATATATTTTTATTCACCATGGAACCTCTGTGTGCGTCTACTTCCTCATCAGCATCTCCTCTAGTTGATATGTAAGTTTTTATATTAGTTTTTAGAGAAGAAATGGAGGATCTCTCTGGTGAAAGTACCTCATACACTCATTCTATGACTTAGGTCATTTACACTAACAAATAAATTCATAATATTGTAGGATATTATATGAGAGAGGATTTCCAATATTAGAAGGTCATCAAAGAGTATGTTAACTTATATTATAAATGGGTTTACTCTAATCATTAGATGGATGGTCACTTCAAGATGATATTGGAGAACTTGTGGATCCCACCTATCACACAGGATTTTAGGGACCATGTATGCACACATAGAGAGTTCATTCCTACTTTGTAAAAGGTCATGTAGAATAAGGATGATTTTATCTCATATATGAGAAGACGAGGAATCATCATTATGAATTTAAGGAATATCCTTTTTCCATTTCTCTATGTATAATGCACTCCCATTATTGTCCCTTCAGCCTTACCCTCTTCCTCAGAAGCATCAGGATCTACCATTGGTTCTCCTTTGATGAATCCTGTATAGGCCATCTGAATCATGACTCCTAGGAATCCTTATAGAACTACTCATAATCAGTTTACTGATGCTTCTGTATCAAACCTCATACATTGTTTACTACAAATCCTCGGTTTGTCCCCCCATCTTCTGCTCCTTCCTCCTCATCTCCCCCAGACAACGATCCATTTCACAGCTCTGATCTAAATTTAATGTGGCCTATCTTATTTTATAGAGATCATTTGTCTCATTAATACAAAAAAATACTTACATCTTCTTTTTTCCTTATTTTCTTTTTTCTAATCATATAGGGGGAGAATTCTTTAGATTATGACACTTGAATATATCAGATTATGACACTTGAATGTATCATATTATGACACAGAAATATGTGACATTTTTGTATATATTTATTCTATGATATATTTTCAATATTAAATGTGGTTTCCTGAAGATATTAACAAATGTTCCTAACCCTACTTCAATAATACTTAAATCTAACATTCTGTGACATCATTTTTGATTATCATGATGGGGTGATTTTTGGACTCAACTATTTTCATAATACCAAATTAGGTTTAATTTATATGAAAATAATGTTTCAGTAGATTTTATAGTTTTTATCATGTATAAATTATGTACGTTCAATCTCACTAATTTCATGATCAAGTTTATAGTGTAAAATTTTCTAAGAGGATAAAGATAGAGGATATTGATAGAGGTAACCAATAGAGGTTACTAATAGTGGTTAATGATTGAGGTAACCTATAGAGGTTACCGATAGAGGTTATTGATAGAGGTGACCAATTGTGGTTATCTATAGTGGTTAGAGATAGAGGTTACTGATAGAGGTTAATGATAGAGGTTATCGATGGTGGTTACCGCTAAAAGGTTACTGCTGGAAGAACCATTGGAATTCATACGCCTACCTACCAATGAATCCTACCGATGAAGTCTACTGATGAAGCCTACCAATGCAGCCTACTGTTGGTAAGGATACCACTACCAGTCTACCTATACCAATACACTTCTACTCTATACATTTTCAATTTTCATAACATTATTATAACAGACAAATTTTGTAATTTTAATGCTTTTGACCTTAATTAATTCAGTTTGTAGACATATCTAGATATCGTATATGTAGATCATGAGAGATACGAGGAGGACTGAACATGGTTTTATCATTCCTACTATCGGACCTCAAGAATATAAAATAGAATAGGTGATCGAGCTTAAAAGGAGTATTCTAGGTGAGAGAAATTACACGATAGTTCTATAAAACAAGGATAACATCAGCACTTTCACTGTGATCCCATGATCATTACAAAGGTATTTTTGTAGAAAAGATTCAAGGATACATTGTTGTGCTTCATCTAATATCATTCAAACCAAGAAGCATAACACTTCTGTACCAAGAATCTAGAACCCATAGTTTTGACACTCTATTTTGGAGAGAACTTCTAGATAAGGACTTGAATTGTAATTTCTTCACTCCAAGGAGTCAAGAGTTGAACCGCAAACAAATAGATCCTTCTAAAATAAATATTTATTACATTAACTATATTTTTTTCATTTTCCTTACATTTCATAGTAGTGTGTGTTTGTCTATTACACACACATTGTCTCAGGTGCTTAAACGTGGGGATACTAAAAATCCTCATTCCAAACATTTCATAAACTTTTGTTTCCCACGTATAACTATGAAGAGGTCATGCGTGGCTTTATTGTCTATTTTTTACACTAAGAACTGTGGTAGAGGGGTGAGCCCCGGACAGTTTTTGAAAACTATTGTAAAGCCCGATGGAGGCTGTGTTTCAGGTTTAGAGTTTATATAAACTTCTTAGTGGATTGTGATCACCAAATGGAGAGGTTTATGTCCCACCTTGATATTGAACTTATTATTTATTTCTATTGTGTACTATATTTTGTAATACTCTATGTTTCTATTTTTCACTTCTTATAATTTCAAAAAATTAAAAAAATATATATTAACTCTGATAGTTAGTTTTGGATAGTGTGTATATGTGTTTAATTCTATAAACCTATTTAAAATGTTGGATAAGTTTATTTCACTAATACAACTGAGGACTAATCAACCTTTGAGAAATGTGTTGACTAATTGAACATTTATATCTCTACTTCCATAATTAATTGGGCTGCTTCAAATAGGGGGATTTTTATAAAAAAAATTAATAGATTTTTTATGTATGAACTCAATTAAACCCCCACCCTCTGGAGTTTCCACCCCAACCAACACCTCCTTTGTGGTGAAATTTTATAACAAACAAATTCATGATATAGTTTGGTTTCATCATAGTCATTATTTTATTATATTTAAATTTGGCTTGACTAAAAGTATATAACGTTTCATTAAGACCACAAACATATTTCATCATTTTCACATTCTATTTTTAAAATATTCTATATCATTATAATCATTCTCATTAGATCCATAAGTGTTATTTTTATGTTTTTTATATTCTATCTCTTGATTCTTAAATTTATTCTCAAAATTAATCATATCATCCGAGATATAATTAAAAATATTTTCCTAATATTTATTATTTACTTCCAAAAATAATATTTATATTAGATGATATTATTTTCATTTTAATATTTAAAATTCACATTTCCTTTTTATATTCCTCATTATAAGAAACATTGATATTTATATTAGCACATTACATTTTTATTTTCTCATTTTCTTTAATAAACATTTTTAAATATTTATTGTAGAATATTTTTTAATAATCATAACATCGTCATTCTTTAATTCATCATTTTATTTATAATGTCATTTGAAATTATACTTAAAAACTATACATTTGGACTAAAATCAAAATTATTTTCCTTTTTATACTCAAAAATTGTATTTTGAACAATATTTGATGTAGAAATTTATTGATTAAAAAAATTAGTTACCTCACTTTGTACACCCATCAGAGTAATGTTATATATATGTTTTTTATTTACAGAGTCACTATTTGATTCTAAATTATATTAATAGTATCAATATCCAAGAAATAACTTTTTCCTTTTCTTATATTATATTTTTAATTATTTTAATTTTTAAGTTTAGGAAAATATGATCTAATTTTTACTTTTTTCCAATGCTCATAGAACATTAATTTTGAAAAATAATTATTATAACTAGAATTTCCTTTCTAATACACCTTTTTGAAATTCCATTTGAACTCTCTCTTGTCGAAACTATTTTTCATAAATATGAAAAAACATTATTCTAAAATGGTTCATATATTTTAAACATTCCTAGAACATAGATTCATGAATTTTATATAATTCAATAACAATATACTTAAAAGTTATAAATTTTATCTTCCTAGTATCCTCCTCAATAGAATTTTTCAATTTGACTTCATATTGTGGCAAAGAACTAATAGTTCATCTAAAATACACTCTATAATATTATTACATTCATCAATAACATTTTTTGGCAAGCCATATTTCTTGTAAGGAACTAAATACACTTTTTACTAAATGTGTGTTATTTAAAAATTCACAATGTGAACTAATATTATTTTTAAATATTCTAAACTAGTGGAACATACGGTTCACTGAATTATTTTATCCCTTCATCAAATCATAGTATTCTTCTCTTAGCATTCCCAACACGATTATTTTAACACTTTATATCCCATAGATAGTAACTTGAAGATTTCTACAAATTTCATGAGCTTTATAACATGTTGAAACACGGATATATAAACTTCCATATATAACCCAATATAGAATATTTATCACTTGATAATTCAAAAAAACATTAACAGATCATTACCTATATGTTTCACTCGGTCTGCTTTGGGTATCTTATATGGATTCTCCACGACTATGCAATAATCATCACATAAATTCTTTAGGTATGATTCCTTTTGATCTTACTAGTACATGTAGTAACTTCCGTAAAAAAAATTCTTTTGAGGAATCCATCCATCATTTACATTAATACCTCCTATATTCAAGAACATAACTTTATTCCTTAGAATATTATGTCTAGGATATTCGGGTTAACACAATTGTTAAAAAATAGACCACAAAACTATACAATCTTTAAAAAGATCCTACCTCTAATACCAATTGTTTGGTATCATACTAAATAAATAAGATATGTTAACTATCCTTTAAGGAACCACATATCTAATAAAAATTTTATTATATCAATATAGATGAAAAAATAGACTATATAGTGGTGAATATCCTTTTTAAAACTAGTATAAAATCAATCATATTATAATAATTGGATAATCTAGAAAGTAATGAAATATTCATGATTTAGTGTAGAAAAAAATAAAAATATAGACATGGTAATTTCATAGTGTTTTGGATCACAAATATCCCAGTATAATCTTCAATCTTCGATACTAGGTGAGAAGATCAGTACCCACTATAGAATATAGCATTTTAATGTGTGGTTATATATTTAAATACACTACCTTTAATAATACCTATATCTACAACCAAATTGTTTTTAAATTAGTCAAAACCTAGCCAGATCTAAATTTTCTTTAGGGTTTTCAACATAGAAACCTTTCTTTTTTATGACAAAGTAACTCATTACCAATGTGACTTTGATTGCGAAAATCATATACTAACAATAACAATAACAAATTGATTAATAAATAATAATATGTATAACCCAAAATATTATTTAAACCCATTGAGATAAAAATATATGAAATATGATAAAGCTCATTGATCTTTGATCACATCACATATAATGGATGGAATAATTGATGTTGCTTTAGGAGAGTATAAATAGGACCTTAGTCATAGAAGATCCCAATTTTTGTGAATAAAATATTTCATATCATCATGTATTCAATTTTTTTTCAAAATTACATGACACACCTTAAATTGGTATCAATTTATAAACTAGTCACTAATTTTCCTCTTCATTCATCTTTATTCTAGAGTTTCAAAAGCTCATCAGTATTATACAACAGATAAAAATATTTTAAATATACAAACATTTAATTAACTGAAAATAATTTGGGTGTATTCAATAATAATATCGAATCACATAATTTCATGCATTAAACTCATTAAATAAATTCCTAATATATTCACTTGAATAAAAGAGACGTTATTAGAGAACTAAAATAATTAAACACACTCTAATTAATATTCAATAATTTAATAATTACAAAACTTATAAAACAGAATATAAATGAAATAGTTGGGAAAATATCATTTCCCTAAGTATTTAAAAGATATTTATTATTAAGTAGTTTAAAACATAATTATTATAAAATATAATTATTTTAAAAATAAATAAAACAATTTAAATAGATTAAATAATAATTTTGACAATCATTTTATAAATATAATGAATAAAAATTTTATTTTATAAAATATAAATTTTTACAAAAAACAAGTTAAATAACTTACAGTGTAATGAATAATCCTTGTGGTCAGATAAATTACCCTTAAATAATAGTTTAAGGTTAGTATGGTGACTATGTGAACTAAATGGTTTTGCATTCACATAATTGTGGTAGGTTTGTGTTGGGGTAAAATTAAAATACTCATGATGACACTATAAAAATTAGTCATGTGGTGACATAGAGAATTACTAATGTGGTAACATGTAATATATATCACTCATTCCTAATTGATAATGATACTCACAATATCTTGAAACACTCATGGTAACGTGAAAAAAAATATTCGACATAGGTTGTAAAATGAAGTAATCGTCACTTGGTATTTAATACCCATTGTAACTTCAGTAGTAGATTCATAGTATATTAATACATATTCAATAGGTTGGATGGTACCCCATCAGGGTTGGTTCACTTGACTCATTGTAACATTATAATATTCATAGTAGGTTGGATACTGCTAGCATCCACTTATGAAAAACTCTTCATGGTATGTTCATAAAAATGATGAGAGAATCCACTGCTAAGATTGGTGTTTTCAAAGAACCAATCGAAAAGGGGAGGAGTCTTTTTAGGTGAGTTATTCACACATTGATTCTAAAAGAATCACTAATATAGAAGAAAACTAGTGTCACACTAGTTTCTAATACTACTGGAGGCTGGTGGGTTGTCTGTTATCATGTTTATTGAGTTGTTTGAGCTTTCATAGTGAACATAGAGGCATATCCACTAAATCTAGTGTCATGCTTCTGTCCACCTGGATTGTTGATGCACTACTCGCATGGATAATGGAGCATAGAGACTATTATGGTAACCCACATACAACATAGTTTCTGAAGCATAATAGTACTTCCTCCAAGTAATGATAATATATGTATTTATCGTATGTATATATATATATATATGTGTGTGTGTGTGTGTATTGTTATATATATATATATATACTTTTGTATTTAAAAAATTAACAGGATATAAACTACATATTTTTTAAATTATACCATTAAAAACTAATTCAACAGATTAAAAAATCATATATATTAACATTAAAAAATACCACAAATGATAATATAATATGATAACATTATGTAAGTTCTAAAATATAAAAATTATGATTGAATCTGAAAAATTAGTAAACAAAAATTTTAGGAATTTTTTATTAAAATATCACAAATAGTAACACCTAAAATAATTTTATTACATATTAAAAATATAAAAATTTAGAGATTCTATAACTAAATAAATTCAAAAATATAATTATTAATAATAAAAATTTAATAAAAATTTAATAAAAATTAATATAATCATTTTATAAATCAAAAATTAAAAATGATGAAATTAAAAATTTAATGAATAATTTTTAATTTTAAATGAATATATTTAAAATAATAATTTTAAATGAATTATATAATAGAATGATTAATCAATTTATCAAAACAAAAAAAATCACAACCACTAGATAATATATACCCATGTAAAGGTAAAATAATGTCTATGTAAAGGTCATCAAAATTTTCAGAAAATGTTTATTAGGTCTTCATTTGACTTCTTTGTTACTTTTATATGATTTTTAAAACATTGATGGACTTTGGTTTTTTATTGAAAGACTTTGTATAATCATTGAACTTTTTTTGTATCATACAACCTTTTTACTTCTTTCGATATGTATGTAATCATATGACTTCAAGAATATTTTCTAAGACTATTAATGGCTTAAAAAATTTATTTAGACTTTATAAAATATCATTAAATAAAAAAAATTTAGGATATTGATAAATAAATTATTATATATACGTTAAAATAAATCACATGATTTCATGTAAGGAGTTATATATAAAAATAAATATTACAATAAATTATTTTTATTTACGATGTTATTCAAAAGTTCTATATGGAAAATTGGGGTGTTTCAAAATGATTATTTATATAGAGATTTGAGCAGTAATATTATGAAGATCCATAATTGTACCTTTATTCATTGTATTTATATCCAGTTTCAAGGCTATTATTCCATTCAATTATTACATACGTAAATATAAAAACATGGAAAAAAATTTCACAAAATTTAAGAAAAAGTGTTGTAGTTAGGGAATTAAAATTTTACTCCATTAACAAGTATTAAATTAGATATCAATAAAAGATGGATACAATGTTATAGAATATTATACACACTTATATAAATATATATTATCAAAATTAGAAGAAATATGGGTTGAGAATATACTAAATAAACCAACTAGTTGTGCTGGTTGTGTTGTTCCCTATAGATTGATAAGAATAAGAAGTCATATCTGTAATATAAATAGTAAAAAAGAAATCTTTTTCTAATGGAGATGAAGTCATCTAGTGAAGTAATTTTATATAGTTCCCAAAAATTGAATATAAATTTTGAAAATCGGAAATAATATAAGATAAATAAGACTTCAATACATGAATAACTTGATATTATCCATTAGAGGTTGGATCTTCATTTTTTAACACTTTGATATTATTTAACCTATTTGGGAAGCACTAACTATGCCTAATTCACACAAACTATTGACAGACATATATAGAGATTTTACAGGATTTTTCTATCTCCTAGTGGTTCATTGGATTTTCCTAATGGAATATGTGTTCATAAATTTCAAAGTATCATTCCATGTTTTAACAACTTATCATTAGTAGATAACCTTGTAAATCACCTGTTTCATTTTTATGAGTTCTTTTGTGTGGTAATACAAATAAAAATTCACTCTATCAAGTAATTAAATGGTTTTTAAGGAAAAAAATAGTAAACTAGTAAATGAAATATTCACACCCTCCCCATCCTCCTAGTTATTTCCTTGATCCTATGACACCACACCCTATTGGTAATGTTTTCCAAGACTTTCTTCATGTCACCACAACATGGTCTTCCATTTGTTCACTCCAAAAGAGAACCACAAAAATTCTATGGCATAAATTCTGTAACAGTTTCCCATAAATAAAACCCTTTATCTAACACATCTATTGAATTTATATATAAGAATTTACTAAAGCCCCATTTCTAAAAGTGGGCTCCTCACTCAAAATATTAAACACACCCCCAATGGGGTGTTACATGTTGACTACCAAAATTTCCACTAGAAACACACAATGAAAAATGAGGTGTTTTTTAGACCACATCTAGGTCCACACTATAATGTGGATTCATTAGCTGTGTTAGAGACATAGCCCATGTAGTAGAATTATACTCACTTCCCCTTTCCTCATTTGTATCATATACCCCAAAGGATGTCCTTCCATGACCATTGTCCGTTATGTCGTAGAACTCAAGATAGTACCACAGGGACTGTCTACAGCTGAAATTTTAGCTATATGGCAACACGTCTTTTACTACCACTAAAATATTCACTAGAACAACCCCTTGGGACTCATTACTTATCAAGGAAAATATTCTGTAGATATTAAAACACATCAAATTCTAATCCAGATCTCGGTTCATAAAAAAACCCTATGCTGGAACTAAAAATTCAAATTCCCTTAAAAAATCAGAACTCATAATGGGGTGAGTCTTAACATTATGATTTGATCTCAGTTGATACATAGAAAATATAGTATGTATCCTTTTATGGACTATTTTATAAATCACAAAATACTATTATATCATATTATTTTGTGTTTATATTAGGTAAATATTAGGATCATTCCTGTTGAATTTATGTAAAACATGATCACCGATGGATAAGTGGATTTATAGAGGTATGTTTGGTTTAAAAGACAGAATAACTTCTAATGGAGTCATTTTTAGTCCATGGATACTAATTTAAAATAGAAAGATGGATTATTGAAAATATATTTTGAGTAATATGAGATGAAAATGATTTCATAGTGGATGTTGTATCTTGTTTATCTTGTGGTGAGCCATGGGGAGAACCAAAATGTTCGGTTTGTACTGCCTTTACCATGGTTGATCATCAAAACACCTATATTATGTGTTTATATAGTGTGTAAGGATATAATTATAATAATTAAGTTAATAGTTGAGGAGTTTTAATGGGGAATAAAAATTTAACTGGGAATTTGGAATCCCATGGCATGTAATAAAATTCATGTCTTCCATGTTTTTTAGCAAAACAGTTATCAGTGCAAAGCATTATGAAATAATATTATGGATGAAACCATCATATAGAAATGTTATATTATGTTTTTCTAAAATTTATTATATATCTAAATGACTAAAATGGATATCAAAAATATTTATATTTAAGTCGATATAAATGATGATATTGGATTTGGCGGATGTCAGTACCACTATGATGTGGTGGATATGATGTCAGGGTGCTATTTTTTCTATACATAAATTGTGTGTTTTTTAAATCATAATATGGTAAAACTTTTAGACAAAAAGTCTCCAATTTTATAGATAATTCTAAGGTGATTTTAGCTAGCACAAGGGATAAGAACAAGGAAGCATACATGATAAAAATTATGGAAGTACTTGATGTTAAAAAAGTGGTAATTAATCGGAATTTTAGTCATTTTTTTATTATACTTTTATTTTAGGAAAATATTCCAATTATGTTAAACTATATTTTTGTCAAAAATATAAAAATGTTCATCTTACAATCAAAAATAATTTTCACCCAAGATTAACCACTCACTAATAGGAGTTATGGAACCATGGAAACCCCTTTGGACAGGTCTATTCTTTCTTATTATATCTCCCATTATTAATTTTGTTATTCAATAACCTATTTCACATAATAGAGATGGGAAAATGATTTTGATTGTTGGATTATGAGTAAAAATTGGTTCACCCCCCCCCCCCCAACTCGGTGGTGATCTACTCTCACATATGCCTTACATTTTTCATTATAGTGGACTAACATTCAATTAAGATAGTATCTTAGAAAGTATCTTCTATAGACCAAATCATAATAGATTCCTATATTTCTCAAGGAAATGAGGTTTTTAATTATTTATATAATCTTATTTATTGATCATATATATAAAAAACAATGACACCATTAATAAAAAATGAGTTACCATGTTTGATATGAGAGTATTACATTTATGGTAGGATTTGATAAGTCTATATCT
Source organism: Viscum album (assembly GCA_963277665.1). Taxonomy (NCBI): domain Eukaryota; kingdom Viridiplantae; phylum Streptophyta; class Magnoliopsida; order Santalales; family Viscaceae; genus Viscum; species Viscum album. The sequence goes on along the minus strand of OY728136.1, from coordinate 194,021,318 downwards.
TCTTTCTATTGTATTGGATTTTCCTATTATCTTCGATAATAATATACATATTCAGGATGTCAGTACGGTCTACACATTTAAAGATAAAAAATATTTATGTCAATAGTAGAGTGTGTAATTTGTTACTCTCACACATATAAAAGAATAAGTTTACATGAATTTTGGATATAGAAATCATGGAATGTAACTTATATAAAATTTCAAGATATACACGAGGTAAAATATAATGTGAATGATTCATATTTAAAAAGATTTTATGCTGAATTTGATTATATTATTAAGGGAGATTATGATTTGGTTGATGAAATCACAGGTTAGTTTAACAAAATTTCAATTTAAATGGAAATATTCCAAAAACAATTTAGGATTTTATGCTGGACAATAAATTTAAGAGGATTATCCCAAAAACATTTTATACAAACATTTTTTCCTAATATGACCATGACATGGATGTGTGGACCATTGTTAAATTGTAAAATATCTTGACTTATTATGTGATAAATAGATAGCCATCCTTAAGGAGAAATGTAAAATATAAGAAGGTGATGTCTTTTAAATAATTTAAATGATCAAAACATATTGAGCTCAAAATAATACATGAAGAAGAAACTGATATTTAAGAGTATTCCTTGAATTCCAATAAATTTATATCATTATTTTCAAAGCGCATGATATGACGTAAAGGTAAGTACAAGTCTAATATTTCTTTTAAGTGTTTCAATTATGGAAATATTTTCACTTTTTAACTAATTTCTCTAAGATAAATATAAGAGATAGGGGGTTTGTCAAAAATAATGATTATCAAGAAGAAATATAATGGTTAGTGGCCAAATTAGAAGAAATTTCTTTAAGGTATATGGAAAGACAATAAATCCAAAAAAGAACTTTATCTCAATATATAATGGTACATATTTTGATGAATAATTAGAAAAATATGGTGAGGAGTTGGGGGATGAAGTTCCATTATATTTTACAGCTATATCAAAATCATCCAGTGGTTCGCCTAGTGAAGAAGAAGATAGTATTTAATAAGAGGATTCTTTTGAAGGAAAATAATGATGAGGAAACAAAAAAATTAAATCCAATTGAGTATGGAAATTTAGGTATGTTTGGAAGAATCTAAGTAATATAAAATGTATAATACTAGTTTTAGGAATTAAAATTAATATATAAATAAGTTACTTGAAAGCTATATAGATAAGAAGATTAATGAGATGAATGTTGAGATCACATGATGGATTTATGAGGTCATTTCAATCCATGATTTTAGGTAAATTATATATGATATTTACATAGGAAAATTGATTGTTAGGAATAAGGATATTAATTCTCTTTAGGTGAAGTTAATTTATGATAAATATTCCTTGAAAAACAATCACATTGAGTTTTAGAATTATGAAATGGAAGTTGGTGAAATTTTAAAATTAATTGATACGTTTTTTGAAAATTATAATAAACATTTTTACCATCCAATGATTCCTTATAAAATTATCATATACACTAATTTATGAAATCAAAATGGCTGAATTTGTGACTATAAAGAGGATAAACTTATTACATTAATCAAGAAGGATAAATCACTCCTTTTAAATGTTATTGGTGGTATTAAACATCATAAGAACAATGAGGTGTGGAAGAATAATAATTTAAATTATAATAAAAAGGTCAAAGTCAATGTGCAGGAGGATGACTATTTATTTGATAGTATTGAATGAAGTAAGTTTATTCTAAATCAAAAGGATGTTTAAGAACAATTTTTTTTTGAATCCTATAATGACCTTGATATATTTAACATTGAGAGGATATGTTATCATTTTTTTAGCGCATTGATATAAGGACTAGGTGTTTAGGTACAACATGTCACTCTCTCAATCGAAAAGAGCCTACAAATTAGGGGGTAATAAAACTTATGTTCTTATAGGTTAGTCAGTACAATATCTAAAAAGGCATAATAACTGTATAATTATTTATATTAACTTGAGGAGACTTCTGGGAGGTGTCATTTTCCTAAACACACCACAAAAAAGTATATATATCTGTCACCAGAGAAATTGAAGTGGAATGTAATCTCTTAATCTATTAATAGGCGTGGAAATCAACAAAGGTTAATCGTGGTTTAGGTATATTATAAATAAATTTACTATGGAAATCTGTGGATGATTTATAATGACTTATCATCATGAATAAATGAAATAATATATATATCTAAATGTATGACGGTGGAATTATCACTTTTAGTAATGATTGGCATTGAAACATAAATTTAATTATAAAGACTAAATTTTGTTAAAAGAAATATGTATCCCTTAATATTATATTTACTAATTGGTTGAGTAATAATCTACTAAGTATTTATAAACTTTGTGATATTGTAATTTGGGTTATTATTCTCAAAAATGGATCAATCATTGTGTGTTCGAAGGATTAAATAATTCATAGTAATGGATAGTGAGTAAATATCAACCCAATATATATTTCGAATAATATATGTTCATATTTCTTATGTACTAAATATGAAAATGAGTTGTGTAAAATAATACTAATTTTTAGGATAAAAGAATGTGGCCAAGATAATATAATTTAATTCCCAGAGGAATTTACTAAATATGAATCAGAAAATTATCAATACTTGTGGTATATTTGACAAATTAAAAAACAAAACATTATTAATAATATGATGGAGATCAAAACAAATAAACCTCTTAATTTTTTGTATTCAAATTTTTGTGGTATGATGATATTAAATAAAACAAATATATATTATAAATTCATTAATTTTTTTTGTTTTCAATCATATATATTTTGTAAATTTGATATCTATTAAATCAGGATCTTTTGAAATTTTAACTATTTTTTTAAGGTGTGATAAAAACTAAATATGATGTTTCATTAATCAATTTCAGACAAACAATAGATCTAAATAAAATAATGGAATCATTGAATAATATCTTAGGAAGCATGGAATAATTAAGGAATATAGTACTCTATACACATCATCAATAATATATTGTAGTCGAGTAGAATAAAATGAGTTCTATAGATGTCAGAATATCCCTACTTATCATGTATGGTTCCTCAAACAAATTTAGGATACAAGAATCAGTTTTGGTTTCTTATATATTGAATCAGTTTTTATGCGATCCATTCTTCATTATCATACCTAATGAGATGTAGTTTTGAACTAATCAATCCATGAAGATTCTAAATGTATTTATTATCCCATGTCATATCATGAAGAAAAGTATGCATTTGATAATATTTGATTATAGGTCCAATTAAGGAATATTCCTTAGTTAAACACCTAGAAGAAAAAGATATTGGTGTTTAAAAAATATATAACTAATTATATTGATTTCAATGCTGTTATTGTTTTATATAATCAAAATTACTCATAAAAATCAATACCAATTTATGATGATACTTAATAATCTAAAAGAGAATGGTTTGAAAATCATTAGGAAGATTTGAATTTTATTGTAGATTTTCATAGATATTGTGTTGATTCTAAAATTAATAGTGATTTGGAAGGATAAGATAAATTTTTATCTATGTTAGAAAGACATAGAAAACATGTTGAGGTTAAAAATATCCTTAGAAACAACACAAAGGGTGTTCAATGTCATACAATGCAGATAATTTTAATCACACAATATTTCTCTTAAAATTTTAACAGAAAAACATGAATATGTCTCATAGTATAAGGTTTAGATGACATAATTTTAAGAGGATTGTAATATAATTAGAAAGAATAAAACATGGGAACATGTTTTATTCCCCAAATATAAAAATATGAATGGGATAAAAATGTTTCTAAGAAATAATTACAACGAGAAAAGATAAGTAGCTTGAAAAAATTCAAGTCTTGTATAGAATGGATACTCCCAAATTGAGGGTATAGACATTGATGAGCCTTTAATTCTATCAAAATGATTGAAACTATTTAATTTTTTTCATATCATATGAACTCAAAAAAAATATATATGTTATCTAAATGGATGTAATGTCTGAGTTTCCGATTGGTGAACATGATGAAGAGGTATAAAAGGAAAAAATAAAAGTTAATACAATTTTTTTATGGTTATCATGTGTGAAAGATGAAAAATTATTTATATAGGCATACAAAGTTCCATAATAATGGTATTTAAATATTGAAAATAGATTAACGATAATAGATTTCAATAATGGTATAGTGGATTAAAATATCTATGTTAAGGGATATGGAAAACATTCAGTCATTATAATTTTGAAAATTGAGGAAATTATTTTTACTGAAAACAAAGTGAATACTTGTGAGATACTTTTTATTAAAATGAGAAATCAAATTAAGATGTAAAATATCATAAATTTTAGATTTCTCTTTGTTTTCTAACCTATAAATATTGATAGTTCTATCTTTCTCAAAGATGATAAGTATGAACACAAGTTATTAAATAACTTTGGAATAGTATAATTGAGATAGGTATATAATCTTATAAGAACTATGACCATGTTTTCCTTTGATTATTGAGGAATAATTATAGATCAAAAAATGTTTATATGGATTTTTGGTAGCTTTCTCTACATGGAAGTATCCAGAACAAACATCGTATTTATAATTATACATTGAACTCAATACTAGAGTATTCAAATAGAGTCACATCTAATGGAAATAAATTCATATTTTTATGGATAAAAGGAAGACTATATTATATATTATTTATGAATGAAAAAACATTATTTCATCATTATTTATATTTTTATATTGACTGGTAACTTGATGTTTATGATTAAAATTTATCTTTTACGGGAATATTTTTTTTCTTGAATGATTTTTTCATTGAAATCTAAAAAGATAATAATATGAATCATAATAATAATAGAAGGAGAATATGTTTTGTTATCATAAGTAACAAAACTATTGATGTGGAACTCTAAAATTGAATACACATGGGCAGATATATCCATCATATTGATGATTTGGTGTGATAATCAATGTAAATTCAACAAATCAAATAATATATTACAATATTGGAGGTCAATCCATTTGATTATATAGTACCACTTCATCATGTAAAATATGTAATATAGAAATATTTTATTTTAATATACTTAAATGATAGATAAATTTATGAATATCATAAGAAATCACATAAGAAAGGATTGTTTTCAACAATTGAGAGTTTTTTTGTGTTTATTCTCTACCAAAATATTTGCCTGTTCTTTGATTTATTTTTTATCTTTCATTAGATTTACTTTATTGAAAATTGAGGAGAATATAACAAGATCATATTTTATTGGGGGAGGTAATCTACTTCTTTCTATAGAATATGATCAAGGGTTTTAAGATTAATTTTTTCCTTATATCGGGAATGAGGTGATAGTAGTTAAATTTTATAGAAATGATCATATGTTGAAATGATAGTTTACAAAAAAAATATAGAAGGAGACTAAAGATAATTTTTTGATTTAGTTCATAATTTTGAGATTAAATAATGCTCATAAAGTGCATAGATAAAGGGGAATATGTGATATTATATCAATTGCTACATTTTCAATATAGTATTGATTTTTACATTAATGGTTGAAGAACTAAAAAAATATGTTATGTACTAGAATTTTATATCTATATATCACATATATTGGGAGTAGGATATGAATTATTTCATGATAAAATTCATTATTGGGTTATATAACTTTTTTCATATTGTATTTACCGAGTAAATACAAATGGATAGAAAAAAGTCTATTTAGAGATGACCAAACTAAAAGGAATGAATAATGTATTAAAGTGTCAAGTACATGTCTTTGGGACTTAATAAATATATTGCGCTGGAAGAGCCTAACCACCTTGTAATAATGTAAAAATAAAATGTTCTTTTTGATTTATGGGTTATTTTATTTCTTTTTAAGTATCTCAATAGAATCCCCAAAGTGGGTGGTCTGGAAGATTGTTATGCCATGGTTAATTGTGAATATTTTTATAGTTTTGGTTTCTATGTGTTATTACCAATGTTGACCACCATTAAGTGTGGGTGAATAAATGGAGAATAAAATACAAAATATCAAAATCATTTTACATAAATATCTCTAGAATACTCTATTATAATGTAATATGATTATCCCTATTGTTGTTTATGCTGTTATTTAGGTATATAAAGTCATATATATAAACATTTCATGTGTTAAAACATGACTCCATTGATTATAAACTAATATATAAACCTAAATTAAAAACTTGTATCTCTAGAAATATCAACAAAAATTAATGTAATAATTTCGACATGCCCATGTGAACTGTGGTAAAGTCTTTGTTTCTACTCATATATATAATATATATTGTAGTGTGACTATGTAAATTTCATCTTGATCACTTTATCTTATTATTTTAGTGGGACAAAAAAATATTAAGGAATCAATAATTTTGGTATAAACCATCTTCTATAGGATAGAAGACTTAGATTATGATGTACTCTAATACTACTACATAGGAAATATACCACTAATTATTTGTGGTTTTTCAACACAGAAAAATCTATTCCTCAAAACTCAATAGTGTAAAAATCATGGTGTAATCATTATTTTTTGTGGAATAGTGAATTTTTATTCGAGTAAAATGTTACTATAACTCAAATAATCATGGTATATTGATCAACTATATGTTGTACCACAATCCAACTCAATTAATTCTTCACTCATTTTTATTTTTCTCATATTAAATTACCTTTAACACATCCATGAAAATGATTTCAATAAAAACAATAAAAAATTACTTTTAAATCTCATGAATGAGTTTTCTTAATAAATATGTCATGTCTATATTCCAATGTAAATGTTTTCCCAAAACCAAACTATTGGATAAATAATTTTATTTAGAGTTATATATCCTCATAGTGTAAAGATAAATACTTTATTGACATTGTATTAATGGATAATAAACCAATACTACCACATTTACCAATTTACGTTGTGAGAGTTCATTGATCTATTAAATCTAACAAACTCAAAAGGATCTTAAAATCCCCAATGGATCTTCAATATTCTCCAATTGTTTTGGAGGTAGATAAAAATATTCATGGGATCATTACTAGGAATTCGATAGTAATTTCTAATGGATCTACCTATATGGAAAATATATCTTCTATTTTCCCTTTTTAATCACAGATTAAAGATACCAAGAGTTTCTCACCATTTCTCAGAAGATTTCTTTTTGTATTCTCTACCTTTGAAAAAAAATTAAAAACATTACAAAAACATATTAGAAAATATATAATAATTTTATGAGAAAATACACTCCCCAAAACACTCTTTAGTGATTGAAGGAGTTCTTATTTGGGGTATTTGTTAAGATTTACAGTACTTCTTCTTTTATTCAAACATATTTCAATGAAATATCCCCATTTTTTACCTACTTCAAGATGGATTTTAAAATGTAATAAGTATTAGTCATCCTCAAATATTATACTGGACTCATTAACATGTTGATTGAAATATGATTATCCACCTAATAATTAATGGGTTTTAAACATTCACCCTTATTTACTCAAGTATTGACTTCACGAACATAATTTGGGTTGTGTATTTTTATACCAAAATGTACACATTTTCCATTATTCTATATTTTGATACTTTTTCTTACTAAATTAATAAGAAACTCACCTTCCTCCAATAATATATACATCTCCCTAAGTTAAATTTCAATAAAAAATCACCTTCCCAATATTCATTAGAATAACTATATAACTAATGATATGTTTATTTTTCACACTTCAATACATAATCTAGAGTACCTATAACATTGTGAATGTTATATATCCATACTGTAAATTAAACTCCATTAGATAACACTATAATTATCAATAATGAGTGACAAAACGAAAATATCCAGTTTCTATGATTTTAAATAAATTAGGCTACTAATAATCCTCCAAAACTCTATCTGATACACAGTCCATCCTTTTTCATCAAAGGAAAAATATGTCCCATAGGTAATAAGAGTGAAGAAATATTCATATTCTTTTCCTTAAATCTTCTTTAATGGATTCTGATCATAATTCTCTTATGAGATAAAATGTAATATGCCATGTACATAACTTGAAACATAATAAAATATATAATCCCATTAATCATTGAAATCACTATTTTTCCTCATTGGAGAATTAAATTACACAAATGTACCTAATTAATTTCTAAAAACTATTATTGCATAAATTTGAAAAATTATAATGCAAATGGTTTTTTTATCTCCATTGATATCAGGATTATAAGAATTATATTCTTCCTGAACACCATTCTCCTTAAGCTAATGTCTCCAATTGAATATCATTCCTGGGGAACTTATTTAATAATTTTTACTCCTTTTTTATGACAAAAAACTAAAAACATCACCATAAAGTATAAAACCATATTTTTTTTTCTTTTTTAGTAAATTCATCATGTTATGCATTTATTAATGATGAAAATACATATATTTGAAAAAAGATTTGATAGTTTTAAACACATATCACAAGAAAGATACAAGTAATTTTTTCAATGAGTTTGGAGAAAATATCTCACCAAAATATATTCCCTCAATTTGATAGTATATTTTTCAAATATAAGACATGATTTTATACATGTTAATCCTCTATGTTCATTTTTAATACTTTTAAAACCCAACCTTTTCAATATTATTTTATATTTTTCTTTTTGAGGATACAAAAATTTCTATGGGTAATTATTTTAATTCTGATTTATCTTTTCTACCTTTAATTTATTTCAATCCTAATGTTCTAATTATTCCACAACAAACATTATATCAACTTGTTAATGAAATATAATGTGATAATAATTCCTCATAATTATCTAATTTTAACCATTCATGGTACTATCTCATAGGAAGTATTCCCAATTAATATGTTTTTCAATAGTTTTAACTTAGAACTTTATTTTTATAGACTATATTTATCACTACATATTTAAAAATAATTATAGTATTTTTTAAGAAATTATTTTTCAACCAAATCACACCCATGTCATACAGAATTATCTATAAAATATTCTTCAATATCATCAATTGGAAGTGAATTTTAAATATATTCTTCATTTTAAAAAATTTATAGTCAAATTAATCAATTATTTATATCATATTATTATTAAAACAATGGTAAATTCATTCATTGGGTGTATATCTAGAAAATGTCCCTTCATCATCTATCTCATCAAACATGCCCAATTTTTTTCCATCGGTCATGACGTAACATGTTCTTATAAATACCATTAAATTATTTAATTTCATATTATTACCAAACCATATACCATAATTTTTATTCACTAAGTTCTATATAACTAATAATTAAAAAAATTATATACTTTATGTTGATTCTTGTCACCCAAAAAAAATTGGGGTTCTATGCATTGACAATATGGTTCATCATGTGTTCAAAAAAATTTAGATCTCTCACTAAATTACTCTATATTTTTGTATATGGGTAAATATATTAATCATTAATTACATTCTTCTCAAGATATTCCTTAAAGTCTCTATTCCAATATTCTAATTTGTTTTTTGGACTGAAATATGTTGATATCATGTCTAGTTTGGGTTTCATCGCGCCATTATAAATTCATAAAAATCTAGAGAAATTATGATTTAATCCACAAGAAATAGAAATATTTCATTCAACTAAAATAAAAAAAAATATTAATTAAATACTGATATTTATTATTTGTCTTAAATATAATCAAATCACACAAAAAATAGGGTATCAAATTAATCATTATAAATGATTGGATCTCTACAACCCAATGTCACTTTTTAACCATTTTCTTCAGTTACATCTGTTAAACATTTTGATAAATTCTTTTTCAAATGTTTTTAATTTATTTAATAGTTTATACATGATATGATTAACCATTTTTTACCCAATTGGCCAAATAATTTATTCCATGACTCATACTCCTTTTTCATACTCGAGAAACATGAATTTTGATAATTGGAGATATAAAATAATTTTTCATTGGTTTATTGTCACATTAAGATGATAGTTCAGTCCTCAAATTTACTTATATCACATCCATTATTATAAAATATCACTTAATTAACTCTATCAAAAAATTTAGAATCAGTTACGATATTTTTCCTTAAACGAAAAAAAACATCACTAGATTCAAGTTTCATGTCACTAATTTTGGAGATTCCATATTCTATGACATTGAGTAACCCATTATTCCAAAATGTGATAGCTTATATATTATATATTTGGATGATATTAAAGAGTTTTATGTTTTATATAACATGTTATAAGAATCAACCATCTTGTATCCAATGATTTACACTGTTAATTATAACACACTTAAAATACAAATGATTTATCATGATCACTCTCCCTCTTAATAGATTTTTATTTCTAAATCCTATTAAATTATTTTAATATTATAGTGATATAGTAGTTATAAATGATTATAGGTTGATCACACCACTGACAATTTTTCTCAATAAAATTACAGGATTTCTGAAATTATACATTCTCTTAAGAATGTTCTCCCAACATTTCATTGATAATTACCAGTTGAATCCACCTTTATTCAAGTTATCCATTAAATCTATAAATTGATATCTTATACTGACACACATAGATATCATTTTCATAAACTCCAATAACACCAATATCTTTAATTATTTAAAAAACCATTATTTTGAAATATGATTCATTAAAACATTCTTTGTTAATCATCTTTATTATATTAAATACCATGTTTAATTTCAATTTTATGAATATTATATCTTTTTTTATTATCATTATCTCTTCTTTAGGGAATATTCTTGACTTTATTCTTATTTAAAATCTTTTATTAGTTTCTAGAACCTCTACTTGTTGGAACCACTTTGTGTATAGGTTTGTATTAGTTGCCAATAGTTTTCAATGGAATATCGAAATGAAAGAGATCAACAAGTACTCCAATAAAATGGAGGAATGGAAGCTCACAATGAAGTTGATCATGAAGTACTCCGATGAAGTAGAGGATTAGTGATTCAGACGATTGTTGTGTTGATCGTAAGTTCAAAGAACATGTGTCAAAGATGATACATTGTTTACAACAATGAAGAATGTGAGGAGTTATCCATCCAAGGATGATTAAAGTAGCATGGTGTTTTTGGATGAAGACTATGCAATTCCTCCTTATTTCATAAGAACCATGGGCTTTGATGAAGACCATGCAATTCCTCATTATTGCAAGAGAACAATGGGTTTTGATGAAGACCATGCAATTACTCATGATTACGTGAGAACCATGCTAGAGACTTCTTGACGGATTGAATCACATGGTTTGCATGAAGTTGATCATGACGGTTGATGAAGGAGGAAATGTTCCAATGAGTTGACTTATGAAATGGTCATGCACATCACATTGTCATAGAATATGATGGTACTAAAGTTGTTCCTTCAATTAATACATATCACAATAGTGGAGTTTGTGATAAAAGCAAAAGAGTTGCTAAAGGATACAGATCACCAAGAAGAAGTGATGTCGAGGTGATCGTGCTTGTCGACAAAGCAAACAAACGACATACATTTTTTTTGACAAAGGAGATTCAATGGTGACATGTCGTGTTCAAGAGTTGTGGTCAACGATCTATGTTTGATTCAAGAACTTCAACAGAGGAATGGATGATCTGGAGGCAGTACAAAAAGAGCAGATACAAGGTGGCGCCGTTTTCCAGTCTTTGCCAAATTTCAGGGCCTCAAAATCAACAAATGAATAAGAGTGATTTTGGAAAAGGGACTTGCGCGCCGTACTCTTGGAGGATAGGAAACATGTGCGCCATATGTTTTTGAAGATCAGAGCATCAAAATATGGCAAAGGGATAAGGGTCGCACAAGTTTTGGTGAAGTCGCGCAGGTGAGTTATGGGTCGGGAAGAGACTTGCGCGCCGATGCCTTGAATGCATTATAACTTGCGTGCCTATAGTTTTTTGAGATCAGAAGACACAAATTTGGAAAAGTCGAGATGTTCGCGCAAGTGTGGATGTTGATCGCGCAAGTGCCTAGAAGGGGCCGAGACTTGCGCGCCGATGGATGACTTGCGCGCCGCCGCGTAGGGGGTCCAGTTTGCCTATAAATACTAGATCACCCCTCCTCAATTCTCACGGAGCTCAGGACTTTGAGATTGTTCGAGCTCTCGTCGTGCAGGTGGTTGAACCGTGCAAGTGGTAGTTGGGTCGCGCAAGTAGAGGTTGGGCGCCGACTGATGGTTGAGCAACCTAGGTGATTTGGGCAAGGAAGGAAGTGAGTCGCGCAGGTTTGAAGTACAAGAAGGCAGAGTCGTGCAAGTGCTTTGGAGACACTTGCGCGCCATGTTACACTTGCGTGCCTAAGACTTGCGCGCTAGATGGAGACTTGTGCGCCGGGCTTGAAAAGGAGAGCCAAATATTGTTGAAGCACGCCCGCCTTTCTGGAGCTGCACAAGAGCTAAAGATTGCCTGATACTTTCGGTGCAAAGTGAGATTGAAGAAAAAATATAAATGATACATGCATGATCTCATGCATACATGGTGAATTGATTCTAACAAATTCCATGTAAGCTAAACATCATTTATTAAGCAATCACATAAGTGATTGTGATTCAGGCAAACGAAGACAAGGGGATCTAGTGCATTCAGTCATTGCACTAAAGAATAAAGGTTGAACTATAAAGAGCATCAACTCTGAACCCTGATGCAAGCAAAGTCTCATGCTTAATAGGAGACAAAGAACATCAATGCACATTTATTGAAGAGACCTTCACGTCTATAAACTAAGTGGGGCTTCACCAACGGCAGTGAGCCAGGGGAGTCAACGGGAGTGACCTGAGGGACGCAGTGAGCTATCCCTGAACAATTGTAAAGGCAGTGAGCCTGGGATAGAGTGACTGTACCCGAACCATTGTAATCTACAGATAGTGAAGCATAGTGGATTTAGGTACGATCGACAACCTGTCGGTGTATGCTCCTTGGATGTAGCCCTTAGTGGTGAACCAAGTAAAAATAGCGGTGTCATCTCTATGCATGTGAATGTTTAATTGCTGATCATATCCATTATACAGGTTTAAGTAGTTCCTACCAACGTTGGAACAAGATCCATAACTTAAAGAAGAAAAAGTGGCCACCCTGATTCACCCCTCCCCTCTCAGGGTGTCTCGAGGTCCTACACTACTTAATGTAATAATTGGTATCATTTCCTTCTTAGGTGATGTAATCACCTTATCCCCCTTTTTATCATAACTAAAACCATTTTTTATCAAATATTCAGCTCCTAAGATGTTTTTTCTAGGAGCCATATTACAATATCCACGTTTCTTAGGGACATAAAAATTTTTCTCAATTCATTTTAACTTTCACCAGCCTCCTTATCCAAATTTATTAATTAAAAATGTGGTTTTCATATTGAATTATTACCTTTAATATACATACCCTCAAAAAAATTCATCTCTTCATTCATAGAAATAAAATTATATTTTATAATATCAATTAACATGTCTCTAATCCTTGTATTTCATTAATATCACCCACCTTTTATTCAATCAAGACTTCAATATAATTGAAATCCATATATTTTTAGGTATAAAATGATTTGTTATGAATATTATTCAAATTCCTCAAATAATCATTCTTTTTCCATGAATTATTTAAACCATATCAAATATTCCATCCTTAATTTTAATTTTTATAGTGTTTCCTCATCTCCACATTACTTATGATTATTACCATATTAACTAATCTTTTATTGTTCAAAAGTGGGAATTTTGGACTATTTATATTTTACTATAAAATCTTTGATAGAATACTAAAAATTTTCCTCATCATTTTAACTATTTTTATCACAATATGTGTCCTAATGTTTTAATAGAATGATATTTTCTTATCTGATGACCATTTCCATTGCCTTTAATAGACTTTCATTTATTACAGACACCTTTGTAAAACCTCAGTTTCATTGTATAGTATGGAAACATTAAATTATCTTTTAATCATTATATTTGTTTCCTTTTTACCTATATTATCAATGATTTTTGGTAGTTTTATTTGTTTTAGAAGCATTCCGAGTGGTTAAGTGGTCCTAGGGCTGGGTTCATGAGTCTTGAGAGGTGTGAAGATCACTTGGAGACTCATAATTGCTTTCCTTACATCATGGTCTCCTTTTCTATACATTTTCATTAACCATAGGGAGATCCATTCCAGGGAGACATCATTATTTAAATGTATATCAGACCTTATGTGAATGGTCAGGGAGGAAACTCACCATGGTGCCTCTCCATAATCATTTGGAAAAATACCATGCCATTTTGCATAGGACATGATCCTTCCAATGTTATGAAGATATTTTTGTTGATAAGGGAAGTTGTTAGTGTAAAAGATGTGACACAAAATGTCATGGATGGGTATTTTTAGTGGTTTGGTGGTATCATATATGATAGAGTCATCATGAAGAAAAACATGGACTATTTTTGTTGTGCTCCACACTCATTGGGCATTTCAGCTGGAAGGTGTCATTATGATAAATAGTGTGGGTGAAGATCCTAGTATAGGACCTTCAACAACCATTTTACTTTGTATGGTGAATACCATGCCGAGGTTGATCTTCCTTGGGATTTTTTACTAGAACCAATGTGATATCCACCCTGTAGAGCTGGTCATGATAAGGAATGGTGGCCCATTAAAAATGTATGAATTTTAATTTTATTTCCCTATTTAATTTAAGATTGCATTCCCTATTTTCCCCAATTTCACATAAGTATGTACCTTCTAAAAATACATCTTCCATTTTCACCATGTTTCGGTGATTTTTGTTTTAATATTTGGGTGATTCAGTTGTTATTCCTCTTTATTTACAACTTGATGTAAAAAAGATGACTTTTCCCTTGATCTTTTTTGCTTTCTTTCACTTAAGGTACATCTCATGTCATTTAGTTTTAACATTAAACTAGTGTTGTGTGTCCATATACTAATTAATTTTCTTCTAATTCTTATCGAATCAGAGGACCATGTCCAATGATTTAATGTCTATGGGTATAATGTAGATTGTCTTTAAGATATACATATAATATTTCTTAATTATAATGTTTTTTACATTATGTATTCATGGTAACTTAACGTGGTTTGAACTATAAATTAATTAATTTCTCTATAATATAGTCTCCACATGTAATGTTCCCTTAATAAATTATAATGATCCTTATATAATGGGTGATCCTATAAGGATTCATTAGCTATTTTTTAACGAATATTTAGTAAAATTAAGTGGAAACTAGAAATGTGTTGACCTTGACAGAAATTCGAAATGACTAATGAATAATTTGACTTATGAACAGGATGGTTGATGATTTTGAAATGGTAAAATATATATCATGGAATGGTAATATATATTTATAATTGATAAGAGATTTTTTGATAAAAATGTTAAATAGTGATTTTGATTAAATTTTAGAGGAATTATGAAATGGTAAACGATTATATGTGAGGGTCCTAAAGGCATGAGTCTTGAGGTAGTTCTCTAAGAGGTGACTTTATTATGGTTATTAAGATGGTTTTTATCTTTGGGGGTGATTATATTTTTCTAGATATGGTATTTCCACTAAGTGGTATTCCATGTTTTGGGATGGATAAATTTACCCAGGTTTGCATTAATGTTCTAGGACAGGTATATTTCCCTGGGTGTACATTCATGTTTCACGATGGAAATATTTATTCACATGTATTTTAATGTTTTGGGATGGGTATATTTACTAGTTGGTATTCATATTTCAAGGATAGGTATATTTACTATGGATGAATACTTTTGTTCCGAGAAATATAGTAAAAAATAATGCAGGTATAGTCAATCTTTGGTGTCATGGTGAAACAAGAGGGTTGAAGATTTTGTTTACATATTTATTTATCCCTGCTTCATTATTATGTGGAATAAAACCTTGAAATTACTCAAGATTTATATTTTTATAGACATCATTTTTAGAATACTCATTATTCTTACTCACACCATGCTTGAGTAATCATTGTAACCGAAGAAAACTTTATAATTAATGGATAGGAAAATGGAAATACCATTATGACTTATGGATAATTTGGATAGTTAGGTTAGAGAACAATGTATTTGGACTATGATTCGACTCAGGACCATATTTTCAAAGTATTTTGGTTTTTTTGTTTAGTTTATTTTGGGACCTTGATTTATAGGATCCAAAACCAGAAAAGAGCTGAGTAAAGGTAGGTATTTTTGAATTGGTGGAAATTTAAACTACTATGAAATGGTTCAATGAAGGATTCAAAAAACCAAAAATAAAGCTCTTTTTGTCTTCTAATTGGTGGATATTTGATCCATTTCATGGTAGTTTCTCTTAGGAATCATATAAAGTGTATTTACTAGAGCTGCTTTTGTTTTAGCAGCTATTTTCTAGAAAAAACCCAGGATTTATCCAAGGTTTTGACCACCATGAATAAATATATTACACATATTGAATTATTTTAAACCACCATTAGATGTTGAATTAAAAAAATACCAACTGAAGATTCTATAGCACCAGAACTACCCGGAAAAAAACAAATGCAGATTAGGTGTATAGCCTATCAAAAGCACATAAAATCCCTATAAAAAGAACAAAAATGACACATATATATTAAATATAGAATAAATAAAAATTTATTTTAATTTATATCCAACCATATATGGTTTTTAATCTATATAAAAATTAATAAATCAATAAACCCTTTCATTCCATATTATTTTGACACATCAAAATGACCATTAATCACTTCTTGATGAACTCTACTCATCACCCTCTCCATATTTATCTCTACTTACATCTACGAGCACCTAAGAAAATTATATTTAAAATTAAATAGTTTTGTATCTTTAGATTTAAACATAAAACCAAAAAAAATTGACTATAATATTTTTATTTTATGTTATTTACCTTCACACTACTAGTATTCGACGAAATATCACCAGGGACAGATCTGGTCATCTTCTGATATAAATCAACCAATAATTTTTGTAGAGCAGATATCTGAGCCCGTTGTTCTATAATTGTGCATTGTATAGAAAAAAACTATATCTCTCTCTATCGAATTATCGTAGGGTATGAATTACTACAACAACAAGTAGATGCATCTGAAATCCTGTATTTCTTGCCAAATACATTATAATGTAATGGATCCAAACCCATCCCATGCACAGGACCAAGATGCTTCTTCCTGAGGACTATACCATATGGGTTATCCTAGGAAACAAAGTAGGATTTTAAAGGATTTATATCCCATAGTTATTTAATTTTTTCCTATAAATAAAATATCAGTCATATTTAATATAATATATATTAAAATAGTGAAAACTGAAAATATGTTGTTATAATGAATCATGAATTCATACCACAACTTTTCTTGAAGGCTTTTTAATATAAATCTCATAAAGGGTTTTATGAACATCCGACCATAGTTGTGTTTGGGAGGATTGGTGCCCTTAAGTTTTGACTATATTAAACAAATATAAATCATAAATTAAATATATGCAATTTAGAATATTGTCTTATAAATATTAAGACTAATGAAATTATTACTAGATTAGGTCGAATTCGAGAAAAAATCTTTGACCCCAAAGTTTGAGGGTTGATTTTCTTATCCCGACTCAATTCATACATTCCTAAAGCATTTTGAAATAAATAGAATGTAATTTTTATTAATCAATGAAATGTCGTATCCTTGTCATATACATATATAAATATAAAATTATATTAATATAAAAATATATATTTAAATACCTTATTCTTATCATGATGGCTATCAATAAAAAAGTTTTCATTGCTCTCAAATATCCTTATAGGGTACCTTGTCATACTGTTGATGGGTTCTCAAAAAAGTATCATTGAATTCATTTCATAATATTCATTTAAAATAATCATTTTTCATTCCAAAAATGTTAAGTGTCCAAATTAGTTCTATGAAATCAGTAATGGTAATGTGATAAAACATCTATACAAAAAGATTCATTTAAAAAATATTAGAATTTAATAACATAATGACATTCAATTACACCATAATGTATTAAAATTACATTTATCTATGAATCAAAATATGATTTTTCCAAGATTAAGGAATATGCCTCCAATCCTCATACATAATCAAAAGGCTAAATGGATTTGCCACTATCTAGCCTAGAATTTAACCAAATAATCCTACAACTTCATATGTAGGGACCCAATAATAGTCAAATGGGACAACCATCATTAGTCTATTAAATTATATATATTTTACCATTTTATATTTTTCTCTATATTAGCATTATTTTCATGTTATATGAAAAAATAGTTAGTCGTATAAAAAAGTGCAAAAAGTTTATTAATATTAAAATTTTTACCTATAATAGTCACCCTCCAATATCCCCTCAATGAACTAGAAGTGGCAGCCTGCTGCCTCACTGCTGGGGCCATTGAATGATGAGGTGTCAGCTACGCTTATGAGGGGTTGTTGATGGAGGTTGTGATAGATGGTGTAGAGGGGAAAGTGGATGGTGTCTTAGATTTTATAGGTTAGAGTATATAAGGATCATCATCTATTGTTATGGCCGATGAAATGTTGAGTGAGGATTTACTAGTATACGTATAATGCTTCATCCTTACAATTCCTATCATTTAATCAAATAACATTTACTTGAAAGCATTTAGTTCCAAAAATTCATGCAAAAAAAATAGAAATGATAACGTATGCACATTATTGAAAAAATATATAGAAAACTATGATAATTAATGAGAACACAAATGATAAAAGTGGTTGATAAATTAATGGATGATTTTAAATACAATCATTATCTAATTCAATCATGTCATTTTCCTAATCCATCAGTAATTGATCATCTTCATCTACCCTTTTAGGACTAATATTTTCAATATCATGACATAAAAATATGTTCTCTTCTAATTGTTTATGGGATTCACTATCAGAGGTCAATTCTTCAACTTTATCACCCATATCATATAATTAATGTTTGTTTACATGAGAGACTACACTCCACCATTCATCTATGATATCTTCAACATAATATACCATTTTTATTATTATGATAAGATATACATCTCATGTAATTCCTGGTCACTGGCATCCTTCAAGCGAGAGAAGTTCACTAAAGTAAATTTCAATAATCTCTTTTAACACCCTTGATAATATCAACCCAATTGAATTTGAATAAAATATCTATAAATTGACTATGGTGGTTTCATTTGATAATTTCACTCAACATTATGTAGTATCCCACTTTGGAAAATGAAAATATACCACTATTTTGTGTCTTTGATTCCTCTTCTTGATATACTGTATGAAATTTAAAGCCATTTAAATTTTATGTGTCATACTTTCTAGCCTATTTTATAGAACCTCGAGAAAGAAACTTCGAATCCTCTGACAACTCAGATCGAGTATTATAATTCATGATCTACAAAAAATTAATATGCGTTATTATATTTACAAAATATATGTATCAACAAAATAACTTTATTGATTGAAATATTTATGAACTTATATGTTGTGTAAACCATTTTGCTGATGGATTTTTATATTATATTACTCTCCAGAAAATCAAGAGGAGGACCAAATGATATGTTACAATCTTGATCCTTTTTTTATTATCAAAAAAACATAACTTTTTATGTTTTACTTATATAACCCTTGACTGGTAGTTCTAATATGTTTTTATTTTGATGTATGTATCTTTACAGTATAGAATTAATTGTTTAAAATGTTTTTCATTTAATTATCCATTATCAATGAAGTTGGGAGATCATTCTATCGATTCACATCAGTGTTAAAAATTTCTATAACATTCAATTATACATGAAAAATCCATCACAAATATTGACCAGGTAATTTCTTCAATATCAAGTTTTCATAAAATTAATCTCTCTTCAACCATTTTATAAATTTACTTTTAGTTAATGGACATCTTATTATCCCATTAATGGAACGATTATAATTTAAAAAATCAAAATATCTCCTCCAAACCCTTAGAATACTAAGGTGTGTTCCTCAGTAATGTGATCAAGGATATATCAATATCAAAATATGCCTACAATTTATTAAAATAATTTAAAACATGTAAATATTAAAAAGTTGTAATGGAGAAAAATTGAAGTGAAAAAAACACAACCCAAGTAGTTATAAAAAGAGTCATATATAATTACTAAAAAATAAATGTAAAAAATTATGTTGAGTATGTTTTTGGGAACATATATCAACAAATAGATATTAAAAGAAGAAATATAAATGATTAAATGAGTAAAAATACAAATATACTATAACTTAATACCCTTAATGGAATATGGTATGTTGGTACAATATTAATTTTAATATAATCATTAGTTATCAAATTTAATTAATATGAGTGGTTTATGGAAATGGTTTTAATCCCCCCATAACCATTATACAAAATAGAACAACATAATTTTATAGATTGATGGTTTCAATGAATAATGATGATAATGTAATTAGATTGAAATATGGGATGATAATATAATTTTCCAACATCTTAATGTTTCATGGTAAAAAATTCGGTTTTTCTTAATAATATATAAAAAGTTTTAAAAAATGGGATTATGAATCCAAATACCAATGATTTTTAAATATTTAATATTTCATATATGTTACTCAATAATTAGATAATATTGTGTATTTTATGCAATTATCACCTAGATATTTGATAAGAATTTCCTAGAAATGTAATTTGTTTATAAATACCATCAAGTTGGAGAAAATAAAATTCTAGTCCTGTAGTTTTTAATATGTGATATGATAAGACCAGTGACTTTTTTTGATTTTTATAAAATTATTAATAGAGTTTTAGAAGATAAAATCAATACTATATTATGTAATATTATAATAATGTTTTATTTATTTTAAGATTGTTGTCTATCCTCTTGATGTAAACTTATAAGTAACCTCTCAATATAAATTTATTGCTACCCTTAACTAGTATTCATAACAAAGTATTATAGTTCAAAATTAAATTATATGATTAATACTATTAGGATTCTATTATTGAGATTTATAATATTTTCAGAATCGATAATATAGGTTTTATATGATGGATGTTCAATGAGAAATAGAACATTGAATGTAATAAAATATTTTATTGGTATATGAATGGATTATGGATTATATTCATATTTTTTCATATGTGAGGATATTTTGATACAATGCATGAAAAAATTTCTAACATGATTCATTATTATAAATACAATGTATCAATGATTATCACTGATCGATTGGGTATGATTTTGATCATGTCATTTGACAACGAGAAATAAAGTTTGTATTTATCCTCTCATATGATTAGAATGTCATGTGGTCCATTAATTGAGATTGAATGAGGAATTTTATAACAAATCCAATATATTATAAATTATATATTTATCCATCAAGATATTTATATATTATTTTATATTAAATATGTGTAAATAAAATGAAATTTAAACCTCAGCCTAATCAGTTTTAAATGATTAATGAAAAATTTATGACTAGTTATATGATATTGACATACGTTATTTCCTATAGTTACTCAAAGTGATGATGAAATTGATTGAATTAAAATTAACTTATTCACATGGAGAATTAAGTATATTCATATATAGAGATAAAAGAGTTTTATTGAGATCACAATTGATCCCATTGAAGATTTATTAACAACCTAAACATAACCAACCCATATGTACTTGATTTAACGAAAACATTCCATTACTTATTTTCCCATGACATTTCACATTTTAAGTTCTAAATAACATGGAATTTCACCTAAATAAAAAACTATTTCCTCCCAAATAGACACACTAAATCAAAAAAATCAATAAATACACTAGCTTTGTTCTTTGATAGAACCCCATAACTAAAATAAGAATTTATAAGGTTTTTAATTCATCATTATTCCCTTTGAAATCCTTTAGAATGTATCGGATGCGAAAAAAAAGTTATTTATTTTTACGTATGAAATAAAATCAGGTAGGCCATTGAATTTTATAGAACCCTTTATGGAAATATTAAAAAAATTACATTTGGATAAGGATGAATAACCTGAATGATTGAGCGAAGAAACTAGTAATTAAATTTAGAATAACAAGTAAATAAGAATAAAAATAGTAATTCAAATGTATGGAGAATAATTGGGCTTTTTTAAGAAGTTAAAAACTATATTTAAGAAAAAAAAATTTGAATTAAAATTATAAAATTGTGGTTCATTGAATTTCATGAAGACATATCCTAATTAATGAGTTTGAGAACCTAGAAATGCTAGGAGAAAAACCATTTCTGACACAACTGAGAAAATTAAATTATTTTACAGCTATAATAAAAAAATGTTTTAAATTCAAAAAAAATGAATTTATGGTCTAGGGAAAAATACATGTTATTTAATTAGAAAATTCATAGAAAATAATCTTTATTGGAATTGAAATTTAACAATAGAAAAAATCCATACAACATGGATAATGAAACCATGTGGTATGAAATTAATTTCAAATAATATATTAATTATGAATAGAGCATGTATGAAATGTACATATACAAGATATCCAATGTTCAAATACTAGATATTTCACATATGCATGTACAAAATATAAAATAATCAATTCAAAATGTGTACAATTAGATTTTTTAATATTAAATTTGATATAATACCATATGGAATATGAAGATACTAAATATGAAATTTTTGTATTCTGAATACTCAATACGTATACACTGAATATCAAATATTAAAAGGATAAATATAATATGTGCATATTTTTAATTTACATATACTTAATACACTAAAGATTAAATATACATATATTGAAAATACAATTAGCATATTCATAATATAATTTTAATGAATAATGTATGGGGAGAAATTAAAATAGGGAAAAGAAGGGTGCTCAATAGACATAAAACAACAATAGGGTTTCAGAACAATGGTTGTCAGAACAAGGGAAGGGGAAAAACAACAAACCTAAGGGGGGGATGGGGAATAGCATGAGGTGGCATGAAGCGTATAGCGACGGAGTAGGGTATGTATGGGATGGTGATAGAGAAGTCACTCGAAGGCTCTGGGGAGAAGTGTGGTGGAATGAGGGGGAGAAGGGGGCCAATGTGGGGGGAAAGGGTTTGATGGAATCGATGGAAGAGAGAGGAGGGGTGTCTGGTGCATGGGGTTGGTGTTGGGGGGAATGACGATCGATAGGGAAGTCGAAGGTAACGGGGAGAAGGAGGCTAGTTGGAGGAAGGGTTTCATTTGGTTTGGTTATGAGGGGGAGTGGTATCAGGTTTGTGGGGGAGGGGGTAAGGATTGTGTGTATAAAAAATAGCATTGGTTTTTTAAAAACCAATGCTAAATTTTGAGAATGTTTTTTAGCGGTTGTTTCTTAAATACCCACTAATTAATTATTTTGGGGTGGTGATCCCCCCATGGCGGTCAGTTATATATATATAAAATTTTTGACATTACCTTTACTCTCATTTTTATTATATCATGGGATGTGTATTTTATTGTTGGATCTTGTTTGTATGTATGTTTTCCTTAACTATTACGATATATGATATTTTTTATTTTTATTATTTATTCACTTTGATGAGATGGTATAGTCACCAAATCCTTTTTATATGGACCCTCTTCACTAGTCTGAAGTGATTGGAATATAGAGGGGTACTACAGGTCAAGTAACCCACTCGAAATGGTTACTATTTATATAAGGTACCGGCCTTAAACCTTATTTAATCTTGAGTTAATACAATATTACATGTTGAGGATCTTTTTAGGTTTAGTGTTTTAGAGAATTAGATTATCAAACTTGAATTACATTCCAGATTTAAACAAAGTGGTTACATAAATGATAGTATTCATTTTTTCCCATCAACGGAAACATATTTAAAATAAAACATGGATTCTTTCTTGACACTTCCTTGACACTATCATCATATCATGTACCTTTCCCTTGACCTGTGAAAAACATTTCAAAAACATGGGATGAGCATAAAAACTCAGTAAGGGATATAAAAATATGGAAAGGAAACATGAGTTCATATATATAAGAATGAAATTATACTTTACCCATAAAACATAGGCACTCTAACATACCTCATCAAATCATGAATAAATCATAGAAATCATAAGACATAAAGGTAACTTGAGGCATTCATAACATTCTTACGTAGGGAGTAACCCTCTTGGTTACATTTGGAATACCCACCACACTATATTCCCAAAATCTATTCAGAGAAACCTTAACGTTTCACTCCTTCACGTTACCCAATGCATTGGAGAGCTATATCTGGTTCACTCGCCATTATTTTATCACGAAACCACCCGTCTTCATAACAATTCCCAAGAACCATAACATAATCTTATCACATTAAGCATGCATAATGGAAACATAACATTTCCACCTTTCAATAACAAGATATCAATACAACACATTGATAGAAAAACATTATGAAACCCATTTTCAATACCAGATAAAAGAAAAGTAAAACATGGTATTTATTTTTCTTTTCAAAAGAAGGTATGGCTTGTAGAGGAAGCCGAAACCCAAATAATGGTCACGGCAGCAGAGAAGTCGTTGTCGCCGCATACGTACGACAAAAAAACATTCCTTTTATCGTTTAATAAAACACTTCGTATAAAAATGATTCCTTTTGAATAAGCATAAAAGACAAAGGGTTTTATACCCCGTATAAAATAAAATTATGTATAAAACAAAATATGCCTCAATGCAAGGAGATTGAGAAGGATTCCCCTACAAAGACGGTATCCTTGGTTTAAGTATAAATCAATTACATAATTATGTGTGACAAAAAAATACACCAAATATAAGTGTATATTAAGTGTGAAACAATCAGAGGTTATTCATACATATTCATTGAACAACATATTCAAGGAGTACAAGTTTATCCCAAAGAATCCAATTTGGGTTAAGAAGTTCCCTTGCAAAAATTTGACAGCCTAACGGCGTCACTACAAAATTCAGAAAATGAGTTGATGAGATATAAAAAGGGCATCTCATAACATGGACATAAAATTAAAATCAATAAGGATATGGAAGAAAATATCCCAACATAATAGTATGTGAATTAAAATACATAACAAAATAAGTCTTTTAAAAAGAGGAGGGTGAAAGGTTTCCTTACCGACAAGTGTATCTTTCGAAACATACACCCCGTGAAAGAAGGGAAATAAAACATTGATGTAAATACTCATAAATGAATGTATATTACTCAATGAGTAAAATAATGGGCAGTACATACACCACTAAAATGATATTGTGTAAAATGTAGCATAAATCTCACTGGAATAAAAGTGACATGAAAAATCCCTTATGAAAACTCGGCAGCCTAACGACGCCACTTAAAACTTACAAATATGGATTGATGAGATCAAATACGGTCTCTCATAATATTAACATAAAGTTTACAGAAAGAGGAATATAAAATAACATCCCCCAACATAACAAATAGGAGCTTAAAAGAAGTGACATAAAAGAGAGTACTTAAAAATTAAGAGAGAGGTTAGATCTCTTACGAAAATTCGGCAGCCTAACGGCGCCACTCAAAACATCCAAAAAATGGATTGATGAGAAAAAATAGGGTCTCTCATCATATTACAATAAAATTTACAGCAAGAGGAATATAAAAGAACATCCCCCATCATAACAAATAGGATCTTAAAAGAAGTGACATAAATGAGAGTACTTAAAAAGAAAGAGAGAGGTTAGATCTCTTACGAAAATTCGGCAGCCTAACGGCGCCACTCAAAACATCCAAAATGGATTGATGAGAGAGAATAGGGTCTCCCATCATATGAATATAAAAATTAATGTAATATTAATATAAAAGAACATCCCAATCACAAGAAATATGATCTTAAAAGGAATTACACAAAAGAGTGTACTTAAAAAGAAAGAGAAGAGTAGGATCCCTTACCTCAAGTCTGACTTGTCTTGTTCGTTTCTTTATATTCGTGAATAATAACCTTTGGTCAATTTATAATTTCCTAAGGAACTCCTTTAGAGATTATTATTCAGTTCATATCACATATTATAATGTTATAATAATTCTTTAATAATGTTAGTTTATATCAGATGTTTTTGCCGATGTTTGGTACATGAGTCAAAAATGAACTTGTTTGAAAAATGATTGCCCATGTAGTTATAAGTAAATAATTTATAGAGTATTATTTATGATTAAAATATCATATATGTCCACTACATATTCATTTTATACTATTCCATATCATTTGGAGATAAAAAACGAAAAGCATCGTTCAGGGAGACGGTAGGCCGTACGTACGCATGAACGCTACTTTCATTTTTTCTTTTCCATATTAACGGAATTAAAAATAAATGATATATATATATATGTTATAATTCTAGTATAATATATATGTTATATATTTCACATATGTTCATTAATTTCATTCTTTATAAATTACATGTATTGCATTTACGAGTCACATCACTTGAGGGGGCGGTAGTCCACACTTCCTCATATGAAATTATCGCATTTACACAACATGAAACGAATAAAGGTATGTTTTAAATATAAAATACCGAAGAATATAGTAAACATAAATACCGTATATATCATATATAAAATACAGTGTCATCATAATGTCCACCATTAAAGGTGTTAAAAGAATATTGAATAATCATCATTTCGTGAGGCTGAAAATCACCAACCACAGAAACAGTATGTTCTTTAACCATTAGAAGAAGGTGTGTGTAATTTTATCTATAATAATTCTTATAAAAACATCCTAGTATATATAATATTCTGGAGTTGTTACAAAATAAATGAATAAAAAGATTTTAGTGGGGTGGAGAAGCAAAAGAAAACAAAAGGACTCAAGTGATGACATTGCCTTAAAATTGGGTAACTCCATTTGGTTTGAGCTCAAAGGCTTCCTTGGGAAGACTTATTCCCAAAGTGAGGCTTAAAGGAGTTAGATAGGGATTTGGAGAGACAAAATGGGCAGGGTTTTTTCAATCCAAAGGCTTTGGAAGTGTGGGGAAGGCGGTAGAGGTGGGGGGCCTTTTATAAGAGGAGGGGAGGGGTACTCTTGGAATGTAAAGATATGTTAGTTTATTTTAGAAAGAGATTAGGATTTTAATGGTCCCACATTTATTTGTTTCAAGGATAAGGTGATTAGGGCTCGAAATCCACCCATACAATAGGTTTTGGACATGTTTTGGTCTTAGATTTTACATTATCTTTCCATTTTATTAAAATCGTTATTTAAAGAGGTCATCGCTGCATCATCATGATGTCATAAATAACTTAATTTATTTATTGTCTATAAATTATTAACAAAATATTATGATATAGAAAATATTTTTAACTTTCCAATTACTATTTATAGTCGAAAATCTGACTTGTATAACCCCATATAAACATTGTTTTAGTAAAACAACTCATGTTTCTGTCATTTTTACTTTAACATTAAATAAAAAGGTATTTATGTCATTTTCCAACCAAAGTGGCTCCATGAGGTCCCCAAGTTGACCCATGAATTTTCTTGGTCGGCCATGACATATTCAATGAGGGTAGGACATGTGTTTGGGTCATTTCATTTTATTAAAACATTATTCTTACCTCTAACTACACTAATTACCTCTAATCGCGATTAAAAACTTAATAAGTTACTATTCAACAAAAAAGTATTCGAATCCCACTGAATGAAATTTTAATTCATAATGACAACCATGTATGTAAGATTTTTGAAATTAAAAACCCAAAGATGGAAAATTTTCATTTAAACAGAAAATCAGTTTTTATAAGTACCACTTAGTGGTTTCACTATTAATCAAAAATTGAAGTTTTTCAAAAAATTACCAAAAATTCACCCTAAGATATATTTGATATTCCTAATTAAGAAATGATGTCTATTTTACAAAATTCATAACATATAATTTGAATTAATTAATTTAATAATTAATTCCCTCTGTCAAAACAAATAGCGTGTTTTTATGAAACAAAATGTATCAAAAGATTGACACAAGTTTAACTCCAATTTCAAAGTCAAATTAATTCCAACGACCAATATTGGATTAAATGGTAAAAATATATTCTAATTTCAATTTAAAACCAATTCAATAGATAATATAATCATATAAATAAGTTATATTTAAAAGAGTTTTTGAATTAAAATACAATATTTTTCACTATTCATTAAAAATTGAACTTTTTAGGAAAAATACTAAAAATTTACAAAAAGTAAATTTTGATGTCCTGGTTCTAAAGAAGAATTTTATTTTGTCAAATATAACACATAAAATTGTCAATAAGTGGATTTAAAATAGGTTCGCCATCAAAAGGCGGTTAATGGACCTTTTAATGAATATTAGAATGCTTACGCTTAAAATTCGATTCATTCACATTTTTAATCCTCTAACATTTATTGTAAAAAGTAAAAATATTTGACAAACATATATAATCATTTTTGAGTTAGTTCTATTCATTCCCTCCATTAAAACGGCTAGGCATTAACTACTATTTAAAATATTATTATTTTATTATTAGTGTGCAACGTAAGATTCCCAAGAAACTCGTTGTTGCGTGTTGGGTACGCCATCGAGCATAGTGTCCCCTATAAAGTTATATAAATATTTTATTCACAAATATTGATAAATGTGAAAATGTCATATTCTTTATTTACCTGGGGTGTTACATCCTACCCCCCTTTTGGGAATTACATCCTCACAATTTCAAAATTGGGCTTGGAATCTTCATTGAAAATCCCACATCGGAACAAGAGTCAGTAAAACAATCACTTTAATATAAAGAAAGATAAGTATAGAGGTCGCCCGAGTTAACCCATACTAGTATTCCATGTAGGAAAACATGGACATGGAGGAGAAAACATAGGGTCATGTTCTTATGGAGAGTGATAGAAAACATGTTTAGGAGAAATTTAACCACAATAAAATCACAAACTTGTGATGGGTTAAACGGTATTCGATTCCCCAGTAGGAAAAGTTAATAGACAACATTTTTGTCTGAAGTTATGTTTTATTGAGAAATTTATTCACAAGGAAATATAATCACTTATCATTTTGACTTTCAACTTTTATTAGATTCCTTACACAAACACATATTTTCTCTAAAAGGCGTGTATTTAGGAAGACTAGTTCACATTAAGAGTACTATAATAAACTTCTAGAGAATCACATAATCCACAAAAGAAAACTATATACTTCCCATGTCTTTAGACATTATCCAAAACCAAAACCAAAATGGTTAGTACAAGATCAGATAATCCAGAAAAGGACAACCCTTTATAAAAAGAAAATCTCTTCTTAATCTCCAAAATTTGTCCAACAAAACCCAAAGTTCAACTAGGACCATTCGATAAACAATTTGTCCATAAAAGTATTCAAAGTAAACCAAACTAAGATTGAAACCCAAATATTTGAATGATTTAGTCACATGGTCTTACAAGTTAAATCGTAACATTTATCTCCAAACAACATCAGTTGCTCTTAATGTCTCGTATTGAAAAGTAATTAACCTAATCACATATCCTCCATGATAGGTGAATAAATTTCCATAGATAACCCAAAATCAACTTACTATTAATTCATAAAATCATCTAACTAAAAAGAATCATTCAAACTAACCAGGGACTTCACGTAGTCCAGTGGTTGGCGATAAATACCAGTCGCACTTTGGTTGTGGGTTCGATTCCCACAGCTTTGTCCGACGCGTCAGGTTGTCACACGTTCTGTGTGTTGTCCTTTTTATAAAACTCCAAAAATAACCCTAACATGTTTTAACCTCAATAGTTTCCTTATACCTCTCATTTTCATCCAAATTCGTTACGATCTCAACATCTTAATTCTTGAAGTCTTATTTCACCACCACAAGATAAAATAAAATGATTCCCAAAATGAATAACTTCATACCTTGATCATGGCGTCCACTCGGTTTCATCGTCATCTTGCTCACGTAGGTAGAAGTCCCATGCATTACAACAATGATTTAGAGATCTTTCAAAATAATTTTCTTCCTCCATCCAAATACACCTTGTACAACATGGTTCATATGGGTGTTCACAGAAAAATAGTTTTGGAAAATAATCATGTATGACATATAACTCCAAAGCATCTGATAAAACATGATTTCTATAAAATAGTCGAACAAAATTTGAGTTGAAACTTTATATTATTGGTCCTTTTAAAATACCATAAGTATAGGCCGAGAGACTATATTTTAAAAGAAAATATACATAGGTTGCGCAAGGGTCTCCTTCCTCAGCACCATTTTTAAAATCATAATATGCATCAAATTCTTGTGATAAGGTAAAATATTTGAAAATACCTTGATAATATTTACCTTTCTTGAAAATCTGAGAATATTGTGAAAATAGTATTTGTCTAAAAACAACCCATGATCCACGATGATAACAACATATAGTAGAGGTGTTTGATATCTCAAACAACTTCTTGCATGTGAGTTGTATGCTAGAAAAAGATTCACAATCATCTGAACATGACTTTGCAATAATTATTGCAAGCATGTCATTAGGAAGAGATAGGAATGTCATTTGAGATCCTACTCCTTCCATTCGTAACCGACTTTACTTGACCTGAAAAAAGTCATAAAACATGGATTTAACTGAAATAATAGATATAGGGACAAATCATGTGTCTAACAAAAACTCATAATCCCTAAAGTTTTCTAAACCGACCTCTGATACCAACTATAAGGCCCCATCCTTAAACCTTACTTAATAATGAGTTAATACATGATTACATATTGAGGATCATTTCAGGTTTAGAGTTTTATAGAATTAGATCATCAAAATTGCATTACATTCCACATTTAAACAAAGTGGTTACATAAAAGATAGTATTCATTTTTTTCACATCAACAGAAACATATTTAAAATAAAACATGGATTCATTCTTAACACTTCCTTGACACTATCATTATATCATGTACCTTTCCCTTGACCTGTGAAAAACATTTCAAAAACTTGGGATGAGCATAAAAAGCTCAGTAAGGGATATAAAAATATGGAAAGGAAACATGAGTTCATATATACATAAGAATGAAATCATAATTTACCCATAAAACATAGGCACTCTAACATACCTCATCAAATCATGAATAAATCATAGAAATCATAATACATAAAGGTAACTTGAGGCATTCATAAGATTCTTACGTAGGTAGTAACCCTCTTGGTTACGTTTGGAATACCCACCACAGTATATTGCCTAAATATCTTCGAAGAAACCTTAACGTTTCACTCCTTCACGTTACCCAATGCATTGGAGAGCTATATCGGGCTCACCCGCCCTTAGTTTATCACAGAACCACCCATCTTCATAACAATTCCCAAGAACCATAACATAATCTTATCCTATAAAACATGCAAAAAGGAAACATAACATTTCCACCTTTCAATAAAAAGATATCAATACAACACATTGATATAAAAACATTATGAAAACCATTTTCAATACCAAAATAAAAGAAAAGTAAAACATGGTATTTATTTTTCTTTTAAAAAGAAGGTATGGCTTGTAGAGGAAGATGAAACCCAAATAATGGTTACGGTGGTGGAGAAGTCTTTGTCGCCGCATACGTACGACAAAAAAACATTCCTTTTGTTGTTTAGTAAAACAATTCAAATAAAAAAGATTCCTTTTTAATAAGCATAAAAGTCAAATGGATTTATACACTGTATAAAATAAAGTTGTGTATAAAACAAAATATTCCTCAATGGAAAGAGATTGAGACGGATTCCCGTACAAAGATGGTATCCTTGGTTTAAAGATAAATCAATTACATAATTATGTGTGACAAAAGAATACACCAAATATAAGAGGATATTAAGTGTAAAAAAATCATAGTTTATTCACACATATTCATAAAATGACATATTCCAGGAGTAAAAGTTTATCCCAAAGAATCAAATTTGGGTTAAGAAGTTCCCTTGCAAAAATTTGACAGCCTAACGACGTCACTACAAAATTCAGAAAATGAGTTGATGAGAGAAAAAAAAGGTATCTCATCACATGTACATAAAATTTAAATCAATAAAGATATATAAGAACATATCCCAACATAATATTATGTGAATTAAAAGACATAACAAAAGAAGTCTTTTAAAAAGAGGAGGGTGAAGGTTCCCTTACCGACATGGGTATCTTTCGAAACATACACCCCGTGAAAGAAGGACAATACAACATTGATGTAAACACTCATAAATGAGTGTATATTACTCATTGAGTAAAATAATTGGAAGTACATACACCACTCAATGTAAATTGTGGAAAATGTAGCGTAAATCTCACGAGAATAAAAGTGAGATGAAAAATCCCTTACGAAAACTCGGCAGCGTAACGGCGCCACTTAAAACTTACAAAAATGGATTGATGAGATCAAATAGGGTCTCTCATCCAATTAAAATAATGTTTATATAAAGAGGAATATAAAATAACATCCCCCAACATAACAAAGAGGATCTTAAAAGAAGTGACATAAATGAGAGTACTTAAAAAGAAAGAGATTGGTTAGATCTATTATGAAAATTCGGCAGCCTAACGGCGCCACTCAAAACATCCAAAAATGGATTGATGAGAACAAATAGGTTCTCTCATAATATTACAATAAAATTTACAGCAAGATGAATATAACATAACATCCCACATCATAACAAAGAGGATCTTAAAAGAAGTGACATAAAGGAGAGTACTTAAAAAGAAAGAGAGAGGTTAGATCTCTTACAAAAAATCGGCAGCCTAACGACGCCACTCAAAACTTTCAAAATGGATTGATGAGAGAGAATATGGTCTCTCATCATATGAACATAAAAATTACAGTAATATTAATATAAAATAACATCCCAGTCACAAGAAATATGAGTTTAAAAGGAATGACAAAGAAAAGTGTACTTAAAAAGAAATAGATGAGTAGGATCCCTTACCTCAAGTCTGACTTGTCTTGTTCGTTTCTTTATATTCCTGAATAATAAACTTCGGTCAATTTACAATTTCATAAGAACCTAATTTATAGATTATTATTCAGTTCATATCACATATTATAATTTTATAATAATTTTTTAATAATGTTAGTTTATATCAGACTTTTTTGCCGATGTTTGGTACATGAGTCAAAAATGAACTTGTTTGAAAAATGATTGCCCATGTAGTTATAAGTAAATAATTTCCAGAATAGTATTAATTATTAAAATATCATATATATCCAGTACATATTCATTTTATACTATTCCATATCATTTGGAGATAAAAATTGAAAAGCACCGTTCATGGAGACGGTAGGCCGTACGTACGCAATAACGCTACTTTTATTTTTTATTTTCCATATTAATGGAATTAAAAATAACTGATATAAATATATATATATATATATATATTATAAGTCCATTATAATATATATGTTATATCGGTCACATATATTCATTAATTTCATTCTTTATACTTTCCATGTATTGCATGTACGAGTCACATCACTTGAGGGGGCGGTAGTCCACACTTCCTCATATGAAATTATCGCATTTACACAACATGAAAAGAATAAAGGTATGTTTTAGATATAAAATACATTAGCATATAGTAAACATAAATACCATATATATCATATATAAAATACAGTGACATCATAATGGCCACCTTTAAAGGTGTTAAATGAATATTGACAATCATCATTTCGTGAGGCAGAAAATCGCCAACCATAGAAACAATATGTTCCTTAACCATTAGACGAATGTGTGTGTAAGTGTAGCTCTAATACTTCTTATAATAACATCCTAGTATATTTATTATACTGCAGTTGTTACAAAAGAAATTAATAAAGATATTTTAGGCGGTTGGAGAAGCAAAATAAAACAAAAGGGCTCAAGTGAAGACATTACCTTAAAATCGGGTAACTCCCTTTGGTTTGAGCTCAAAGGCTTCCTTGGTAAGACTTATGCCAAAATTGAGGCTTCAAGGAGTTATAGAGGGTTGTGGAGAGACAAAATGTGCAGGGTTTGTCCAAGCCAAATTCTTTGGATGTGTGGGTAAGGAGGTAGAGGTGGGGGCATTTTATAAGAGGAGCGGAGGGGCACTCTTGGAAAGTAAAGAAATGTTACTTTATTTCAGAATGAGTTTCGGATTTTAATGGTCCCACATTGATTTTTTTCGAGTTTAAGGTGATAAGGGCTCGAAATCCACCCATCCAATAGGTTTTGGACACGTGTAGGTCTTAGATTTTACATTAATTATCCATTTTATTTAAATCGATAAATAATGAAGTCATCGCTGCATCATAATGATGTCATAAATAATTTAATTTAATTAATGTCTGACTATTATAAAAAATACTATGATGTAGGAAATAATTTTATCTTTCCAATGACTATTTATAGTCGAAAATCTGACTTGTATAACCCCATGTAAAAATTATTTTTGTAAAACAACTCATGTTTGTGTCATTTTTACTTTAACATTAAATAAAAAGGTATTTATGTCATTTTCCAACCAAAGTGGCTCCATGGGGTCCCCAAGTTGACCCATGAATTTCTTGGTCGGCCATTACAGATCCAATGAGGGTAGGACAAGTTTATAGGTCATTTCAGTTTATTAAAACATTGTTCTTACCTTAAACTACACTAATTACCTCTAATCGCGATTAAAAACTTAATAAGTTACTATTCACCAAAAAATTATTCTAATCCCATTGAAACACATTTTACTTATTAATGAAAAACATGTATGTCGTATTTTCTAAATTCAAAACACAAAGATGGAAAAATATCATTTAAACGGAAAATCAGTTTTTATAAGTACCACTTAGTGGTTTCACTATTCATCAAAAATTGATGTTTTTCAGAAAATTACCAAAAATTCACCCTAAGCTATATTTGATATTCCAAATTCAAAAATTAAGTCTATTTTACAAAATTCAAAACATATAAGTTGAATTAATTAATTTAATAATTAATTCCCGCTGTCTAAACAAATAGTGTGTTTTTATGAAACAAAATGTATCAAAAGGTTGACACTAGTTTAAGTCCGATTTCAAAGTGAAATTAATTCCAACGACCACTATTGGATTAAATGGTAAAAATATATTCTAATTTCACTTTAAAATCAATTCAATATATAATCTAATAATGTAAATAAATTATATTAAAAAGTGGTTTTGAATTAAAATACAACATTTTTCACTATACATTAAAAATTGAACTTTTTGGGAAAAATACCAAAAATTTACACAAAGTAAATTTTGATGTCACGATTCTAAAGAAGAAATTAATTTTGTCAAACATAACACATAAAATTGTCAAAAAGTGGATTTAAAAGAGGTTCGCCATCAAAAGGTGGTTAATCGACATTTTAAAGAATATTAGAATGTTTACGCTTAAAATTGGATTCATTCGCATTTTTAATCCTCTAACATTTATTGTAAAAAGTAAAAATATTTTACTAACATATATAATCATTTTTTATTTGGTTCTGTTCATTCCCGTCATTACAACAGCTTGGCATTAACTACTATTTAAAATAATATTATTTTATTATTAGAGTGCAACGTAAGATTCCCAATAAACTCATTGTTGCGTGTTGGGTACGCCATCGAGAATAGAGTCCCCTTTAATGTTATATTAATAT
Source organism: Viscum album (assembly GCA_963277665.1). Classification (NCBI taxonomy): domain Eukaryota; kingdom Viridiplantae; phylum Streptophyta; class Magnoliopsida; order Santalales; family Viscaceae; genus Viscum; species Viscum album. Next base: position 193,985,699 of record OY728136.1, on the reverse strand, counting down.
TTTATTCAAAAATATGGATAAATGTGAAAATTCCATATTCTTTATTTACCTGGGGTGTTACAATTTAGATAGTTGGGATGGGGGAATTATTAATTTGTATTGGAAATCATTCTATTTTCTAGATATTTGGTAAACAAAGATATCTGATAGGGAATTTTTAGGATACCATAACGAAATTTCTCCTAGGAGTATCCAACCCACATACACGGATAGTCCTTGTTTCTAGTGTCAAGATTGCTATTTCAAATTTTTTATTATTGACCTATTTGTCCAAGTATTACACACAAGATTTTTGAATTTAGGATTTATGGGATTTTATCTCTTGGATAGAACAATAATAGGGTGTGTTCTTAGGTTTCATACTATGCTTGTAGGATTTTTACTTCATTTTCATTATTTATTTTCATTTGTTATTTTGATATTATATAGGGGTTGGTTATTTAATGTGTATGCTTAAAATTTTAATGTTTTTTCCCATATAATATAACATTGGAGTTTTAGTCATCCAACTCTAAACCAATTGAAAATTGAAATAGTTTAGATTAAATTTGGGTAACTTTAGGATTTTAGCAAAATAAAATGTTAAAATATCATTATAAATTATTTTCTTGTATAAATTATATTGGATATATTATTTAATTCAGACTTGGATATGAAATTAATATTAAAACTAAATAAGATGAGATGTAATAAACCATATTTCTATATGGTATTTCCCTTGAGGATGGGTGGATGGTGATAGAGAGAGTTCTATGATTTTTAGATCTTGAGGGTTTTAGTTGTATGAGGTAAGAGGATTCTATCCCATTTGTTAATTTTGTTTGAACTATCACAGTTTGAGTTATAATATCCCAACACTACATGGGACCCTAATGGGTTTATTCCATACATGAGAGTAGGTTTCATATGTAACCACCCAAGATTTCATTTTTTTATCTAATTAAAGTAATTCAGTAGCTTGCACTACACGCAACACCGAGTTCGAGCGCACCAAAACTTACTCAAGATAGTCATTCAAAAATATTTTATGAATATTATTTACTGCATTTTGAATCCTATATACTCTATATAATTTTAACATCCATGTTATGTGTTTCTTAGACATAATATCAGAACAAATTCATTTTTTCAGATAAAAAATGTATTTTTCAATAAATGAAGTTTGAACGCCTTTTAAGGGAGAACCCATTTAAAAAAAAATTGAATCTTTTATATATTCAATTTAATGTAAATATATTCTTATTTAAAATCATGACATGAAAATTTAGTTTGGAAAAAATTTTGGTACTTTTTTGATAACTTTCATTTATTAACGAATAGTGAAAAATACTATGTGTTAATTGAAAACAACATTTTTAATCAAAATAATTTATATGATAAATTATGATTTTTAAAGGTTTTTATGAATAATTTGATTTTTCTTTTATCATTTAATACAATTTATGTCATTATATGTAATTTCACTTTTACATTTGGCATAAACACATGTCCATCTTTTGATGGTTTTTACTTTTTAAAAACCCATTTGTTGGTTTTGACAACGAGAAATAATTATATATTAATAAATGAAACATCGATGATTTTAATTGGGTAAAATAGAATTCATTTTTGATTTCAAAATATCAAAATTATATTAGGGTAAGTTTTTGGTATTTTTTAGAAAACATTCAATTTTTGATGAATAGTGAAAAACACTCCATTATTATTTACAACTGACTTTTTATTTAAATAAATATCTATTTTATTTAAATTTTTTTTAACTAAAAATAGATATATAATACCTATATATGTTCAATATAATTCTTTGAGTCATTTGATAATAAAATTATATGTATAACATTTTATTGAACTTTCTAACCTCTTTTACCCACCTTCTAGGCACGTTAGCAAATTTGCATAAAACATAATTTTTACCACTTCTGTGAGTTGAATTTCAAAAATCTGAGTGACATGGTTGACATCAGTAAGTAATATGTGATTTAATAAGATGAAAATAATTTTTGGTGAATAGTAAATTTTGACTTTAATTTACCACAGATAAAATTAAATATGGTAATGAAAGGTAAAAATGATATTATAATTACCCTAACACCTTTCTAAATTATATTGTATAATTTTAATATGAAAAAAATAAACCTTATTAATAAAATATGATCCTTTAGATCTATTTGGATTAGATTATGACATTTATTATTATTTTATTTAATGAATAGTTAAATGTTTTAAATTCAACATTTATTAACTAAATCATTTTTAATATAGGGTTATACATAAGTTAAATTAGAATATAAATATTCATTAGAAATATTTAATTATTTCCTACATAATTATGTTTTATTGATAATTTTTAGAGACTATATAGTTAAATTTATTTATGACTCAAGGATGATGCAATAATTACCCTCTTAATGAAATATTAAAATAATTAATATTATAAATATTAAAAAAATAATTTATGAGTATTTGTGCCATACACAAATTGAATAAGTTAATATGACATGTTAGGGTTGATTAGATAAATTTTGTTCTAATTTATAATGTTGTTATGACTTTCACAAAAAAATACCAAATAGTGTCAAATTTAACATAAATTAATTTATAAAACAAATAATATATTATTGGGTTATATAATATTCCCAAAAAACTAAGGTTTAGACAGATGGACTAAAAAATATTATATGTATCATTAATTAACCACTTGTGGTTCTTTTGGAAGTTTAGAGTAACTTTATTAATCATATAGTGTAAAAATACAAGAAGACGTGGTAAAAGTTAAACTATTTAAGTAAGAGTTAAATCTAAAAGATAATGTTAAAATGGTAACCTAAACTTGTCTGAAACCTATTTCTTGAGAGTATTTAAACCCATAAACACCTAAGACTCGAAATAATTTCATTATGAACCATTATTAACCAAATATGATTGTATAATAAATATATATTTTAATCATTTCCTAAAGTGACCCTCCCCCCTCTTATAAAAAGGCACTTCTCTTTCTGTCAAAATCACACCCCCAATGCAATTTGGCTCGGACAAACCCTGACCGAATATCCTCCCAGCATCCCTCAAATCAATCTAGAGTCCTTACATTGATTATAAATCCAACATATGGATACCTTTTTATCAACTCAAAATGAAGCAACTGAAGAGGAGATAATAATTTCACTACCCCTTTCAAGTTCTTTTCATCTTCCACTTCCTGAATCTTTTTTGTTTCCATATGAAAATAACAAATCCAGTTCCTACAACATTCTGTAATGTTATTATAAATATGGTTCATCCATATTCATTATTCTATCAATCCTATAAATGATAAAGTCACCATGTGTGCATACGTATGGATTACCATCTCCACGTCGTGGTGTAGTTTGTTATTTAAACACTTCATTATTTGGATGGGTATATCAATGAGTATAACTAATGTAAAAAATAAATATAACATTATAATTATTATTTATATATGATATAACATCCAATTAAATATGATTTCACCATCAATATAATGATATTGTCACTTGTGCATACGGACAGATTACCATCTCCACGACGTGATGAGATTGTTTCCCACATTCGACATTCAACGTTGACTATAAAAATATATATTATTAATAACTACTTAATATATGACATAATAATTCTAGTATATGTATATATATTTATATCTATGCACTTTCATATATCTTATTCACTTACTTTTGTTCAATACGATATGAAAATGGAAGCAATGTTTATGTCTACGTACGGCCTATCGTCTCCATAAATTGTGCCTTCCATTTTATTTATCTATCTATTATAAATATTTATATTGTTAATATATATGATATATAAATAAATTTTTATATTATTGAAGTATTTAAATCATTATCTAAAAGATATGATCATGAATAACAAGTTAAAACACATATGAAAAAGAAAGCAACTATTACCCAAAATGTTAATTTAACATAAAAAAAATTATTAATTTGGTAGTATAAAGTCATAAATGAATCATGTATGCTATAATAAAATTGAAAATGGTTATGGATTAATATAATAACATACTATGGTCATTATATCATAGGTTAAACGTACCCTCGACCAATTTAAAGTGCAAGGTAAGGGTTAATTTTTACAAGTTCATTATTATTCGAGGTTGTTTTTATGTAGGTATCTACTGGAAAATATTTATTATCCATGTCCATGTTTTATAAAAGTGTTTCCAAAGAGATTATTTTAATGGTAATTTTTACTAAAACAACATTTTAAATGTTTTAATGATTTATTTTTCTAATACTTTCTCATAAATGTCCATGTTTTCAAAATAGTATTAGGGAATTATTTATATGGACATGAATATTTTAAATTGTTAATTACTTTAAAAACAATAAAAGTTGTATAGGACTCTTTGATTCAAAAGTATATATTAAATTAATTCTTTTATATGGATTTTAAAAGATTTCATGAAAAATGGATATTTCTTTCAATGATTTTTTCTTTTCATTTTCATCTATGTCAACGTACTTTGCAGGGTATTATTGTTGATCGAGGTTGATTTAATATGATACAAATAATCCATATTTTATTGAAGTTTTTGTGATATGTTTGATAGTGGATGTGTTATTTTTATACCATTCATGGTTTGTGGATAATGTATTGACATTTCATATGCTTGTTTTAATATCAATGTCTATGTTATGTTTAACCTTTTTCATTTGAGGAATTCATTTGACTTAGTAAGTGACGACTGCTGCCCGTTATAGCTCCTCAATGCATCGGTAGGTCTCATGAGACAAACTAATTTCTTGGCACAAGGCCTTGAAAAAATATTATTTGTAGTCTTGGCACAAGGCCTTGACTATGTGGTTATGAAGTCTAGAATTATGAATTCCATCATTATGAAATTAGTTATTGAGATTACATGTGATTATTCGACTAGTAGAATATCCATCTAAATAAGTAAATTGAATTATTTGATTTTTCTATGCCATATTATGCAGAATTATATATTTAAAAGGCTTTTATTTTAGTTTTATACATTTCCTTAAATATTTATGCTTATTTATGAATGTTTTCACTATATTATTATTTTTACTAAGCATCTGAGCTCACCCCTTTTATGTTTTATTTTTTTCAGGATACAAAGAAGTATATTATGACTAACCCGCAGGGATATACTAATGGATATGAATGTGGTCAATGAAGACAATGTTTTTGTTTTTTTATAATATAATGTAATGTTCATGTATGTAATATATTTTCTAATATTGGTAAAATAATCAGTCCTTTGGGGCATGATTCATTATAATCCTTCCAATGTATTAAAATAATTCACCGACTCTGGGTAACTGGGTTCAGAGTGTTACAATTGGTATCAGAGTAAGTTTAGCAACAACCATGTAAATATATTTAGATAAAATTTGATTAGAAAACATTACCCTAATATATACATTGATGATCAGTATAGAATAACTACCTAGAATATTGCTAATGTAGTTATTTTGTGTATTTTATAAGAAATAAATCCCTATCTGGATACAAGTAGTTAGAGGTGGCTTTGGCACAGATGTAACTAAGAGTCAAAAATCGGACAAGGAGTTTCGGTCTTGACCCAGGGTGTCCTGGTACACGACAAAGGGCCTTGCTTCACCTTTGGTTACGACACTCCCAGGGGATATGCTTAGGATAATTCACATTTTCATTACAAGCCATTATGAAGGATTTAAGAGTAAATACTTCCTCAAACAAAAAATTTCATGATTATAGGTTATATGAATAATTATTTTAATTTATGTTAGTTATTTTACATGTTTGGAATTATGCATTTTGATTCATAAACTAACCTAGTGTATGGCATTATTTAGAAATGGAGCCTAGTATAAGTAATAAGAATTCTAGCAATACGCATGACAGGAATATTATGAAGGGCCATATCTTTCATGGTATTAAGAAAACATTTAAAAGGGAAATAGTCTCCCACATATACTCATCACATGAAGAAATAGTATCATCTATTAAAAAGATAATTAATGAATTATCTAAGTCTTATGGCTTTGAAGGGAAGCAAGATAATAAAAGGATTGAAGAGAGAATGATGGATAAAGAGAAGTGGGGAAATAAATACTTTCCCATATGTGATAACTGTGGAAGGAATCACCTTTGAAAATTATTGAAGGAAATGGGATTTTTTTATAAGTGTGGAGAAAAAGGTCAACAAATACGTGATTTCAAGGGTATGAAAAAGGTCTCAAATGTATAATGATTTATCATTAAAGAGTTTGGACACTACACGAAGCAATTTCCAAATCATCATAATATACCCCAAATGCTGCTATTAGATAATTATCATGTTACAATAATACTGAAGATGAAGATGAATGATTATATTTCTTATTTTGTTATTAAAGTATTGTGTCATTTGAGTATTTTACTAATGATGTACATGTTCTAAGAATTATATAGCATAAAAGGATTTAAGAGTAGTATTATTTCATTAAGGACTTGAGATTGTTTGGAACCATGAATAAAGTGACTCAATAGTAGGTTAAATTGTATGGATAATATATGGTTGAGATAAAGATGAACCATAATATGGTTATGATACTGAGGTAGTGATTTTGTAATATTATATGATGGATTTGGATAAATTATATTGGATATTCTTGACTACCATTAAACTGATTAGTGATTTCTATATTCTATCATTATTAGAGTTTACAACATTTTTGGATTGAAGGAGTATATCTAGTATTATATAAGGAATAAGGGAGCATGATTGTAATCAATAAGGTTTTATGGAAATTCTGGGTGTTATAGTGTTTTAAAATAATATATGATGAAGTTATTCACAAGTTATTAAATGGAAAAAATGATCTTAATTGTGTTTAGCTTCCATAAAAAATTTGGACTATGAGTCTGGACAGATGTTTTTTGGATAAGTCTAAAGGTTGGAATCGATTAAGTTTGAAATTGGATATTATTTTTAAGGTTAAATGATTTCTTGAGATCATTTTTGGATTGTCATAAAAAGGAAAACCTGGTGGTCGGGTGACAACCTGGCACGTCCGGCAATGCCATGAGACTTGGGCCTACAACCAATGAGGGTGGGTCACCTACCACTGGAATATGTGATGTCAGGTTATGTATAATGTATTATTTTTCATTTATATGACAAATAAATTATAAAGTCATTATTTTTAGAACCCTTTACGATTAGGATAAATAGAATATTTTTGAATTCTATTATCTTTTTGAGTGAAAGATGAGTTTTTGGTACGAATTTTTTGAAGGATGAAACTCTACTTGTAAAGTATATTTTTCCTCTTATTATATGAATAAATTAATTCTTAAAACAAAAGTAAGAGATCTTAAAACCAAAAATGTGTTATCCTAATACCTTATGTTTTTTTAACTAACAATATTTTAAATCATCATAGATTGATGGCTTTGAGGCCCTAAGTTTTACACTTGTTTATAAATGATGACCACAATCACTCCCTAAAAATATTAATGTTTTCCTCCAATTACGTGTCTCTAATTTCCACCATTGTTCATCTAATATAGAACATAATTTTTTGGTGAATTTTTTTATTCCCTTTCCGTCTTGTTAAGACAAAATTTTATTAACCCAATTTCTTATGTGGGTTTTCTGTAAAGGTATTTTTATCTTTTTATCCTTTTATTTTTTGTGATTAATTTCAAAATGAGAGGATTCAATTTATTAAAGGAGGGGAGAATTTAACACCCCATGATTCATTGTACGTTATCTGATAAAAGTAATTCAATAGCTTGCAATACACGCAACACCGAGTTCAAGCGTACCACAACATAACAAACTAGTCGTTCAAAAAGTTTTTATGAATATTATTAACTGAATTTTGAATATTATATACTCTATATAATATTACCATCCATATTATTTTTTTCTTAGACATTATATAATAACAAAATCGTTTTATCCGATAAAAGAAGTATTTTTAAAAAAATAAAATTTTAACACCTTTTAAGAGTGAAACCATTTTAAAAACAATATTTTATACTTTTATATATTCAATTTAATTTAATTAAATTATTATTTATAAGCGGGACATAAAAAAATAGTCTGGATAAATTTTTGGGACTTTTTTGATAACATTCTTATTTTGACGAATAGAGAAAAATACAATGTTTTAATTGAAAACAACTTTTTTAATCGAAATAAATTATATTGTTAAATTATTAATTTTAAAGGTTATGAAGTATAAATAGATTATATTTTTATCTTGAAATACCAATTAGGTTATTATAAGTTATTTCAAATTCAAATTTAACATAAACACATGTCAATATTTTGATAGTTTTTACTTTTTAAAAACTCGCCTTTTGGTTTTGACAACAGAAATAAATTTTTAATTAATAAATTAAAATTATATGTTTTTATTTTGTTAAAATAGACTTCATTTTTGAATTTGGAGTATCAAAATTATGTTAGGGTTAATTTTTTTCCTGAAAACATTCAATTTGTGATGAATAGTGAAAAACATTATGTTATTATTTAAAAATGAATTTTTATTTATTTATTTATTTATTTATTTATTTATATTTATATTTATTTTAAGTCAAAATAGATATATAACACCTATATAAGTTCAATTTAATTCATTGGGGTCATTTTATAATAAAATTAGATGTATAAAATTTTATTGAACTTTTTAAACTCTTTTACCCACCTTCTATGCACATCAATAAATTTGTATAAAACATAATTTTATCGCTTCTCTGAGTTGAATTTCAAAAGAATGAGAGGAATAGATGAAATAAATAAGTAAAATGTGATTCAAAAAGATGAAAATAATTTTTTATCAATAGTAACTTTTGACATTTATTTACCATGGATAAAAGTAAATAGTGTAACTAAAGGTAAAAATGATATTATAATTATCCTAACAAATGTACTAATTCTATTGGATATTTTTAATTAAACCAAAAAACCCTTATGAATAAAATACGATCCTTTAGGTCTATTTGCATTAGATTAGTACATTTGTTATTATTTTATTTAAGGAAAATTTAAAAGTGTTAAATTCAATGTTTGTTAATCAAACCAATTTTAATATAGGGTTGTACATTAGATAAATTCCACTATAAAGGACATAAATAATATTATATATATCATTTATGAACAACTTGATATTATCTTGGATGATTATAGTATTTTTATTAACTATATAGTGTAAGAATACAGGAAGACACTATAAAAGATAAACTATTTAACTAATAGTTAAATATAAAAGATAATGTGAAAATGGTAACCTAAACTTGTCTAAAACCTATTGGATGAAAGGATTTAGACCCAAAACCACCTATAGAACTAAATAAAATTTATTTTGAGCCATTATAAACACAAAATTATTGTATAATAAATTAATATTTTAATCTTTTCATAAAGTGACCCTCACCCCTCTTATAAAAGGGAACTTCACCTTTTCTCAAAATCACACCTCCAAAGACATTTTTCTAGGAAAAACCCAGCCCAAATATACTCAAAACATTCCTTATATCAACTTATAGTCCTTAAATTGATCATAAATCCAACCTAAGGATCCATTTTCATCATCTCAAAATGAAACACTTGAAGAAGAGGCTATAATTTCACCAGTCTTTTAAGTTATTTTCATCTTCCACTTCCTATATATTTGTTGTTTCCGTACCAAAATAATAAATCATGTGCCTCTTACATACTTTAATTATTTATAAATATATTACTACCATATTCTTTATTCTATCCATCTTATAAATGAAAATTTCACCATACGTGCGTACGTACGGCTTACCCTCCCCACGTCGTGGTGTAGTTTGTTATTCAAAAATCTCATTATTTGGATGTTTATAAAAATGAGTCTTACATATGTAAATAATAAATATGACATATTAATGATTCTTTAAATATAATATACCATCCAATTACACACAATTTCACCATCAATGTAATGATATTGTCGCTCGTGCGTACGTACGGATTACCGTCTTCACAATGTGATGAGATTCATTCCATCGTTCACCATTCAACGATGATTAAAAATATATATATTATTCGTAAGTATTTAATAGAAGACATAATAATTTTACTTATGATATATATATTTATATTTATGTACTTACATATATCTTATTCACTTACTTTCATCCAATACAATATGAAAACGGAAACAACGTCTATGCGTCCGTACGGCCTACCATCTCCATAAACGGTGCCTTCCATTTTATATATCTATCTATTATAAATATCTATATTCTAAATATATATGATATATAAATAAAATTTTATATTCTTTAAGTATTTAAATCATGATCTAAATGATATGATCAAGAATAACAAGTTAAAACACGTATAATAAAGAAAGTGATTATTACAGAAAATGATAATTTAACATGAAAATCATTATTAAATGGGTAGTATAAAGTCCTAAATGAATCATTTATGATATAATAAATATGAATATGGTTCTGGTTTAATTTAATAACATACTATGGACATTATACAGGTGGTTAAATGTACCTTCAACCAAATGAATGTCCAAGGTAAGGGTTTATTTCACAATAACATTGTTATCAGAGGTTGTTTTTACATATCTACTGGTAAATATTTAGTATCCATGTCCATGTTTCATTAAAGTGCTTTAAAAGGTATTATTTTTAAGGGACTTTTTACTAAAACAACATGTTAAATGTTTTAAAGATTTATACTTCTAATCATTTCTCATTAATGTTCATGTTTTCAAAATGGTATTAAGGATTTATTTTTATGGACATGAATGTTTTAAAATGTCAATTGTTTTCAAACTATTCAACATTTTATGGGACAAATTTATTCAAACCTATATTTTAAATGAATTCCTTTATATCACTTTTAAATTATTTCATGAAAAATTAATATTTCTCTCAAATATTTTTTCTGATCATTTTCAACAATGTCAATGTACTTTACAGGATATAATTCTTGTTTGAGGTTGATTTATTAAGATAAAAATCATCCATATTGTATTGAATGTTTGGGATATGATTGACTATGTATGAGTTATTTTTATATCATTTAGTGTTTATGGATAAATTATTGACATTTTGTATGCTGCTTTTAATACGAATGTTTATGTTCTCTTTAAACCATTTCATATAAAGAATGAATTGAACATAGTAAGTGATGGGCTAAGCCTGCTATAGCCCATCGATGAATTGGTAGGTATCATGAGACAAACTAGTATCTTAGAACTAGTCCTTGACAAAATATTATATGTAGTCTTGGCACAAGGCCTTGACTATGTGGTTAGGATGTCTGGAATTATGCATTCCATCATTATGAAATTATCCATTGATGTTACATGTGATTATTCGACTAGTAGAATATCCATGTGAATATATGTAAATGGAATTATTTGATTTATCTTTTACATGTTATAATGATGTTTAATTTTAAAAGGATTTTGTTTTAGTTTTATACATTTACTTAAATATTTATTCTTATTTATGAAATTTTTCGATATATTGTTATCCTTACTGAGCATCTGAGCTCTCCCCTTTCTGTGTTTTATTTTTCCCAGGATGCGAAGAATTATATTATGACTGACATGTAGGGATAGTAAAAGGGATATGAAGGTTTTCATTGGAGACAGTGTTTTTGTTGTTTTTAATTTTATAGTGTAATGTAACATTCATGTATGTAATCTATTTTCCAAGACCATTAAACTGATCGGTCATTCTGGAGGTGATTCCTTGTAATTATCCCAATGTATTAAAATAATACACCGACTCTGGGTAAGTGGGGTCAGGGCATTACATCATAGACTATAGTTAAGCCTTTATATGTGGCCCTTATATATTGGGCTTGAATGGAGTGGATATATTTGTTTTGTGTCACTAATATTCATATGTTATATTGGAATATGAGTTGAAGATAAACCTAGAGTAAGTATTTGTCTTGATAAATGGGTGCTTGATATATATGTGTATATGAAAACCCTAAAGGGGTGTACTGGTCTATGAGTATCCTTAAGATGGTGAGATGTGGTGAGGGTATTAGTGATTCTAGTCCTATAAATTTGTATTTGGATTTTTCCCTTCAATTCATGGAGATGGATGTTATATATAATAATAACCCAAAAGAGTTTTTATCATAGACTTTTGAATTTTCTAGATATGATAATTATGGTAGATTATTATCATTAGGATTGATGTGTGGAGGTGGAAAAAACTAATTATGAGACGTGTATAGATTCTTTATGTATTATAGAGATAGATTTAAATCCAAGATGTTATGTGTTGTGTTTTGATTTATAAGGGTAGGGTTAGTTGGATGCATACCCATGTTGGTTAGGTGATCCAATATAGTCAGATCTTCAATGGGTAGTTCATGGGGATAAACATTTTATTTTATTGTGATTCCTCTTGTTATTGGTGATCGTTTGGTTGGAAATTTCATAAGGGAGATTTCATAGGATTTCTTGAAATGAAATCAATGAGTCAGATACTTTTGGTAAGATGAGATATACACATAATGAACATGGCCATCTAGGTTATTATGCATGTGGTACTAGTATTTATTGGATATGACTCAATATAGTTGATTCAGATGGTATATTAGTTTAACACTTGAATTTATGATTACTCAGAATGCCTAGTTGGAAATAGAAACCGTTGAGAAACATTTTGAGATGTCAAATGGGAGAATCCTTTACTATATACTAAAGGAGTGGGATATTTTATAACATACATTGTATGTGTATTGGTGAAACCATATAATTTCCTTATAGAGGTAATCATGGTGTTTTAATTGATTTATCTGTATTCAGATAGCATGTGAGACATGTAAATAAGAAATTTTTTAGAAATATCTTGGATTGAGAAATTGAGTAGGATATATTCGGTGACTCCTTAGGTGATATCATGATTAAGGATTTAAATTCATATTGTTTTTATTTTATTCCTTTAGTTTTGTTGGTTTTATATATTTGTATGTATGTTTTTGGTCCCTTAATAATAATTAATGTTAAGACCTTATATTATTCCATTAAATTATAGTGGGATCTAAGACTCATTGGTTTTCCCCATCCATGTTAGGTGTAGTCATGTGTTCTTGATATGTCAGTGGATGATCAGGTTTTTTGTGATTGTGGAAATTTATGAAATTCCATTTTGAAAAATGAATAATAATGGCTTTAGGAGACTTGATATTATATTATATGTTGGTCAATATAAGAGATACCATGTTTTTTGGGGAGGTATAGATTATCAATGTAACTTGAAGGATTAGGTATAACCATTGTCTGAGATGAGTTATTTGGGATTTAGTAACCAAAAAAATTTTGTTTTCATATATATTTGGTTATATAGTATGGTCAACACATATGAAGTATGATTTGTGACATATTATGAATAGAGATGTTAATTATGATGATCCCTGGATCTTTCAAAATGTTGAGGTGTAGAGTGATTCATTCTGATGGCTATAGGATTCATATAGTTTCATATCTACAGTGACTTTGTCTCTAACATGAGTAAGAGTTTCTAGAGTCTAGGTAGAGACCATATAAGGATTGAATATTAGAGTTGTGTGATGGTGAGAATGGTCATAGATCTTGAGTTGGATCATTCTGGATTCGGGGTAGAGTAGAATATTTCATATAGTATTAGAATCATGCTTTGTGAGCCACCATGTTATTAATAGATTCTATATTTGATATTAAGATGAGTAATTATTTATATAATATGAGTATGGATTACAAAATCTAGTTTTTGGGTGACGGTAGATATCAGGTTGTATCGTGTATATATATTGGTAATAAATAAGTTTTATAGTGGGGGTATACCATGGAAAACATAAACCTATCGAAATCATTTCGAGAGATTTTTTTATTCTAAAAGTGACATGTTGATAAATCCAACCTAGTAGTGGTTTTAATTTTGTATGGAGCTTATGTATAAGTGGTTGAGTTAGGTATAAAAATTGAAGGTACTCATTTATGGATTCAAATTGATGGGAAAGATGTGGAGTTAGTATGATTGGTATTTTGAAACTAATAGTTTCAAGATAATGGTTGGGGGTATTACCATATTTGAATTTTGGGAATCAAGATTCTATGGTTCCTATGTCTCTGAGACATAGGTGTTGAATGATAACATGGTGATTAAGACAATGAGATTATTTATTATGTTATAAATATTTATTGGAGACTATGAATACATTCTCATAACAATGGTTCGGTTTGGAATGGACTGGTATATAATAGTGGCATTAACTAATAGGGAGTGTTTTTGTTAAAATAATAAATTCATAAATTTACCCCAGAAGTTGGGAATCATAGAGGATTAGGTACAATTTTATTTTTTTATTATGCATGGGTTAGTGAGGTTTTTTGTAATAGAGTTGGTTTGGGTGTGGTGTAGGAATGACAAAAATTAATAGTTAAAAAATAGTTTGGTTCATGGTCTATGGATTAGTGATAAAAATGGTCCCTAAAGTATGTATTAGAAAACCTAGGTGGGTTTTATATAATACACATGATACATGTGTGTGTTTTATCATAAAAAATCATCACAATAAAATGGGCAATTTAAGTGTACTATTTTGATATTAGAGAACATGCTAAGAGAATTTTTTGTTGTTTTTTGTGGATGTTGGGAGAAACACATAAATCATGTAGATTTATCCGAGAATAAAACAGATCATGAATATATATATTTATATATATGTAACCTTATTATGATCCATATGATATACCTTTTTTCTCTCCTCTACATTATTTGGAGACTAGTGATCCAGCTGTGATTTGGTTGAGTCAATAAAGGATATTTTGGAGCATATCTAGTTGATCCATAACTGGATAGAGACAACAAAAATAAGTTATACATCATATGATGATCAGAGACGCTGACCTATCATGTTTGATTATCTGGGCAAGTATTCTTATGGGTGTCACTGAGGATTGGACAACGTTATATTCTAATGTATAAAAATTTAAACCCCAGGTAGATGGGGTCATTGAAGATAGTGGAGATGGTATGTCTAGTGGAAAACCAATTCACTATTCGTTTTATTATTTCAATGTTTTAAATGATATATTCCATGGATCATACCTTAGATGATAAAACCATGACCTTTCTTATGTGATAAACACTGATAATGTCATGTTTAAAGATAACACGTCCTTTGAGAAGTGTCGTATTTGTAAAAGGGATAAGATTGAGAAAAAATTTTGTGGACAGAGAGACACTTGGTGCATGTAAATTATCATCATTGGAATATCAATGATTAGAAATGAGATTGAGAGTTAGATATGATTGTAAAAATTATATAGTTATTCAATAATGAGACCGATTTATGTTGATGGAGGAATCATGAGGATGAACTGCTTTATATTGTGTAGGTTATAATACACTTGACCCATTTTAGGTTACAAATCCACATAAGATTGTTATAATCCCGGAGTTCTTTTTCTATTTACATTCCCTTGTGTTTTTTTAGAGATTTGGAGTGTTTCTTGAGTAATTTTAAGTGTTTATGGGGGATGAAGATTTTTTTGGTGAGGCTTGATATGTTTTGGTTTTACCTAGAGGCTCATCATGCGTTCCCTTACATCATGGTATCCCCTTTCTAGAAATTTGGTCTGACCACGGGGAAATATATATTTGGGATCTTATTTTGGGGAATGTGCGTATACCCTTTTCAAAAGTGGTGTAGATTTCCCATGTTTTTGTGCCTCTATATCAACATTTTGGTAGATTCTATCCCATTTCTCTTAGACTAGGGGTATCCCCAAACTATGGAACAAGCCATGGTTCTCATGGGTACCACTAGTGGGAAATAACTGACCCAACATTACATGGATGTGTGTTTTGATGGGTGTGTTGGAATCTTGATTGAAAAAGGAACCAATAAGTTAAATTAATATTAGTTATGTCATGGCCTAACCTACATGAAATTTTAGTTGTGGGTCCCACGATGATAAATTGTATGTGAGAAGCACCAAGCCCGGGAGTCTTTCATGGTGTTTCATATTGTGTGAGGAAAATCACTCCGAACCTAGTTTTCCATATGTTTTTTAGCATAGATCATGGTGAGCTCAATTCGATAAATCTATATATGGAAATTTATTGTAGCCCTTAGAAAATGTGTTAATTTCATTTTCAATCCATCACATGAGTTAAGCTTTTTTCTCTCTCTTTTCCCCTATTTCATGTGGATTTGGTCCTCCTCCATGAGATATATTCTTTATTTGACATGATTTGGTTATTTATCTCTTTATTACTGGATAAATAAATCATTTCTCAATGTAATTGTGATCTTTAAGTAAGGTTATCTTTATGTAATTGACCTTTATTCTGTTATTTCCATGTAAAATGGTCTCATGACATTTATGTATACTTTTTTCCTAGTTTCCAATGTTTATATATTTATTTTATGTTAATTTCATTTTAAATAAATGGTTTTTTATAATGAGTAAACATATCTGTGTATATGGTATCTGGTCATTACGTTATACCTATATATTTTCTTGGTTTCATATATTTTTTATTGACTAGTTGTTCTAACCAACCATGTGCTGTCCCATTAATTAATTAATTATTATGCTATGGAAATTTCCATTTCTAGTGGTCCCTTATAAAATGTAAATTGTTCTTATTTGATGGGTGACCCTATTAGAATTCCAAAAGTCATGATTGAAATGTGTTCAACTAAATAGAGTATAAAATAGTAAATGGATTTTTCTAGAGATAAATTTGAAATGAATGATGAATAATTGAATAGATGAATTGGAGGGGAAATAATTTATAAATAGTGCAATATTTAATATAGAATGGTAATTTGGATAGTTATTTATAAATTGTTTTTAGGTAAAATGGTAAATTTTCATTTCAATAAAATGGTAATGGAATTATGAAATTTTAAATAATTAAATTTTGGTGTCCTAATTGCATGGCTCCACATATAGTGTTCCCTGGGGTGATTCTATTGTTGTTCCCAATATGGTGTTTCCTAGAGTGGTTCTCTTGTGGTTTTAAGAATGTTATTTCACATAGGTAGACTTTCATGTTCAATGATTGTTATATTTCCTCATGTGTACTTTCATGTTTTATGAAGATTAAATTTTACTATGTGTATTTTAATATTTTGGGCTATTATATTTTCTTCAATGGTATTCAAATTTTGGGGGTAGTTATAATTCCCCGAAATGGATTCCTATGTTCAGAGGCATCATGAAAAGGATGATGTATGAATGATAGATCATAGTCATCATAAAGTATCTCAAGGGTTGATGGAATTTTATAGTTATTTATTTATCTTTTCTATAGTTAATGATTTTTCACACTAGTATTCACTTACTCAGACTAGATATTTTCGAGATAATGTTGTTGATGGCCTATGAAGTCATAAATATACCCTTATTTGGACTCCCATGGTATCTAAGTAGACTTCATCATTATATGAAATGACAAGGTAAATTCCATATGAATGATGCGTGTTTTGGATAGTTAGGATATATCATGGGATATTGAGACCATTCTATGACATGGGATAATTTTTGTGGAGTTTTTTAGTTTTTTTGTCTAGGTACTTTCGGGACCCTGATATATATGATCCACCCATGGTAGATCTATCTTATTTACAACTTCTATGAATGTTTTTTACTCTCATTTATTATATTATGGGTTTGTATGTTTTTATTCTCTCTTACATGTATATATGTATTCTTTATCTATTAGAATGTATAACATTATGATTATTTCTGTCATTATTACTACTCTGATGAGAGGATATAGTCTCCATGTGGAAATTTAATAGACTATTTCAATTATTTTACAGCCTCTAGAATTTGTGGGTATGTGCTTTGGACCATGTAACTCACCCTTTATCGTTATTTTTTAGTGATATAGGTTGATTGCATTCAAAATTTCTACCATTTTCTTTTTAATGAACTATCAAATTGATTATTACTCCATTATTCTTTATTTATATCATGGGAAGTGGCTGAAAAGTGTACCATATTACCATAATTGAACGAAATATAATACATTTCACCGTTGTATTTATATATTATTCATTTCATTCATTTTGTGAAGAATTGTATAAATTAATCAAAACAAATGGTAACATCATTATCTTTAAATTACTCCTCCAGAGATCTTTTATATTTAATTTTTTTTGACCCCTTTAAAGCATTGAATAAGATATTCTTTTTCTATTTTCCTTTTTCATTAATTTATTCCTCTAATTATATCATGGGAAATTAAGATATTATTTATTTTACCCACACTACAATCTTTTATATCTCACCCCTCTTGGGAATAAAAAATTCGTGAAATTTACCATATAAAATCGTCATAAACTTCTTCACCACAATGTAATATTTAATAAATTCTCTGTAACAATGAATTGAGTTTCAATTTTTTCACTTAAGTAATAACTTCTACCACATAATCATATTATCCCTTGAAAATTTCATAAATGTTTTCATGGAATGTTTGTTAACATGAATCCTTTACCTTTTTCTTCATTACAGAAATCATGTAGTTTCCTTAGAATATTTATTATTGTATTAATAACTTGTGTTAATTAAATATCAAGGAGGGATGAGAGTAATTAACAACATGATACCTAATCAAAATAAATATTATAATTATCTATACATGTGTATTCCATCACAACTTCAACAATATATATATCATTCTTAGTGTTATTACAATTTTCTTTGTAACACACTATACTATAGTCCACCCTACAATACCTAGGATGAGGCTCTATGTGGCCTTATGCACACCACCTCATACTGTAGAGGATAAAAGTATAATAGAGATCCTAATACACACATTAAAAATATTATGAACCTGAATTAGAATGTAAAAAATAGTAGAAAAAAATATCTATAGAACATAATCAATGTACAAAAAATCAACCAAATAACAATTGTACAGAAAATGTACCATGTGGATGTATACAGTCATACATCACACCACCCGCTGGGTTGATCAAAGATAAAAACTAAAAAAATCCCAAAATACACAATGTATATACTAATATCATGTATCCATAAAAATACCTTCTCTAATATATTTTAATATCCTCTAGACCGATCTACCAGACAACCTATGATCTGACTGGAAAAGTAGATATAAGGACAACACATTAATCATATATCCCATTAAAGATGTTAAAAATGCATATCATTTGGGGAAAAAATTATCATAATATAAACAATAATATACAAGTATTAATGATGAAAATAAACATTTCAAAAAAGAACATTGGATTTCATGCACTGACCATGACAACATTACTCTATGTAAGTCAACCCATTATATACTAACCATGCCCCTATAACTCCCAATCACACCTACTTCAGAACCATATAGTAATATTTTTTTATCCTCACGTCATCACACATGTAAACTTATCTATACTAGAAAACTCAGGGTATTTCATCAGCCAATTCCTTATCCCAAACTCAAATATATAGGGTATGGTGTCACCCAAGTCCTTGTCATTACCCCCTTTAGGTTATGGTCTCATACAAAGAACTATACCAACACTTGGACTTGGGGAGTAAACTCACCCAATTATTGATAAAAACAATCTCTCTCAAGGCTGTCCCCCTATACATAATAAAAATTCAAATATCTATTTGTTCCTCTTCTCACACAAGTAAATCTCATTTTTGATCCTTCTTACTCTAGAAGAGGTTATCCAGCAATTCTCAAATCATACCAAAACCAAGATCCCTTCTCTGTCACGGTTATATTATCCATCAATTCTTACATGATTCCAAAACCAAGATCCCATCTCACTCAAGGCTGTAAGACCACAACCCTCTCACTAAAGTTTGGTCTTGTAATAACATATATCTAGGACACTATATCAGTCAGATAAGTCCTTCCAACTCTATACATCACATTTTGGTGCTATAATGTACTCATTCATGCAACATCAAATAGGCCACACATCTTATCCCAGATATCAAAAACACATCACATAGATCATATCACAAAATACATATCTCTTTATCTCAATCAAAATATCCCCATGCATCTAGACACATAGGATATCTCTTTAGATCATCATATTCTACAATTATTGGAATAATCATGTACTATGTACCCCTCAAGTACCTCATTTCTGATCGGCTCTATCTGACCCTAGCCTCAATAAGTCAGTCTGCAACCTCTTCCAATTCCAACATCATGGCCATCACTAAGTTACCATATCACACTGATCTCATAATATTTTATAACCCATCATATATAATAATTCCATATTTTCTACAACCAGTCTTGTATTGAAGGATTCTCCCCACTCATTTAACTCTTCATGAGGCTCCTCCACACTTAAACGGGTGTCCCTTATCCAGTTTGAGATTTATGATTCTCTCTCTCTGCACCCCAAGGTGTAAGACTTCTCATTCCTACCTAACTAGAAAAATTAACACATCCTAGGCTACCTACAACACATGTGACATCCTCAAACCACCCATGGTCTCTCTTCCACTCAACTAGAACCATCTCCCCTTGATGACATAGTACTTCAGTGATCCCAAATTACCCAAAATACTAAGAACTTGTTTCACCTATAAATGTATAAAGGCCAAACTATATCCTTCTCTATGATAAATTTAGACCCTATATATTATAATACATCTCATGAAACATTCATGTATATAAGAGATCATGAATAAACCATAACATGACATTATATTATTGGTTTTACCTACATATATATTGTATTAACTAAATAATTCAGGTTTTTCACACCCTTTACCAAGAACATTAATTTTTTGTCATGATCGTACCACCCCTTGAGCTCCAATATAGATCCATAAAATATAAATAATTACTTATAATAATTTATAAATAATTATTACCATAATTTAAATAGGTTTATTCACCAAAAAAATTCTCCAAATGTCAAAGTATTACTAAAAATATATGAAACCACATTTGTACATCATCTCAAGACCTCCTATATACAAGAAACATGAAATCCCTATAATTATGAATTATTCACATTGTGTTCTATTGGAAATCGTTAATAATCAATATCTAAAGTCTCAACAATTCATATAAACGATATGGAATAGGAAATCAAATGAATGGAGGAGGAGGGGGGAAAATACATGTAATCATTGTAAAAAAATCACCCCAAAACCACCCCACGCCATTGGAAATCAATGGGATAATGAGGATGGGTAGTGGATTTAAAATATCCACTTTCAGATTCAATTGGTCCTCAATATCAAGTGATGATGACCGATAAATTTCCAACGAACCCCTCATTAGAAATTCAACTATTCCTTGGTCATGATGTGACTATGCTATCCTGGTGTTGTTCCACCCCGAATCAATATGGTAGTAGTGGGAACATGAGGGTTTATGGAATGGACACCCAGGTATATGGATAGAGATCAGCCTTCCTCCATTACAGGACAACCTATCATGGTCATATCGTGACTAATCCTTGATATGGGTAACATCTCGACTCTGGTGCCATGCAATGGTTCCACAGGTCGATTTTCCACGTGACCTCAATCATGCCTCCCTATATTCTAGAGGTCATGTGGAAAAGTGGCTTGGGGAATTGATGCAAGGAAATCATGTTAGGCCATTTCAAAGTGGCCTGAGAGGCTCCCATTTTCTTTCTTGTTCTACAGTCATACTATTTTGGGAAATGTGGACACGAGACTAAGAGGATTCATGGCATGGAAATGAGCTCTCGAATGGGAGTTTCAAACCCATGAATGAGGTAAACCCGAGTACTTAGGGTGGGGTTGTTGTTATTATTGTTTTATGTTGCAGTTTAATATTTTTTTCACCTTGGGTGATGCACTAGTGGGGTGATGTGATTATCGTTTCTATGAATTTTTTAAAATATTCATGGACAATAATAGCACAATATTTGAGTCTATATGATTTATTATAGGCACTCAATGTTATTTTGGAATTCCTCATTTTAGGAATGCACAAGAAAATCGGTTATGGGTATGTTTTTAGACATAAATTATTTTCTTTTTTCTGATATTTAAATAAAAAATGGTGCCTAACATGTAATCATAAAGATAGTAAATTGATTAAAAATTAAATTAATTGGTTGTATAAATGAAAAAGGTTATTATGATTGCTCTTTTACCCTTGTTAACTAGAACATATGTGTAGGATGGACAAGGGTAGTGATAACGCATTAGTTTTGACCCTTTGGAGAGGTGGGAAAAATGTCTTATTGTGATTGTTTCATGTTACGTAAATGTTATAAGTTTGTGTTATGATGCCTGAGATGTGTGTGTGTCATTATAGAGTGTATTTATCTATCACTATTTTTAAGTGGAAGGTCAAGGAGTGTTCCTAGTAATGACATTCTAGTTAGGGAACTTGAGGAACCAAACATTCCAGCTGAAGATGAAGGGGAGATGTTTTGAGATAACATTTTTCACTTCATGTAAATAGTGAAAAGAGATCCAAGGAATGTTTTGTAAAGACTATATGAGTTGAAAAAGGAGTTTCGCTTAAAACACCCTCTGACTTTTACTAGATAGTTTGGACCTGAGAGAGATGAATTATGGGTTGAGTCCATATAGAAAATACATTACCATTTAGAGACTCTGGTTGAGAGAAGGGTAATTTTGGTCTCTTATATGATATTTGTATCATCTAATCACCTGTGAGACAATCATTCGTGAACTGAACTTACATTAGGTATGTTATAGAAACAATTCGTGGAGAGGTTTTTAGATTACTTTTAGCTATAGATGATAAGACAAGGGAAATATGATGTGTTCATGCATCAAACACAGGGGATCTTGTCAGTAATAGACTATACAAGACTCTAAACAGATCATTAATACATTTCACCATATTTAGATGGAGATGAGTTTTCTACAGGAAAAACTCTTTATTATGGACTTATGTGTGAGAATAAGTCCCAAATGAAAATATTCAGGCATAATAAGTTTTCAAAAGTAGTGGATCAGGATCTCATTGTCTATGGGAACCTAAGGGAGGATTCCAAGGATAGACATGCAGTTTTTACGGGATGATTTAAAGGTACTTCTTCTAAGAGTAGGAAGTGTTGTTATGAAAACATTATCTAAGGAAACATGAAGAAGATTATGCAAATAGGATGGTTGTTGGACATGACCTTATCGTGGTGATTTTTCATCAGTGTGGTAGGCCAGGATCATATATTCGAAATTTTTCCCAACCTCCAGTAAAGTTTCTATCTTACAGCAATATGGGACTACTACAAAAGTTTTGTAGGTCACAGTGATTGATAGGTACTGAAGGAGCATCTAGGAATAGTCATATAAACTGAAGAGGATCATCTCCACCTAATCGGTCTAGTAGTTTTATTTCTTATAGCTGATGTGATTGAGGTAGTGGACATGGTGATTATGAGTAGGAGTGCTTGCATATGCAGAGTGGTGATACTCATTGGATTTAGATAGCATCACATGGAACAGGGGAAGCATAGTTTCATATAGTATAGCCTACACTTGTCAATAAAAAGGATGGACCATCAATAGTGAGAAGTATTTTTCTTATAGCTCATACTATTTCTAACACCTTTATTGATACTGGTTCCTCCCATTGTTTTATATACAACAAAACTTATTAATGTTTTGAGCCTGGACCTAGAGTTTGTGAGAGGGGTAATGGCTATAGAAACACATTCGGTAGTATGGTCTAGAAATATCTGGAATTATACCATGAGTTCACTAGTGATCTGGGAATACCATTTCCTATAGAATATCTATGTTCTCGATATGACAGACTTCTCCCTAATTATGGAAATGGAATGGATATTCGTATACCTAGAACACATCAATTTTTTCCATAGGATAATGACCTTGCGGTCCCTTAAGGTTGACCAATATATTAATTTTGGATAGTTGCATATCCAGGAAGGCCAATCAGAGCTAATTATTAAGAAACTAGGAGATCTCAAAACCAAGGTTGGTAGTATTTTGTTGGATAATGGGGGTATTAGGAATTATTTCCTTTCACCATTAGTGGAAATGTTTTAGTATGTCCTTCCTGAAGACTTCTTAGGGGTACCACGTGAATGATATGTGAAATTAACTATTTATCTCATGCTAGTGGTTGTGCCAGTTTCTATTCCACCATAAAGAATGGCACCGAATGAGCATCATGGTCTTAATGTACAGTTGGAGTAATTTAATAATACAATGTTAATATTTCCATGGACATTGTTTTGGGATCACCTATTCTAATATCAAAGAAGGATGAAATAAGATTTTTTTTGTGTGTTTTGATTATCAAAATTTAATCAAAATTACCGTGAAGAGTTGATAACCTCTTCTGTGTATCAATGATATGTTTGACCAATTTATGGGAGCTTCTGTGTTCTCAATTATTGATTTGATTTTAGGGTATCATTAGGTGATAGTTCAGACTTTTTATACATACAATATGTCTTTCAGAAGTAGGTATGGCCTTTATGAGTTTTTTGTAATTCCATTTGGGTTGACCAATGCACTAGTGGTTTTTATTTTATTTGATGAATGTGGTCCTCCATCTGTATCTAGATGAGTTTACAATGGTGTTTTTATATGACATCTTGGTGTACTCCAATATTCATTAATATTATTCCCAACATCATTACATTATCATGGGTACATAGATAAAGAATCAACTATACACCAAGTTATCTAATTGTTAGTTTTGGATTGAATAGGTAGAATTATTAGGGCATAATATCATGGTGGAATGTGGGTTAGTGGACCGAGAGAAGGTTCAAGAAGTTGTTTCATGGGATAATCCCAATAACATTTTTGATATTCAAAGCTTCCATGGATTATTTGGATGTTACATGAGATTCATCCAAGAATTTTTTTCATTTGGAAGATGTACTTTCAGGCTTGACCAAAAATGGGAATAATTTTTGAAGGGTCATAGTCTTGTGAGAGAAATTTTTAGGAGTTAAAGAAGAAAGTAACATTTCCACCAATTTGGATCACACTAGAGTCAGGTGAAGTGTAATCATCTTATTGAGATTCTTTGGGATCAGACGTAGAGTTGTACTACTGTAGAGATATCATGTTATGTTATATAGGTCTCGAAAATTTAGGCATCATGAAAGGAATTACCCTATGTGTGACCTCGAATTGTAAGCAATAATTTATGATCTTTTGATTAATAGATAATATCTTTTGGGAGTAAATTTTACAGTCTATACAGTTCAAAATAGCTTGAAGTATATATTTTCACAGTATTGTTTGAATCTTCGGTAGTGATATGGGTTGAATATATGCATTATTTCAATTTTCAACAGTCATAAATTCCCAAGAAGGTAAATAGTTTGGATGATTCCTTGAGCATGAAAAATCAGACACATATGTTTCAGGAGTCGAGTTCATAGTGGAATATGATGGCCTTACTAGATGAAATTCATGTTGTGGTTTAAGAGAGCTAGGAGTAGATGACTCTGCTTTAAATTACAATGGAGTATATTATTTTGAGATATATCATGGATTGACGGTATGAGTTTATAGAGTGATTTTCCTTAATAAAAACATTTGAAATTGGGGAGATATCTTTATACTGGTTGATATATGAGTATGAGATAATTTAGGTGAGGAATTGAGTTGTTCTGCATATGAGCATGCGAGAGGAGATCGTGATGGAATTTCATGCCTAGATATTTTTGGATCATCTAGGTGTAAAAAAATGCAACCTAACAAGTGATCATAGTTTTTGTGGAAAAAAATTGAAAAATGAGATAGTAGGGTTTGTGAAAAGATGGTTCACCTATCGACAGGTGAAGACAGAGCATCAATGACCTAGAGGTTTACTACAACAATTTCCCAAACCAAATAGATGTGGGATGACATGACCATGGATGTTGTGGTGGGTATCCAAAATATGCGTAGGATGAATGACTCTATTTGGGTCATAGTGGATCTAATGAAAAAGGTATAACTTTTCCAACCTATAAGGGAAAGCCTTACATTAGATCATTTGGGAGAATTGTACGTAAGATAGATAGTTTGTATGCATGGAGTGCCACCGATGGTAGTTTCTGACCTTGATTCAAGCTTTACTTCACGCTTATGTAAGGGCCTGTAGAAAGATCTTTTCACATAGGTATTATTGAGTATGGAATTCCACCCACAGACATATGGGCTGTTGGAATGTACTATAACAATGATTGGGTATATTCTAAGGGAATGCGGGCTTAAATTATGTGGATAATGGATAACTCACATGGGTTTAGCATAGTTTCATTATAATAATAGTTATCAGTAAATTATACAGATAAAACCATATTAGGCACATTATGATAGACCATAAAGACCACCTCTATACTGGATGGAGGCTGGTGCGCAAGAGATTTTGGGGCCGAGCCTCTTATAGGTAACATTAGAGAAGGTACCGTTTATTTGGAAATGAATTCCTTTGGATCTTAGTATACTGATGTCATATGATGACATGTAGAGATGACCCCTTGAGTTTACATATGTTTATTGTGTATTCCTTTGGATTTCTCCAAGGTTGGGTCTCTATAGAAAATAGATGTCGTGATTGTTGGCACCTAGGTTTGTTGGACCCTTTGATGTACTGGAAATAATCGGGTCAACGGCATGACGATTGTCTCCTCTACAGACATACGGTGTTATGCATGATGTATTCCATGTATCATAACTTCAGGGGTATCACACCAACCCTTCTCATATCATGACTAATCCAAGATAGGGGACACTAATTCACATCTAAAAAAATCATGGTGCGACTCTATCAGGTTGGGATGTGATACCACCTATAGTAGAACCACACTCAATGGCCTCAGACCTCAAGACATTCCCTTTTAACCCATTTGTTGTGACACCCAATTATATATTGTCACTAAAGAAATACAATTCTTTAAACAATGTACAATAATAGTGGAATCTCATCAAAAACTTTATTCCTTGTTCTAACACCCTTTTGACCAATTGAAACATCCCTTGACATTTGATCAACTTCCAAAAACATCTTCTTGAGATGTTCCAATGCTTGAATATTCAAACCTAATCCAAATTAAAATAAGGCAATTTTATCAGGTCTTAAAATTATTACCTCTTGAATTTACAGCCCATAATGTTTCCGGTCATTACAAATTCCGAACCATAATGCTTATCATCCATGAGAATCCATAATATTCCTCCAACCATCAAGCATAAACTACCTTGGTTGTAATATCACAACCAACCATTCATGTTCCATATCTAAATACCCAACATGATTCTATCAACCAACTACATACACCATGATAACTACTTCCAATAACTGAGCATCCCACTTCCCATTATTTCAAAAATTGTTAAGTTCTCAACCACACCTACCTGTAACTAGACACCAATGTTTCATCAACCTATTCATCATGATGATTATGGTGTCCCACTCTTAGGATTTTCTCAAAATTTCCAATTATAATCCATGGTTATCACCATCATAGGAATTTCTTACTGAAAAACACATCTTGTGGTTGATAACCATGTTTTATGTGGTTTCCCCCTCACTACATCTGATGAAGAACAAAAAATCCATTTGACAATTATTTGAAATAATTCTCCTAAAAATGCTACCCCTCAACCATCAGCATATCACTACACCACCCAACATTAGTTTACCATTAATTTTCCTGGTCACAATTCCTTAACACCTAAAAAACATAAAATCACCCAAGCACTCACTCTAAAATCCACACCAAACTCCTAATGTAATTCCATAGTTTGATCCTCAAACAAAAAAAATCTAGTCCCTGCCAAAAAAACTAACACATCCATAATTTGAATCAATATTAGATCACATTAATTTAACCCTGAACATATATAAAATATATTAAATCCAAACAACACCTCATCCAAATTATAATTCTTGTATACATTATAGAACAATATAAAATAAGATCCACCTACTCATCAATATCACAACTCAATCATGGCCATCCACCAACTGGTCTCACCATACCCTTGACCCATATAAAATATCTTCATTCATTTATAGTTGGTAAGATATTCCCCACCATAGATGTATCCATATCATCTCTTCCTCAAATTAGAAATATCAGTATACATGGCCTATTTAAATCTCCATAGTGATCCCATGGATTGGACATGACCATCCATCTCATAAATGGGTGCTAAACTAATACACCAACCACCACCCATTCATAAAACACCAAGAACATCATTTTTGATATCCAAAAAACACATTATAGATAAGGCTCAAACCCTCCAATTTCAAATGGTGTGATCCCCTAAATATGGATTCTCATACACTACACCTCAAGCACAAAGCCTGGAACGATCCCACACAAATATGTGTCACTCCACATGAACGATGCTCATCCATCCTTAAAATCTATATAAATGAATAAACATGGATCAACAATTTCATTGACCCTTGAATAAAAATTACTACAGGCCTTGCACCTCTAAACTATTGTTTTAGCATCACTCAGATTACCATGATTCCTTGATAATAATCAATGAATCTGTGCATGGTATTTTCCAATGATCTATGAACTCAATCATCCAACATACATAATCAACAATATAATTCTTCTATAAAATAGGGATTTTATCAAAAATTCATGTTTACACACTCTCTATGGTTAAGTAAATGTGATCCTCTTTAGAACCCTATCATTAGTTATTACCCATAATTCATCTGAATCTTAACCAACCCCAATAGGTGTATGATCCCATAAGACCCATTCACACAACCCAAGTCATGATCCCACGATTTGTGACCCATAAAACCCAAGTACATGTTCCCAACCCCAAACCATTATCTTTACATAGAATAATATCATTCAATCACCCTATGGGGGGCACTTTTTAAAAGGATAACTACATGATCACTCTCCACCTAGACATCAATCCGAAAACAAGATCCTTTACCCATAATCCCATTATTCCACTAAAATCAAAGCCGTAATCAATAGGTATTTTAATCCAAATGATCCTTCCCTCTCAATCGACCATAATATGAAGCACAAGGCATTTTAGATGCCTTTATCTTGCCTTATTATGGATATCCAAAAAAAACTGCATTGGTTAGTTCATTGGAGTGTCACCAATAATCTATATGAGAAAATGCCTTTTGTGTTATTTTTAGATAATTATATAACAGACCATGTATCTGAAAATAAACTCAATAACATCCTTTTATCACTTCTTATGAATCCAATACTTGAACTGAACCCATTAAGAATATCTATACATACCTTACATGAAGGGACTGTATAGCTATCACCAAAGAATATCCTACACCATGATTCGTGTGACCTATCATCATAAATAAAATATCATGGTTCACTTGGGTATAATTCCATCAATTAGCTATATTGAAAAATTTTATACTTGATTTTATGGATTATTTAAACAACTTAAACCCTTGTTTTCAACCAAAATAAATCACACACATGTAAAAATATATGTTATGAATCACATATTCCCACCATGATTCATGTACACATGAATCATTACAATGGTCCATGAGACAAAAACATAAATAAAAATATTCAATGGACACATCATAATTAATAAACATATCAACTAAAATATAAAAAACCAATTATAACAATATTTCACCCCTAGTAATTAGGAGTTATCAACAAAATTGTTCTCATGAATCACTAAATTTAGGTCAATCAATTTTTCATAAAAATATTTGAAAAATACCTATTTCAAGTCTACAATATCCAATAAAGTATGAAATAATAAAACTGTTATGATGCCACTTTTCAATTCCATAACCCATGGGTCATGCAACAATACCCAGTCTGGGCTGCTACAAGACCTCAGGCATGCCACCATATATGCTAGAAGTTTTCAAATAACAAAGATGACCTAATCCATACAATGGGGATATTGTGATCTAAAAATATAGTGAGAAAATTATAGAAATAACTGAATATTCACAATTGATAATAATATTATACATACTAGAAAAAATAAAAATTATATAAAAAATATATCTGGTGAAATTCATAGAGTCAAACATCACATTGATCACCCACAGGGATAATACCAAATACAAATTGAATAAAGAAAAAAAATATAGAAAGGATTTAATACCATCATTGAGCCTTAATAACCTAGTCTATATTACCCCTAAAACTTCTCTATCATAATCCACCCCAAAACATATTATTTGACTAATAATGAATAAATTTGGTCTGTACATGCACCAAAGTGCTCATGTGGGGTTTTAGAAATAAGAATCAATAGGGTATCACCATGTTCCACTTATATATAAATAATATATCTATATTCATGTGAAGAAAAACATATAAAATAATTGTCTTATATGTATTATATTAAACTATGCACCAAGAATATATGTTCATTGAGGAATCATGTGGTAATCATGATAACATGACACTCAATCATTCCAACTTTTGAACCATTCCTAAATCCTATAATTTCTTTGTGGCATGGAAACTATAACCCATATTCTACACAAATACATTGGTTATTCTGCCACCCAATTCTTTACCTCAAACCCAACGATGCATGGTAGGGTGTCACCCAATTCTTGAACACTACACCCATTAGGGTAGGGTCCCATATCAATTACTAGACTAGCCCATAATCATTGGGAGGACACTATTATAATATCTAAGCTCTACCATCCCAATAAATGAATGGAATATCTATTTAATACCAACTCACATATCAATATAGATCCCATCTTACTCAAGGTGGTCCCCTTCTTGTACCATTTCACTCAATGTGAGGTCATATGTCTAGTATCACATCATGACACACCTAGGACTCATTATAACTCAAGGTGGTATAACAACTACCCTCTGACCTAAGGTAATTTCTATTATTTCACTTGGGTAGGACCATATCTCACTCATTTTCGTCCCACGAGGACCATCCCACTCATGGTGGTTCCAAAATTATCTCACATGTGCAATATATAATTTGGAATACAACCCATTGCATAACTCATCGGTTCATAAAAGTTATATAGTCACTTAATACCTACCCTCTCATTTCAAGTCACATCTCACATACCATATTGAAACTCAAGCTATCTACTATGACAATCTGGGTCTCTAATCACTTTCACCTTCTCGTACTCATCACACCCGGTGACCGTGAAGCTGAGAGCCTATATCAAACCATAGCCTTAATAGGTAGGTCCACTATAAATACAATCCCTAAATCATTACCCTTACTCATTTCCCATCTCACATCACTCATAGATTTCCTCTAAAGGAATCACTCATAGGTAATCTGTAATGACCAGAGATTTTTGATCTAATAAATTAAAAATATCTTCAATTTCATCGGTCACATAAAGAATTGAAATAAAATGAAACCAATATATTTTTAGATCATTAAAACCAAATAATTTAATTAGTTAGCTTGAATGGGAGTACTTTAAATACAAAATATATTTATATATATTTATATATGCATATATAAGTGATATTTTATTCAAATTTATTTAATTTATTATTCCATATGAGGATATACCTTCTAATAAAATTTTCTTTTTATTAATTAAAACAACATGTATTATTCATAAATGAATAGATTAATAATATAAAACATTTATTGAATAATTATAGCTTTATTAGTGTTTTATATAAACTTACAATTCATGGGGAATGTATCCTAATGGATGCACCTTTACAGGTATCATGGGAGGTATTAGGATCCATTACCATCAAGTAAATGTAGTTGTAATATATTTATTTTTTATTTATAATATACCACCTTTGAATTTTATTTAATATATAAATTTAAAATAAGAAAAATAGTATTTTAAAATATTTAGTTTCCCATAATAAAAATTTATCATTATTTTTTGTGCTTTTATTTACAAATTAAAATAGATATTTATTGATATATAATCATACTAAATAAACTTAATTACTTTTTTTACAATGTTAAAATTAGTTTAGGATGTATTTTATGGAATTTTTCTAAAAAGTTTGACTTTTTAGAGAATAGTGAAAAATAACGATTTTACTAGTACTAACACTATTTTAAAATTATTCCATGAAATATATTAATATTTTTTAAATAATAAATATATTGTATGAATTTTAATTAAATATTTATAAAATACTATTTATATATGTAAAAAAACACTTAACATCATAGAATGTCTTGGTAATGTTTTAACAGAAATTGTATTTCGCATGTACCTTTTAATAACATTATCACATGGTGAAATTAGGGATACAACATAATTTAACTTTAATTAATATTAGTTTAATAATTATTATTATTTTAATTTCAATATAATTTATATTTTTGATAATGTCATCCAAAAAAAACTTGTGCATAAAATACACTTTAATATAAAAACTCCTTATTACACATTATCTGTGATTATATTTTTTAATTAAATTCAATAACTCATAGAAATTTTATATCATTAAATTATTTATATATTTAAAATTAGAATCTTCAATTTTTAAGAAATTTAAAATATAATTTTTTTCATAAATATTATATTCTATGTGTGAAGGTGTTCTTATCACAGTGAGGTTAAATTATGGTAGAAGTGGTTTAACATAGTGGAAAACGGTGAAATATGTTATAAACGTGTTTTATATTGGATGTTTAAGAGAGTATTGTATCCACCCAATGTTTTATCAATATAAATTACCTTCTTATAATTATGTCATCAAATCACATGAAATTAAAAAAAATGAACTACTATGTAATTTGTGACCTTTAAACATAATATTGTCACTTCTGTTATTTGAATTTCAAAAATATGACATACACTGTTGTGATCAGTAAGATGTTTGGAGTTTGACAAAACATAATTATTATTTTGATGAATATTATCCTACCTTATGAATTTAATCATACCCTAATGAATATTAATTTGACTCTTATGAATAGTTAATCATCTAAAAGAATAGTAAAGTCACATATGAATGTATAAATAAAATTAACGCTTCTTATAAGTGATAATATGACCATAGTAAAAATTTAAGTATTTTTGTAAGTCATAAATAATTATTGAGAATTAATTAATTAATTTTTATATAAATTATTTCCTTGAAAGGTGTTCATAAAATAAAAATTTTATTTATTCTAGTTTTGGGATAATTTCATAAGACCTTATGTAATTTTTTAAAACAATTTAAAATAAGTTATAGTTTTAAAATCAATGTTTTTCAAGTCAATTACGATTTTATTTTAAAATTAAATTAATTATATCTGAAAAAATAATTTTTCGAAAATTTCGTTCATTTTTGGATTCAACACATCAAAAAATAGTTTGTCTGATTTTTTTAGATTTTTCTAAAATACTTGAATTTTCGATGAATAGTAAAATACAATAATTTGTAAATTATGATAAATACATGATTTATAGGTTCATGGATGACGTTATACTAATTTAAGTCCAATTGATTCTAACTCATAAGAACTTATTACTTTTTTGGGTCATGTAATCATATCTATTTCTAGTTTTGAGGGAAATTAATAAACTAAGGGTTAAAATATTATGAAAACCCTCCTGTCCCTCACTATACATACCACCCCTCCTAACCTTTTCTCTTCACATCCCTCGAGCCTTGTTCCCTTCATAAATTCTGTCCAAATCTATCCCCAAGATCCCCCCCCCACGTCTACAACCCTTTAGTCTCTTCCAATGGCCAAATCGTCTCCCCTTAAGAGGCTCTCAAGGAAGTTTGATTCAAAAGGTAAATTTATCTTTTCCATTATTATACATTTATTTCAAGTTCATTTGTTATTTTTTCTATCCTTAACTATCCTCATCCAAATGTTATAACAACTCCAGAACCTATGTAACGGCCCAAGATTTTATAAAAAATATTCTTTTTAATTTTATTAATGTCTTGTGTTATACGCTACACCAAAAGGAGCTTTCACAACACGCATCCTTGACTTGCCTTGCATTACACGCAATCGCAACCTTCCTCGATAGCGTGTGTAGTACGCAATACTGAGTTTCACGAAACAACGATATGTTATTAAAATATTATTAAAACTAGCCGTTATGAATAGTAATAACCACTTTTTGAAATTTTTTAAATTTTATTTTTCAAAATGGAATTCATTTTTAGATTCGGAGTATCGAATTTAGCCTAAGGTGAAAATCTGGTACTTTTCGGACAACTTTCATATTCTGATGAATAGTGAAAATTACTAAATTATAATTAAAAACAACTTTTTTAATCGAAATAATTAATAGTGATAAATTATTAATTTGAGTAGTTTTAAAGTATATTTAGAATATATTTTTCCAATTTAATACAATGTTGGTCATTGGTTGTAATTTCAGATTTAAACCAGACATAAACAAATGTCAATCTTTTGATAGATATTGTTTCTTAAAAACACGCTATTTGTTTTAACAGCGGGATTTAATTATAAAATTAATTAATGCAACTTCTATGTTATGAATCTCATAAAATAGACTTCATTTTTGAATTCGGAATATGAAATATAGCTTAGGATGAAATTTTGGCATTTTTCTGAAAACCTTCAATTTTTGATGAATAGTGAAACTACTAAGTGGTAGTTAAAAAACTGAATTTTTCATAAAACTTAATTTTACCGCTTCTGTGAATGGAATTTCAAAAATCCGAGAGATACGGTTGATGTC
Source organism: Viscum album (assembly GCA_963277665.1). Lineage (NCBI taxonomy): Eukaryota > Viridiplantae > Streptophyta > Magnoliopsida > Santalales > Viscaceae > Viscum > Viscum album. The sequence goes on along the minus strand of OY728136.1, from coordinate 193,951,091 downwards.
AGTAAGTAAAATGTGGTTCAATGAGATGAAAATAATTTTTGGTGAATAGTAACTTTTTACGTTTTTTTTACCGCGGTTAATAGTAAATAGGGTAACTAAGGGTAAATATGATATTACTATTACCCTAACACATGTCCTAATTCTATTGGAAAAGTGTAATTCGACCAAAAACAAGCTTAGGAATAAAATATGACCATTTAGGCCCACTTGGATTAGATTAGGACATTTATTATTATTTAATTCAAAGAAGAGTTAAAAGAGTTAAAATCAATGTTTATTTACTAAAACATTTTTAATATAGGGTTATACATAAGATAAATTAGATTGTAAATATTAATTAGAAAGCTAAAAAGATTTACTACATAATGGTATTTTATTTGTAATTTTTAGACATCAAATAATTTAATTTATTTATGACACAAATATGATGCAGTAATTATCTTATTAATGAAATATTGACATAATTGATGTTATAAACACCAAACTGAATGTAATTTGAGATTTTTTATGAATTCCACTAATTTTCTAGGTTACTATGATATATTAGTGTTGATTTAATAAACTTTTTTTGAACATATAATTCTGTTATGACTTTCACAAAAATCATATATCAAATAGTGTCAAAATTGACACAAAATAGTTTTTAAATCAAATATTATATTATTAATTGTTATTTTATTCCTAAAAATCTAATGTTCGGACAAATGACTTAGATAAGGATATATATATTAATAATAAACAATTTGGGGTTCGTTTGGCATTTTATAGTAAGTTTATTAACCATATAGTGTAAGAAAACAAAAAGACACGGTAAAAGTTAAATTATTTAACTTAGAGTTAAATCTAATGGATAAGGTTAAAATAATACCCTAAACTTGTCTAAATCTTATTGGTTGATAGGATTTCGACCCTTCCCCACTTTATCTTCGAAATAAAACCCTTTTGAACCATTATAAACCGATTTTGACTTTAATATAAAATAATATTTTGAGATATTCCTAAGGTGCCCCTCTCCTCCCCTATAAAAGGACACCTCCTCCCCCTCCTCCTCACACCAATTTGAGCACTCAAGCTCGTCCAACCCCTGCCAAAATCTCTTCTCCACTTCCCTAGAAACATCCTAGGGGTTCTGGTCTTCCTCAAAGACCAATTTTAGTGCCCTAAGAGGAGGTCTCAAAGAGGCGCTTCAAAGAAGAGGTAATTACCGTTACCAATTCTTTCATCTTTATTTCTTCTTCCACTTCTTCTTCTTAGGTTGTTTCATTATGAAGTAATAACATCAGTATCACTCATATACGGATATGTTATTATAAGTATGAAACAACCCTATTTCACCATCTATCCATCCTACGGAAAAAGAAATCACCGCGCGTGCGTACGTACGGAATACCGTCTCCACGCCGTGGTGTAATCTATTTTCCACCACCACCTTACATGGATGGGTATAATGGTGTAAAGAATAAATATACATAGTTATTAAAACATCATATTGATTCTGATATATTTTATAATCCACTTCAATTCAGTTCAATATTTATGGAAATGATATCATCGCTCGTGCGTACGTACGGACTACCGTCTCCACGACGCGATGAGATTCATTCTCCATGTTAACCATTAAAGAATGATTATAAAGTATATATAAGAAATAATGATGAAATATATGACATTATAAAGCTACTGGATTTATTTATATATATATATATATATGTATGTCATCTACTTACTTCCATTTCAAGACAATAAGGAAAGTAAAACAGCGTTCATGCGTACGTACGGACTACCGTCTCCATGAACGGTGTTTTTCATTTTATTTATCTATCTATTATATATATATATATATACTGAATATATATGATATATAAATCATATTTTATATTCTGGAAGTAAGTAAATCATGATATAAGTAATAATGATGTCAAGAACAACAAGTCAAAACACCTACGATAAATGAAATGATTTTACCCAAAATGCTTCTTTAACATGGAATTTACAAAAGAACGGGTAATATAATGTCATAAGTGAACCATATATGATATCATAACAATGAATATGATTCTGGAATAAGTCAATAACATGATTTAAATCATTATACAGGAGGTTCGGACACTTACAAAGCAAGTCGGACATAAGGTAAGGGAAATATCGCAATCTCATTTTTATCCGAGATTGTTTGTACTTTGAAATTACTGGGGTGTATTTTATCATCCACATCCATGTTTCCTCAATATTTAATGTTATTTACATCCACCTACAATTGTTTAAATCCAATTTTACCCTTCTGTGAGTTTTTAGTAAAAGATATGAAAGGAATCTTTTATCGTTTTTCATACGAGGTACTTTTTGACTTTTCCGACAAAAGTACGAGAAGAATGTTTTTTTAACTTATACGGCATGAATGGATTTTTAAAACATTATTTCAAAGAAGCTTCCTTTACAAGTATTCAAGTTTATTTTTAATAAACTTCTTTTAGTTTAAAATTGTATGACATGTTAAGAAAGTAAAAGTGTTTTTGAAGAAGAAAGGATATTTTCCTCAAGAATGAAGTTCAAGTATTTTATCAAAATTATCTTCCATCTAAGATAATAAAAGGGTTCTGTTTCTATCCCTATTATTACATGGATTTGATTATGTTGTGATGGAAACATTTATATGAATTCCTTTATATTATATGAATTGTTTTATGATGTCATGTTGTTTAAGAATTCCATTTTTATTACATGGGTTATGTGATGATGTATGATTTATGATTATGTGGCACACATAAGAAAGGATTCATTATAAGATGGGTGGGACCTATATATCCCTCCAATGCATTGGGTAAAGATTTTATATCTCATGAGATAGACATGGCTGGAATGGTAGGTTATACCGGTTCAGTGAAACAGGACTGAAACGAGGGTTACTCGATTCAGAAAGGGACTTTGTCCACTAAGATAGTCTTGGAAATGAGTCTTGACTAACAAGAAATGATTCTCTATGATTATGTGTGTATGCCACAAAGTTTCATGTTTTAAGTTATGCTTATTGGGATTTCATTTCACTACTATGATTTATCCCATGTTATGAAATTATGCTCTCTTTTGCAGGTTAAGATTTCCAAAAGTTATGTTCTTATGAATATGATGTGATTGATTTTCTTTTCTTTACCCTTACTGAGAATTTGAGCTCACCCTTTTATGTTTTCTTTTCCCCAGGATATAAATAATGGTTTTAGGTAAAAAAAGGGACGATCTTTATGGGAGATGTTGAAGATCTTTCACCACGATTAGAAGATTACGTTCCGAGTTTCCAAAGACACTAAACTATTACGATCCTTGTGTGTGTGTTTTAGTTATGTACTAAGTATTCCGCAAAAGTAATGTAATGTCCATGTATGTCAGGCTTCGGGTCTCTACAGTTGGTATCAGAGGCAAAGTAGGTAGGAATGTATCCGATCCTTGGGAACTCTCACATGTGAGCGTTGGACGAAGCATGGCTCTCCGCCCAAGGGCTTCATGCGGAAATGGCTGCCACGGGGGATGGTGGTGTGTCCCGCCCAGGGGGTGTACCCGCCCATGGAGTGCCCTAATAGGTATCAATTGTAGTCCACTTGAAGTAATTCTAGACCGCTACAGTTGGTATCAGAGTAAAGGTTTAGTCAACCTTTGGAAACTAGGATGCGAAAACGTTAGTGAGATCCCTAGAGATATTTATAAGGTATGTCTAGGGATGTCCCTAAAGTTAAGTATACGTATAGGTTATAGTACTAGAATTACGCTAACGATCATAGAATTAAACCTAAGATGTTAGATATCAAGGATACTCCACCTTTATTATGTTGTTTTGCCTAGCATGATTTTTGCCTCTCACACTATTCTTTTTTTTTGGGTTTTAGAAAATGGCTGGAAACAAGATGATTCACTATAATGGAGGATATGATGGACAATGGAATGATATTCTTCATGAGCAACCAAATGAAATGGGATTTGGATGTCCAAACATCATTATTATGCCGAATCAGCAATCTCATAATATGATCAATAAAGTAAACTTTGGTAAGTTTCCTGACTCGACTAATAAGAGAAAGATGGAGTTCCATGATGATCATAGAGGAAAGAAAGTTCAGTTTCCCCTATGTAAATCATGTGGGAAGAGGCATCAAGGAGAATGTTTCAAGGGAACTGGAAGATGCTTTGTGTGTGGAAAAGAAGGACACAAAGCAAGTAAGTGCAAAGGAAAAGGGTCGGTTAACACCATGGATGAGGATAATGGTATTGCTACGACATCAAAAATGGTTAAGTGTTTTAAATGTGGAATGTATGGGCATTATGCAAACAAATGCCCTAAGGGAAAGACTCATGAAGAGAATCAGTATGGTCATATGGGTAGTATTTATGTGGATGATGATGAAGAGACTACAAATGATATGTGAGATGAAAGAATTTTTGAAGCTCGGTCAATGGTTTAAGAATGTAGTGGAATGATTTCATGTTTATCATGTGTAATGTTGTATAAGAAATCTCATGGTACTATGGAATAAAGAGACGTCTAAGGATTGTTACACTGTTGTCTTTCCTTGAGTTATGAAAGTGTATGATTAATGGTACCACTATCCATGAAAGGTTATTCAGATATTTTTAGAATTTAGATGATATGCGCACAATGAAGGAATAATAAGATAATGGGGTGTTTGATTATATTCATGAGCTCATGATTGATATAAGGACTAAGTGATATCATGGTTTGAGTATATAGAATTTTGAGGATTTCGGTATGTGAAAAGTGTTAACTTTTAACTGCATTCATGTTTTCACTATGGTTCAATGGGTATTCAAGAGAATACATGATTAAGGACTTTGAATGTTTGGAATGTGACCAACAAAACATATCTTATATGGGGTTCAATGATGGTATTAAATCTCTGTTAATCGTTTTCACTATGTTATGAAAGTGGACTGCAGTATTATGGATAAGCCTAAAGACTAGAATGGATTATGTTGGACATAAAATAGTATTGTTTAAGGATAGAAGTTATTTTTTCGATATTATTGATGGGATGTTATAGTAATATAGTTTTAGAAAAAGGAAAACCTGCAGGACGGGCGACAGCCCATCGCTTCGGACAAGGCTGTGGGAATCGAACCCACAACCGAAGTGTGACTGGCCTTTATCGCCTACCACTGGCCTACAGGAAGTCCATGTTTAGTATAAACTAGTTTTATTTTATTAAGCGGTATGATATATGAAGTATAAGTTCATTTTTGGAACCATATACGATTAATCTCACTATAAGATGGACTTATAACTTTTGCTAACCTTTTGTTTGAAATAGATGGAATGACCCATCCGTCTATCACATGATCTGCTAATGCTTCACGAATAACAAATTCAACTTCATTTCTTTATGATATGAAGTGGAAATTGTTCAATTCACGAACAACAGTGAGATTGTAACAAAATCATGTAAGTATTTCTTTTAATTCATCAACTTTAGGGAAATGATCTTGAAAACCAAAAATGTTGTCCTAGTGCTCTTATATCTGATTAATCAGATGGTACATTAGATCGTCACAAATTTATGGCTTTGTGATTGCTAGATTTTCCATAGCCATGTTCTCTACCACTCTCCATCAGAACATGATGGTTAGATTTCTCTTCCATATCCATATTTTCACCTACGTGGAAACCCAGTTATTAGTTTATTTGGGTAATCGTTACATTTCATACTTTAGTTTTTAAATCCAAGTTTTGGTATTCCTTTTTACGATGTGGGTTTCTATTAAAGAAACATTCGAATAGTAAACCATTTATAATCCTGACGAATTTCGAGGGCGAAATTCATTTTAAGGGGGGTAGAATGTAACAGCCCAAGATTTTATAAAAAATATTCTTTTTAATTTTATTAATGTCTTGTGTTATACGCTACACCAAAAGGAGCTTTCACAACACGCATCCTTGACTTGCCTTGCATTACACGCAATCGCAACCTTCCTCGATAGCGTGTGTAGTACGCAATACTGAGTTTCACGAAAGAACGATATGCTATTAAAATATTATTAAAACTAGCGGTTATGAATAGTAATAACCACTTTTTTAAATTTTGTAAATTTTATTTTTCAAAATGGAATTCATTTTTAGATTCGGAGTATCGAATTTAGCCTAAGGTGAAATTCTGGTACTTTTCGGATAACTTTCATATTCTGATGAATAGTGAAAATTACTAAATTATAATTAAAAACAACTTTTTTAATCGAAATAATTAATAGTGATAAATTATTAATTTGAGTAGTTTTAAAGTATATTTAGAATATATTTTTACAATTTAATACAATTTTGGTCATTGGTTGTAATTTTAGATTTAAACCAGACATAAACAAATGTCAATCTTTTGATAGATATTGTTTCTTAAAAACACGCTATTTGTTTTAACAGCGGGATTTAATTATAAAATTAACTAATGCAACTTCTATGTTATGAATTTCGTAAAATAGACTTCATTTTTGAATTCGGAATATGAAATATAGCTTAGGATGAAATTTTGGCATTTTTCTGAAAACCTTCAATTTTTGATGAATAGTGAAACTACTAAGTGGTAGTTAAAAAACTGAATTTTTCATAAAACTTAATTTTACCGCTTCTGTGAATGAAATTTCAAAAATCCGAGAGACACGGTTGATGTCAGTAAGTAAAATTTGGTTCAATGAGATGAAAATAATTTTTGGTGAATAGTAACTTTTTACGTTTTTTTTCCGCGGTTAATAGTAAATAGGGTAACTAAGGGTAAATATGATATTACTATTACCCTAACACATGTCCTAATTCTATTGGACAAGTGTAATTCGACCAAAAACAAGCTTAGGAATAAAATATGACCATTTAGGCCCACTTGGATTAGATTAGGACATTTATTATTATTTAATTCAAAGAAGAGTTAAAAGAGTTAAAATCAAAGTTTATTTACTAAAACATTTTTAATATAGGGATACACATAAGATAAATTAGATTGTAAATATTCATTAGAAAGATAAAAAGATTTCCTACATAATGGTATTTTATTTGTAATTTTTAGACATCAAATAATTTAATTTATTTATGACACAAAGATGATGCAGTAATTATCTTATTAATGAAGTATTGACATAATTGATGTTATAAACACCAAACTGAATGTAATTTGAGACTTTTTATGAATTCCACTAATTTTCAAGGTTACTATGATATATTAGTGTTGATTTAATAAACTTTTTTCGAACATATAATTCTGTTATGACTTTCACAAAAATCATATATCAAATAGTGTCAAAATTGACACAAAATAGTTTTTAAATCAAATATTATATTATTAATTGTTATTTTATTCCTAAAAATCTAAGGTTCGGCCAAATGACTTAGATAAGGATATATATATTAATAATAAACAATTTGGGGTTCGTTTGGCATTTTATTGTAAGTTTATTAACCATATAGTGTAAGAAAACATAAAGACACGGTAAAAGTTAAATTATTTAACTTAGAGTTAAATCTAATTGATAAGGTTAAAATAATACCCTAAACTTGTCTAAATCTTATTGGTTGATAGGATTTAGACCCTTCCCCACTTTATCTTCGAAATAAAACCCTTTGGAACCATTATAAACCGATTTTTACTTTAATATAAAATAATATTTTGAGATATTCCTAAGGTGCCCCTCTCCTCCCCTATAAAAGGACACCTCCTCCCCCTCCTCCTCACACCAATTTGAGCACTCAGGCTCGGCCAACCCCTGCCAAAATCTCTTCTCCACTTCCCTAGAAACATCCTAGAGGTTTTGGTCTTCCTCAAAGACCAATTTTAGTGCCCTAAGAGGAGGTCTCAAAGAGGCGCTTCAAAGAAGAGGTAATTACCGTTACCAATTCTTTCATCTTTATTTCTTCTTCTACTTCTTCTTCTTAGGTTGTTTCATTATGAAGTAATAACATAAGTATCAATCATATACTGATATTTTATTATAAGTATGAAACAACCCTATTTCACCATCTATCCATCCTACGGAAAAAGAAATCACCGCGCGTGCGTACGTACGGAATACCGTCTCCACGCCGTGGTGTAATCTATTTTCCACCACCACCTTACATGGATGGGTATAATGGTGTAAAGAATAACTATACATAGTTATTAAAACATCATATTGATTCTGATATATTTTATAATCGACTTCAATTCAGTTCAATATTTATGGAAATGATATCATCGCTCGTGCGTACGTACGGACTACCGTCTCCACGACGCGATGAGATTCATTCTCCATGTTAACCATTAAAGAATGATTATAAAGTATATATAAGAAATAATAATGAAATATATGACATTATAAAGCTACTGGATTTATGTATATATATGTATGTATGTAATCTACTTACTTCCATTTCAAGACAATAAGGAAAGTAAAACAGCGTTCATGCGTACGTACGGACTACCGTCTCCATGAACGGTGTTTTTCATTTTATTTATCTATCTATTATATATATTTATATATACTGAATATATATGATATATAAATCATATTTTATATTCTGGAAGTAAGTAAATCATGATATAAGTAATAATGATGTCAAGAACAACATGTCAAAACACCAACGATAAATGAAATGATTTTACCCAAAATGCTTCTTTAACATGGAATTTACAAAAGAACGGGTAATATAATGTCATAAGTGAACCATATATGATATCATAACAATGAATATGATTCTGGAATAAGTCAATAACATGATTTAAATCATTATACAGGAGGTTCGGACACTTACAAAGCAAGTCGGACATAAGGTAAGGGAAATATCGCAATCTCATTTTTATCCGAGATTGTTTGTACTTTGAAATTACTGGGGTATATTTTATCATCCACATCCATGTTTCCTCAATATGTAATGTTATTTACATCCACCTACAATTTTTTAAATCCAATTTTACCCTTCGGTGAGTTTTTAGTAAAAGATATGAAAGGAATTTTTTATCGTTTTTCATACGAGGTACTTTTTGACTTTTCCGACAAAAGTACGAGAAGAATGTTTTTTTTAACTTATACGGCATGAATGGATTTTTAAAACATTATTTCAAAGAAGCTTCCTTTACAAGTATTCATGTTTATTTTTAATAAACTTCTTTTAGTTTAAAATTGTATGACATGTTAAGAAAGTAAAAGTGTTTTTGAAGAAGAAAGGATATTTTCCTCAAGAATGAAGTTCAAGTATTTTATCAAAATTATCTTCCATCTAAGATAATAAAAGGGTTCTGTTTCTATCCCTATTATTACATGGATTTGATTATGTTGTGATGGAAACATTTATATGAATTCCTTTATATTATATGAATTGTTTTATGATGTCATGTTGTTTAAGAATTCCATTTTTATTACATGGGTTATGTGATGATGTATGATTTATGATTATGTGGTACACATAAGAAAGAATTCATTATAAGATGGGTCGGACCTATATCTCCCTCCAATGCATTGGGTAAAGATTTTATATCTCATGAGATAGACATGGCTGGAATGGTAGGTTATACCGGTTCAGTGAAACAGGACTGAAACGAGGGTTACTCGTTTCAGAAAGGGACTTTGTCCACTAAGATAGTCTTGGAAATGAGTCTTGACTAACAAGAAATGATTCTATATGATTATGTGTGTATGCCACAAAGTTTCATGTTTTAAGTTATGCTTATTGGGATTTCATTTCACTACTATGATTTATCCCATGTTATGAAATTATGCTCTCTTTTGCAGGTTAAGATTTCCAAAAGTTATGTTCTTATGAATATGATGTGATTGATTTTCTTTTCTTTACCCTTACTGAGCATTTGAGCTCACCCTTTTATGTTTTCTTTTCCCCAGGATATAAAGAATGGTTTTAGGTAAAAAAAAGGAAAGATCTTTATGGGAGATGTTGAAGATCTTTCACCACGATTAGAAGATTACGTTCCGAGTTTCGAAAGACACTAAACTATTACGATCCTTGTGTGTGTGTTTTAGTTATGTACTAAGTATTCCGCAAAAGTAATGTAATGTCCATGTACGTCAGGCTTCGGGTCTCTACAACCTAACATGTACTGTAATTTTATTATGAAAATAGAGAGGTTATTGTCACATCTCCTTTACTCTTCTTTTATAATAGTATTAAAGACATCATCTGAGATGTATTAATTTACCACATTCAAGGAATATGGGTTTTTAATTTCTATTACCATCATCAATTATGGTCTTGAAACCATTTTTATTATGGTTGAACTATATTATTATATTATATAACCAATGTAATGTTATATAATATTTTTGTACACATGATATTAAATTATAATTCAAAATGATTTCATGGTGATCAAAAATAGCCAGTAAAGCCAAAAGGTTATCAGTAATGTTTTACATAATTATTAAAAATAACTCCAATTAAAAAATTTAATTTACAACCATGTACCGTTATGGATTTTCAATAATAAAATATAACTCCAATTCTGGACAACCATCCCAATTTTACATGATTCTCCATTCATGAAAATAATTAAATCGATTGTAAAAAGCATGAAAAAAACAGACCCAAACAATGAAACTGAACAACTTAACGAATCAAAAATGTCGTAAATGAATTTAAAAAACCTATAATAAATGTTTTACACATAGAATAGTTTTTTTTAATTATTATCTAAACTAATTTTTTTATTCAGTTCATTAATATCAAGTGGAGAACACCATCACACTTAAGGTGAAGACTCCTCTCTATTTCCCATTTATTTATGATTGTCTTATATGTTACGCCCTTTTATGTGTAATACGTAATGATGGTTTATGATTTCACACCTCCCCATACTTCCCTCTTGATATATAAGTGATGTGAAACCCATTTTTTTCATTAATCCCTCTTAAGTACACCCGATACCAGGTCGATTATCTGTAAGGGGCTCTACCTGAAGCTCCTTTGTTCCTTCTAGATGCCTTATCTTCCTTTTACAAAAATTAATCCATCTTATATTTTGTATTTTAACCATATAAATGGTGTTTACATTTACCAAATTCATTTATCAATACCCTTTCATCATTCTCTTTTGGGTATATACATGTTTTTAAGTGATCCCCTCCTCAATACTTCTCGATAAGCAAACCTGTTATGAGGGAACATCTTGAATTATTACCCAATTTCAAGTGCACTCTATCTTCTATTTTATCCCACTATTGTATTTAAAAATCAATATTTTTTATTATGAAAACCTTATTGTTTCAATTCTGGTGTTATATAAATGATTTTTTATTGTTCTATTATAAATCCTCTGTAGTATTTTCCTTAAAACCACACAAAAATGTTATACTGCTAAAATGTATTAAATACTCCATTAAATGTTTTCTATTATACTTGAAATCACTTACCATGATACATGAATATTTTCCCTTATTAATTTCCATGTATATTTTATATATTTTCATTCATGGACACTTTTATTATACGACGCTTTTTTATACTCTTTGACATGATTGTGGTACCCAATTCTCTCTGTGGCCATCCCTTATGATTATATAAGATTGATTATGTATGATAATTTTTGTACAAAGAATTTTCATGAAAATATAAAATGGGTTTTCATAGATATATATCCAACGAATTTGGTAATTTTGAGTCTCATGAAACGTTATGTGTGATGGTCTTTGCGGTAAGCCTTGGTTTGTGCTACCATGTGCGACGGTCATGGCGGTTAGCCTTGTCTTGTGAAAACATGTCAAACGGTCTTGGGAGTTATGCATGAATCATACTATGTCATGTTTTATGTTAACTAAAAATTATTATGACTCTATGTTAATATGATTACTTGTTTATATGTTATGATTCTATATGTTGCAAGCCTTTTTATATCATCATGTCATACCTTCTATCCTAATTTCCAATGCTCTGTTATTAGGATCTCAATCTGAAGATTATGAAAAAGAAATGTTTTATTTAGTTCCATTTTTTTATTTTTATGTAACTTATCTTCCAATATACTAGAAATTACAATCCTTGTCTTGTACTCTGATCTATAATTATTCATGAAATCATGTAATGTTTTTTTTAAATGATAGGGTCGTTATAGTTGGTATCAAAGGATGGTCTTGTAATTTTTGGGGATTAGGAATATATCACTTTAGTAAGAACCTTATGGATGTAACTAATTATAAGAAAACACCCCGAAATTGTGGCAAGTATAGAGTAAGTTGTTTATCCATAAAATATATTCCTGTCTTGATACAAATAGGTTGAGATGGCTCCGGAAGAGATGTATCTAGGGGTAAAAAACACTACTTTGAACTAGACTCGAATGGGAAATGTTGCATGACATTAGGCCTTGTTTTACTCTTCATTTCACACTTTCGGGAGATATGCTTTGGTAAATTCATGAGCATGGTACCAACCATTATTGAGGGAATGAAAAAATCCCATAAGAATATATGTTCTAAAATAGGTCAAGGATAACCTATATTGAAAAATAAAGAATTAGATGTCTGGATATACCTATACATTACAAGTTTATCCTCTTATGATCAATGTTTTCTTTTTATTCTCACTAGATATGTATTCAATCCCTCTAATTGCATGTTCTTTTTTTATTAATGGATGGAAATACATAAACATGTGGCGAATATCAAGGTGATATGTAATGTGAATATTTTCCCAATGATATGACTGTAATGATGGGAACATGTGCTCAAAACATCATGACATTACATGATAAGCTACCTAATGTTATTAATAATAACATGAATCATGTGTAACACCCTACTCTTACAAATAAAGAGAATGTTTCTATTTAATCCTTTATGTGGAAGAGGCCTCCCAAGTTTATTGTATCTTCTGATCCCCTCTTCAAGGAACATTGGATTAACTCCAATGAAAAGATATTCTATTTCCTCCAATTCTCAGAAGAAGACAAAGTTCTACTGGACGTCTACTATTTTGATGGGTAAGTTGATCGGTGGTGTAAACAAATCATGAATATGAACCGGTATGACTAAATTTACTCCATGGAATGGGAGGAATTAAAGAAAACGTTTTTTCAAAAAATATTTTCCATCAACCCACCATATCGAGATGGAATGAGAGTGCCTCAGACTCAATCATAAGGAATATGATTCAATCAGGGTGTATGAATCAGACATCACAAGGCTTGAAAGTTATGACACCGGGTTTTTCTTGAACATGGAAGTCAAGTTGAATCACTTCTTTATAGGATTATTGCAGTCTATACAAAAAGGCTTTGTGATTCAGGGCTTTGATAGAAATGAAGAGATTGTTCATTGTTCCCTTGAGGTTGAAATAGAGACTAGATACACTCAATTGTATCATGGGTCCAATGAAAATAAGAGGAAATTGGAATCTAATATGGGTGTCCCCGCAAATAAATTCCATGATTGAATGAATCCCGATCATCCTATGTGTGAAAATTGTAGGAAGAAACATCATGGGAACAAGCTAAAGGGAACCATGAATTGCTTCAATTGTGGACTGTTGGGACATCTGGAAAAAAACTAATAATGATATATGAATAATCCCACAAATTTGAAGTAAGAAATGAAGGTTAATATCAACACTCATCTTATAGTGAAGTGTTACCACTACAAGGAACATGGGCATAAATAGAGCAATTTCTCTAAGCTGATGGCTGTTATAAGAAATCAACAAATACCTCAAGGGAAATAAGGACTGTCTTACACTATTTCTACTACAGATATTGTTCTGGAAAACTAGGTGATGATATGTATACTAGTTATTCATTAAATAATTGAGAATTTACTATTTGATTGTGGTTCAAAACATTCTTTTATATCTTGAATGATTAATAGAACTATTCAAGAACCACTTCAAAAATTGAAAGATAAGTTACCGATGAGAATAGAGAATATTGAAATTATTGCATACAGGGTTTATACATCCTCCAAAGTTATCATTTTTGGACTAAACCACCCAGTATATCTCGTTATACATTATTTAGTGGAGATCGATGCTATCTTGGGCATGGATTTGATATCTTTATACACATCCAATATCAAGTGTCGATAAAGGAAGGTCACTCTTCCCATCCTGAAGCATCCTCCAATTAATTACAACTATAAGGATGAAAATGAATTTCATTTTGAATAATTATCTCAAGTGTGGATATTATTTCCTTATGAGAAATAAATTCTAGTTCAATTTGTTGAGACAATAGATAGAATCATTATTGAGGACATTTCTATCATGAGAGATTACACTAATGAATTCTTTAAAGGGTTTCTTATTCTTACTCTTGATAGAGAGGTTCAGTTCTCAATTGACCTTATTCATTGATCTCTGCCTATATAATAGAAACCTTATAGAATGTCCAACATAGAGCTAGAAGAGTTGAGGAAGTAGTTATAAAAGAATACAGAGAAGGGTTTTATACACCTACGTGCTTCACCATGGTGTGCGCCAGTCCTCTTCATCAAGAAGAAGTATGGATCATTGTTCCTCTCCATTGATTATATTGTTCTCAAAAAAATCATGATAAATAACAAGTATCCCCTTCCATGGATAGATGAATTTTCCAATCAGTTTTGTGTGGCCAATAATTTCTATATGGTGGACCTTCAGTCCAGATATCACCAATTCAATGTAAGGAAAGAATATATTCCCAATACTGCCTTTTGAATGAGGTAGGGACACTACGATTTTATAGTGATTCCCTTCAGACTCACTAATGGTTAAGAAAGATTCATGGATTTAATGAATATATTCTTTTGAGATTACCTTGACAAATTTGTGGTAGTCTTTTTTTAATATTTTCGAATATACACCAAGAGCCAGGAGGAACATGAAGAGCATGTGAATAAAATGCTAAACACATAGCAAAAGATGGAAAAATATACAAAGTATAGTAAATGTGAGTTCTATATTGAGGATATATCACTCTTGGGGAATGTTATCAACAGAAAAGAGATATTTGTGGACCCCTCCAAGACAATGGAAATTGAAGAGAGGCTCAGGATAACATCGATAACAAATATCCATAGCTTTCTGGGTTTAGCCAGGTATTATCAATGGTTTTTTAAGAACATATAATGATTGTCAAACCCAATGACCAAGCTAACATGGAAGGGAGGGGAATTTTTCTGGATTCAATAATGTTAAGACTACTTTAAGGAGTTAAAAAAGAGTCTTATCAATGTTCCAATACTCAAACTCTCAACAAGTGTAGAACTCTTTGCAGTGTATATTGATTCTTTAAAGAAGGTATTAGGCTATGTGATTATTTAAAATGATAAATTGATATCATATGCCACAAGGTGGCTGAATATATATAATAAAAACTTTCCAATGCATGATCTGGAG
Source organism: Viscum album (assembly GCA_963277665.1). NCBI lineage: Eukaryota > Viridiplantae > Streptophyta > Magnoliopsida > Santalales > Viscaceae > Viscum > Viscum album. The sequence goes on along the minus strand of OY728136.1, from coordinate 193,935,760 downwards.
TTGGAGGATATGATCTTTTTGTTAAATATCTAGCGACATTATCTCTATGGGGGGATGTGTCAGATATATGCAGATAACAAGTGTCTAAAATATATATTCACACAAAAATAGATTCATATCTTCGGGTGAATATGGATAGAGTTCATCAAGGATTATGATTGCTCAGTCCACTACCATATTGGTAAGGCAAAAAAGGTGGAAAATACTCTAAGTTGAAAGAATACTCTATATTTACCAATGATGAGAATTGAAAAGGATCCAATGTTCTTATATTTGTAGTGGATAGAAATAGGAATCATTCTAGTAAGAACATAATCAATACTTTCTCAAATAATTTATCAACCATCCCTCATGGTGAAAATAATGGATGATCAAAGAAAAGATGTGGAAATCAGAAAATGGTGGAAGCCATTAGAAATAGGAAAACTGATGATCTTATGATTGATGATGAAGAAGTTGTAAGATTTCTGCCAAGATTATTTGTACAATCTAGTCTAGAAATAAAGAAGGTTGTTTGGAATGATGCACATAGATCAACCTTCTCTATTCACGTGGGGAACATAAAGATGTATCGAGATCTCAACATGTACTTTTGGTGGTAAAATATGAAGAAGAAGATTTTTTAGTATACATCAATGTTCCCAGTATGTCAAAAAGTGAAGGTTGAAAGAAAGAAGTCTAAGGGGATGATGAAACCACTACCCACACCAACATTATAGTGGGAGAACATCACCATTGACATTATCACTAGACTTCCAAGGATATCCAGAGGAAACAATGTTATATGGGTCATTGTGGATCATTATACAAAGATTGCTCACTTTATATCCAATCGAGAGGACTTCTCACTTGACCAACTTTCATGGATATATATCAAATAGGTGGTAACTATGAATGGATTTCCACTATCTATTTTATCTTATATAGATATGATATTCACCTAGATGTTTTGGAAAAGTATTCAACATGCTCTAATAACTGAACTGAACTTCAGTATGGTCTGTCATCATAAAAATGATGGAAAATATGAGAGAATTATTTTGATAGTAAAATATATGTTAAGATAATTTTCTATGGACTTCAAAGGAGTTTTGGACCAAAATATTCAACTGGTTAAATTCTCCTACAACAATAGTTTCCACTCATGCATCCAAATTTCACAATATGAATCTTTTTATTGAAAAAGGATCAGAACACTAGAGTGTCGGGATGAAGTCAGTGAGTGAAAAGTACTAGGACATGAAATGGTCGATGACATGGTGGAGAACGTGAAACCCATTTAGTACAAAATCAAAGTATCTCAAAGTTGAAAAAAGTGTTATGTAGATTATCGTCTATGAGACCTTGAGTTTAATGTTGGAGACACAGTATTTCTATATATATCTCAATGGAAGAAGGTCAAGTGGTTTGGGAAGAATGTAAAGCTTAGTCCCATGTACATCATCCCCTTAGATATTTTTTATCATATTGGAGTTGTTGCCTATCAAATATCACTTCCACCTGATATGACCAAAGTACATGATTCAATTCATATATCCTTATTAAGGATGTATATACCATACCCTTCACATGTACTCTCTTCAGAGGTGGTGCCGTTGGAAAGTGATCTTTCTTACAAGGAGTATCTATTTAAGATCTTATATCGAAAAAATAATGTTCTATCTATCAATACTACTCACCTGGACAATGTAATATAGAAGAACCATAAGTAAGAAGAGGAAATACGGTAACTAGAGGAGGAAATGAAGGAAATGTACTCGCACATGTTTATGTATCATAGTGTAAAATGAAATTTTGAAGGAAAAATTTCATAAGGGGGAATAATGTAATGAACCAATGTTTTATCAATAGAAGTTACCTTCTTATAATTATGTTTTATAATCACTTGAAATTCCAACACATTAAACTACTAATTACTATGTGACCTTTAAACATAATTTTTTCATTCCTATGATTTAAATTTCTAAAATATGAAAAACATTGTTGTGATAAGTAAGATGTTTGGAGTTCGACAAGACAAACATAATTTTTTAGTGAATAATAACATATTCTTATGAATAGAATCCTAACCATATGAATAGTAATATTTCCCTCATTAATAGTAAATTGTCAAAATTAATAGTAACCTCACCCACAAATGTATAAAAAAATTAGGCATCCAATAACTTATAATACAGACATAGTAAAATTATTGGTATTTTTGTAAGTCATAAATAATTTTATACAATTAATTAATTAATTTAAATGAAAATTAATTTCCCTAAAATTTGTTCATAAATAAAAAAATTATGTCTCATGTTTTTAGGATATTTTTATAAGACCTTATGTGATTTTGGAAAACATTATAATATCAGTTATAGTTTTAGAATTTGTATTTTTCAAGTAAATTATTATTTTAATTAAAAATTAAGTAAATTATATTTAGAAACATATTTTTGAAAATTTTAGTTCATTTCTAAATTATACATATTGAAAAATATTTAGGTTAAATTTTTGGGATTTTTCTAAAATAATTGAATTTTCAGTGAATATTAAAATACAATAATTTTCAAATTAAGCTTAATACATGATTTATAGGGACATGGATGATTTTCTATTGATTTCACCCCAATTGGTTAGAAATAATGTGAAATTATTACTATATCTATTCATGGTATCATCACTATTTTTTTATTTAGAGAAATTAATAAACTATGTAATTAAATATTATGAAAACCCTCCTCTCTTCCACTATAAATACCACCCCTCCTTACCTCTTTTCTTCACTCCCCCAAGTCATTTTTCCTTGCCAAAATTCTACCCAAATATATCCCCAAGATCCTACCCTTATTCAACATCCCATATTATATTCAAAAGACCAAATCATTTCTCCTCAAGATTTTTTAATGGATGATTGATTCCAGAGTTAAATTCTACATTTCAATTATTTTAATTTCCTTTCAGGTTCATTTGATTTATTTTATATCCTTACATCTACTGATCCTAATGTTATGAAAACTCCAGAACCTAAAATTTTGGGGAATTATATTGTGATAATGTAATAATTTATTATAATCTCTCCTTTACTCTTCTTTTATACTAGTAGTGAAACCACTATTCGAGATGTGTTAATTTACCACATTCAAGGATGATGGGTTTTTAATTTCTTTTACCATCTTAAATTATATCCATGAAACCATTTTCTTTTTGTTGAAAACATTATTACACAATATTTCTTACATACGATTCTATAAGAATTCTGTACGCATGATGTTATATTATAATTCAAAATGAGTTCATGGTGATAAAAACCGCCAATAAACCCAAAATATTATCACTAAAGTTTTATATAATGATTCAACTTCACTATACGTAAAAAAGCAAAATATATAAACATGTGACCATATAGATGTTAAATAATAAAATATAATTCCAATTATGGGAAACCATTCCCATTTAACATGATTATCCATTCATGAAAATAAATAAATCGATCATAAAAACCACAAAATCAAGTGAACATGAACAAAGAAAGTGAACCGCTTAACCAATAAAATAATAATTAATGAACATAAAAATTTTATAATAAATATTTTACATTTATAATAGGTTATGTAATTATTAATTAATGAACCAAATTTAATTATACTTCTCATTAATATCAAGTGGATAATACTCTCAGACTTAAGTTAAGGTATCCTCTCTATTTCACTTTTATTCAAGAATGCCCTCTATGTTAAGCCCTTTAATGTGTAATCCATAATGATGGGGAATAATTTCACACCTCTCTCATGATTCCCTCATGATTTATAAGGGATTAGAAACCCATTTCTCTCTCATTAATCCCTCTTAGGAAAAAATGATTCTATATCGATAATCTATAAGGGATTCCACCTTAACCTCCTTTATTCCTTCGAGATGCCTTATATTCTTGTTACCAAAATTAAGTTATATTATCTTTATATGTGAATATTATAAATTATATTTATGTGTACCAATTTCATTTAAGAATACTCCTTTATCATCATCTTTCATGTATATACATGTTTTATGTGATTCCCTCCCAAAAACTTCCTGATAAACAAACCTGTTTTGAGGGAACATCTCTAATTCAAACCTGATTTAAAGTGCACTATATCTTCTGTATTAATCCATAATTGTATTTAAAAATCTTTATTTTTATTATTAGAACATTCTTGGTTCACATATGGTTTTTTAAAAAGGATTTTACCTTTTCTATTTTAATAGCTATATAGTATTTAACTTAAAACAGTACAAAAATGTTTTAATACTAAAATTTAATAAATACATTTCATACATATTGTAACATATACTTGACATAAAACTACATAATACATTCCTATCTTCCAACATGAATGTCCATTTATATTTCAGTGCCATTCTCTCATGGACACATTTATGATACATTTATTTCTTATGCTTTATGACATTATTGTGGTACCAAATTCATTACATGGGTAACCCTTATATATATATGTATGATTGATTATTTAAAAAATAATATGTATGATTGATTATGTATTACTATTTATTTGAAAAAATATTCATTAAAATTTAATATGGGTATACCCTGATAGTGCTCCAATTCATTGGGTAAATATGAGTCTCATGAGATGTCATACCTTTTATCCCATGTGCTAGTTCTTTGTTCTTATTGTTATTCCATTAAAGGGATTTTTAACTCATCCCATATTAATTGTGTTCCACGGGGTACCCTATGTAGATGTTTGGTAACAATTGATGTTAGGAGATCAATCTTAAGGTTAAATAAATAAATGCTTTATTTAGTTCCATGTCTTCAGTTTTATGTACCTAGTCTTCCAAGACAATAGAATTTATGATCCTTGGCTAGTACTCAGATGTATAATTATGCATAAAATCATGTAATGTTTTATGTAAAAAGATAAGGTCACCATAAGTAACAAATTTATCGATTTACTCACACCATTTTTTCCATTTTTTGAGACATTAACTTTAATAATGGACTGATATTATTGAGAAATAATTAGTTTCAATGAACGTTTCTTTTTCATCACTTATAAAATGAGACCACCTCTAATCAATTTGAAAACCATATCTCAATAGAAACACGACCCAATTATATACTCAATTCCTTACCCATTTCTTTCAAGACATGTTCTCATAACTAGAACTGTCTAAGGAGTCTTAAGGACTTAACTGAGGGAGAACTTCCAAGAGAAATATAATACTCTCAACCCAACTTTTTATTATTATTTTCATCTTTTACAACCCTAATGTCACCTATATCAATGAGGGTATTATATCACAATAAATTTTAATATTATTAAATATTATTATAGTAATTTAATATAAATTTTATAATATCCACCAAATAATTGAGAAAATTCAAAACATCATTGTTCGTGGTTACAGACTACCACCTCCATGAATGATGTGTTCTATCTTCCATGACCACCCGACATGGATGAAATTAAATATATATATTTTTTTTGGTAAAAATGTTGTTTTCAAAATTTTTAACATTTCTAATGATAATATATGACAATATCCGAGTAAGAAGAATTATAAATAGTAATAGTAACTTTAATAACATTAAATAGACTTTCCAAGGTGCCATTATTAATTCTGATCATTTTTTTGATACACTTTGAAAAAATATAAGTATGTAAAAATGGAATAATAAATTTCAAAAACCTAAAATTTTTGTTTTATCATGATGTTATTTTATAACATCATTGACGACATCTAATAAATTGTAATTGTTTAGATAAAATTAAACATATGACTTCAAGTAACAGATGTGAGTGAAAACTATACTAAAAATAAGTACCAGAAGATAATATATGGACCATTTAAAATTAAATATAGATGAATAACATTCTTTATTATATAATTGATGAAAATAATTTAGTTATTCAAGTTATTTTTTTCTAGTGAACAATGTTTTCGGGTAAGAGGTAAGGGTTTTGTCTAAAAAATATTCTTTGAGTCTTATTTTATCTTATGAATCTAATTTCATCTAAATGGTGTTTATTATACCAATTTAACATATAATATCATGAAATATATATATTAATGGTACTTAGGCGTCAAATTCATGGTCCCTCCCATTTAATGGGTTTTATTAGAAGGTTTCATAAGCCATAAGGGTTCAACCTCAATCACCCGTAATTGTGGTATGATTTTATGATATGAACCAATATTAATTTGTATAGTGTATCTACTACCACCATGATATATAATATAATAAATTGTTTATTAAATTTAAAAATTCATTTCCATTCATTATTTTCATAATTATGGACTACGATTGATGTATTTTGTAATATATAATGGGGGATTCTCATAAGTCAATCCAATTTATTAAGCTGCAATATTTTTCCATAACATTTGTCTTTAATTTAATATGTTAGAACCTATTTCTATATATTGAGATAATGTTTATTATAATATTCCATATTTATATGTTCTGATCCTTTTTAAAAATCCAACTATGTAAAGAATAATTCTCATCCATTTAAATGATTGTTTCCCTTCCTTCCCATAATTTCCATTCCTAAAAATGTTCTACATTATAAATTTAAATCTTAATTAAGTGTAATCTCATGTAAAAATAATATTGATATTATTATATTATCAAAAAAATGGTCTATTATCTTATTTTATGATATTAAATTTTAAAAATGTTTTCTTAAAACATAAAATGGATCTTCCATACAAACCTAGTTACTTGAATGTTACATGTTCTATTTATTTTCATCATTTATTTTTTAAATATTATTCTCATGAACTTATTATATTTTTAAATATATGTCTCTTATATTTACATAATTAAATATAATTTTCACTTTTGATTTTATACATGTTTTAATTCCTTTAAAAAATCATACATTTAAGTTAACTCGGATTAAATAATTTTTCATATTTATTCATTGATGTCAGGAATGTAATGCTCTGACCCCAGAAGCCCAGAGTTAGTGCATTATTATGTATCATTGTCCTGATCACAAAAGATCATGTCTCGAAATAAAGATTATTCTAGTTTCCTTGGAAGTACTAGATACATTCATAAGGTTCACATTACATCATAAAATGGAAAACTACAACAAAATTGTTTCCATAGACAACACTGAGATCCCATATACTATCATTATAGGTCAATAATAATATACTTCTTTACATTCTGGGAAAAATAATACATATAAAGGGGTGAGGTTAGATTCTCAGAAATGATAAAAATATAGCGGAAACTTTCATAAATAAGCATAATAATTTAAGGCAATGTATAAGAATAAAACAAAAGCCTTTTAAACACAATATTCAGAATAATATGGAAAAGATAAAATCAAATAATTGTATTTCATTATTCACTTGGATATTCTACTAGTTGAATAATTTCAAGAAATATCAATATCCATATTCATAATGAAGGAATTCATAATGCCAGACTTCAAAACCAATAGTCACAGCCTTGTGACAAGACTAAAAATAAGATTTTGTCAAGGCCTTGTGCCAAGCCACCATTTTGTCTCATGAGACCTACCGATGCATAGAGGAGCTATATCCATCTCCAACCATCACTTACTATGTCCAATGCATTCCTCATATGAAAATTTTTAAACATAACATAAACATTCGTATCAAAAATAGCATATAAAATGTCAATAATTTATCCATAAACCATTAATGGTATAAAAATAACAAATACACAATTAAAAATTACTCATTCAATACAATATGGAAGATATTATTGTAACATATTAACCTCAATTGAGAATAATGAAGGATATTGGCATTGATGAAAATAATCATCAAAACTATTTGAGAGAAAATCCCCCTTTTTCTTGAAAACATTTAAAAGTCGCACTATTTTTCAAGAATATGTTTAAAAAATATTTTTTAATCAAAGTTTCACATACCACATTAAAACTTTTAGAATTAATTTTAATTTTATTACTTTAATGTCCATATAAAAAAAATTCTTAATTTTTTTTTGAAATATGGGCATTAATGGGAAATATTTAGAATAATAAATCTTTAAAACATTTAAAATGATATTTTATTTAGAGTTCCTAACCAAAAGAGAGACAGTTGAATACAAATAATTGAAGTTATAAAAACTTTATAATATCATTAGAATAAAGGGATTCAAGATATACTATGTCAAAGTACATTATATACACCATGTAAAAGTGAATTTGTGTATAACAACAAAGAAGTCTCAATGGAATGTAAATTGAGATGAAATATCTTATAAAGAATGTCTCCTTAGGTTAATGATAAATCAATGACATAATTATGTGTGACTAATATGAATACACTCAATATGATTGGATATTTAGTGTAAATCACGCAGAGTAAATTGACACATATTCTTATAAAAAACACACCAATGAATTTGATGTTTAACTCAATAAATGGTGATTTAGTTAAAATTACTCTTATCAAGTTCATATTGATGACTTGATAATTTATCAATGGAATGATTATTTTTATCAAAATTATATCCATAGAAAAGAAAATTGGAAATTACTACACAAATAATAAATAGTGATTCCACACATAATCATGGAGTAAAATAATCAATGAGTTATGCGTAAAGTCGAATGAGTGGAATTTGAAATTTGAAATTCCCTTTATGATTTGGTAATTTACAAATAATACACCCCATGAATAAAGGATCATCCAATGTTGATTTATATACCCATAAATTAATATATATTACACAAAAAATACAATCATGGGTAGTACATACACCACGCAAAAGATAGCAGGGGAGAATATAGCATGAATTTCACGGGAATGAAAGTGACATAAAAACCCTTACCTTGTACTTTTCCTTGTTTGAGGTTAGGTTAACATACTGTATAATGGTGAAATAATTTTTATTAAATTATACAATAATCATATACATTAATATGATGTCATATATTTTCATTCAATAATGTTTTGTTCATAATTTTTTAGTATTGTCGTCATTTCGGGTGTTAACTGATTCATTTTCGATTATATACTTTTTTACGTAAGTAATGTTTTTTATTTATAAGATTTATATTATTCATATTCATAATTATGTTTAGTATTTAAACAGTATTTTTAATCATCTAATGAAAATTGGTCTTGAATGGATACGATGGAGAATGAATCTCATCGTGTTCGCGGATACGATAATCCATACGTACGCATGAGAGACAATATCATTCTTTTGATATTAAAATAATATATAATTTTATGGTATATCATATATACATAATACTTATCATGTAATATTTATTATTCGCATCAATTATACGTCATTATTATACCCATCCAAATATTAATGTATTGAATAACAATTACACCACGACGTCGAGACGGTAAGCCGTACGTACGCACGTATGGTGACATGTCATTAAAAGGATGGATATAATAATTAATATTTTTGTGCCATATTTATAATAACATTAAAATATATAGATGATGCTAGAGTTATTATTTTATAATGGAAACAATAGGGAAAGGGGAAGTGGATGAATAAAGGAACTTGAAAGAGGTGATGAAATATTTACCTCTTCTTCGGGTTCTTACTTTTGATTTGATCAAAAGGGAACCATAGGTTTGATTTATGACTAAATTAATGCCTCTACGATGAAGGTAGGATAGTTTATATGGAATTTGGGAATGGTTTGGCCATGAAAAAAGGCTATGAAGTTGTAAATTTGATAGAAGGGTGGTTCTCTTTTATAAGAGGGGTGAGGGGCACCTAAGGAAAAGCTAGAAATAGTATTTTATAATAAAATCATTTTCGGTTTACATTTTCTCCAAAATAAATTATTTAAATGATAAGGTGGGTATGGGACGAAATCCACTCAAAAAATATGTTTTATAGACGTTTGGTTCACTATATTAACCATATCTTTTAGATTTAACACTTAGTTAAATAGTTTGACTTGTACCATGTCTCATTGTATTTTTATATTAAATGGTTAATAAAAAACCATAAACTTCCAAGAGAACACCAATAGTATCATTAATGTCAAATATAGTATTATTTAGGCCCTTTGGCCGAACCTTATACTTTTATGAATATTATATCAACCAATAATATTGTATTTGTTTTAAAAACTCATTTTTTTCAATTTTGAGATTATTTAATAATTGATATTTTTTAAAGTCCTAAAAATAATATTACTTCAAAATAAATACATTTAATCAACAATAAAATGTCATAGTCAACTATAAAATTTCTTGATGGCATCAAAACATTTAAATTATATTTATTTTAATATTTATAATATAATTAATTTGATTCTTTCACTAATATAGAAAATAATGCGTCATCATTGTGTCATAAATAAATTCAATTATTCAACTTATAAAAATTAAAAATAAAATACCATTATGTAGGAAATATTTTTATATTTATAATGAATATATATAGTCAAATAGATAAAATGTATAACTCTATGTAAAAATTGTTTTTCTTTAAGATATATGCTTATGTCATTTTTGTGTTTACATTAACTTAAATAATACAAAGTGTCATTATCATTTAAAAGTGGCCCGATGGGGTCCCAAAATCAACACAATGATGCCTATGGTCGGAAATTTATTGTAAAATAGGGTCAGAACATGTTTTATGTTAATTTAATAAAATTATAATATTATCTTTTAACCTTATTTACTGGATTTACCCCTTTAACCACGGTAAATAAATTATTTACTGAATCAAATATTCCTAATGTTAAAAAAAAAGTAACATACAAAAACAATTTGGACCTCCTTATTCCAAATATAGAATCCATTTTTCTAAATTCAAAACATATAAGTGGATTAAATTAATTTAAAATTAATTCCCGTTGTCAAAATAGAAATGCATGTTTTTAAGAAATAATAACTATCAAAAGATTGACACTTTCTTATATCCAGTTTAAATGTGAAATTATGTCCAATGACCAAAATTGGATTAAATGGTAAAAATATAATCTAATTATACTTAAAACACACATAGTCTTATAAATTATCACTATAAATTATTTTGATTAAAAAAGTTGTTTTTAATAAAAATTTAGTATTTTTCACTATTCATCAAAAATTGAAAGCTTTCAGAAAAAAAACAAAACATCACCCTAAGATAATTTTGATATTCAAAATTAAAAAATTAATTTTATTTTACCAATTTCAAAATAGAGATGTTTCATTAAATAATTTAAAATTAATTCCCATTGTCAGAACCAAAAGGTGTATTCTTTAGAAATATTAATTATCAAAAGATTGACACTTGATTTTGTCAAATTTAAATGTGAAATTAATTATAATCACCTCATTTGTATTTAATGATAAAAATATAATCTAATTATACTTCTAAAACATTCAAATACATAATTTTAAAAAATAAATTATTTCCATTAGAAAAAGTTGTTTTCAATTAAAATTTATTATTTTTAAGTATTCATCAAAATATAAAAGTTATTAGAAAAGTACCAAAAAATTATCCAAAATAAATTTTTATGCCCCTATTATAAAGAATAATTTAATTTCATTAAATTGAATACATAAAATTTTCAAAAATTGGTTTTCAAAAGTGGTTTCCATTAAAAGGTTTTAAAATTGCATTTTTTTTTTAAAAATAATTCTTTTATCTGAAAAAATGAATTTGATCTTATATTATGTATAAGAAACAAATAATATGGATTATAAAAGTATATGGAGTATATAAAATGTAAAATTAAGTTGACAATATTCATAACCTCTTTTGAACGGCTAGTTTGTTATGTCGTGGTGCGCTCAAACTCAGTGTTGCGTGTAGCGCAAGCTATTGAATTACATTAAAGAAAATAACTTACTATGAAATATAGGGTTGTTACATTCTTACCCCTTTTGGAAATTGTGTCCGTGGAATTTTAATATTGGGCATGGGAAGTTCATTGAAATCCCCACATAAAAAAAAGGGTCAATAAAACTATCTCTTTAAAAGAAAGAAAGTGAAGTACAAAGGACACAGGAGATAACCCACAATAGGATTCCATGTAGGAAAACATGGATATGGAAGATAAAATAAGTGTCATGTTCCACTGGAGAGTGATAGAAAACATTATTAGGAGAATGTTTGCAACAAGAAATACACAAACTTGTGATGAGATAAACATTCATTAGTTTCCTAGTATATAAAGTAAACAAATAAATTATTATTATTATTATCAATTTCATAATGTTGAGGAATTTTTTAATGAGATTGACTAAGAACATAAAGATATATACTTAATTTTTAAGAAGAGTTTCATCCATTAATAAATATCTACCACTAACTCATCTATTTTTTTCAAATGATGTGTATTCAAGATGACTTGGTCACACTTGAAGAGATAGAATCAACTTCTAGAGAATCACATTATCCACAATAGAAAAACTTTATATATTTACCATGTCTTTAGATATTAACCAAAACCAATATGGTTAGTACAAGATCAGATGATCCCCAAAAAGGGTAATCCTTTAGAGAAATAAATACTTCTCTTAATTTCTAAAATTAAACCAACAACACCCAATGTTCAATAAATACCATTCAACAAACAGTTGTCCTTAAAATCGATCAATATAATATAATCTAATATTGAAACCCAAATCATAAAATGATTTTATTATGTAGTCTTCCATGTTAAATTGTATTTAAAAATAACATCAATTACTCTTAATGTCACATAATTAAAATTAATTAACCTAATCACATTTTCTCTATGATAGGTTAATCATTTCCATAAATAACCCAAATCTCTATAAATCAACAATAAAAACATAGTTAAAACTCCCCCATTAATCCTTAAATGAAATCCCATAGTATTCTATTTTCCTTAGGAATATAGTCTTCCCAAAAGGGCTAATGTCTTCCAAAATAACATTTATCACTTAATCCCTAAATAATTTTCCTATACTAAGGATATACATTTAATAAGACAAAAAATCCCATATAGACTTATTATTGATCAATAAAATCATTTAACTAAAAATAATTAGTCATACTAACCAGGGACTGCACGTAGTCCATTGGTAGCTGAAAATATAAATCGCAATATGGTTGTGGGTTCGATTCATGTAGCATTGTCTGATGTGATGGGTTGGAAAATGGTCTACGCATTTTCCTTTTTCAAAAACTATGTTGTATAACATTCCCAAAATGAGATTAATTCCTCAAAATAACAAAATTTCAACACAAATTGTATCTCATACCTCACATTTTAATCCCCAAAATTTAATAACTTGTAATTGCCTCAAATTAAAGATCATATAAACACAAATGGTTATTTATAAATATATTAGCAATAGAAAACACAATTCTCCGTAAAATGGCATTTACACATAAAAAACTACAGGGTTACACATAAGAGAAAAGTCTTCCAAAGTAATCCCATCAAAAAAGAGAAGTAATACTTTTAATCATTTACCATCCATTTATTTGAACATAGGTTCTTCGTTGACCAAGGGGTTATCTTATAGAATATTGGATTCACTCGAGTAATGCCCAGGTCCCCTACATTTACAGAAAATGACTGTAAATAGATTCCTAGGAACATTTTTATTTTCTTCTATAGTACTCTTCATTTTTTCTCAGCAATTATTTACTTTATGTCCTTGTTTCCCACACATAATTAATTTCCTTGTTCCATTGAGACACTTCCCTAGGTTTCTCCATCCACATTTCCTGTACGATGGAAATTGAGCTTTCTTTTCTCCATGGTCTCCAGTGTCAGATCTCTTATCATTCACCGCCTTTCTCTTCTTTGTTGAGTGTGGGAGTTGGTTTATATATATGTTGTTGATCATATTTTTGGAAATCTAATTCCGCATGAACATGATTCCTTTTACACCTATCCACATCCCATTTCGTTTCTCACTTCCTCCGCCATTCCCACCATGTACGTCATGTTAAATGATACTTTGACTTCCTTGTAATCTAGTCATTGACTAACACAAGAAAACATAGTGTGAGTCATAAATGCATTTAAAGAATATCATAACACCTTATTTTCAATCTAAAACATCGTAGGATTAGAAAAATTTATTTATTTTCATCTTATATTAAAATCATTCAAATCAGTTTTTAATGAAAATGTGAATTATCCTAAGAATATTTCCCAGGAGTGTCGTAACAAAGAGTGTAGCAAGTCCTATTGTCATACACTATTTCCCATTTGAGTCTAGCTCAATGTATTGTTTTCGTGTTTTTCCCCTAGGTACATCTGTGCCAAAACCACCTCTACCTGCTCATATCCAGACAGGTATTTCTGTCTTGGAGAACTCAAAAAATCTCTACAATACCACAATTCTAGAAATTTATTCTATACTAATCCTCAACGTATATCTTAGGGAGATGTGTTTTAATTAGATTATATCTAAATTTAGTTTCCAAGGATTGTACTAAACTTCCTCTGATACCAACTATAATGCCCCGACCCCAGAAGCCTAGAGTCAGTGCATTATTATGTATCATTGGCATGATCACAAAAGATCATGTCTCAAAAGACTTATTAGTTTAGTAGACTTGGATGTACTAGATACATTCATAAGGTTTACATTACATCATAAAATGGAAAACTGCAACAAAATTGTATGCATAGACAACCCTGAGATCCCATATACTATCGCTGCAGGTCAGTCATAATATAATTCATCACATCCTGGAAAAAATAAAGCATAGAAAGTGGTGAGCTCAGATGCTCAGTAAGTATAACAATATAGCGGAAGCATTCATAAATAAGAAAAAACATTTAAGGAAATGTATAATACTAAAACAAAAGCCTTTTAAACTCAATATTTAGCATAATATGGAAAAGATAAAGTCAAATAATTCTATTTACTTATTCACATGGATATTCTACTAGTCGAATAGTCACAGGAAATATCAATAGCCACTTTCATAATGATGGAATGCATAATGCCAGACTTCATAACACTTTAGTCAATGACTTGTTCCAAGACTAAAATTAAGATTTTGTCAAGGCCTTGTACCAAGACACTATTTTATCTCATGAGACCTACTGATGCATCGAGGAGCTATAGCGGGCTCCACCCGTCACTTACTAAGTCCATTACATTCCTCATATGAAAAGGTTTAAACATAACATTAACAGTTGTATTAAAACTATCACATGAAATGTCAATAATTTATCCATAAACCATCAATGGTATAAAAATAACACATCCACAGTAAAAAATAACTCATTCAATACAATATAGAAGAATGTATTGTTAGAGATTAACCTCAATCGAAAATAATGAATGATATTAACATAAATGAAAATAAGCATCAAAACTATTTGAGACAAATATCCCCCTTTTCTTGAAAACATTTAAAAGTCACACTATTTCTCATGAATCCATTTAAAATATCTTTTTAAATCAATCTGTCTCATACCACATTGAATATTTTAATAAAAATTTTAATTATAAAACTTTAATATTCAAATAAATAAATCCTTAAAACAATTTTTAAAACATGGACATTAATGATAATGATTTAGAATAATAAATCTTTAAAACATTTAAAATGATATTTTTGTTAGAGTTCATAACAAAAAGAGACACACTTGAATACAAATAATTGAGGTAATCAAAATTTTATAAAATCACGAGTATAAAGGGATTCATTATATACTATTTCCAAGTACATTATATACACCATATAAAAGTGAATTGGTGTATAACATCAAAGAAGTTTCAATGGAATGTAAATTGAAGAGGATTCTCTTATAAAGACTATATCCTTCGGTTAAGGATAAATCAATGACATAGTTATGTGTGAAAAATATAAATACACTCAATATGATTGGATATTCAGTGTAAATCAATCAGAGGACATTCACACATATTCTTGTAAAAACAACACCATTGAATTAGATGTTTATCTCCATAAATGGTGATTGAGTTAAAATTAATCTTATGAAGTTCATATTGATGGCTTGAGAATTTATAAATGGATTAATTATGTGTATCCATAGTATATCCACATAAAGGGGAGTGGAAATTTCTACAAAAATAATAAATAGTGATTCCACACATAATAATGGAGTAAAATAATCAATGAAGTATGCGTAAAGCCCAATGAGTGGAAATTGAAATTTAAAATTCCCTTATCAATTTGGTAATTTACGAAACATACACCCCATGAAATAAGGATCATCCAACGATGATGTATATACAGAAAAATTAATTTATATTACACAAAAAATACAATCGTGGGTAGTACACACACACACAAAAGGTAGCCGTGGCAAATATAACACGAATCTCACGGGAATAAAAGGGAGATGAAAACCCCTTACCTTGTACATTTCCTTGGTAGATGGTAGGTTAACTTCCTGTATAATGGTTTAGTGATTTTTATTAAATTATAAAATAATCATATTCGTTAATATGATATCTTATATGATCTTTCAATATTGCTTTGTTAAAAATATTTTAGTATTATCGTTGTTTCGGGTGTTAACTGATTCATTTTCCTTTATATTATTTGTTACGTAAGTAATGTTTGTTATGAATAGGATGTATATTATTACTATTCATAATTATATTAAGACATTAAACATTATTTCTAATCATCTAATGAAAATTAGTCTTGAATGAATACGATGGGAAATGAATCTCATCGCGTTTGCGGGGACGGTAATCTGTACGCATGCACAAGTGACAATATCATTATTTTGTTGTTAAAATAATATATAATTGGATGGTATATCATATATAAAGAATAATTATCATGTTATATTTATTATTTACATCCATTATACATCATTATTATACCCATCCAAATAATAATGTATTGAATAACAATTACACCACGACGTGGAGACGGTAATCCGTACGTACACACATATGGTGACATGTCATTAAAAGGATGCATAGAATAATTAATATGGTTGTACCATAGTTATAATAACATCACAATATATATAATATATAAGATTTATTATTTTATAATGGAAATAAAAAAGAAATATGAAGTGGAATAAGAAAATATCTTGAAAGTGGTGATGAAATATGTAACTCTTCTTCAGGTTCTTTTTTTTCATTTGATCAAAAGGGCTTCATAGGATGAATTTATGACTAAATTAATTCCACTAGGATAAAGGTATGACATTTTATATAGTATTTGGTCCAGTTTTGTATGATCCAAAAGGCTTTTACTGTGTGAATTAGAGAGAAGGGAGAGTTCCCTTTTATAAGAGGTGTGAGGGGCACCATAGGAAAAGCTAGAAATATTATTTTATAATAAAATATTTTTCGGTTTCTAAGGGCTCAAAAGTGAATTATTTATAAGATAAGGTGGTGATGGGTATAAATACACCCAAAAAATAGGTTTTAGAAAAGTTTGGATCACTATATTAACCTTATATTTTAGATTTTACTCTTAGTTAAATAGTTTAACATTTACCATGTCTCTTTGTATTTTTATATTATATTGTAAATTACTATACCATAAACTTCCAAGAGAAACCCAATAGGTTATTTAATGTAACATATTGTGTTATATAGTCCATTTTTACAATCCTTATAAATTTAGGAATATCTTATCAACCCATAATATTGTATTTTTTTTAAAAACTCATTTATGTCAATTTTGAGATTATTTAATAATTGATTTTTTTGAAGTCCTAAAAATATAAATACTTCTAATAAAATATATTTAATAAACCATAACATGTCATAGGAACCTATAAAATTTTTGGATGGCATAAAAACTTTCAAATTATATTTATTTTTGTATTTATCAAATTATTTATTTAATCGTTTCATTAATATGGAAAATAATGAAACATCATTGTGTCACAAATAAATTTAATGATTCAGTGCATAAAAATTATAAATAAACTAATTTTATATAGAAAATATTTTTATCTTTATAATTAATATATACAGTTGAAGATATAACATGTATAACCCTATGTAAAAATTCTTTTACTAAAAGATATATGCTTATGCCATTTTTGTGTTTACTTTAACTTAATTAATATAAAGTGTCATTATCATTTACAAGTGGCTCCATGGGGACACAAAATCGACCCAATGATGCCTATGGTCGAAGATGTATCGGCCAATAGTGTTAGGACACGTTTTAAGGTAATTTAATAATATTATAATATTATTTTTTAACCTTATTTACTGGATTTACCCCTTTAACTACTGTAAATAAATTATTTACTGAAGTAAATTTTCCTAATGTCTAAAAAAAAGTTACCTATTTACACAATTTAAAACTCCTGATTCAAAATATGGAATCCATTTTTCAAAATTCAAAACATATAAGTGGATGAAATTAATTATAAATTAATTCCCCTTGTGAAAAAAAACGTGTTTTTAAAAAATAATAATTATCAAAAGATTGACACTTGCCTATATCCAGTTTAGATTTGAAATTATGTTCAATGACCAACATTGGATTAAAAGGTAAATTTATAATCTAATTTTACTTAAAAATCACTCGGTATTATAATTTATAACTATAAATTATTTTGACTAAAAAAGTTGTTTTTAATTGAAATTTAGTATTTTCACTATTCATCAAAAATTGATAGTTTTCAGAAAAATACCAAAAATTCACCCTAATCTAATTTTGAGATTCAGAATTCAAAAATTAATTCTATTTTAAAAATTTCTTAACATAGAAGTTGCATTAATTAATTTAAAATTTATTCCCAGTGGCAAAACAAAAAAGTGTTTTTTAAGAAATAGTAACTGTCAAAAGATTGACACTTATTAATTGAAATTTAAATGTAAAATTACTTATAATCACCTAAATTGTATTAAATAATAAAAATATAATCTAATTATACTTATAAACCATTCAAATACATAATATAACAAAATAAATTATTTCAATTACAAAAATTTGTTTTCAATTAAAATTTAGTATTTTTCTATATTCATCAAAATATAAATGTTATTAGAAAACTACTAACAATTTATCAAAAATAAATTTTTATGTCCCTATTCTAAAGAAGAATCTAATGTCATTAAATTTATTACATAAAATTATAAAATATTGGTTTTAAAAATTGTTTTCTATTAAATGGTATTAAAATTTCATTTTTTTTGAAAAATACTTCTTTTAACGGGAAAAATTATTTTGTTCATATATTATGTCTAATAAAAACATAATATATATTATAAAATTATATTGAGTATATAAAATTCAATATCATGTTAATACAATTCATAATTTCTTTTGAACGGAAAGTTTGGTAAGTCGTGGTGCGCTTGAACTCAATGTTGCGTGTAGCGCAAGCTATTGAATTGCATTAAAGAAAATAACTTACTATGAAATCTTGGGGTGTTACAAGGAATCACTCCATAAAATGTTATTAGAGATTTAAAATATTATAAAAACATATTTATTAAATATATAACGCAATTGGTGCAACTTAGTTCATTTGAAATATATTATACCCCCTTCTTATTTAAAAAATAATTTACTTATATCGCAAATTTTCACCCACATGGTTCAATTTTATTCATTATTTATAAAATATGTATCATGAATATTCTATATTGAAACATAATTTTCAAGACATATGAATAATTTTACAATATTAATGTTCATTATTTTTTATTTCATTTATTTCATGTGTATCTATATGATATAGCCTTCGTTTATTTCTTTAGATATGATTGTGAAAAACAATTACTTATTCTAGGTTATATCATGTTAATGATTTATATATTTATTCCTTTATTATGTTTCTAGATATATGAATGTACATTTTGTTATATGATATGTGGCTATGTTATATCACTCCAATTTATTTTGAAATGTTAACGTCTCCTGAGATACCATATATGGTGCATGGGTGACTAGCCTAATTACACTATGTTATGATGCCAATTATCCTAAGAACACTATGTAATAATAGTGTTTGACCTGATCATTAAATTATTATGATATAATTTTCATACTTTATATTTTATTGGTTTTTTTCCACAATATATTCTTATGATTTAAGGATATATTATTCTTCCATATTTTTATGACCACATGATCTTTTGGATTCATTTCCTTATGTCATGATTCTGTTGTTTTCATCATTCAAATTATGATATCAGGTTATACGTCATAGATCTTATGATAGGATGTATTACCATAAATATTTCCTTATAAAAATTTCTATCACACCCTTTCCGTTATATAATTTCTCTAGGATATCCTATGTGGTTTTAGAAGATCTAAGGGAGTTAGGAGAACCATATGATGTTTTAAATAATGATGATGTTTTTATTTTCTAAATTTTGTCTTTAGTTTTAAAATATTCCAAAAACACTAATCTTATAGATACATAACATTTATTTATGAGACAATATGTATTAATTCATTATTTAATGCGTTTTTTAAGTCTTTTATTTCTATATATAGTATCAGGGAATGGTCTAGATATTTTGTAGATCAGGATTAGAGAACATTTTGGAAAACCCTATGGTAAATTATAAGGGATAATCCTAATATATCATAACATATTGATGTTTAGATAAATTATAGTTTGTGAAGTATTCCTAGAAAATACATCCCTATCTAGACATTAGAAGGCGATTGTTGTCACTTGTACAATTGTAACTAGGTGTAATATCCATAATGAAGAAATGTTGGGTATTAACTCAATTAAAACATGTTAAACTAAAAAGATTCCTAACTACATACCTAGGTTGAAAATCCCAAGTTATATGCTTTAGCCAATAAATATCTCTTTTTCATCCTTAATGGATGATTTGTTTTTAGATTACATAAAGTGGGTAGGTTAAGATGTATGGTATAACATAACATAAAATAACAAATTTATAACTAAAAGAGTTATAGGATTAACTAAGTATGAAATGTTTGAAATAAATGTATTATAGGATGAAATTAAGGTGTCATTGGTAAATATGTATCAAGATTATTCCTTCATATTCATATATTTACATTATGTTTGATATTATCATATCTATATTGTTTTATTATTTGATTCATATTGATCGTGAGGAAAGAGCTGATAAATATGTGTATCTAAAAAAATATGTATTATGACTGAATAAGGGATCATACGTACAAGCTTGATAGTATTTATATATTTCTAATATGGTATAAAATTTTATTTTCCTTATGTTGCCTAAGATATTGAGTTTTATACTATCATAAATGTAATTTTTTTATAATTATAGTTATTTTCATTAGTAAGTGGTACATAATGATGGTATTTTCATATATTATAAATGTAACAAGAGATCTTTGAAACTTATAATTCTTTTTATTAAGTAATTCCAATTCAATTGTTATGAAACATATATTAAATAGAAATACTAACATTGAAAAGTAATTCTTTAATAATGTTTTATATTTAGGGATAAATATTAAAGGACAACGGATTTGGGAATGGATAACTCTTTGAATTAAAAAAATCATGATATTGTGGTAACAAAGGGTTTATTAATTTTATTTTTTATGAGTTATATGGTATTAATTTAATTGAAATTTACTGTTAGAAAATGGGATCAATAAAATATTTAATGAATTTTAGATAATTTTTATGATTATGATATATATTGACTCATGGTCTTACAGACTAGTGGTTAATTCCAGCTAAAATTCAAAGATAAACTTTATTTTATAGAGGAATATTATATTCACTAAGGTTTTATGATTTTGAGACTTAGGTAGTTCTGGGAATGATATAAACTAGAGAATATATGAGAATGATATGAACAATAAATGTTGTTTTAGGAAAGATATATATGTTGATCAATCCTAAGATAGTAAGGAAGATGTCACATTGAAATTGTTAAACATAAAAATAAAAAATTAGGCATATCCCATCCTAATCTCATCACTGAGAATAAATTAAAATTTCAAGGATGAGACTAATTTAAAATCAATAGGTTAAATTAGTATGTATGAATAGGATTAATTGAATTATGATATATATATGTTTGTGTGTGTGTTATTTTTTGAAAATTTACTTGATTAAGTATTTTGTTTAAGAATATATCTTTTTATGCATTATAATTTTTATTAAATTAAAATAATTATATTAATGTTAACTGGTGATTTTAAAAAATTATAACATTTACTGGTTAAATTTTTTTATTGTGTTTTATGTACAATTATAAGAATAATATCTATTAATTTTTAAAATGTTATTTTCCTATAAAATAATTTTTCAATTGATTTTATGTTTTTATTTAAAATCTAAAAAAAATTTAATTTGAATTTGAAAAAATATACATTCTTTTGGATATATAATTTCATTCTTATTTTTAGGTTAATTTTCTATATTTTTCTTAAAAATTTAATTTTTGGTGAATAGTGAATAATATCAATTTTACTAGTACTATCACATTAATGAAATTATACAACGAATGTTTTTGAGAACGTTTTTTAAATAAAAATTAAATTTTCTAAATTTAAATTAATTAATTTAAAATCTTATTCTGATATATAAAACTCATGCTAAAGATCTTAAAAATTTAGGTAATGTATCAATAAAAAATTATTTTCATTAGTTTTTTAAATAAACTTTTCATATAGAGAAATTACAATTTAAACCACATTTAATTCTAATTAAATTTTATTTTAATAAAATAAGAATTTTAATTTCAATATAATAAAAAACATAGATTACGTTTTCCCAATCAGAAATATTATGCTTAAAATGATATTTTTTTCTTAACAAATGTTTTTAAGCATTATGTGCGTAAATAAAAAACAATTTCTCAAAAAAATTAAATTTTAATTTATAAAATTATTTAAAAATTTAAAATCATAATTTTAAAATTTATTGATATATTTAATTTTAATTATGGTTATTAAATTACTTTCCAAGGTTGAAAATGGAGTTACCATAGGAAGGGGAAATAAGGGAAAAAGTGGTTTAACTTGGTGAAAAATGTTGAAACGTATGAAAACATGTTTAATGATGTGTTTTAAAGGTAACCATGTGATTATTTCTCTCCTAATATAATTATTGATAAATTTAGAGAATTTTTCATTGAATAATGAAAATATATTATTATGAAATAATAGGTTTTTTCAAAAGATTCATTTTATTCACTTATAAAAGGAGACCACCTCCTCCACATTTCTCCACTAATGTTAAATCCTATGTTCAGGAAAAAATCTATCCTATTCAACAGTCAAAAACCCTATCCATTGCTTTTAATCCTTAGTCTCACCAATATAACAAGATGAGTAGTCTTAATTATTTATCTAAGGGTGAACTTCTATGATAAAGGTAATACTCTCAAACCATGTTTTCTATCATTAGTTTTTCTTATGAACCCCTCAATTCCCCTGTATCCATGAGGGTATGACTACATTATAATATTTACTATGAGGTAATTTTAAGATACTAATTTAGTACCATATTTATACTTTCCTCTAATATCATTGAGAATAGTGGAAATGTCTCCATATTTGTCAGGTGACTACAACCTACGTTGTTATAGTATTTTTATCCACCATAAATGGACTTATCAAGGATTTAATTTTAATTTGGATTTTTTTGATAACCTTTGAAACTATTTATTTATTTTCAAAATGGATTAAAAAATTTATGAATATCTATTATTTAATACTTAGTTAGCATATTCTTAAAAATCATTACCATAACCATTAATAAAAATTTGTTATGAAGTAATTAACAGAACAACCTCATGTAACACACATAAGTGAAAATATATATTAAAAATAAGTACCCAAAGATAATAAATAGACCTTATGAAATTAAATATATATGAATAAGATAATGGGGGATATATTTAGTTAATTTAATTTATTTATTTAGTAATTTAAGATCATGTTTATAATTATTTCGAAGATGAGGAAAAGGTATTGACTCAAATTATACATAACTGATATGTATTTTATTTTATGCATATATTTTCATTTAATGTATGTTTATGAATCCAATTGGTTTTATAATATCATGAATTATATTTATTCCTTTTATTTTAACATCAAATAAAATATTTCCCTCTTTTAAGGTGTTTTATTAAAATATTCCATAAGCTATATGGATTCCTCCCCAACCACTATTTATTGAGGCATGCTTTGATTTTATGCCCCAATAATAATTTTTATAGTTTAAATACTACTGCCATGACATATTATATAATAAATAATTATAAAATTTAAAAAATTCACTTCAATTCATGTTCTTCCATATCTTGGTCTATGATTGATGTCTTCCCTTAAATATGAGGCTGTTTTTTCATAACTCAATTTTAATTGTTGAATTTTATTGATTATCCTTGAGTTTTTTATTTAATTTAATAAAGTGTTCCATATTTATAACTTTGGAGATAAATATTTATAAAAATATTCTTTACTAGCGATCTCTAATAATTTTTTAATATGAAAATATTTTAGGAATAATTTCAATCCATTTAAATGGTGGTTTTCTCTCCATGTACAGCATCTCCATTCCCAGGAATATTCTCTATTTTAAATTATAAACATAATTATGTGTTATATCATGTGAAAATCATATATAAATTTTCAAAATTTTAGAATTAGGGTCTATTATCTTATTTTATGTTGGTTTCTTTCAACAAAGGTGTTTTAAAACATAAAAATTGATCTTCTGTTCCACCCCCATCACATGAAAGCATCATATTATCATCATTTTAATCCCTTATTATAAATATTATTCTCATCTAATTTTTATATTTTTGTACATATGTCACATAAATAAATATGTAGTTAAATATTATTTTAATTTCTAGGGTTATACATAGTATTATTTCCATTTTAAAATAGTAATTTCATGTAAACCATATTTAGGGTAACATTATTATTTCATGTTTCATTTGAATTATCACCCCATTGAATGTTTTTAAAGTGTGAATAAATTTTAAATGGATAGTTATTTTATAGAGAATACTCTTGGTCTAACTTGGTTTATATGGAAAATAATTTGCTCCCTCCTTTAAAAATATTTTTTACTATATTCATAATGATTCTCCAATGTGGTTAACTTGTATACCTTTATTTCCTGATCATTATCATGAATTTTATACACTGTAACTCCATATTAATAAAATAGGTTAATTTTTAATTATTAAGGATAAATATGGTTTATTTCCTTCTTTCCTTGAGATTATATATGACATTTACATTGGTTGCATCTTAATAAAATATTGTGAACCCAGCTTCTTTATTATGGATTATATAATGTATATGTTGTCTTTTGGAACACAGATATGCATGTACATATTATGATGTGATGGGAGGGACTATCGTAGGCATAAATTAATTGTGTAATGTTATTTTTTATTGAAATACCATGTATTGTTCAAGGGTGGTTATCTTAATCCAATTGTGTTATGATGAAGGTCAGTCTATTTACACTATGTAAGCATAGAGGTTACCCTGATCATATAATTATATAATGCAAGATGACCTATTTTATGTTTTCTAGGTTATTAGACATGACATATGATTATGATTTCATTCTTTATGATGTATCAAAATGTTTATGATCCCATGATCTTATGATTTTATTACCGTATTCCATGTTTTTATGAATTTGATCATTCCTATTAGGATATCATGTTGTGCTTCTTGAATATCATATTATTATTTATTTCTAGGAATATTAATTTAAATTTTTTTTTTATCACACCATTATCCTTATGTATTTTCTCCATGGTATTCTATGATATTTTCGATGATTTATATATTTTTGGATAACTTTAAAGAGTTTTAAATAAAGATGTTTTTTTATGATTAATATGATATATTAATATATCAAATCCTTTATAGTTGCCTAAACTATAGATATTTGGAATTTCATATTGGAAAATTATATATTAATTCTTGAATAAAATTGTTTTTACGGCTCAAGTAAAAATAAAATCAAAAACTACCACACCCTATTTAATTTTAAGGAATTCATATAACTCATAGAAATAGTTATGATCCACCTTTACCCTTAATTGGGAATCCATCATGTAGTGTGATATGTAAACCAATATCACAAGAATAAAATTGTATTGGGCCTTATTATACCATAACAATTATATTTAGATACAGAAACATGGATATCCACCCCACATATCTCTTTTAAAGTCCATGTATAGTCTCTCATAAACTCATTTGGTGTAACGAACCATCTATTCATGAAAGTGTAGCTCAATTTTTATTTATATTACATTAAATGGACATATTAATGATATCCAGTGGATTCATGGAGGTAAATAGGGTAACTGAGGCTTGTTATTGATATTAGAACCCCAGATTTTTGAACAACTAACTACACGACAATGTTAGCAGAAATCTTGCAACCTTGCATGCACGGTCTCTTATAATAGTGTGCAGAAAATATAGGTGCAATAGGACTTGAATGGTTTGTATAAAAATGTTCAAATCTCGGAACATTACTAACTGTGAAACTGAAAACTTTTAACAGAGGCATTTCACATGGTTTGTGACTGGTTATGGAAATTGTGATCCTTTACTATGTGAGCTTACTCCATGGATTATGTCTTGAGAGTAGTTGGTGCACTGTTTTCCAAACTGTATAGAAAATATGTTATCCCCATATTATGTGGTGGAATTGACCAAAATTCTCTTATTTAATATTATAACCTTATTTCTCTTCTCATCCCATATTTTCTAGAATATTAAATTCTTATCCTTATCTCATGATACTTTTTATTTCTCGATCTAGGTTTCCTGATAACTTCATCATCTATTCCCCAAATCAAGATCTATAAAAGGCATTGGGTAGCTTAAGGTGAGATTTAGAGTTGTCTTTCCATTGTTCTCTATACATCGTTTTTTTCATTTCACTATGTAGGCGCAAGGTACTCTTCCTTATTTTTGGGATTTGGAATGTTATTTTATTTTCTTGCTACCTACTTCAAATATGATGCTTCCATCGTATGAGGGGTCATCAATGTCCCTGTGGTCATTGGTCTCATTATTTTCCCCATAGTTTTAGTGTTTTCGATACTTTTCCAATATGTAGCATTTCGGTATATCTTTCGCATCACTATTTAATATAATTCTTCATATTGAATTGTTCTACATACCATAATTTTCTCTCATTGATCATTTTTTAATATGTTAATGGATATTGACCTTGGTTATGGACACCCTTGTGGTTTACCAACAGTAATTTCCCTTTTTTGTTAATTGTATAATTTCCCAAAATTCCTTTTAAGTATTCATATTAGATTTTCAATGGGGTTTACTATGTAATATAATTTATTGATGAAACCAAGAACCTCTGACATGAATGTATTTTCTTATAAACGGTATTCTCCTTATAGGTAATTTCCCATTAGCATTAGCACCTTCCAAATTTCTCTCTTAAACTTATAAATTTAATTGACATGCATTGTTTAATTGAATGGAATGTATTGAATTAAAGGGTTTTTTTATGATGGATTTCCATTCTTAAATAAATTAAATGTATTAATGGAATTTATATAAAAAAGGGTGGTAAGGACCAATGTTTTGTTTTGGATTTATTAAATCCTCATTGTAATTATAATTTCGTATTGTAATTAGACTTGATGTTTTAGATATAAGAGACGTAATTAAAAATGTATTTTATTATAATAGTGCATATGTTGTGATATATTTTATGGTAGAATTGTAAGTGTTCAATTGAGCAGGACGGTATGAAAATCCCTTACATCGGGTGGTGTTCATAATCTCTCACACCACTAATACTATTTAGATTTTGGGAAAGATGCATAACCTACCAGGTTTTGAGTGTTGACATGATGAAATACTCACCATATAAAGTTAAGTGAAATTAATATCCCACTATTTATGAGTTTAAGGTCATGAACCCTATTACTTGTTCATATAGGCATGTTTAGACTGGTTATGGATGCCTAAATTACACCCCAGTCCAACCAAAACCTGATATTCAAGGTATATGTCCACTTACAACCACACATACTTGGTACATATAGGTGGGTGAACTATATATCTATACTATACTATATATATTCTATTAATATATATATCTATATATTGAATGATCATACATTTCATTCTGGCCATGAGTTGATGCAGTTAGAGCCTCTATTTCTCCTCTAGGAACTTGAGCAAGCTGGTTATTTATTTCATCACATGTTTCTTATTGTGTTATAACTATAAGGTTTTTAGCAGTATGAAGTAGTTGGATTACTTCTAGACACCACTGATGGTGGCCTACTAATATTTTATCTCAAACCATACTCAGGATACCAATTGTACCCAAAAAGGTTATATGACTGCATGTATCGATAAGTGGAAATCACCCTACAATATAGTCTTGATATTATTTACCTATAGATGGTGTATATGAGAAGGGGACCAAGCGTACACTCGAGATTCTAGTGGGGTAGATATTTTTTTTCTTTTTTTATATGATTTTCCTGTATTCCCTTTTTTTATATCAACATGCCATACATCCCTATATATTATATAGCCCAATGGATTTGGTTTATCATTCAGTCTCTCAGTTTTTTATTATTCCGCTACTATATTTATTTTTTTCAATTAAACTTGATGCTAAATTTTTTTTATTTTTTTGTTGTATCTATTGTGCGACTATTATAAGAGTTTATAATCGTTTAATCATATTACCTTCACACCTTCACTGTTAGTCAGTAACCTATAGCATAAAGGGAGGTGTGATTGAGGCCATGTAAACAAATCAGATCAGGAAATGGGTTAAGTGGACTCTAGGTTGAGATGTTACAAAGTTTTATCAGATTGGTATATTTTCATTTTTCATATTTTCTAGGTATTATAGAAGAGACTTGGAGTTAATGGGATTTGGAATTGACCTTCGTCCTAGGCATAGGTAACCCATGAATATTTGAAACCCAAATTACAAGGGATGAGAAATTATAGTTATTTTTTACACCTTTTATGGTTGATATGACTTCACCATTTGGTGGCACACCTGTTTTTTTGATATTAATATTATTGGTATTACATAAATCTATTTACTTACCATGAACCAATGAAATGAGGGTGTTATAATACATGCATCACTATAGGTACGATATGATAAATATTCCATGAATTTTTCCATGCCATGAATATTTTAAGCATTCATTTTCCAATTTTATATTGTTAGTTCCTTGATTTTGCATTGAAATGTACTAAAATTACTTTTAGTCATTAGAATAAAAAATTGAGATGTAAAGCATTGCCCTTAATTTAATGGTTTTTTCCGGCATATATAAATTTATGATACTTGAGAAGTTAGTTATGGATTATTTAGTCATAGACTATTGGTCACATGGGATAGAATATATTGTGGTGCATGATAAGTGAATGTCATATTATTTTCATGATGTGTATGGTCCCATATAGATTAGAAATGGTAGTCCACGTAATTCATCTATTTAATGTGACTTAAATATTCGAAGGACCACAAATCTAAAATGAAATTGACTTTTGAAGTGAAATTAGTTATCTATACATGTTAAATGGAGAATCAAACCTGAAACAAGAATTAGTAGTTGGAAGTGGGGTAACTCTTGCATTATTTTTTAAATTATGGTCTCCTCTACCATCATGATCTAATTTTTGGAGAAGGCATAGTGGAATGATTGTTTCTATAAGAATGTTATGAACCTATCCTAATTCTCTAACTATAATCCTTTATAAACTGTTTAAATATATTTGGATGCATTATTTTGGCATTGGAGTATCATTCCACCATTATGACCTCCATATGAAGGCCCTGAAAATGGTGTTCACCATGAACTAGTTTGGATGGACTAGAGTCGTCAGTGTTTCCTCTATCAGTTCCCCCAGTGGAACCACTTTCTATTTATAATATGGTAATTCATTCCTAGATCTGTGAGGGATTATTATTTATGTGGTAGAATACGAAAGGGGTGGTTTCACCTTCCTCGAGTATAATAGTGTTGACATAGTAATTCCAATAGCATTATCCTCCAACCTTTTTCAGGGATAGTAGACCACACACTATGATTCATGGATCAATGATATTCTTTCTATATTTGCCAATTTGAAGATTCCACCAAGAAATAGGATAAAACATGTGGTGTATATTCTATTTGATTTTTAAATGAGTTTATGGGATGTGATTACCCAGGAAGATTGGTAGTGTGATATGGTCTGATAAGATTTCCAGATGATCTTATACAATTATTTCCTTCCATAGAGTCTCAGAGATAATGGATTCATATAATTCATGAACATGTAGCATGGGAGCATGTTTGTTATAGAATAATATGTTCATTTCACTCAGGTGTAGTGGTTTTCATTCACTCTATAAGGTAATGATATTAAAACCTCTAGGATATTCATAGATCAGCTAGTATATGCCATCTGACAGCAGGTCAATGTCTTCAAGTTGACCACTATTTCTAAAATCATTAACATTCCCCTTCTAACAGAGTGAAATTTGATGGAATATGATGGTGTGAGTCTAGGAAGTTTGTAACCAAGATCTATTAGTGATTATTTTTCTGGTTGAAAGAGAAGTTTTGAAGATACTCAGGGAGGTTGCATCATCCATGATTTTCATACTGATAGATTTATGATATATCATCTATGTGGTAAGACAAGACACACTAAACTGTAGTTATTATTTGATCTTGTATAATGTAAGAGCTACGATAGGATGGGTCAAACATATGTCTTCTGGAAGACCATTCCATTAGAATCTAGTGAGTGGGGATCTACTCTAACCCAATGTTTTGGGTTGGGTCCAGCAAGATCATTCTGGGTAGTCAGTTGAAACACCACTGACCACACAAGTAGTGGTGGTGGTCAAGTCCGAGTTAGTGAGACTCACAGTTCTCAGCGCCATCAGCGTGGGCATTCTTAGGGTTGTCATATAGTGACTCGGGGATACATTGTAGGCTAGTTTAATGCATTACAACCAAATTAAGAGGAGAAAATAACCAAATATTCTATTTTATGAGTTACAATTCTAGTATCCACAACATTAGTGTCAAATTTATTTGACATGGGTGAATCTCACAATCTTATATCTGAGACTATTATAGAGAGTTTGAGCCTCAATATTGAGAAATTATATAGTTTTATGATGCAGCATACCAGGTGTTCTCCATTCTAAGTGTCTTCCCCATGAGATAGGTGGATATATCTTTATATGTAATCTTTTTATCCTTGACATGACTTGAGTTTATGTAAACATTGGGATCCCATGATATTGGTGGATATATCGTCATATGGAATCTTTCCGTCCTTGACATGATGTGATTTTATGTAAACATTGGGATGGACTATTTTCTTCCCTATTGATCTCATATTGACTACAATAGTTGGAGGGTGATTTTTACATCTCGACAGTGTGGTAAGAAAGTACATAAGGGAGAATGTGATGTTCATGCGATATGAGCAGAACCTGGGCACTAGAAGCTGGGTAGTGTGACATATTAGATCGCGAATTTTTTCCTAGACGAACACAGGTTACAACCCACCATGTTTTCTTCTATAGTGGATAATTTCAAGGATTTCAATTCTCAAAACATATATGTTCTACCTTCATTGCAAGAGGTCCAGTTTACAATTGAGCTTGTTCTAGGAGTAGCACATGTAACCATTCCTATAATGATCCAAAATTTTATTAATGAAAATTATACTTGATCTAATTATATGTCCTAAAATTTCTATATAAAACATGTTCACTAATTTGGATCTATGTATTTAGATTTTAAAAATAACATAAATAATCTTTACCATTGCTAATATAGCCATTGAATAGTGATCACATGATTAGTATAAATTTTGGTCAGAAAATCCAATTTACATAGTGAAAGGACGCAATGCCCACATCTAGTATAATTGCTCCATATGAAGCCCATTTGTTGGAGCTCAGAAAAAAAAAGAAAGCATCATCAGGAATCAAACTTGACCAAGCCTAATCCATACTTCAACACGTTATGCTTGAACAGAACCACCTACGGGAGATGTGGAAGATCATGTAGATTAACAAATGAGCGATATTATCTGATCCACCCCAAAAGTTTGTCACCAATGCACACCTTACCATTAGGTCATATGTAGTTGTTATAAGGGTTTATGTAAAAATACCCTAAAACTATTATTATGCACATTATTTTTTTTATATAATAAAAAATATACATTCATTTTATTACTGTCACGTTGTAAATAGTTTTTAATGAAAAAATAAAATATTTAGTTAATATTCCATTATTAAATCTATTTTTTTTAATTAATGGATTTTTTATTTAAATAATAATTTTAAAAAATATTATTACTAAATTAATTTTTATTAAATATAAATGATCATATAATTTTTATGAATTCAATTGTAATTTTTATTACGGTTTGAAAGCTGTTTTTGTCAAACCCCATGAATTTTAGATTAATGTCTGTTTTTATTATAAAAGTAGATATTCACAAATTAAAAAAATTATTTAGTTAAAATTAATATTATTTTTTTATTCATGACATCAACTTATCTAACTGTGAATTTTTCATAATTTTTTGAGATAGTCACATTTTTTGGGTAAAAATTAAATACCGTTTAAATATATAATGTGTTTAAGACATCATAATGTCTAAATAATGATATAATAAAATACTATAAAAGGTTGGTTAGGCCAATATATGTTTTAACTTTAAAATAATGTGATTTTATATTGGTTTGATTTATTTTATGGTGCCTTAGTGGACCCTCCAATATTTATAAAACATTTCAACTTTTTAAAATGATTTCCTTTAGAGTGTGACTCACCTCGGCATAATAAAGCCTAATATTTTAATAAGTTATGCCGTTGGTATTATAAAATAATTTTTCCACCCCATTTTTCAAAAAACATTGTAAAAAACATGGTTTGGTTTATGGTTTTGATTATTTTAATGTGTGGTGTCCATAACCTAAATTATAAATAATTTCCTTCTATTTTCCAATTTAAAAACACTAAATATCCCATTACTCATTACTCCAAAACTTTATTGCTTGACAAAATTCTTCCCTCATTCTTATATAATCCTCCTAAGGTTTCACAATCTCCCAATAATCCTCTATCATGCCTCCCCCAACCCTTTGGGATCACACTTCTAATTAAGTGATTTCATCCTTTCTCATTTGTTGATCAAATTTATTTATATTGTGATACCCTTTTTTAATTAGAAATATTGATGTATGATTTTTCACCCCCCATACTTACCTCATTATGTTTTAATTATGATATACCAATTTATATATAATTTATTCCACTCATGTAAACCTCTTACCATGCCAACATTCAGTAAGGAATTTCTCTCATCTCATTTAAATCCAAACAATTCTTTTATATTATTAATCTAAATTCCATTACATATGTTGGTAAATATATATATATGACCCCATTAATTCCTATTTCATGTAAATATGATGATATACCCCTTTCCATCTCATCAACCATTTTTACCAATTCTAATGTCACGCTGTTATGCTCTCGAAATTGGATCGTGATTCTCCAAGCCAAAGTCATTGTTTAATGAATACCATGCCCATTTATCTATCATGGGTATTCACCTTTATGCACATATACTTATTTATTATAGATCTTTAAGTATTAATTACACATTCCTTTATCTTGGAATAAATGATTATATTTAATTAATCCATGTTGAATGATCTATATGGAACACTTATGCCAGAAATGAATTTATTATAAAGGGTGCACCCTAATAGCATTCTAATGCATTCAGTAACGATTGGTAGCATGATACGTATGTGAAATGGGGGTTAACTCATGCCAAATAAATTACAATGATCGTTTACACATTATAATTCAAGGGCAATGAGGGTTTACTCATTCTTCAGGTTCAATTATCCATTGCTCATGCTAATATTAGGTTAAATGTTTTTGCAAAATTTTCATATTTTGATAATCATGCTATATCATGCCTTTATGTTCATGTTTCTATTGTTCTAAATTGATATTAATATTTCCTAACAAGTACTATATTATTCATTTTATTACTTTTTACTCCCTTACTAGGCTTTTAGATTACAATTTTATTATGCATGTCCTCAGGTTATCTCATACCAAGCTATGTATGAAGGAATGTTGTGGTCAGCTAAAAGAAGATTTCAATAAAGATGTTGTGTTTTATGTTCTATGTTGTTATGTAATGTTCTTAATTTTCCAAGACACTAGACCTCTAGATCATCATAGTTCTCTTATGTTCATGTTTATGTAATAAATCATCTTTAAGTATATAATAAAGAGAAGTTTTTTTATAGTTTTTATCTGAGGATAGGTTCAGTTATAATTGGGATTAGGATTAGAAAACCCCTAGTGAATTCCTTAGGGATAAGACTATGTATAATAAAAACATACCTAAATTTTTTCGAGTATTAGGTTTGTGGTTCATCAGGAAAATACATCCATGTCTCGATACGAGCTGGTAGAGGCAGATCTAGCAGAAATTTATCTAGGGGTAAAACCCAAAAACACTGCTTTGAGCTAGACTCAAATGGGAATTGGTGCACGAAAATGGGCATTTCCGAACACTTGGTTATGACACTCCTGAGGGATATTCTTTGATAAATTCATAATCATAGTATGAACCATTATTAAGGGAATTAAAAAACCCATAATAATATATGTTGGGAAGTAGATCATGGATAATATATATTGATGCTTATAAATTCATATGTTAAGGAAATAAATATAATTTATATGATATCCCTTTTTTTCATTGGGATACCCTTTATGTGTTACCCATAACATTAATTTTATTCACGCTAATGACCATTAATTAGAGGACTCAGGATAACAACTGATATGATGATCAATGTCATGACTGTTCTAATGAGATGCTCAATCCGATGGGAGCGGTAATAAAAAAAATTTCATGATACTGTCTCAGCTAACTGTAATTTTGAATAGTAACATGGGTAAAGATGAGTGTTCAACACCCCAAAAAAATAACTAGTAGTAGTCAAGAGCTTCAAGAGACAAAGGCCTCCAATTACTAATGGATCATTTGATCCATAAATATCCTAAAAATGAATCATCACCATTGAAAATATATTCTACATCATTAAAAGTTATGAACAAGAAAAGTTTCATATGGATTTTTATTGTATGGAGGGTGAAGATGATCTATGGTGTACATTTATAAAAAAATTTAATCCTGAGGAGGATATCAAGGCATTGGAATGGATGGATTTTTGGAAAATATTTTTCAACAAATATTTCAAATGCACCCTCTGAATTAAAAAGGAGGCAGACTTTTTGACATAAAGAAAAGGGAAGATGAATCCATCAGATTATACAAGGAAAACATTAAAAGGATTTCACGATATGTCGTCGGCTTTTTCGTGAGCCCAGATTTCCAATTTGACCGCTTATTTAGTGGGATAAACCCTAGCATATAGAAATATATAGAAATCTGTGTCTTCAAGAGCTATGAGGAAATTGTCTGATGTACCCTCAAATTTAAAATGGACATCGTTGAATCTCAGGGGTATCATTGGGATATTAAATGTAATGTAGACTTTAATTCTGATGTTCTGAAGGATAAATCCAATGGTTCTAATAAATTCCAGCACCCCGCTTGCCAATGGTGCAGAAAGAAGCACCATGATAAATTCTTGAAGGGGATGAGGAAATTCATTAGGTGTTAAAGAGAAGAAGGAATGTGGCCATTAACTACAGACAATAAAAACCCAGTGTTGTGACATAGGATAGGAACACTCTGTTCGACCCCCAATTCATTGTTCATTTATTCAACTACAAAAAACCTGAGCACTTTGAAAAATGATTCCAAAAATTGAGTATTTTTTGAGGTAAGAAAAAACCTCCAGTACTACAAGGGAGATCTTTTTCACTTCACTACCGTTGATCTGAACCCCTACAAAAAAGTGCTGACAGGTACTCTAGTTATTCATTCAAGAATAGAGAACGTACTTTTTGATTCTAGTTATACACATTCTTTTATATCATTAATGTTTAGTAGAATAATCCCAACCCCAAAAAAATGGAAGTAAATATGTTGGTGTGAACAGAAAATGGGGTAATCACTGTAATCCATTAATATAACTCCTCCTCATTCATAATTTGTGGTTTGAACATCATGGAGAACCTTTTAATACTTCCTATGGTAAAATTTGATGAAATTATTGGCATGGATTGTCTTTCTGTATATAGATCCAACATAAATTGTGGTGAGAGGGAAATCACTCTTCATATAGATAATCAACCCTCGATTCAATACATGTTCAATGAAAAGGTTGAATCTTATTTAGCACCATCATCTAAAACAAGGATATCTCTACCCTATGAGCATGGGTTTCTTTCTCCGATGACTGAGTTTATGGAAGAAAACATCTTTTAAGACATGTCTATTATGAGGGAATTCCTTGAAGTGTTTCCTGAGGAAATTATTGGTCTTCCTCCATGAAGATATGTTGAATTCTAAATTGATTGTATACCTGGGGAATTACCAATATCGCAGTCCCCATATAGAATATATTTTATGGAGCTTGAGGGGCTGAAAAAAAAACTTCATGAGAATTTGGATAAAGTGATTATACACCCAAGTGCATCACTATGGGGTGCACTAGTCCTCTTAATTAAGAAGAAGGATGGTGTAATGTTCCTTTTCATTGATTATCATGAGCTCGACAAAATCACAATAAAGAACAAGTATCCTCTACCCCAAATTGATGTATTTTTTGATCAGATACATGAAGAATACTATTTATCCTAGGTGGATTTTTTTTGGGATATTACCATGTAAGAGTGGAGAAGGGGGGTATCCCCAAGACTACTTTTTGTACAAGGTACGGGCACTATTAATTCATGGTAATGCCTTTTGGTCACACTAATGATCTAAAAATCTTCATGGAAATTATGAATAGAGTCTTTAGATATAATGTCTACAAATTTTTGGTTGTCTTTATAGAAGATATTCTAATATACTCTAAAACCAAGGAGGAGTATGAGCATCATCCATGCACTATACTAGAGACCTTACGAAATGAGAATCTCTATGGAAAGTACAATAAGTGTGAGTTTTGGCTGGAGGAAGTCTCATTCTTGGTTCATATCATCTCAAGCAATATGATATTGGTGGATCCCTCCAAGACACATCAGTTGAGTGATGGATGAGGCCAACATCAGTTATAGATATCCGTAGCTTCTTGGGTTTAGTTGGATATTATCACCCATTTGTTAGATTTTTCTCATGATTATCAACTAGTCTTACCAAAAAACTCGGAAGGGAGTCATGTTTTCTTGGAGTGATGAATGCGAAGATATCTTCAAGGAGTTAAAAATGAGGCTTATCAATGCACACATTCTCACATTACTCACAAGTGGAAAACTTTTTATGGTATTCAGTGATGCTTCAAATAAGGTAATGGGATGTGTGTTGATGAAAAATGACAATGTCATTGCCTATGCTTCAAGGTAATTGAAAGTTCATGAGTAACACTATCCAACACATGATCTGGAGTTTGCTGTAGTGATCTTTTCAATTAAAATATGGAAAAATTACCTATTTAGGGAGAAGTTTGAAATATATATGGGCAAAAAAATCCTCAAATATATATGCATGTGGAAAGAGTTGAATATGCCCCAACAAAGATGGTTAGAGTTAATCAATGACTATAACTACTCAATCCAATACCTCATTTGGATAACAAACAAGGTGTAAGATTCTCTTAGTAGAAAGAACCCAATAATTTTATCATTAATGAGAACTAAAAAATATCCAATATTATTATATTTGATGAAGATGAAAATGATAATCATAAATAAGGGAACATAATCAATCCTTTCACAGATTATTTCTCAACCATCTCTTTTGAAAAGGTTAAAGGACTCTCAAAAATGATTATGCGTGAATTCAGAAGAAATTAGAAACTATAAAAAAGGGAAATCCTCATATTTCAAAGTTAATGAAGAATAATGTTTGAGATTTGGGTCAAGAATATATGTTCCATCAAATATGTGGTTAAGTAAAGAACATTGGGATGATGAAAATAGTTCAAATTTCTCCACCCACCAAAGAAAAAGAAAGATGTATTGAGATCTCTAAGAGAATTGTGGGTGGGATAACATGAAGAAATATATCATTTTGTATACATCCATGTGTCTGGTATGTCATAATGTGAATGATGATAGGCATAAGTATAATCGTATGATGCAACCATTACCCACACCAACATGGAAATGGGATAACATCACTATGGACTTTTTCACTGGACATCTGAAGACATCCAAAGCAAACAATTCTATCTAGGTTCTTCGGGATTTTTTACAAAGACTACACAATTCTTGGAAATTCTAGAGGACTTATCATTGGATCAACTAGCACAAACATATATCAGAGAATTGGTAAGGCTGCATGGAGTACCACTCTCTATTGTATCCGATTGAGATCCATGATTCACCTCTATGGTCTTGAAGACTCTCCAACATGCTTTGAATATTGATCTAAACAACAGTATAGCTTATCATCCTCAAACTAATGGAAAATATTATAATACTATCTAAGGACTTGTGTAAATGTTGAGAGAATAATCAATGGACTTCAAAGGATGATGGGATCAAAATCTTCCTTTGGTTGAGTTACCTTACAAAAACAGTTTCCACTCAATCATCCAAATGGATCCTTATAAAGATCATTATGGGAAGAGATGCAGAACACTGACATGATGGGATGAATTTTAGGAGAAAAAACTCCTACATAAAAAAATGGTTGAACAAATGGTGGAGAATGTTATGATCATCCAACAATACGTTAAAGCTTCTTAGAGTCAACAAAAAAGTTGTGATGACAATCATCGATGAGACCTAGAGTTTGATGTTAGAGGAATCATATTCCTCATCTTATCACTTTGGAAGAGAGTTGTGATATTTGGGAAGAAGTGAAATATTTGGATGAGGTACATCAGCCCTTTTGAGATCCTTGATCGCATTAGAGAAGTGGACTATCGACTAGCACTCCCACCGAACCTATCTCCAGTACATGATGTATTCCATGTATCAATCTTTAGTAATTACATACCTAACCAATCGTATGTACTCAATCCATAGGTGGTACCATTATATAATGAACTCTTCTATGAATAAAATCTTGTGAAGATCTTAGATCATAGTGAAAAAGTTCTAAGAAATAAGAAAATTCCTCTCATGAAAGTGTTGTGGATAAACCAGAATTCTGAAGAAGGAATGTGGGATCTGAAGGAAGTGATGAGGCAGAGTTACCCACGTCTGTTTTAGTGGGGGGAAAGGAAATTTCATGGTTAAAACTTCATAATGGGAGAATATTATAACGACCCCAAAAATTTATTAACGAAATTCCTGTTAATATGATTAAAT
Organism: Viscum album; assembly: GCA_963277665.1. Classification (NCBI taxonomy): domain Eukaryota; kingdom Viridiplantae; phylum Streptophyta; class Magnoliopsida; order Santalales; family Viscaceae; genus Viscum; species Viscum album. The sequence goes on along the minus strand of OY728136.1, from coordinate 193,896,478 downwards.
TTCTTAAAATGTTTATATAAAACATATGAACTTATTTGGTTTTATGTTGTAGGATATTGAAAATACCATAAAGAATTTTTACTATTGTTAATATAGTCATTTAATATTTATCACATGATTAGTATAAATATAGGTCTTTAAAAAATCCAATTTACTCAGGAAAAGGATGTTATGGCCTCATTTAGTAGAAGTTTGCGATACGAATCCAATTTTTCAGAGCTCGGAAGGATGGTAGTGTCACTGGGTTTCTCTATGGACCATACCAAGCTGATATTCAACATGTTAATCTTGAACGAAACCACCTCTTGGGGAAGTGGAAGTTTATAGAGATTACCGCAAAAGTGATGTTATACATGTCACCCCAAGAGTCTGTCACCATCACACACCTTACCCATAGGTATTATGTGGATGTTATAAGGTTTTATGTAACAATACCTTAGAACTATGAGTATGTGCATTAGTGTTTGGTATATAATAATGAATAAACATTCATTTTATTATTGTTACTTTATAAATAGTTTTTAATGCATAAATAGTATTTTTCATTAATATTAAATTAAGAAATTTATTTTTATGGATTAATGGATTTTTTAATTAAATAATATTTCAACAAAATACTAATTCTAAATTAATTTTTATTAAATATATATAATCGTATGATTTTTATGAATACAATTTTAATTTTTATTAATGCTTAAAAGCTGTTTTTGTCAAAAACCATGAATTTTCAATAAATGCCTGTTTTTTACATTAAATGTAAAAACATGACATATTTATAATATTATTTAGATAAAATCAATATTATTTTTGGATTCAGAATGTCAAAATTATCTAATGGGGAGTTTTTCATAATTTTTTTAGACAGTCGAATTTTTGGGAAAGAATTAAATATCGTTTAAATATTTAATTCATTTTATAACATCATAATTACCTAATAATGATTTAATAAAATACAATAAAAATTATTTTAAACAAATATATGTGTTTGATTTAAAATAATGTGTTTTCATATTTTTGTTATGAACTTTATGGTGCCTTAGTGGGCCCTCTATATCTTATAAGACATTTTAACTTTTTAAAATGATTTCCTTGAGAGTGTGAATCACCTCCACATAAGAAAGCCTTATATTTTAATAAGTATGGATATTTTACTTATAAAATAATTTTTTGTACTACCCTTAGGAAAAAACCATGGGCAAAAACTATCGGTTTGTTTGTGGTTTTGATTAGTTTAATGTGTGGTGTCCAAAACCTAAATAATAAACAATTCCCTCTCCTTTACTTTATAAACCCACTATATCTCCAATTCCTCTTTATTCAAAACATTTGGATCTCGACCAAAATCTTCCCGACGCTATCTGTAATCTTTCCATGTTGTCTTAAGCTCCCAAAAAGCCTCTCTTAACCCTCTCCAAACCCTTTGGAATCACACTTCCAAGTAAGGGATTTCCTTTTTCTCATTTTTTTCATATTTCGTTATATTGTTATACCATTTTTTACAATTAAAAGTGTTGGGGTATCATTTATAACCTCCCCCATAATTCCCTCCATATTTTTAAATTATTATATACCTCATTCCATCTAATTAATTCCTCTCATACACACCCATTACGATGCCGAAATTTCATAATGAATTTCTCTCTTCTCATTTGCATCCAAGAAAATATTTTGTAGTATGAATATAAATTCGTTTACATATGTTGGTAAATGTATCTATATGTACCAATTACTATCTATTTCATGTAAATATGATGATAAACTCTTTTTCCCCCATAAATCATATTTATAGACTCTTATGTCATGCTGTTATGCTGCTGAAATTGCACTGAGATTCTCCAAGACAAAGTCATTGTGTAATGAATACCATGACCAATTCTCTATCATGGGTATTCACCTTTATATACATTTACTTATAGATTATAGAGTTTAATTTATGAAGTCCTTATTACTCTATCTGGGAGTAAATGATGATGTTTAGTGAATTCAAGTTGTATGATCTATGCGACATAATTATGCATGATATGAAATGATTAAGAAGGGTGTGTCTTGATGGCGCTCCAATGAATTGGGTAAAGATTGGTATCATGATAAGTTAAGTGAAATGAGGTTTTACTCAAGATAATTAATGAGAAATTAGGTTTTAATCATGATAATTCAAGTCCAATGAGGGTTTACTCATGGTCCATGTGCAATGAGCCTTGGCTCATGCTAATATCATGTCAAATGTTTTTACCACATTTCCATGTTTTGTTAATAGTACTATATCATGCCTTTATTTTCATGTTTCTATTATTATCCATTGATATTTCTATTTCCTAATAAGTGCTATATTATTCATGTTATTCCTTTTTCACTCCCTTATTGGGCTTTACAGCTCACCCTTTTCTTATGCATGTCCCCAGGTTATCCCATGCAATGCAAAGTACGAAAGAATTTTGTGGTCATTTGAAATAAGTTTTCAATAAATATGATGTGTTTTATGTTATATGTTGGTATGTAATGTTACTAATTTCCTAAGACACCATAACTCACTATCCTTATAGTTTCTGTAAGTTAAATATTATATAATAAATCATGTTTAAGTGTGAAGTAAAGAGTAGGACTGTTATAGTTCCTCCAAATATGATGGCCCATGTGAAGCTTCTTGATCTCAAGAAACAATTTAAGGGTCTAGATTATGAAGGATTTATACACACTATAACTTCTCTTTGGGATTCATTGGTCCTTGTTTCAATGCATGTGAATGCACCCCACCCCCAATCTTCACATGACTATAGTCAATTTAACAAGTTCATGGTATATAATTGGTATCAATTTACTTGATTAAATGACAACATTGATATAATATAAGGATTGAGAGTGTTTACAGATATATTTAACATAGGTATATCATGAGGTTCATGTCAGGTAATAGAACATACCTCAGAAAACATATAGAATTAGGTATGGTCTATTTGAGTATATGGTCATGTATTTTGGACTCACGAACGCACCTATAGTTTTCATGGAAATTATGAATAAGATTTTACAACCGTATATGGATTCATTAATGGTATTATATATTTTTGATATCAGAGTGTATTCATGCTCAATAAAATATCATTCTAACCATCTTTATAACATTCTAAATACAGCAACATATAATTGTCTCTATGCTAAGATAAATAAATGCCACTTTTGGATTGAAAAACATCACTTCTTGGGCCACATTATCTCAAAGTATGGATTGTTAATAGAATAAGAGAAAGTGGGAGATTTAATTCCTTAAGATAATCCTAGTAATTTCATTGAAATTATGAGTTTCATGCGACTATTTAGATATTATATTTTCTTCACCTAGGATTTATCAAATATTTTATTTCCATTTATAGGCTCGACAAGGAATGGTGTGAAATTCATATAGTCATAATCTTGAAAATAAACCATTCAATAGTTTTTAGGAAGGTTAAATTCAATGCCAATACTAATTCTACTAGATCCATGTATGATTTATATTGTATATAGTGATGCATCAAGTATCAATCATAGAGGTGTTCTGATATAGGGTAAGAAATCCATTGCATACCAGACTCGTCAATTGAGGACTCATGAGTGGAATACCCAATATAGGACCTTGATCTGGCTTTTATATTTCGTGGTCTAAATTTTTCGAGACACTACCTACATGGTGAGAGTTTTTTGGAATTCATGGATCAAAATTACCTTAATTACATATTTACATAGTGGTAAGTAAATCTCAGGTAGTGTAAGTGGGTGGAGTACTAAAGTCATTTGATTTTTATCATTATTATGTGTTAGGAAAATTCAATGTTGTAAAAAATTATCCTAGTCAAAATTGTCAGAATCTTGTGGTTTAGGAGGCCAATGATGACTGGAAGATCATGGCCTTTTTCTCAAAGAAACAAGTTGATGTTCAAGTCGATCATGGTCAGACTAACCTCACCTCCTTAGTACTGACCAATACTCTTCTATAATGTTTAAGAATGAGAGAGATATCTGATATCGAATTCGTTTTCCTATGGAAAATTTTCTCAGATGATGATATATATTTAGGTTGGACCATGGATGGGGATTATAAATTACTATTCCATGGCTGTGTATGGGTCCAAGAAGACGTCATAGGGGAGCTTATATAGTAATTTCATGCCTCATCATTGGTAGTTTATCCTCGTTTCACCAAGATGTTCTAAGATCTAAGGTATTAGTATTGGTGACCTAGTATTAAATGTGCGATTGTTGGTTTCATCTATCAGTGTTCCACTTGTCAGCAGGTAAAAGTGTAAGCATTGCATCTGACAGGGATTTGACATTCATTTTACAATATTAATTGTAAATGGGATGATTTTTTGATGGAATTTGTGATTTTTTACCAAGATGTCATTTTAGAAATGATATAGTGTGCATAGTTACAGATCCTTTGAAAAGTTTCTCACACTTCTTACTAATGTGAGAAACCTTTTCCGTAGAAGAGCTAGAAAGATTGTATGTCAGGGAGGTTGTACATATTTGTGGATCTTTTCACCCAATAATTTTTTATAGAGATTCTAATTTTATATTATAGTTCTAGAAGCAGATATAGAAGGCCTTGGGTACATAGATACTCATTAGCATGTCCTATCACCCTCAAAATGATAGACAGACTGAGCATATAATTCATGTGTTAGAGGACATGCTTTGTGAATGTGTCCTTAACCTTGGGTTTTCCTATGATAAACTCATTCCCCTAATCAATTTTTCTTATAATATTATATTTCAAGGTAACATTTTGATTCATCCTTATGAAGACATATAAGTTAGGCCTTTTTAATCACATTTATGCTGGCTAGCGGTAGGGTAGGTACCTACTCATGGACCATGACTCCTTCATGAGACTATAGAGAAAGTCTAATTGTTCAGATATATGATGATGAAACGTATTCCTATATAGTAGTCTTATTCCAACAAAAATTGGTGGCCACTTATGATTTAGGTTAGAGACTATTTTTTCATGTGATTCCCACTATGGTTGGTACATATTAATATTCTTAGGAAAATTAATCTCTAACCAAGGTTTGTTGGGCCCTTCAAGGATGTGAAATGGATATAACTAGAGGATGACCAATTGTCACAACTTCAAAAAACCATTATATTCATTATGTATTTCACATGTCAACTTTTTAAATATCATCTATACCCCTAACATGTATTTTAGCTTTTAAGGATCAATTTGACATAAATTCTTCCATTGAGAAGTATCCATTTCATATTGTGGATTAGATCATGAAGACAATATGTGGAAGCTATGTTCCATTGGTACCAATTATATTCTAGAATGAATGAGTATAGCATGATATCTGGGAACATGAAGATGATATATGAGCATAGTGGCTAGAACTCTTTGCTAATGGTACTACTTTACCCTCATAATTTCAACTTGGGGATGTGTTTCTTTAAGAGTGGAGGTTGTAACGACCCATATTTTAAATAATGTATAGATCATTAGTTTTTGGATAAAATTCATTTAAATATACCAATTAATGTTAACTAATGGATTCATGGAGGTCACGATAGTGTCCAGAGCTTTTTCAGAGCCATGAACCCGAGATTTTGGTAAAAATAACTAGGCCGCATGGTTCGTAGCCCTTATGTAGCTCAACCTGAATGGTATCTTCAAATGGTTTGGAGAAAAAAAGGTGTATTAGAATCCACATGATTTTTTTGAAACTACAGGACTCTAGGGGAACAACTATACATGAAACTGAAAACTTTTAATAGTGACATTTTGAATGGTTTGCGCACTATTAGAGAAACCATGCACTTTAACCGTGTAGGGTCTCTACTTGGACAGTGGCTTGATCATATTTGGTGTATGGTTTCCCAAATCGTGTGGCCAAACTGTGAACCCACATTTTTTAGGGTGAATTTTTCAAAATTCCCTCAATAATTCTTACAACACTATTTCTCTTCTCCTCCCCTATTTTTATATTGGATCAAATGCTTCTCCTACTCATGTGATCCTTTATCACCCTCAATCTACATTTTGTGATAACTTATTCATTTTTCCCAAATCCAGATCTATCAAAATCATTTGTTTTCTTATGATTATCTCTTGAGTTATCTTCCATTTTATCTATGTTTATATTTTTATCTATTTCACTATTTAGGTGAATGATATTTTTCCCTATTTTTAGGGATTTAGACAGTTTCCCATTTTCTCTCAACCTAATTCAAATCTGAGGCTACCATCGGAAAAAGAATCATCACTGGACCTAAGATAGGTGGTTTCAAAGTTCCACCATATAGATTCAGTGTTTTCCTTTATTTTATTTTATACTGCATCTAGCCATTCATCATACATTACAATTAAATTGAGTTCTTCATATTTAATTCATCTATGCAAATCGATATGTGCATGCTAATCATTGGTTAGTATGTTATAGGACTCTGACCTTGGTTATAGCCACCCTTAGGGTGTGAAAACATGAATTACACTTCTGGGGTAGTTGATTAATTCCCCAAAATTTTATTTAAGAGAATATTTTTGATTTAAAATACGGTTTCCCCAATTATATAAATGATAATGAACCCAAGAACCTCTTATGTTCTTGTCTTTTCATATAAGTGAAATTGTCCATTAAGGTAATATCCCATTGTTATTGGAACCTTTCAAATGCCTTCTTCAACCTTATAAATTGAATTTCTATGCATTGATTAATTGAATTTCAATTATTAAATATAATTTATTGTTCCTAATGGCTTTCTCTTTTGTAAATAAATGAAATGGATTAATTGGAATGACATATAATGGGGCGTTAAGGAAACACCTTTTGTTTATTTTGTATTAAATTATTATTGTAACTGTAATAATTTTTTGTAATTAGACATAACTATTGAGATACAAGAGAGGTAATTTATCATGTTTTTTTATAAAAATGTTTACACCTTGATATACACAATCGTATAGTGGTAAGGGTTCTATTCAAAATGATAGTATCATGCTTTTATACATTGTTTGTTGAGAATGACATCTCACACCACTAAGACAATTTGGAAGGAGTGTATGATGCACCACATCCTTTATTATGAGTGATGAAATGGTGTAACACTCACCATATCGGGTAATGATCAAGATATATCCCACTATTTATGATATTTAATGCATGTACCGTATATCATGATCTTATAGGATCGTTTATACTGGTTATAGAATTCTAAGTTCTGCTTCGTTCTAGCCAGCCCAAGATTTTCTAGGTATATTAGAACTTATGTATGCACCTATTCTTTCCATATAGGTGGATGAAATACATTAATATACTATATATATATATATATTAATTAATCATACATTTCATTTCTTACATGAGCCTAAGCATGTAGAGCCTCTATGTGTCCTATAAAAAACTGAGTAGTCTGATTTTTTATTTCAGCACTTTTTTCTTATTTTTTATACATGAACACAGTATAAATATGGAAACTGGTTGGATTACATATAGAATTAGTTGTGGGTTATCATAATAATATTTTATGTCACACCCCAATGGGTCTGCCTTCGGTACCAAAGGATATTATATGACTGTAGGTATCAATAAGGTAATGTTTTTTTCAATGTATTCTTGGTATACATAACCATTAAATAGAGTATAGGATTATATGACCAAGAATACACTTAGATTCTAGTGGAGCATAATTTTGTTCTTTTTTTACTTTTTGTATATCCATGTCGCCTATTCACCTTTTGTGAATCAACATTCAATTCAACCATGTATATGAAACTTCCCTATGGATTTTCCTTACCATTTAGTTACTCATTTATTTTTTCTTACCCTCCCTTGTTTTTTCAATATGTTCAATCATATACTTTGGATGTTGTGTATTTCTGGATGTATGCATTGTGCCAATATGATAAGAGGGTATGGTCTACCCACCGTACCACTTTCACACCCTCACATTTGTTTGGTATCCTCTAGTATATGGGGAGGCACACATGAGGCCATGTGACCCACCATCTCGGGGAATAGGTTATGTGGATCTTAGGTCAGGATATTACAACTGTATCCTTCTCCACCTCATGACATCGTTTTTGGGTGACCCAAAAGTACCCAAAGTGTTAATGAGTAATTATTCCACTTATATAAGTCTAAGTTCCATTCTATATATTTCCTTATGGTTCCCTAGGCTGATATTCATTCTACCTGGTCCCATGGAACATGCATGTATTATGGAAATCATGCATAAAAAGAATATTAATTTATATTATTGGGACCACCTACCTCTATATAAGAGTTACCCCCAATGAAATCCTTTTCACCTACTTTACCAGATATGTCCTTAGGTCATCCACGCCCATTTCACCACCCAAGATCCTCTATAAATCCATACTATACAAATAATTTCTTATAAAAATTATAATTGATTATTTAACATAATCTGAAGAATTTTATTTACGAAATAACTATCCAAACACCATGTCATCATCAAATCCACAACCAATGAAAATTTACCATCCCCTCGAGATCTCCTCTACCCAATACCTCCGAAAGACACATCATTCTGGTTTATTTATATTATCATTTTATGGAATCTATCAATAAACCATGGAATAAATAATTCCAACTAGAGGAATATAATAGAAATCCAAAATAGAAAAAGTGTGGGTGATGAATGCACCCAAAATAGTTTTAAAATAAGAATCAACACCAATCTACTCCATGGGAATTAGATGGGATGAAGGTAACGATTGGTTTTATAAAATGTACTCTTTACATTCCCATAGACACTAAAAAGTGAGGATTTCTACATGTTAATTTTATGTTTACCCATTTATAAAAAATCCACTCATACCTCACATGTTTCATGACTATAGTTTCATGTCCCAAAACCTCCCTGAGTAGATCTAGTATCCATGTGTCCTAGAGGGGATATGGAATACTCAACGACATAGTTTTTAGCTCTCTTCCTTCCCACATCACAGTGTGGCATCTTAGGGTTATGTCACCACTGATCTAAGGTAGTGGGCACCAAATTCCATCCAACACAGTCATTACATGACATATATGGATTAAAACATGGATCCCCCTCAGTGAAACTAAAATTGAGTCCCTTATCCCTTATGTTATTTCCTTATAACCCAAGCTTCATGATTCCCCATAGCAACCCATATTGACATGAACTACTGTAGTAATAGAATTTAGAAAATTCCTTCAATATTTTTCATATACCTACTCTAGTTTAAAAAACATTATTCATTTCTTGAATAGTATCAAAATAAACTTCCCAATATGTTAAAATAATCATATTCCCATAAGTATTCCCAATTAATGAAATAATCCTTTCTCTGGTCCAAAATATTAAAATATTCTCCAAAATTCATAACATGTAATGATACGGGTCATTATAGTCCAATAATATAGAAATAATGTATTGAACCAACATCTCATTCCCTATATTTAATTCATTCCTAATGAATATGGTAAATCATGGTTTATTGACTATGTTTAAACATTTCATTGATATCATGGTAAAATTATGTTAGAAATAAATAGCACACTAGTATCTGAGTGAAAATTCCTTGAACAAACATGATAAAATCTATAATAATATTATTATTGAATAAATAATTCAAAAAAATCTATATTCTATAATAATAAATGTTAGACCCATATATAATTAGGAAACAATTTAAAGGGTATTTAATTAGTGCTTACAAAAACCCTAACTCTCAATATTGTTTTCCATTCATTGATTAGTGTGACTAGATCAAAAACAAACAAATTATTAAATGAGATAGTGGGACAAGGAACACACATAGAACATGTTATTTTCATAATGTTATCTCAAACATTTTTTCATGTTCTGATCCTTTGTGAGGAATTATTGAGATCACATTGTACATATACTTATCTTACTATCATCTTGAATATGATAAGAATATGGAATATGGTCCTAAAATCCATGTATAATACATAAGGACAAGAATCCTTAGGTTAGTAAATATTATCATCTTGACCTCAAATTCCTCCAAATTTTGGATCACATGACCACCTATCCTCTTACCGTATATTAAAATTAAAATGTTTATGGAATAATCCAATAATGGGTGATCGGTTATCTAAAAGGTTTATCTCAACATTATCTAGGAAGATAAACTGATATTTATATACTGCACATGCATTTTGGTGTGACTATATTGATTAGTGTGTGATATTAGAATCTATAATACATACCTCATATTTATTAAATTATAATTATTAATTACTCCACTAATTGTGGTGTGACCATGTGTATATGAATTGATTCCTCGATATATATACATATCTACAGAAGTCCTATTGTAGTTTGATCATAGATTGTTTAGTGTGATAACATTATCTTTTCATTCTAGTGGAACGTAGAAATATCATGGAATGAATCAATGTTGTGTGAACCAACCCCTTGTAGTTTGATCACCTAGCTTCTGAAATAATCTCATTCGTATCTTTATATTTTATAGTATTGATTTTTCATGTCTTGCCATCATGATTCATTATATTCCCCATAACTCCTCATAAAAATGTCATAGTTCAATCATCATTTTAGGTGGAATGAGGCATCTAAATAATATTAAAATATTCCTTGGACTTAAATGATGATGTTGTAGTGATAAACTTCATGTTGTGATGTACTTCAAAAAAGAGAAGAAAATATTCATTTTTTATTTATCTCATCTATAATTATCTTATAACACATCCATGAGTATGGTATCAATGATTAATATAATAAATCACCATTAAAACTCTTGAATGAATTATCTCAAGAAATATTTTATAGTGATATTTCTATATAAAATAAAAACACTTGACCATATGATATAATAGTGTTTTTAGAGTTCCCTATAATATCATTGTGTAGATAATTACTATATTAATCATGTATCAATTGAGAAAAACCATCATGTACCCTTATTTTATTTCACTTCATAAGGGTCATTTGATCACTTTTAATATCTCTAAACTCCAAATGATTATTGATTCCCCAAGGGAACATCATTGTACAATTGGGATATTTACTTTAAAGACTCAAGGTAAGGTATGAGGAGTGGACATGAGTAATTGAACTAAAAAATGGTACATTCATATTCCGTAGTGGTAAATAAATTTTATATGTGTCTCATTTTGATGAAAAATAGCTACAGGATATAGGTGTTTCAAATTGGTTTTGAGGAAGACTATGTCATGGATAGATAATCTATGTCACAGTTCTTGAATTGAAGATATATCCTGATAACTCAAATATCGTTCTAAAATGGTTATTTTTGGGTAGATATTCAGAAACAAATGTGTATATATATGCTCATCTTTTATATGCCATTATTTATATAACCATGAAATTTGGAGACCTATTTATAAATAAGATATTTTATTATTGAATTTGGGTTTTATGTAATATTAGGATAACTAAATACTAATTTTATGGATAATTATTAATGAGATATTGGTTGGTACTGAGGATAAGAATAAGGGATCGCATGATCTCAAAATTGATGGAAGCACAAGATATAAGGAATGAAAAATTGATCATTACTCAGATCATTTTATTATAGTTCAAAATGATATTCCTACTCAATTCCATTTTTTGTAGATAATAAGATAATAACATGTGTAGTTGGATTATTACCATTTTTCACTAAGGATTTTCTATACTGTAACAATAGAGATTGAACCTTGTAATAATCCTCATTATATGTGTGTTCTTTCTCTCTTTATCTCTCTTAATTGTTTTGTTTCAACTGAGTTCTAATCACACTAACTGAAGAAGGTAATGTAATTTTTTTGATTTGGTATTTTTGAAATAACTAATTCACTCCTTTTTATATACTCTCACAAAATCCTCACAAATCATAAAATATGATTTCAACCATTTCAACTACCCAGAAAGTCAAATATATAAATATTCATCTGTCGATTGTAATACAACGTCATTTAATAAAATTTTATTTTCTGAAACATTATTTACACTTAAAGAATACAATTATTATTTAAAAGTTTATTTAATAATTTCAAGGATCTCATATAGAAAATATATGAATGATTTAGTTTTATAGCCAAAAAATTATATATGGGTCAATGTAATGAATTATTATAATAAACTAACATTATTTGTTAATTTTTTTATTTTATGATCATTTCACATGTAAAATGGAAACATAATTTTGATAATTCATAGTGCCTCATGAATTTTATTTTGGTATGGTTTATTCCAAAAATCCTAATAGACATAATGGAATTTTTGTAAACTTTTAATATTTGAAATTTCTTGAATCTTTTTTATCATATTATACATGATTAATAGATAAAAAGTAATATTAATTGGTAAAATATAATATAGAAAATTTTTAATACAATGGTAATGAAATATTTATTTCTAGAAATTTTAAATGACATGAGTTTCCATTTACTATGTTTTATGAAAAGTCAACAATGTTTACTCAATATTTTAGATTTTTTTCTTTTTTACACTCAATGAAAATAATTACCAAAAAAAACTTATTTTTATTATTTTTCTCAAATTATTCATCAAATTAACATATTTTTCACATATATATAAAAAAGAATCGTGGATTTCTAAAAAATTTTATAACAATGAAATCTCATTTTCTCATTTTATATAATATTAAACTAATTTCACTATTTTATGGGAAAATTACATATTAAAAGATAACTCTAACAATTAATATAACCAAAATAATAAAATTAAACATTTATCATTTATCATTGGTCCTAAATTAATATCATACATGAGTTTTAAACTCAAAAAATAACATAAATAATCAAAAAAATATTTGAATAATTTTAATATTATCTTACACCATATTCTTGCATGGTTCATTCCTGGAAACTAGAAATCACTCATGCCTCAATTTCTAATTCTTAATACCAAAATTTTATCTAATATTATAATTTTTAATCACTTTATTATCATTTTAAATAAAATAATAATTAATATTTAAACGTTACCTTTAGTCACTCTATAAACTGCGTTCTTAAGATTCATTCAGAATTTATTCATAGAGGTAACCTATAAGATGATTTGATAAATTTATTTTAAAAAAATTATTTTTTTGAAAATCTATTAATTTTTCATCTTTCATAAAAATAAAAATGAAAATTTAGCTTTGAAATATCCTTCAAAGAATTTGGAAATCCCTTTGTAACATATTTATTCATTTTTAATTCAACAATATCATAGTTTTTTTACTCAGCGTCTTTCAATAAAATGGAATTTTTTAAAATTTTATTATATCAATAAATATACCAATTTATAAAATTGTTAATTAATATATTTAAATGGTAAACCACTTGAAGTTTATATGTAAATGATAAAAACTGAAATTTTCATTAACTGTGAACCTCAGTAGAAAAATTGTATACATCATTTAAATCAGGCGCTAGATTGAAAATCCATCATCATTATTTTTATCAAGGAATGTTATATAATCAATGTTTGGGGTTACATAAAATTTGTATTTAGAAAAATATCATGATTTCTTTTATAATAATTTGTGCTCTATTATAGATTGAGCTTTTAAATGTGCAAGAAATGGGATTGGTTAGTGCTAAAAAGGTATTTTCGAGCTAAGCGCCATTAAAAGTAATGGACATTATTAGTTCTAAAAAAATAACTCATAAAGGAACTTTTCATAATTTCTAAAATAAAAGTTATGAAGGTATTCTTTAAAAATGCTTTTTAATGAAAATAAATGGTCTCTTTATCTTCATTTTTTTAAGCTAGTAAATGTGGTTATTTTTATCAATTTTTCAGTGCTGATAAAAATCTGTAAGAAAATTAAAGAATTTCCATTCAAACCCGAACATTTATCAGTGATTCAACCCCCATTATCAATGATATATTTCCCATGAATTAAAAACCATCCTTGTTCAAGACCATCACATTTATCATCACTTTCCAATCCCTTTATTAGTGCTTTTCACACCCTTATTCCTTACTCACACCTAGAATCAAACCCTGGGTGACTTCCCTCAAGTCCTAACACATTTCCACCAAACCATAAAGACGTGTATGAAATGTTACGGATTATTTATTAATTTATATATATAAATATATATATTGTTTTTATATTTTCATTTATTCATATAATCTTGTAAATTCATATAATTATTTTTAAATTAATTTCAAAAATATGTATATATATTTTATATTTACATATGTGTTTTATAAATATTAAAATACATATTTATATTTATATTTGTGAAAAATATATTTATACATATTTACATAAACTTTTATATTTATATATCATTTTTTATAATGTCTTAATAAAAAATTATTATAAATTAATTTATATTATATATTTTATAGTGATGATGTGTTTGTCAAAATATATTTATATATGAAGTATCTACACAATATTGATACACATAAACAAAGACTTATTATACACATGTACACATTCATATGTAAGACATACACAAAAAAAATATTTAAATAAATGTATTTAGTAAAATATATAGGAATATAAACACATATATATTTTTTATTCATACCCACATATTTTTGTAAAACATTACTTCTATATATACGTATGTATATATATATATAGATTTGTATAAGCTAAACCAAATGGATAATATTTTTTAAAATCTATAATAAATATTTATTTCAAATGGGTTTATATATATATTTATATTTTTACACAAATATAATTAAATATTTTTTTGTAAAATTGATTTATTATATGTAAATATATAAAAATATGAATATATTTAATTATAAATAAAACTAAAATATGAAAAATTATAAAATTTTAATACAATAATATTTATATGACTGTAATACAGGAAAATAAATTTATTTCCCTCGGATAAAAGACAAGATGACTCCCTCAAATGAGGCTAAAATTCAATCAAATGTTCATACATTAACATACCCTAGAAAATAAATCAGTTTTGGTGGCTTTCCATACATTTTTTAACATTTTATCAAATTTAGAGATGCTTCGCTTCTAAAATATCAATATAAAATCTCATTCACATGTATTCATGACTTCATAAATATTTAGATTACATGATATGTACATCAAACACTAGGATCTCTTCTTCTTCATCTTATCAATACTCTTTTCCTCTAAAATTGTACTTCTTTATTAAAAACAAAAAATGACTTACTACTTCCATTTTGGACCAACTAATATTTTATCTTATTAAATGGAATCCATTAAATTAAAATAAATATATCACATCAATCTCAATATATATGAAAGAAAAACTGGGAGGACTTTAAGTATTCCAATGGAAATTACTATTTGATATTTCTGATTTTTGGTTTCCCAATAATTTCAATTAACTGATTGAAAAATAAAATAACTTCATGTCACCTTTCATGTTATTTTGACTCAATTGACCAAAATTACCTTACAGAGAGATATCTAGTACAACACTATCTTATTCATTCTTTAGATACAACAACACTAGCTGAGAACACATCTCCAACTCTTATTACATCTTAACTTTACATGAACGATCTCAATATTCCACTTTATTTTATATTCCTCATGTCATAAATAATGTTTCTCATTTTTCTATTGAAAATTATCTCCACAAAAAATATTTTCTCTCTTCTTATCCATAAAGTGATTTAGGATCATAAGTCTTGTATAAAATCATAATAATAACTATCCATTTTTAATATCTACGATTCCTTTCTCATGTATATTCTACTTCAAGAACTATAGAGATTTTTAGATATTCCATCATATTGAATAAAATGCATATGTGAAAAAATAACTATATTTTAAGAATAAATTTTTCATATTGAATCACATATAAAATTGAAAAATTGTTCTTACATCATTATAATGTTTTAAAAGAAAAAATTCAATTTCAAAACATATGATTTGACACAATACAAAAAATATTTTTTTTTAAATATTAATGTGTGGCATGGGGTCCCCAAAGACTTATTTATAAATAAGTATTATGATTAGTGCATAAACTGTAATAAGTACATATTATTCAGCACATAAAAGGCTTATTCTTAGAGACATAATGAATTGTGATTAGTTTTCAGGTCTTATACTCATATTCTTAAAGTATTAGGATTAGAACAAAATTATTACACTCAAAGATGAAGACTAACCCTCAAATATAATATACTTACGCCCAATTTAAAAGCTTTAAACATGGAACTATATTAATTTTATTAGTTTTTTCATATTTTAATAATAACATTAATTCTTATCCAAGAAACATTAATTCCATTCAAACCATCTCATAAAAAATTCAACCATTTCCACGGATACTCAATCATGTTTGAAAAAAATCAAAAAACAAAGAAACTTCATACACAAGTACCAGGGAACATCAATGTCTCCATTTTTTATTTTCCTCAAATCCATTCAAATAATTATAGTAAACTTACATTTATTACCGAACATAGGAAATCTTATGAAAACCATCAAATCACATCCTTTATTGAATAAGAAGTGTCTCACACCACCATTCCAGATATGGTAATGTTTTTAGGAAATTCCATTCCTCAGGGATAGAAAAGTGTGGCTAAGTGAAATAAATGAACTCCCCTTCAACATATATATATATATATATATATATATATTTCTCACCTTCAAACATATCCTGCCTATTTTAATATCAACACATTTAGATAAAAGTGTAGTTCTAACTCCAAAAAATAGTTTCACATTAGAAATGGTGGAGAACAACTTATCCCCCTTTGTTATCACAATGAAAAGAACATTTGGGGTATTTCATTTCAAAAATTCTCAAGTTGGATTAGAAGGATGGGCATTAAATTTCTTCTTAAGCACTTGTAATCTCTCCCTCAACATTATATTTGAAAAAATAGGGGTAATATTAATCTTTGTTCAAATATAATCATTCATTAAATGACAAATTTCGACTAATTATTTGACTAAATAGTAGATGATATCGAAAAGTTTGGATATTAAATTTTACAAGGTATTCATTTAGAGGATTATAACACTCATATTGTTAAAGGAAAATAGTAATGGTATTTCAAAATTCACATTCAAGTTATATAGTTCAATTTTTATTTCCATCATTTTTGTGAAAACATGTGTATACATTATGTAGTAATCCTTATCTATAGTTAAACCCACTAACAATTGTCTCATGTTATAACATATTACACAACTATCACTCAGATGTAATGGTCCATAATATTTGATTTAATATTAGAGCAAGATCCATCATATAACACATTAATGTAACCAAACAATAGTAAATATGATTTTGTTTTTTATAATAAGACATTAATGATTGTTACCTTTAAATATTTCAGTAGATAAATATATAAAAAAAGTAGACACCACAGGACTGTAATAGATAAGTGTCTTTGGAAAATTCGAACATAATATTCTAATCCTGGTGAAATATCTTTAACATCTCCCATAAAGATCTTCCCCTTTTGTTTTCTTACCTAAAACCTTCATTTATATCCTGGGGAAAAGAAAACAATTAAAAAATGAGCTCAAATGCTCATTAAGGGTAAGCATGGAGAAAATAAAACAAACCATATATATTTTAACTTCAAAACATGAACATAATATTTAAACGTCAAAATCTTGAGCAATGACAAAAAACATGGTAGTACGCAAGGCATAGATCATAATGAAACATTAATCATGCAATAATAGAATGGGAATAAAACATGTAATTGTGGAAGCCATTAATAACATGATATGATTTCCATAGTAGCCAAGGCATTGCTTCCATGACCATCTTAGTGGACGAAGTCCATTACTGAACTGAGTTCACTCCTCGTTTCAGTCCTATATTACTGAACCAGATTAACTTGCCATTTAAGTCATGTCTATCTCATGAGATATAAATCTTTACCCAATGCATTGCAGGGAGATATAGGTCCCACCCATCTCATAATGAAATCATTCTTACATGTGGCACAACATAAACATAAATCATTTATCATAACCCAAAGTATAAAATGGGTTTCATAATCTTCATCCCATCATAACATAATCCATATAAAACAAATGGATATCATTTCATCATAAGAAAATTGAAACCATGTAAATAATAGATATATTATACTTGAAACATACTCGTATAAAATGATGTCATCTTATATGGAAATTGGTTTTGATAAAACACTTGAAATGAATTTTTGAGGAAAATATCCTTTCTTCTTCAAAATTATTTACTTTTCACAAAATTCCAAGAAATTTTAAAAGAATGTTATTTTGTTTAAAATATTCATTAAATCTTTTACAGTAAGATTCATGAAAATAAGGCGTTTTGAAATCGTAAAAATTCATTCTTGCTGTATAATTTAAAAAAAAATTATCCTCGTACTTTTGCCGGAAATGTGAAAAAGTACCTCATATAGTAAACAAAAGAATGATGTCATTACATACCATGTAGTAAAATTAAAAAATGGGTAAAAGGAATTTAAACATAAATGATACTATTTTTAGAAAATAGTGACATGAATGAGAAATATAACCCCAGTAAATACTTATGAATAAACAATCTCGGATAAAAACGAGATAGGAAAAGTTATCCCTTACCTTAGGTCCGATATGCTTCGTATGTATCCGAACCTCTTGTATAATGATTTAAATAATGTCATTGATTTATTAATGAATCATATTCATTATTATTATATCATATATGGTTCACTTATGTCTTTATATTACCTGTTCCTTTGTAAATTCCATGTTAAAGAAATGTTTTTGGTAAATTAGTTTTATTTATCATACGTGTTTGGTATTATTGTTCTTGATATTATTATTACTTATATCATTATTTACTTACTTCCAGAATGTATATAATGATTTATATATCATATATATTCAGTATATATATATATATATAATTGATATATATGTGAAATGAAATACACCGTTCATGGAGATGATAGACCGTACGTACGTATGAATGTTGTTTTCCTTTTTTTATTGACTTGAATGGAAGTAAGTAGATGACATATATATATATATATACATAAATACAGTAGCATTATCATGTCATATATTTCATTATTATTCATCATATATACTTTAAAATCATTATTGAATGGTTAACATGGAGAATAAATCTCATTGCGTCGTGGAGACGGTAATCCGTACGTACGCATGAGCGATGATATCGTTCCCGTAATTATTGAATTGAATGGGAGTGGATGATATAATTTCACCAAATCTGTATGATCTTATAATAAATATATATATTTATACTTCACACCATTATACCCATCCAAGTAAGGTGGTGGTGGAAAAACAGATTACACCACGACGTGGAGACGGTATTCCGTACGTACGCTCACGCGATGATTTCATTTTCTGTAGGATGGATAAAAGGTGAAATGGGGTTGTTTCAAATTTATAAAAACATATCATTATATTAGTGATACTGATGTTATTACATTATAATGAAACAACTAAATAAGAATAAGTTGATGAAGAAAGAAAACTTGAAAGAATCGGTAGAAGAGACTACCTCTTCTTCGACGCACCTCTTTTAAGATTCCTCATAGGGCACTAGAGTTAGATTTATGAGAAGACCAGAACCACTATTATATAAATAGATAGGTTCATAAGAGTAATTGGTAGGGTTTGGTAGAGCTTCAAGGCACAAAAGGATGTGAAGAGAAGAGGGAAGTGGTTCCCTTTTTATAAGGGAGGAGAGGGGCACCTTAGGAAAAACATAAAATATTATTTTATCATAAAGTCATTTAGGTTTTTAATAGCTACAAATCAATTTATTTAGAATATAATGTGGGGATGAGTCTAAATACGCTCATCTAATAGGTTTTAGAAAATTTTAGGTTAAAAGTTTTACCTTATCATTTAGATTTAACTCAATGTTAAATCATTAATCTTTTACCATGTATTTTTCTTTTCTAACACTATGTGGTTAATAAAATTACAATAACAATTACAAAGAACCCCAAGTGGTTCATTATTTATATTTATATACTTATATAAGTCATTTGGATGATCCTTATATTTTTAGGAATAAAATAACAATTAATAATATAATATTTGTTTTAAAAACTATTTTATGTCAATTTTGAGACTATTTGGTAATTGTTTTTTGCGAAACAAATAATAGCATTATTAGTTCGAAAAAAGTTTATTAAAACAATAATAACATGTCATATTAACCTATAAAATTTGTGTAATTCAAAAAAGTCTCAATTTACATTTATTTGGGTGTTTATAATATCAATTATGTTAATATTTCATTAATAAGGTAATTACTGCATCATCATTGTGTCATAAATAAATTAACTTATTTAATGTCTAAAAATTATAAATAAAATACCATTATGTAGGAACTCTTTTTAGATATCTAATGAATATTTATAGACTAATTTATCTTATTTATAACCCAATATTAAAAATGCTTTAGTTATTAAACAATGATTTTAACTATTTTAACTCTTCTTTAAATAAAATAATAATAAATGTTCTAATCTAATTCAAGTGGACCTAAAGGGTAATATTTTGTCCCTAAGGTAGTTTTTTGTTGAATTACACTTATCCCAAAGAAATATGACATGTGTTATGGTCATAATAATATCATTTTTACCCTTAATTACTCTATTTACTTTTAACAGTGGTAAATAAAAATAAAAAGTTACTATTCATCAAAAATTATTTTTATCTTATTGAACCACATTTTATTTACTGATATCAACTGTGTCTCTCAGATTTTTGAAATTCCACTCACAGAAGTGGTAAAATTATGTTTTATGTAAATTTTCAAATTCTCCTAGGAGGTGGGTAAAAGACGGTCAAAAGTTCAATAAAATTTTTATATATCTAAAATTATTATAAAATGAATCAAATTAATTAAATTGAACATATATAGGTATTATGTATCATTTTTTACCTAAAACAAATTTAACTAAAATATATAATTATTTAAATTAAAAGTTTGCTTTTAAATAGTAACCTAGTGTTTTCACTATTAATCAAAAATTAAGAGTTGCTAGAAAAATACCAAAAATTCACCCTTGGCTAATTTCAATATTCCGAATCCAAAAATGAAGTCTATTTTGAATGATAAAATTTATAAAATTACAAAAAGTGGGTATTACTATTCATAACGACTAGTTTATATAACATATCGTTTTTTAGTGAAACTCGGTATTGCATACAACACATGTTATCGTGGAAGTTCACGATTTGAGGTAATGCAAGCCAATTCAGGGATGCATGTAGTGAAATATCCATTCTGTGTAACGTACAACACAGATATCAATGAAATTAAAAAGAATATTTTTCATCAAATCTCGGGGTGTTACATTCTACCCCCCTTAAAATGAATTTCGCCCTCAAAATTTGTCAGAGTAATAAATGGTTTAATACTCAAAAGTTTCTTTAATAGAATCCCACATCGTAAAAAAATACCAAAACTTATCTTTTAAAACTAATGTATGAAACGTAACGGTTACCCAAATTAAATAATCAATGTGTTTCCACATAGGAGAACATGGGTGAAAATATGGATATGAAAGAGAAATCTAACCATCATGATCTGATGGAGAGTGGTAGAGAACATGGTTATGAAAAATAAAATAATCACAAAGCCATAAATTTTTGATGATCTAAGGTACCATATGATTCATTGGATACAAGGGAAATAGGACAACATTTTTGGTTTTCAAGATCATTTACCTAAAGTTGAAGAATTTTATTTAAAAGAAATCTTAATTTATTTCGGTATAATCTTAATGTTGTTCGTGCCTTGAACAATTTCCACTTCATACCTTAAAGAGGTGAAGCTGAATTTTTCATTCATGATGTTTTATTAGATCATGTGATAGAATGATGGGTCATTCCATATGTCTCAAACAAAAGGTTAGCAAAAGTTATCAAATATACATAAGTCCATCTATGGTGAGGTTAATCGTATATGATTCCAAAAATGGACATATATTTCATCTTTAATACTACTTAATAAAACTAGTTTCTAATAACTAGGGACTTCCTATAGGCTAGTGGATGGAAATAAAGGCATGTCGCACTTCGGTTGTGGGTTCAATTCCCATAGCCTTGTCTGACGCGACAGGTTGTTGCCCATCCTCCAGGTTGTCCCTTTTTATAAAACTAAACTATTATAACATTCCAGAAATAATATCGAAAAAGTTCTATCCTTAAACAATACTAACTTATGTTCAACATAATCCATTCCAATCATTAGGTTTATCCAAAATGCTTTTGTCCAAGCTCATAGTATAAAGAAAACAATTACTAGAAATGTCACCTGCCGAGAATGCGAATACCATCATTTATCCACCATATATCATAAGATATATCTTATTGGTCAAATTAAAAACATGTGGATACCGTAATCTTGTAGTCTCTTGAAAAATGAATACCCATTGAACCTTAGTGAAAACATGAATGTTGTCAAAAGTTAACTCTTTCCACATACCAAAATCCCAAAAATTCTATATACTCAAACCATAATATCACTTAGTCCTTATATCAATCATGGGCTCATGAATACTATTAAACAATTCATTTTCTCCTTATCATATCATCTACTTTCCAAAATATTTGAATTACTTTTCAGGGTTACCAGTACCATATAATTCTTGAAAACCATAATAAACAAATACATAGATATTCCAATATTCCACAGTACTATAAATTAGATTCCACAACCTTATTTTGGAATCTGGTAACATAAACACATTATCATTCCACTACATCGTTGTCATACTCAACATCGCCAATAGTGATCTCATGTGACTTCCCATTGTCCTTTTCCTTAAGAAGTTGATCACGTTGATCATCATTAACCCTTGGATTAGGTCATTAGTTAGCATAATTCCCCATTTCCTTGCAGTTGAAGCAATGAAGTGTTGGTGGAGCATTCTCTGTAGTCTTTTCTCTACTCACATCATTAGAATCCTTTTTCGCATTACTTCAAAACTTAGCTGCTTGATGACCTTCTTTTCCTCACTTGAAACATTTTCTAGCACCTTTTAGAAAATCTCCACCATGCTTTTTCCACACTTTGAACATAATGAAACATTCACATTCTTTTTACCATTGTTCTGAGGATTCTACATGAGCACCATCTTTTGTTTCTTATCAAAACCATGAGATGGATATGTTATACCAACTTCCTGTTCTACCTTGATATCACAACACACAATTTCTTCATAGCTACTGAAGTCTCTTATAGCTAATTCCCTTCGAATACATGGTTTTAAGCCACTGAATAATCGAAAAACATTACTTTTATGTTGGATGATAAAGCTAGATTCATGCCTTTAATGTCTTGTAATATTCACTTCGTACATACCAACAGATTCATCATCCTTCTTCTTAATCTCAAGGAACTCCTTTTCCATCTTTGTTCGAAGACTATGAGGGAAGTACTTACTGAAAAAAAAGTTCTTGAATTCATCCCATTCCATGGATTCAATTT
Organism: Viscum album; assembly: GCA_963277665.1. NCBI lineage: Eukaryota > Viridiplantae > Streptophyta > Magnoliopsida > Santalales > Viscaceae > Viscum > Viscum album. The sequence continues at coordinate 193,873,058 of OY728136.1, read as the reverse complement.
CATCTTGGGGCCTTGTATTCTTAATTAGAGTCCAACACTGGTTTGCTTCACCTTCTAAATGGTAAACATCTAAAATAACTTTTTCATGTTCTAAACAACGAAGTGTGGAAAATATCTTTTCAATGGTACTGATCCATTGTTCAGCAACAGGTGGATCATAAGACCCATTCAAAGAAGGTGGATATTTCTTCATGAAGGACTCAATATAATATCGTTCCCTTCTCTAATCATTTGGAAATCCAGAATGATTCATATCTTTTGTATGTAACACAATAAGATTTTTCACTCCATCTCCCATCACATTTGGTTGTTACAGAGGATAATCATTACATTGTCCATTAAATTTATCAACACGGTTCCTTCGGGTTCCAGCCATCGTCTAAAATCCAAAAAGAACAGTGTGAGAGGCAAAACTCATGCTAGGAAAACAACATAATAAAGGGGGAGTACCTTCAATATCTAACATCTTAGGTTTAATTCTAATATCATTACCAAAATTCTAGGACTATAACCTATACTTATACTTAACCTTAAGTACATCCCTAAACATTCCTTATAAATATATCTAGGGATATCACTAAAGTTCTCGCAACCTAGTTTCAAAAGGTTGACTAAACCTCCCTCTGATACCATCTGTAGAGATCCAAAGCTTGATGTACATAGACATTATAGTACTTTTGCGGAATATCTAATACATAACAAAAACAGACAGCAAAGGACTGTAATAATTTAGTGTCTTTGGAAACTTGGAACATAATCTTCTAATAATGGTGAAATATCTTCAACATCTCCCATAAAGATCTTCCCCTTTTGTTTTCTTACCTAAAACCTTTCTTTATACGATGGGGAAACGAAAACATATAAAGGATGATCTCAAATTCAATGAAAGGGTTATCATGGAGAAAATAAATTGGGTTTCATAAACATCATCCCATCATAACATAATCCATATAAAACAAATGGATATCATTTCATCATAATAAAAGTGAAACCATGTAAATCATAGAGACATTATACTTGAAACATACTCATATGAAATAACATCCTCTAAATGGAAATTGGATTTGATAAAATACTTGAAAGTAATTCATGAGGAAAATATCCTTTCTTCTTAAAAATAATTTTATTTTCACCAAATTCAATGAAATTTTAAAAGAAAAGGATTTTTTATAAAATATTCATGAAATCTTGTAGTGTATTCTTCATGAAAATAAGGCATTATGAAACCGTAAATATCCATTCAAGTCGTATAAGTTAAAAAAACATTCTCCTCATACTTTTGTCAGAAAAGTCAAAAAGTACCTCGTATGGTAAAAAAAAGAAAGATGTCCCGACATACCATGTAGTAAAAATAAAAAATGTGTAAGAACAACTTTAAACATTATTGAATAAAAATTTATAAAATAGCAACATGGATGATAAATAAAACCCCAGTAAATACTTACGAATAAACAATCTCATATAAAAACGAGATTGGAAAAGTTGTCCCTTACCTTAGGTCTGATATGCTTCGTACGTATCCAAACCTCCTGTATAATGATTTAAAAAATTTCATTGAATTATTAAAGAATCATATTCATTGTTATGATATCATATATGGTTTATTTATGACTTTATATTACCCTTTGTTTTGTAAATTCCATGTTAAACCAGCGTTTTGGGTAAAATCGTTTTATTTATCGTACATGTTTGATATTTTTGTTATTGATATTATTATTAATTATATCAAGATTTAATAACTTACAGAATGTAAATCATGATTTATATATCATATACATTCATTATATATATAATATATATATAAATTAAATTAAATACATCGTTCATGGAGACGGTAGGTCGTACATACGCATGAACGATGCTTTCATTTCCTTATTGGCTTGAATGGAAGTAAGTAGATGACATATATATATATAAATAAATATAGTAGCTTTATCATGTCATATATTTCATTATTATTCATTATATATACTTTATAATCATTCTTGAATGGTTAACATAGAGAATGAATCTCATTGCGTCATGGAGACGGTAATCCGTACGTACGCACGAGCGATGATACAGTTCCCATAATTATTAAATTGAATTGGATTGGATGATATAATATCATAGAATCATTATGATATTATAATAACTATATATAGTTATTCTTCACACCATTATACCCATCTAAGTATGGTGGTGGTGGAAAAACAGATTACACCACGGCGTGGAGACGGTATTTCGTACGTACGCACGCGCGGTGGTTTCATTTTCCATAGGATGGATAAAAGGTGAAATGGGGTTGTTTCATATTTATAATAAAATATCATTATATTAGTGATACTGATGTTATTACATTATAATGAAACAACTAAAGAAGAAGAAGCTGAAGAAGAAACAAAACTTGAAAGAATCGGTAGAAGAGATTACCTCTTCTTCGACGCATCTCTTTTAATCTTCTTCTTAGAGCTCTAGAGTTGGTCTTTTTAGAAGACCAGAACCACTATGATATAAATAGAGAGGTTCAGAAGAGGAATTGGAAGGGTTTGTCTGAGCTTCAAGGCTCAAAAGGGTGTGAAGAGAAGAAGAGGGAAGGGTCCCCTTTTTATAAGGGAGAAGAGGGGCACCTTAGGAATAACTTGAAATATTATTTTATAATAAAGTCATATTCGGTTTTTAATAGCTCAAAATTAATTTATTTCTAATATAAGGTGGGGATGGGTCGATATACTCTCATCCAATAGGTTTTATACATGTTTATGTTACTATTTTAACCTTATCATTTAGATTTAAATCTATGATAAATAATTTCACATTTACAATGTCTTTTTGTTTTCTTACACTATATGGTTAGAAAACATACTATAACAAGACAAATGAATCCCAAGTGGTTAATTATTAATATATATATCCTTATATATGTCATTTGGCTGAACCTTATATTTTTAGTAATAAAATAACAATTAATAATATAATATTTATTTTAAAAACTATTTTATGTCAATTTTGACACTATTTGGTAATTGATTTTTGTGAAAATCATAACAGCACGATTAGTTCTAAAAAAGTTACATAAATCAATAATAACATGTCATATTAACCTGTAAGATTATTTTAATGCATGAAAAGTTTAAATTACATTTATTTGTGTATTTATAATATCAATTATGTCAACATTTCATTAATATGGTAATTATTGTGTCATCATTGTGTCATAAATAAATTAACTTATTTAAAATATAAAAATTATATATAAAATAGCGTTATGTAGGAAATATTTTTATATTTCTAATGAATATTTATAGTCAAATTTATCTTATGTATAGCCCTATATTAAAAATGTTTTAATTATTAAACGTTGATTTTAACTATTTTAACTCTTCTTTAAATAAAATAATAATAAATGTCCTTATCTAATACAAGTGGACCTAAAGGGTAATATTTTATCCCTAAGGTTTTTTTGGTCGAATTAAATTTATCCAATAGAATTAGGACATGTGTTAGGGTAATAATAATATCATTTTTACCATTAATTACCCTATTTACTTTTAACCGGGGTAAATAAAAGTAAAAAGATACTATTCACCGAAAATTATTTTTATCTTATTGAACAACATTTTAATTTCTGTTATCATCCTTGTCTCTCGGATTTTTGATATTCCACTCACAAAAGTGTTAAAATTATCTTTTATATACATTTGCAAATTCTCCTAGGAGGTGGGTAAAAGACGGTCAAAAGTTCAATAAAATTATTATATATCTCAAATTTTTATTAAATGACTCAAATTAATTACATTTAACTTATATAGGTATTATTTATCAATTTTTATTTAAAATATATTTAAATAAAATAAATAATTATTTAAATAAAAATTTAGTTTTTAAATAGAAACTCAGTGTTTTCTCTATTCATCAAAAATTGAATGTTGTCTGAAAAATACCAAAAAATCACCCGAGGCTAATTTCGATATTCATAATCCAAAAATGAAGACCATTTAGAAAGATAAAATTTATAAAATTTCAAAATTTGCGTATTACTCTTCATAACGGCTAGTTTATATAACATATCGTTGTTTAGTGAAACTCAGTATTGCGTACAACACACGCTATCGTGGAAGTTTGTGATTCTGTGTAATGCAAGACAATTCAGGGATGCATGTTGTGCAAGATCCCTTTGGTGTAGCGTACAACACAAGACATCAATGAAATTAAAAAAAATCATAAAATCTCAGGGTGTTACAATTTCATAATCCTCTTGGATATTGACACATTAGATTATATTAGATCACACTAGAATCAATAACATAGAGTTACCAAAAATAAAATTTGTAATCATGAAGTTGTGAGATGGAGTAATCTACCAATATTTCTTTAAAAATAATTTTTATTGACACCTTTTCCATTTTCATTTTTTTTAACTTAGTTCCGGTGGAGATGAGTGTGTAAACCTTCTTGGAATCATGCATTAAAAAAAATCAATAGATCTATGGAATATTTATATATATACTGAAAAATATAATTACCTCCATGTAAAATTTATATTCCCATATGAAAACTAAACTATAATAGAAGACGAATTTAAAAATTATACTTCATCTTTTTCGAGAAATAATAATATATATACTCCTAATCACATTAAAAAATTATGTCGTTGTTGACTCTCACCAAATGAGCATCGTAAAAATCATAAAGGAAGAAATACATGAATATGTGTATTGTTTCCCCCCAAAAGTAAAAGGGAAAACGAAGGTGTCAGGAGTCATGGATCTCATGATCCACCCAATGATACATGATCACATGAGACCCCAATGTATATGTGATCATGTGACCATCATGAGGTCATAGAAAGGCAGCATGTGCATCTCATAATTTTTAGTAGATACATTGAAGTCCCTCCTAGATTTCCTTATGCACTAGTGAAGATGCTCGGGAAAATTTTTGAATCAACGATGGTAGCCAGATAAGATTCCATAGACTCGCAAATTTTAAATGGATGGATGCCTAAAAACCATTCAAAATTCCGTGAAAAATAAGAGAAAATTATCCCATAGGTGAGGGCCTCTTTCAATTATGAATCTTGCACAACACATAACCGATAAAAATATTGAATGTCCTTGAAAACATTCAACAAAACTCAAGAACTCTTTAAAATTTTTAATATAATAAAAGAGAATAAATATGATAGAGTATGAAGTCTCTCAAAGTCTTAAATGTCATATAACGCACCACTGGTAATCTACAAGACACTGCGAGACCCTAGTGACATGTCTGTCTCATATCACGAAATCCCACTGAATTGTCATTATATTCACGATAAGGGGCTTGGTTATATCAAATAAATTGTGTGCTCTTCCATTTCATCCTTAAGTAAATGTAGGTTCAATTTTTTCTGAAATTATCATGCATCTCCATTCAACCTTTTTTAGTCATGTGACACATCACTATGAGCTGGGTTGATTGTCCCCAAAGACACCAAATCCATCTTGGGAATTATTTAACCTTTGTAAAATTTGTAAAGGAAATAAAAATGGAAGAGTAGGTGGAAGAATCTTGTAGTTGTAAAACTCACATGACACGCCTATGATGTCTTCAGTGTGGTCTCATGTGACCCCTCTTCAAGGCAGCCAGATTTCACAAACGCCCCTTGACAAGCCATCCTTGTCTTATCAAAAGTCATAGACAAGTCACCTGAGCACATGAGCCTCATCCCAGTTAGTGCGGACTCCTTAAGTGCATCTAAGATACCTAGGATTAAATCCAGGAGGAGGAAAATTTCTGGGGTACTGTAACAGGTATTGTACCAGGTACTATAGTAGGTACTATAGCAGGAACTGTGTAGAACTGCAGTTGGTACTGTAACGGGAACTGTAGAAGGCACTGTTTGGCACAATAGAAGCTGGGAATATTCCGCTGTTTGGGCCTTCGGGACACCAATTTGGTCCCTATGTACTTTATGACATTCATTCTAACCAGGCCTTCGGGTTAGTAAGGCCTTCGTGCCACATCATGGCCTTTGGGCCACCTTAAGTGTACATGAAAACGATACAACCTACAAGGAACAAGCTTCAGAAGGAGGATAAGCAATGAGATTTCACCATAGCAGAAGATAAAAGGATTTTAAGAATGAGAGGGTATGGCACCTTCCATCAGGAAAAGCCTTTGCATACACAAGAAAGCCTATCCAAACAGCCATGCGAAGGTGGAGAGCTAATTTCATGATAAAGATGCAGGGGAGGAGTAGTTACAAGTAGATAGTCTGGGTTGTATGTAATTTTTGAATCTTACAGGAAATGAATTCCTCTAAGTCCTACAGGCCATGTATTACTTACACCTATGGGCCTTGTAAGGGTTCCACCTTGCGCCTTGAAAGTTGGTTTATCAAAATCCATAAAACATGAAGGCCTTCGAGCCATTGGAGGAGTCACCTGAGATCACATGAAAGAATTCTATATGTTCCCAAATATTTCTAATTACATTAGACATGTGAACCTGAAAATATGAAATTCCCTTGACATGTACTCATGATTCATCAAATCCAAATTATTTGGAAATAATCAAATAATTGCGTTTTTGATGGAGTAATACAATGGTTATTGAAAATAAAGTGATGTATCTAGGGATACCTATGGTAAAACCTCGCGATGAAGAATGATGATAAGGACCTCCATCGACTCCATCCTGTATTCTCCTGATACACACCATGAAAAGTGGTGAAGAATAGGTGTCTAGAGGACTACAAATCCCCCACCCCATAATGAAAAATGTAACATGACTCTTCAGAAAAGAAGATTCTCCTTTTTTATCCAAGAACCAGAGTGTATTTCACATAGTGTTTGATCTTAGTAATGGATAGATTCCCATTAGGTAATATACTAGTGAATATTCTAAGTAATCATGTAGCATGTATAAGTACTTTTCATGATCATGTGAACAACTTCTGGAAATACAAGCAAAGAACATAACACACATCTTCTAGATCAAATGAGACTTAGAACAGGATAATACAGAATAAATCTATTCCATTTTTGATAAAAGGGTAGATGAAAACTAAAATATGGGCGGAATTTGTGAATAACATATATGATGATCCTCATGTGGTTCACACGAACCACCAAGGACATGTGACGCCAACTTGACAAATTGACCTAATCTCGTGACACTCAGTTTGTATACTATTTGGTTCATTATAAGTCCTAATGAAAAGTCAAAGAAAGACGCATGGAACCATATAGGTATTCCACCCAAGTCTCACAAATCCATATGGTCTCACCATCAATGTCTTTGGATGTTTATCAAACATGTTTTCCGACCCATATGTCAGCACCAATCCTTGTTAACAAATTCCTACAGCAGCACTTAGACATATCAACTGACTCTTGCAGCACCGCCCTTTTCTCCTGAGACCCCCCCATAAATTCAAGATAAGATTTATGATGTCCTTCAAACATATTATCTAGGATATGTGGGACCATATGAGACAAGTCACATTGACTCACACGATGACCTTCATCTATTCATCCATCTCTCATGATTACACCAGGCATTTCCATCTGGATCATGCGACACCATCTAGACAAGACAACCAGGATCATATCAAACTAATATCATGTGATATCTTCTAGGTTCAATTAGTTGGGTATCATGATTTACTTCAGACAAATCAACGAATATTATACAATGACCCCCAAACATGACATCCTGGAAATGTGATGTCTCTCAAATAAGTGAACTGGATCATAAGATTATATTTGGACATGACTGGAATATAATGAGACACATGTAGACATCTTCCAATATGTCAGAAAGACAATAAATTCATGGCAAGCTTGTATTCAAGAATATCTGGGAGACAAGCGGGCTAAGTCATAGGGAATCCCATGGATTGATAATTTTTTCCTCCCTCAATGTGTAAGCTTCAACTAGGTGGAAAAGTTTGTGTTTAGTTCGCAATTTTTGGAACTATGAGGAATCTAATTCATACAATAACTAGAATATGTAAAAAAAAATCTTGGCCTCGAGCTCTACATTAATCATCCAAAGGGTTTTATTAATATATATTTCTCATGTACATATACAGTGAGACTGATCTTTTCTCATCCCTGTTTCTCACACCGAGCATAGCTCACATGGGATTAGGGAGTTCTAATAATAATAATAATAATATTTTCACTATAAGCCTCTATCAATACAACAAAAAATTCCATCATGTAATCCCTGACCAATGATAGAATATAATATATTCCTCGTAGAAGGGAAACATTAGTGTGTAAGCCCAAACTAAAGAAATTTTAGGACTATAGTTTTTTTGATAACCAAGATATATAGAACACCTTTATAAGGCTCGATCCTAGAATCAAATGGGAATCCACATTAATGTAAATCCCTCCATGTATCCAATATTTTGAACATCATGACCCAATCATTACCAAGGGCTGATCATCCTATAACATCACTCAGTGGCTGGAGAAATTAGTAGAACTACAATGAATACGATTCCTTCTATAACAAGGATACGTAGGAAATCTATCTCTAGCACGACCTCCATGTTAAAACAGTTAAATGGTGATCTTGGTAAATAAGTCCAACATCTACATCCAATGATTCTAATCTCCGTCTATCCCTTCTTTTACATATCGATTATATCTCACATGGCCTTAGTGATCCATGATTAACACATCACTAGAATCATGAATCTCTACCATCTAATGAAATATCGTCATGTAATCCTAGATGAGTGGAACTATACAAATATCCATCATATAAGGGCATATACCTTGGGTTCAATCCTACGGAAATGATCGAACTGTGATAACTTAGATTTTTTCTATAACTAATATATGTAAGAAGTATCATCGAGACTCGATCTCAAATATTTAATGCATTAGTGTTCACAGATATTTTATTCCCATATGAAATTAAACTGTATGAGTTTAACAAATTATATGGGTTTGGATTCATTCATTATTTAGGATACATAAGACCCCTAATAATGGCTCAATACCTTACACTCATAACATTAACCACCTCCCTACATGGAATCAAATTCAAGAGTGTTCAGCTATATGGATACAGCGTATAATTCAATATTTAGAAACAGATGAAGAACATCAGATACATATATACGGATTAAATAATGAGATCCTCATCTTACGCACATAATAGAGACTTACCCCATAAATAATTTTTTTAGGTTAACTAGTACCATATCATAATAAGGAAGAGATTCATGAATTTATCTTAAATCAATAAGATAGAAATGGAGTATGGAAAAATTCCACCAAAAAAATGGTGTGATGGGCCCGACCTCCTATCCTCTTGACCAATGTGAGTCCCCAAGAGCCATTGGGTCTGAAACCCCAATTAACCTCCTTATATTGGAAATAAGGTATGTACCCAGTTATAGATGAAGTTTACTTTGTATGTTTCCATTACGAGTGACAGTGGTGACATGATGATATTATTTGTGGCAGATCATAACCCCTCACAACCGACCATAAGACTGAACTAAATCCCCCTTAATGGGGGTTCCAAGTTATGTCATCTCTATAAAAACAATAATGGTGAACCCGATGTAAATATTTTAATAAAAAAATTATTCGGTTATCATCCATCAAACCATTTTTTTCATACCATATTAAATAAAAAATTTGAACCAAATGTGAATATTTTACTAAAAAATGATTGGGTTATCATTCATCAGATGTTTTTTTGCACAACATATGAAAAAAATGATGAAACTGAGGTGAATATCTCTAGAAAAATGATTATCTTGTTTTTATCCATAAAGCTATTTTTTCACACTATATGAAAAAAATTGGAAAACTGTATGTGAAACTCTCAAATAAAAGAATTATTGGTCAATCAGGCATCAGACCACTTTTTTTTCATATCTAGCATGACCAAAATATATTAAGGCCATAATAATCTAATGGATAACCCTCAGTAACTAGGGTTCTCATGAAATAAGTCCATCCTTATGTAGATATTTCCTTGTACGAAAAAATGGCCAAATCAAGAATAAAAGGATGATTGTGTTAACTGTGCATGGTTGATTGAGCGCACATCACACCTATGATATTGCACTAATTAGTGACCTTGTTCCTTGGAATTTACATGACCTCAAATACTACTCTCATTAACAATATCCTTATCAAGGATAATTTCTTCATCATCTGGTGACTATTCTTGTTAATCACCAACATCTGTAACCCCTATGGGTCACCAATTTGTATCACCTTCCTGACAACATCAACATCAGGTGATGAACATGATGGTATAGAAGTAACACTAATGTGGTACAATCCCAAACCAAGAAACTACTTATGAGGGTCTCCAAGTGCTGAATATGATGTTTCCAACCCATCTATAGAATGTTTTATCTACGCCAATGGCCCTCATCTCAACATCCAACTGCTTTAGGAGTTTATCCCTGGAGCATTCCAATCTCCACTTTCAATATATAATGAAGCTGTAACAGGGAGTCAAATACAGATATTTCCTAGTTCAGGTGCCACTAAGGAGGTCCATTTTCAACCAGTGTCACAATAACCATCACACCAGTACCCGCCATTCATATGATGAGGTTACTATGCAACACAATGCCTCCTATAAAGCCCTTGAATGGGAAATAAGGAAGACACATTGGGAAATGAAGACAAAATGATACATAAGAGATGGATGATATCCCTACTCCCACGGATGATGTATTCATGTATATTCCAACAAAAATCATTGATCTTGCACATATCCTTTCTCAATGAGAACAATTATATGGGTATATTACCATAACAAGAATGGGGTAGGCACATATCATTTCCCATATTCATGAAATCTATCAACGTATTTGGGTGGAACAAGAAGGATATAAGTGGGCTCATATCCCCACTTCAATCAAATATTTCTCCCATTACATAGTGGATATGGAAAATGTGTAAGATTATATCCCTACACATACTTTTTAAAAATGTATCTACATTGTAAAAAGAGCTTAAGAACTCCGCTTTGGTGTTGGTTCAAATGAAGGTACATGTAAATACTTCCATCCCTACAACTACTAGAACACAACACTCTGATCAATGTGAAATAAGTGGATTCTATAATACATCACACATTATGGCTTCTATCCAATAGAATTATCCACATATTTTGGTAATGGAAGTGGTGTCGTACAAGGATCATATTACCATTCCAACTAGGGATTACTAGGTGAGAGTGAAACAAGCCTTAGGATAGGAGCACATGACTTTGAAAAATGTATGGTCAAAGGCACAGGTTTGGGATCATATCTACATTATAGACATGTCTTACCATGTGACAGGGTCCCATGCCTCAGGACAGGCTCATATTATTATTAAATAAGCCATGTGACATACTATAAAGGCCCAGGATTGGGCATACAACCATGTTCTGGATGGGGCAGACCGAGTGAGTATGTCACATGCCTTGGGACAAGTTCATATTCCTATCAATGAATCTTCATGGAATATTCTAATATATCATAGATGGAAGGAAAATATTCCTACATTTTCCAATGGATAACCACACCAACCTCATTTTGATCAAATATTAGAGAAGGCTCTTATCCCATAACACATTCTGAAGGTCCGTTGGCATATTATAGCTTATAATTCATATTCAATCTTGGCTCATATTCCTGATCCAATCAGGGCTCAACAAGTGAGAGTGGAACATGCCTCAGTTCAACCACATACTCCTTCCAAGATAAACTAGTGGAATATCCCAAAGGATCAGGATTGGGTGCATATTTCCCTTATTACTAAGGCTCACCAAGTGAGAATGGAACATGCCTCCAGATAGGCTCATATTATTTTCAATATTGATACATATCATATAAATATACCAACATGTTATTTGATGTGATCTCATACACTCTCACTACCAGATGGTTATAAATAGGATTTGGTAACCGACATACAATAGGATTATTTCAACACACAATTCCAAAAGGTAGGTGACCATATTTTGACCATGTTGTAGAATGTGGCTCGTATTCCTAATCCTCTCAATGATAGATTCATTGAGTTTATTTGAAACACATTCTAAAAATCAAAAGCATACAGAAACTATTTAATTGAAGAAAAAGAGGATCATTACAGTGATAGTCCTCGTCGTGGTAGTTTGGAGATAGATCATAATAACTCTACTCTTGACATCCACAGTGGTCAACCTCCCCACGAAAATATCTAATAGGGGGTTGAAATCCTATCATATCCCAAAAAACATTTTGTAGATAGGTTTTCATAACACATATGACTTCTTATGGAGCGGTGCTTGAAACATCTAGTTCAACAGTATATAGTTTTTCATCAACTTCCAACAACACTCAACATTAGTAAATAAGAAACCATTGGAATAATCATCTATGTTATAATTTTATGGAGTCATTTAAGAATAATGGATAAGAGGATGGAATTGACATATGGAGAGAGAGATCCAGAAAAAACCTCCCCATAATGTTCTTTCCCCTCTATACTTTCGAATTTGAGACCCCAGATGATCTAGAAAAGTAGTTCATTACTTATTAACACCAAATGTGTGGGCTTCTAATCATAAATTTATTTATAGAGACCTCACTTATCTTTGATAAGAGGGTCAACATTAGACCATAAAAATAATCTATTGTTAGCTAAACCTTCTTACTATATCCATGTCGGAGGATCTGAAACCATAAAATCAAAGGGAACACATACAACCCACATGCCGCCATTGTAACATAAATTTTTGGAAGCAAATCTATGAAGTAAATTCATGAATCAATATTTTATTATGGGGATTTTATGAAGTGTTACACATTGACATTCCCTTGGAACATTCGAACACATCATATTAGACATCATGAAATGTTATATCCTCTAGAGATATTAAAGGACTAGGTAACACTTCGACCAGTTTTTCACTATAATAGAATTCCCTCAATTCAACAATGAATAGAAATCATGAACTGAGGGAGACCATATCTAGCATAACGTTAAACTTGTCCCCCCAAGAAAATTAAAATTCATTTCAAACATGGTGACTGATGTTGCGACCATCTAGACAACTTACCATAAATAATGATTCCCCTCATGGTCTTCCATTGCACCAAGATCCTACATGATCATAGCTACACCACATCAAACAGTCCACAATATCAACTTCCATAGTATCCATTGAGGAGAAGACCCACCTATTCAGGTTGATGGAATATTTATGACTACCTCCACCTCCCAGACCATCAATTGGCGAGAGGATTCCGGACCTATTAGCAATATCCGTAAACTAACCCTATCCTACTGGTCTACGGGAATTTATATCTCAATCACTATAACTAGGTTCTTCAACCATTGAGATGTTATAGTAAAAATAATCATCTATTCTAGATCAACCCTACCCAATTGGGATGGGGTCATTTATACCTTAATGGCCATCATGGGAATCATCAAGTCCATGAATGAAATCATTAGATCCTCTAGAAATGGAAGAATAAACACTGACTACAGCCATGAATAACCTGTAATCCAGAGGGTTAGGGGACCTTTCATCATCTTTACCACCACAAAGGGAATCATTCTCCTCTTGGTTGGGAGGTATAAATCAATGGTCGGCATCCCCTCTGTTCCTCTCATCGTAAGAAAATCCTCTATTATTACATAATTGTTTGGAAAATATGACTAGAAACTCCCTTATTGTCATTGTTCATAATCCAATATGGGAGGTTTGTATAGGGAATGAGATCATACCCCTCTATGGTAAAAACCCAAGATGTTCCAAAATAGCTAGGGGATTGAATAGAAACCCTCATTAAGGTAGTGCGTAATTAATCCATTGCATCGAATGTAATGGTACAACCACCATTTTATGATATTACTCTATGAATTTAATCACTATGAACACCATAGATCTAGTGGATCAAGATTACAATGTAGAGGAACAAAACATGGAAAAACTACCCCAAGAGTATATTTATTTGGATGAACCAAATGAGTCTACACGCACCCAAAACCAAAGAAGGATCCAAAATTAGGAACCTCTGAATACCAAGTATTAACCTATATTAGGGAACACTTCCAAATATAGATAAAAATGTGTGTCTACAAACCAATCACCACACATAATAGTTGAGGTTCCTTTCAAAGAGGAACAATTTTCAAAATATTTTAGAGAGATCAAACACTTAGACCAATCCAGAAGGAGCTACTTAGGGGAAATATTCCTTCTAGTTATCATCTTCAGAATGAGGAAAATATTATCCCCCCTATATTAAATCTTCTAACTTGAGAATTATTTAATCATCATACTGGATCAGGATCAAGAAAACTGGTCTTGATAGATGATTATTTCAAAAATGATCATGATTTACCTATATTGTGGAGACAACCTCTTCCTCACCAAGATAATCATTCTGTCTTTGGATGAATCAAGTATCAATGGGTGAAAATATAAGTTCTGACTCATTGACCCCCACATACTCCATATAGGTGAATGTTAGCTGAAAAATCCATGCACTTAGAGCTTATTAACTTCATTAAGTCCCAATCTACTGAAATGGAAGCCATGGATGGAAAACATGATCCTTTTCACTATGATAGGATGTTATATCTTTAGTGGGTATACGACACTTTTCCACCACCCAATTTCTGTAATCCTACATTCTCCACTATTAATGTTGCATGTGACCATATATATAATCTTACACACATCATGTCCTTCTGTAGGCTAATGATGGACCCTTGAGATTTACATGAGGCAATAATGCTATGGTTTTTTTATAGACTCTAATAGGGCCAGCCTTTGTCTGGTACAATAGTCTGCTAGAATGTTCCATTATAGGATTTAAATAGATTCATTTAAATTCCTTTATCGGTTCATCTGCAAACAAAATAAAATGATAATTTTTGTCATAACGAACAGAAAACTCCATATGAGGATGCCTCCATAGATTTAGACTACGAAAAAGATTAGTATGACCTTCAGAACACTCCTACATTATTTTTGGATGGTGTCTCAATCACCATTATTGATAAAAACCAGGAAAATCTAGTAATAGAAGAATACTCACGACTAGTATTAAGTAGTGACTCCATTCCCCTCAATGATAAAGAGATGAATATTTTATTTTTGGAGAAGCACTGATATGTTTTCTATTAGAACTAAACAGAAATCCCTAGACTAAATAATGACGTTTATACATACCATCTCAGATTTCTCGATGAACATCGAGGCTTCCAGAAGGTAGCAAGAAGGATGCAACCCTATCATGACACCAATGTAGAGGAAAAATTGATGAACTGTTGAAATTCAACTTTTCCTGATAGGGAATTCCCCAATATGGATTCCCAACATCATCTATGTAAAAAAATAATGATAATATTAGAGTCGGTATTGGTTTCAAGGACCTCTCTTAGAACATCCCAAAGGGAAATTTCCCATTGTGGATCATATAACTCTTAATTAATGAAATTGAGGGCTTGAAATCCCGTTCATTTATTGACATGTATTTGGGGGTATAGTCAGATAAATATTTCCCATCAAGATGAATAATCCATTTCCCTCATAGTGCCTTAGGAGATCATCATCTATCAGGTCATTCCCCTTGGTTTAAAGAACCATGAGACTAGAAAACAACATTCCATGTATTATATCCTAAAACCATTCATAGGAAGAATAGTTTAATTATATGTTGTTGACCAAATGGTAAATTCTTGAAACTGATGTGATCACTCCATTGATCTCTAAAAGGTCTTCAAAATCCATGATAGAATAATATGAAGAAGAAGTTGCAAAAATTCACCTGCATAGTAACATCAGGGATGTTCTCCAACTTTATGTTACTTCACCGCAGCATCGAGGCTGACCTAGATAAGACTAAGGATATTTTAGCAATATCACACACCAAAAATATCAATGAACTGAGGGGGGGGGGGGGTAAGGGAACCTCTATTATATTTGGAGATTTATAGCCAACCTAGCCAACAAAGCTATCCCCATCATCAAGATAATAAATAAGGGAATCCCTTATCAATAAGATTATGACTGTCAAGAAGCTTTCAAAAGTCTCAATCAATATTTATTTTACCCATCGATCCTGATTACATCAATGTAACGGAGGCCACTCCTCTTGTTTTTTCCACTATTGAATTATCATATGGCACCCTCTATACACATAAAATTTAGTTTAGGAATAAAAAAATTCATTAATATCTTATCCAAACAATCATAGGTACTGAGACCCGATACACTGATGTTGTAAAGAACCGACTTCTAGTAATATTTATAGTGAAAAAGCTATGGCATTACATTCAACCCCAATCTATTAATCAGGAATCTCAAATTGATAATATCAAGTATATACTTGGACATCTTATGTTGAATGTGATCTAGGACCCATGGGTGGTCGTTCAACAATAATATGAAATCCAATTCATGTTGTAAAAGTTAGTGAAAGGGAAATTCCTTACTGATTTCCTTACAGAACATCCTGCCTTAAGAAATACCTTTGTGGACTCTAGGATTCTAGGTAAAGAGGTATTTAATTTCCATGATAGTACTCAGACCAGAGATATGTAATTCAGTGTTTCCTTCTTGTGTCCCATATGAAAAATAATGTAAATCCCCAAACACAATCGAGTTGTCTTGGTGATTGTATTTTTCTCTCCAGACAAACTGGCTTTGACCTAGACTTTATTATTATCTGAAGGCTTTATGAATAATGAGATCAAATACCAAGCTCCCATTATTGGCTTGGAACGAGGCCTAAAATTTCATACACCGTACTGAAATATCAATGGGGATTTGAAACTATTGATAAAATAGATCAATGGAGAATATTCCATCACAAAGGAAGAATTGGCCCCTCTCACTAGATACATCATTGGACTTATGGAAGAGTTCCCTTTTGATAAAATGTTGCATCATATTCCCCGATCATATAATGATCATACTAAAATGTTAGCTAATGTAGACATTGTCTTGGATGACCCTGATCAGGAGGAAAAAATCATTCGTATCACACAAAAAAGAATAGTATCATTGATCATCATTTGTGATATGGAATAAATAAATGGGGTAAAAAATATCCATTATGTGAGGAAATGATATTTAGCCCTATATGGATGAAGCCAATAATTGGTTATCTCTAAATTAGAGCCCTCTCGGCATACCAAGACGAGAGAGGATAGTTTCAACGCAATGTAGAAATGTTTACCTTACTAGATAGTCAAAATGAATAGAGGGACCTCAACAAATGAATCCTTTATGGAATCAACTCAAAATGAGATTGATGTTATCTTGGAAAAAGTCTATGCAGGCTCCTGCCACACACATTAGTTTGGGACTAGGATTTGCCAGTAAATCAGTAGGGTTGGTTATTACTAGAAAACCATGATACAGGACCGTGTAGAATTCACCCAGAAATTTCATGCATGTAAGATCCATACAAACATCATCCATCAACCACCCAAATTTCTACATACGTCTAAATATTCTTAGAAACTTTTTTCTTGGGGTATGGATATTGTGGGTCCATATCCCTCAACCACAACTAAGTAGTTCAACTACATCATTACTGTTACTAACTTTTTTCCAAATGGGATGAGGAAATACCATTAAAGTAATTTGGGATGAAAATTATCATAATCATCAAAAAATTCAATATAATCACAAGGTTTTGAGTCCCTCATACAATATTGACAGAAAACAATACCAAAGTTTTCTCTATGGCATTGAAGAAATTGTATCAAGCGAAAAATATCGAATCCAATCACTCATCTCTATATCATGCTTTGGAAAATGGATAGATAAAGGCCATCAATAAGACCCTATAAAAAATATTCAAGAGGATGGTGAAAATGATAAGAATCCTTTGTATTACAATCTCCTCCATGATTTTTGGGCCTACCATACCACCATTCATACCGTTATTCAAGAAATCCCATAATCATTGAAGAACAATACTAAGGATGTGATAAACATATATGTGCACATACCATCAATTCAAATAGCCATTTGTGGACATCTCTCAAATGAAAAGCCATTACAAAAGCTTTTGGATGAATTGGAGTGGCATAATGAGACCAGGTTTCATACATTTCACAACATTTAATTCCATCAGAATCAGATTGTACAAGCCTTCAAAAAAAAGGTTCACCTCAATTCATTACTCAATTGAGAACTGGTATTTTTCCTCATAATCCCAATGATACTATGTAATATTCTTCTAATGATGAAAATGAAATGGAAAGGGACTTACATAATACATAAGGTCTATCATAATAGAGCCTACTCATTAGCCACAATGGATAGTGATCATGTCACACCCCCACCAAAGTGAGATTTCTCAAGAAATACATCGCATAGCAATCATCAAACGCCTTTCTTCATGGTTTCATGAAATTAAACCCTATGATATAAAATTGATTGAATGATATTATACTATATAAGAATGTCCGGGTACTATGATGACAAAACAATGAAACACCTCAAGTCCTACCAACTACACTTTTTACTACATGATTTCTACAACTGAATCCATCCTGTGAGCATAGACTAAAGTAGTGTTCAAGTATTATTAATTAATAGATTGTTCAGAATAAATAAATAAACACAGTTCTTCTAAGTTTCCAAGAGGACACATGTCCAACTATACCTTCTTGGACTCATGACTGGAATGAGAATCTAAATAGTAACCATACATATATAGTAATAATTTACCCCATGTATAGTTATATATTTCATCAAGATATATAAACCAAGTACGTACAAATAAAAGTGTCCATATACCTGGAATCATAGGCTCTTGTTGGACAAAGAATAACTCAGTCATCCATAACCAGTATAAAAGAGCCTATAATATCAAACAATAGGGTACTTTCCCTAAATCCTAAAAGAGTGTGAGATATCAAGCATAACATTCGGTATTATGTGTGATCAATTGTGTCAACACTCTAAAAAAGAAGTGTCGTGGCCCATCTCAATGTTGTGAATAGGACCAATGATGGGTCAAGACATGACTCAACACCCGATGTAAGGAAGCATGATTTTCCACCATGCTTAAAAGATGCCTTACCTTCATTCAATAGAATATATATAAGAATAATCATATTTAAATAATAATAATTGGATCAATGAGGAATTACTACTCATTATCTACATTTAATAAGTCCTTTTATAGTAAAGTCATAACATTCCATCAGTAACATTTAATAAAATGATCAAGAATCATTATGGTCATGCCACCCTTCAATAATTCCAATTCAATATTTAAATTATTCAAGGAGTGGAACCCATATTGAATAATCTATTTTTTTACATTTCATTCCATTTATATCAATCATTTCATTTAAATAAACAATCCATCATGAGTATTCTATTCAACTTAAAATATTCCATTTCATGAAACAAAACATTCCAATTCACATTACAATGCTCAAATGGGTATTTAAAAGGTACCCTAGTCAAGAATGGAAATTATCTTGAAGGGAAATTCCATTTATTTAAGTAAGATAATACCTTTTTATATGATTAGTCAATTAATAATTTAGATAATACATTTCAATGTCATCCACTTAGAAGTTAAAATGGTTAAAGAAATTTTATTTAAAAGGATAACCAAGGTAACATAGCCATGCACATTATAAACTTCCAGTCAAAACTATAATTTTGAAGATAGTGAACCTCATTCAAGGAGTTTTAATACAAAAAAATGACATTGTTTATCAAAAACACAGCTAATCCAAATCAACGTCTCATTCAAGAGTCACAATTCAATTAATCATGAGAAATCATTTTAGAAAGAAAAAATACATGGAAATTAAATTATATAAAATTCAACATGGCACTTAAAAGGTACCATTTCTATTTAGACCAATGATTATACTGGTAAATTAAATTATCAATCAATGGTGAATGTTTAGAAGTTATTATGGGAATTTAATAAATTAAATATCAAAGAAAATTTAATGTCGTCTCACCTATGGGGAGTAAAAAATCTAGGTTTATATCCCCAATATACTAAAAACTGATCACAAGGAGAATATCTAGGTGTGTTGATCAATTTGATATGAATAACTCAAATAAAAGGAAACTCCTCAAAAATCTCAGTATGTGGAAAATAAAACATTACAAAATGATAAATATTTAAGGGATAACCTACAGACCACCTACCTCATTCTTAGGTTGTTCCACTCATCCAATATCAAGGTCTGATTCTATCTGGTTTCGATGAAATCTATGAAACAAACCTTTTGTCAAAAAATAGAGGAAATGATCTTTCACATTGATAAATTTTCTGATAGAATTTTAAATTAATAATTAATCAAAAAAATCTAGATCTTATTGATGTTAGTCCATATATATTGAAATTTCTTGAATCAGAATATGGATAGAGGATATCTATTGAAGGATATGTTAGGATTTAGAGGAGAAATCTATGAATCAATGAGAGCGCCATGCTGTTAGAGGAGTATGGAATAAATAATAATAGAAAACATAAATCCATTAAGGAAAAAATAGTTATTTTAATCCTAAAAATTTTATCAGACAATTTGGCCACATGATTTGGCCAAATAGTGCACCAACATTGTGGCTCCAACATCGCATGGTTATGCCACGCGGTTAACCTAGCCATGATCCAACTGTGTGATTAATAGATCTTAGGAACTAACTATGTGGTACTCACTATTTAATAATAGTGCCTGATTTAGTAAAAATATGTGTAGCCCATGTGGGGAACTTCTACTCCCCTGATATAGGTTGTACATTTTTCTTCTATGTGATGAACGATTTCATACAAACATGCACCCAATGTTGGTCATCCAAACATTGAGACTTCAAAGCCCAGCACTCTGGAAACCCAACGAGGCACTCGATGGACCCCTCGTTCCATTACCAATCAAGAAAAATATAAATTTAAGTGTTACATCTCATAGATATACATTCTGATTATTAGTTTAATGAGAGGCCCACCTAGAAATGAAAAAATTCAAATTCCCATGGAATGTTAACTTGGCTCAAAAAACATGGTTTGTTACATCCTATTCACCTTATAAATTATCATATTTGAGAATCTTTCAAGGATAAAAAACATCACCAAATATACAAGGGTCATGAAGTCTCGTTCAAATGGTCTCATTGTGTTTCTAAAATCATAACACTCCTCCAATAATCACATAGGTTTATGACACTTACTCTGTTAAAACACATGCCAACACTTGTTTTCATAATGAAACAATGGAATAGAGATTACCTATTATTTTTTTTCTAGATACATGTTCATGTTTTCATGTCTTTAATCTATTGTCCAATGGTTCTCTCCACCATATATTATAAAATCATAAGGGGAAATTTATGTGCCATGGATCCTCCACCATTGGAATTTCCTAACAATGTATGTCACTAATCATTTTAGAAACCCTCCCATCATGATCTATTTAATAGGTAAATCATAATTATCATTGATTTCATATCAGGGAACTTATCGAGAAGAATGGTTGATACTTTATTGACCTTATAAAAACATGTCACACATGATTTCCTTTAATGACAATTCTGACTAAAAACATCACACCCACCTTAACCAAATGGTGTTCTTAAAATAGTTCCGTTCAAATGTAAAAATTTAACAAGAAAAATTGGTCAAACCACCTATGGATAAACATTTCAAGATGGTTGAATTAGATGACTGGTATAACTCGAACTGAATTGCAACACCTTTCTCCAATGAAATTTGTGTTTACAATAAACACATACAACAAAGTCTATACCTGGCCTACGAGGATGTCACCTAATCAAACCATAACATGTACATTTAATCTATCATTATATAGCACAAAAAAGGGTGTAATCCCGATACAAAACACTAAAATTATTACCCTCTAAACATATCCATGCCAAATAACTAATTCAGTATTACATCAGATTTAATGAAATGGTGTCTAAGGAACATACCAAAGTAGTCCATACTCAAGGTTTATAAAGAGATGTTGGTAAAAGGAAAACACATCCTCGTTAGATCATTGAATGAGACTAGAGTAGAATCCTCTTTGGTGTCATGTAAATGGAAAACGGCTGGTGTCCATGATTTTTTTCCATGGATTTTCTACATGGGAATTTGGTTATCACTAAATACTAACCATTTATCATAAAAACCTCTCATCCAACATGTATCTCTAATAAGGAGTACTTATCAATCCCAACATCTTTTAAAATTTTAGTGTAGTGTAAGGTATGTTCTATCATAGTGTTTCAAGGATGATATTGAGATAGGGGACATGCTAATAACTATTATAGAGTTCAGTAAGAGTATTTTAATAGCTTCGATCCATCAAGAAAACCAAAAGAAGAATAGTTGAACTAGTACTAGTAAGCATCATGGAAGAATCTCAGCTTCACCAAATGATGCATTAAAAAACCAATCACATGATATTACAACTCAAGGTAATTCCATGATCACTCAAGATTTAATAACTAAGGTCCTTCCAAATCCATCGACAATTCTCATGGGTTTTATACAAATCCAACCACATCAATATCTTGTTTCTGAGAAAGCACTAACACGTACACTAGAAATAACGTGTTGATACCCACCTCAAGAATGTCCTAGATATCAAAATAAGATATATACTAGACACTGATAAACATTTTAGATCAAAACTAACTTAACCATGTTTATGTCTCTCCTCCAAAACATACATAGAATATTTAGGATTTCATCATAAAAACTAAAACCAACCTGACCGACGTATAAAAACACATGATCCTCTCAAAGTCATCTTGATCATCAAGATAAACTTGATTCATTTAACTTGTATGTCACTCTACTATAGACACAACCTAATAATATACAAAATAGCTCAAAGATCAATGATTTCACCCAACTCAACCAGTTTGTAACACCGTTTATAAATTCACCAAGGATCACATTTATCAACACATACTACCCCCAGTTCTTGGAATAAAACGTAAAATCCTTGATACTACCCATAAATTTTCTTCCTTATGAATTCATTTATTATATGGCCCATGAAGAAAACTATCTCAATGTCAATTTTTCCCATAAAACTGTAAAATGAACTGTTTACCTCTTGAGTCTCATATGAAAAGGGAAAAGTGTCTCGAGACCAACTAAATGGTCGAACATTCCCCAGGAATAACTAAAATAATAAAACCAAACAACACATGATGCTCATGCCTATAAAAAGTCTAAGGAAAACATGAAAACCCATTTGAAGAAGGGTTTCATTTTGAAACAAAGAGTCATAATATGAAAAATGACACTTGAACGACACCAACTATCATAAAGTTCAAGACACTAGTAAGGCATTTAATATTTGAGGGTGATACATACCTCAGGGAATCCCCTCTCTTAAGTATAAGAGTAGAACATATAACTAGGTCATTACAAAAATTTAATCCATTAATAAAATGAAAAATGAAGCCTATGGAAATGGTCGGGTTTCGTTTCCAATAAAACTCAAGGAGACATTAAAACTACCCTTGTATCAAGGATTAATAAGAGGATACCACATAAACATCTATTTTTAACTCATTACATTACTTCACATTTAATATTTAAACATTTATAATATTTAAAACAAAAAACCAAGGAATATAAGAATGTCTCATCAAATATCCTTTTTAAAACAATAAACATTTAATTTCATTCCATCAAAAATAAGGATATTTATGATATCAATTCCTTTTAATAGATAAGGAGGCCTATGAGGGTCTCTTTTAAACTATCTTGGGGTTCATCATAATAAATCCTAATATAATTTTCTTAATTATTAATGTTTTAAAGGCCCATATTGTGTTCTCTCATAAAAACGATGCCTCAATTGACCTACTAGTTTACAGTTGTGCATTAAAGAAGATAATCACACAATCTCCATGCATGTGTGATAGATTTAGAATTCTTTATAAGGGAAAATAATTAATTTGAGATCAAAATTTAAACATCATTTACATTTATAACCATTTCAAAATACAGCATGGTCATATATCATGGTTTGATTATATGGATGGCCATCTACCAGTCCATAAAGAGACCATACACTTTATATGTTGAAATTGGGCTCCAATTAATAAAAACCAATTAAAATTATCATTTAATAATTATAATATGTTTTATCTGAAGAATTGTTAAGATTTATATATTCAAATCTCAAATAATGGTAGAGTACAGGGGCCACCCTTTCTCAATTATCGGGCACCCGTATCCCATAAAATTGAAAATAGGTTCCCATTTAATCAAAACTGATAAATTAAGCCCTTGAAAAAATTTATTTCTCAAAATAGAACTAACAAGTCATCATGATAAATAATCATATAGAAAGATTCTATAAAAACTAAAGCATGATACATAGGCAGAACATGTTAAATAAACATGCAACATTGTATATAATAACTAAATCATGGAAGAAGATTAGCATGCCAAAATAAAATACCCATCATATTATAAACACATGAATTCTAATTAATATAACACAAGGAATATAATAAATGTATACATTAATAATTCGTTAGTAAATCCACCAATGAAACTACAAGGAATGATGTGTACATGGCATGTAAACTTTTAAATTTATAATATGATGCATTTAATACTTAATCAATTCCAATACATAAAAATGGTAAAATACCATAAATTTCTATAAATAAATATGTAGAAGAATGTAAATAATTCACTCATGGAGAAATCATAATAAACTAAAATTACAAATAGAAAGAACAGTAGTCCCATCCCTGACAACTTGGAAATTTCCCCATGGTTGGGGTGATCAGACCAAAACAAAACTATTTACAAAGAACAAATACATTCCCAGTCTCCTATCAAACATTGTAAATTAGTAAAAAAATTGAAGTAAAAAACCTCTAATACCACTTTGTATATTCTTGATCTGGCTGACCACTAAGATTATAGCTAGACTAATGGGTCACATTGCCTCATGTGTGCCTCCCAATATGTCAAATACTTTCAAATAGTTTTGAGGGTGTAAATATGGTACATTGGAGAGAATATATGCTCATGGTCAGAGTAGATCAATGGTAAATCATAAAATAAATAACAAACAATAATGGAAGAAGTAATAATAGAAAGACTGAGTCGTGGAAGAATAATATAAACTTAATATAAAATATGGCCAACACTAATGTACAAAAAAATAATGCATGTCTTGATTATAATATAGAATCCAAAACAGTAGACATACAACACAATCCAAAAATAAAGAAAATATATAAATTAATTTACCCAAGGTTGATCACTATGAAATCCTTGGGAGGCATCTCATTCTTTTTGAACTAACTCCCAGGTACCAGAAAAAAAATACATGAAAGAATACTTAGTCCTATAAAAATAAAGACTACTTGGGTACCCCAGTGCAATGGTGAACCAAGCCAGATGTGAGATATAAATTTCAGTAGGTTCCCACCCATGGTGTATACATATGAATCCATTTCATGAACATAAAGTAATGTATTGTTCATGTAATATGAATAAATAAGAAATGATGAATAAATTAATAAACATTGATCGGCTCAAGTTCTTGTATGAAACCTGGACGACTCTACCTACACTGTCTCACGACTAGAATGAGAGTTTGGATAGTAACCATATTTATACTGTAATAATAAATACATTATAAAGATATATATTTCATCCAACTATATTAACAATGTATGTATGGTTGTAAGTTCCCATATACCTGGAATACTAGGTGCTGGATGGACAGGTCATAACTTAGTCATCCATAACTAGTCTAAATGAGCCTATTAGCTCTAAGAATATGGTATATTCTCTACATGCCAATAATGTGTGACATGTCATGCACGACACATGAGATGGTGAATGATCCATCATTTCAAGACTCTAAATTAATATTATGGATCCTTATCACAATGTCTTACATATTATCAATGGTGTGAGATTCCATGACTCAACACCTGAAATAAGGGGGTTTGATTTTACAACAGGATCAATATATCCCACAGCATCATTCAACAATTAATATATAGGAATAATCGTATAATATTAGTAATAAATATATCCATGAGGCATTACCTCTCATTTTCTACATTTTATAATCCCTTATAATCAATTCATTAAATTATGTCAGTTAATTTTAATTAAATGAGAAACATTCATTGTCAACATGCCTCCCTTCCATAATTCTTATTAATCATTTAAATCATTCATGTATGAAAACCCATATTGAATTATTCATTCTATTTAAATTTCATTCCATTTATATCAACCATTTAACTTACATAAAAAATAATTGAGGAGTAATCTATTCAACATAAAACATGCCATTTCATTCGTACAAAACATGTAAGTTCAAATTATATGTCTCAAATGGGTACTTAAAATGTACCATAGTCAAGAAGGGAAATTACCTAAATTTGAAATCCAATTTATTTAAGAAATCCAAGACCGTAGGAGGATCTTTTTCTATTAGTCATTTAGACAGGAATGGGAAAATCCATGAACATAAGAGGTGGAATAGTTAAAATGAACATTCATATAAAATGAGATCTAAATAAACATGGCCTTGAACATTATAATCTACTAATCATAACTTTTAATTTTTATTACATCACACCGAACATTCAATGGGTTTTATTATAAAAACATGAATTTTTTGTCATCAATTCTTTTATTCCAAATTAACATCACATTCATGATTTCTTCTTCAATTATTCAGGTGAAATCATTTTAGAAAGCTACAATACATGGGAATTAAATTATACACAATTCAATATGGAATATAGGAGGTTCCATTACTTTTTGGAAAAATTCCACCATGGAGAATTTCCATTATAAAAACTAGTTGAACTCTTAGAAGAAATTTAGGGAATCTAATCAATTATTTATAAAGGGAAAATTAATATTGGCACACCCAAGGGGTGTCCGCGATCGAGGATAGAATCCTCTATATAATAAACATGGATTATAGGGAGTATATCTATGTGCGTTGATAAATTTGATATGATGAACTCAATAAAAATATTACAGTTAGAAAATTAAGGAATGTGGAACAATACCACTACTTATAAAATGATAAATGTTTAAGGAAAATCCATAGTCTTCCTACCTCATGAAAAGGATGTTCTACTCATCCAATGCCAACTTTTTATTCAGTCTGGTATGGAAAAAATATAAGAAACATACCTTTTTCCCATAAAATATGGTAGATGATATTACATATAGATAACTTTTTTGATAGTAGAATAAATGAAGAAATTTTCCAAAACAATCAATAGAATACCAATGTTGATCCACTATGAGAGACAATGCTAGAATCTGACGGCAGATGGTGGATATCTATTGAAGCCTATGTTATGATTTTAAGGAGAAACCCAAGGCTCAAAGAGATCCTCAAGCAGCTAGATGAGGAATAAACAAGGATGAAAATAATCCCCAAATCCATTAAGGTAAATTAGTCATTTTACCTCAAAAAAATGGGGACATAGGGTTTCGTCACATGGTTTGGCAAAACCATGCACCAACTGTGCAGCTCCCACTGCATAAGAAACCCACCTCGCATAGTTGTGCCAAATATTCATTCTAACCATGAACCAACCATTACATGAATAGTTCTTAGGTACTAACTAAGTGGAACTAACTATGTGGTCTAGGTGAATGTTTTGTTAAAACCATGTGCATCCCATATAAGACACTTCTACTCCTCTAATGTGGGTTTCACTCTTTGATTATAGGGGTTGTATGGTTTCATATAAACATTGCACCCTTTGAAGACCCTCCAAACATTGAGATTTCGAAGCCCAACACTCATGAAACTAAATGAGTCACCTCAGGCCCCCCTATGGACTTTACCAAATTCCAAAAACAACACTATGAAGTGTTCTGAATCATAGAATTATATTATCAATATTACTTTAAAGAACATACCATCCTGTAATTTCAAAAATTAAAATTCCCATATAATTTTACCTCATCTAAAAAACATTGGTCATTATAATTCAATATCAAAAAAGACACACCAAGAATCCTTGACACATGATGTTAAACTGCATGATTGAAGTCCCATGTATGATATAAAAGTATACAACCTTGTGAACCTCACTTGAGTGGACTACCATTTTCAGTGTTGGAATCCTCCCATGCCCTTTATAGAACTAGGTATGGCTTCTTTCTCATTTTTAATTAGATGAATAGGTATCCATTGATATTATATCTTTTTCCATCCACCAAATTATTCAAAATGACCCTACTATCTATATCGGAAAAACTTGTACTGGAGATTCATTCCATAAGTACTATGTTTGTCTTGATTCATATTACCATATGATACATAGTAACGCCCAAATTTCCATATTTTGGTATAGTCAAAATTATAATTTTCACTAAATGAATAAAAAATACCTTACCACGTGACATTAAACTATATGTTTTATCATGAAAAACATGTCTATTGATTTCTGTCATCACCTGATAGGTTGTGACACCTAGATCTCCAATCCTAACCCATATAGAATAATCAAAGATAATAATTCCCACCACTATGTATGGGTTAGACCTATGTTGAGATTTTCTAATTTAATAAATATGTGTTTATTTATTCCATTCATCAGAGGATATTTAGTGATTACAAGGTATCGATTCATGTTCCTAGAAACATTAACTGATAAAAACTGCACCGCAACTGTATATGGGTCGAGTCAAACGAGCTCATTATTTCTTACCTGTGAGCAAAATCTATGCATAGTTCACTTTTTCATGCAATATATCTTGTATAATTTTTCAAATTGATTCCCACATCCTTATTACATGATATTAAACTGCAAGTAAAACATCCTAGTTTCATAAAATTGAAACTAAATATAAAATAAATCCTTACGGCATGACATTAAACTAAAAAGAAATGTCCTTAACTCATTATGTTAAAACAATATAGTATCTATTATTTCCATTCTACCCAATTTTAAACAAGTAAACCCATCAACCATTTTCATTCCTTACCAAAGGAAAACAAAAACCCTTCCCTAGTAAACTATGGTATGGGGTGAAATTATCATCTTTTAATCACCTCATTCCTTAAATGATTATTCATGTAATTCATGCCTTGGGTTTCCAAAACCTTCCATGGCCCATAGAAAAGATAACTATCTTCAGGTGAACCTTTTCTTGAATTCGCATGTATGCCTATGGATGTTGCATTGGAGCCTATGGTCATCAACCAAATGTGTCACACTATAAAAAGTTATTTCTGAACCTTGGGAGTAAAGACATCACTATGATAGAACTCAACACATCATTGTGATCTGTACTAATCCTATTAGAATTTTCAAAAATCATTAATTAGGACCTAATTATCTTGATCCATGAGTTACAATATTTCTATCACCCACTAAAAAATATATTGGGGAACTCTTCACCATGGGTATCCATATTGGGATCATGTGTATCACATCCCATGTTAGGCTTATGTGCATCACAACTGTAAATTACCTTCACTTTTGTCAAAGATGTATGACCATAAACTCTATCCTATAATAGTCCAAATACACATACAATAAACTACTATCATAAGAGACACATAAATTGGCAGTTTGAAAACACATAAAGGGAAGCCTCAACAAATGTCATGTCTTATCTCTCTATACTTTTCATCTCTAAAGTTTAGTGAAAAATTAGAGTCCAAATAAATAAGGCACAAACCTCATAGGGTCTATACTATAGCCATATTAAAATACAAGATATGGTTGCTGGAACCACTGGTTAAGGAAAAAATATAGTAATGATTTTTCACATCTCATTTATGGGAGAATATGTTCTTCATGTAGTGACACAATTTTTATGGTTCTAAAATCCTTCATGGATGTTACAATATCCATAAATCGAAGTTCAGGATTTGAGTTCCTTAGACCACCACAACCTTCCATGGCCCGTGGAGAGGATACCTAGCTTTAGGTCACCCTTTTCATGACTATGAATGTATTCCTATGTCTCCTGCATATGCGCCTATGGTATTCTACCAAAGGAATCACTCTATAAAAAGGTCTTTCTAATCCTTGTGATCCCTAACATTTCTGCCTTAGAACCCAACACATTATTGAGTTTTGGGTCATTCCTAGTATGATTTTTCCATGTCATCTTCTAGACCTAAGATCATTGAACCATGATTTTAATTTTCATACCAATCTATTCACGTAGTTTAAAATCATGTGTCTTACATCACTATATTTTTTACCCTTTTTCATGTACATAATGAGATAATCCATTCTTAAACCTTTAATGGACCACACCTCATGACTCAAAACCAAAGGGCATTGGGATTTATATTCATAATCTAGAGTTGAACTACCATAAGATGTTTAAACTCTTATTGAATATCTTTCCCCTCATACCCAACCTCATCATCTAGACTTTTGAGTCTTCATAAATATTTCATGGAACTCTAAAATTCTCAAAATCAGCTTCTCATGGCCATGCTACCGATGCATAAGGTCCTTAAACCAATATATAAAGGAATGTTTTTCTTTCCAAAAAAGAGCCTCAATCCATGTAAAACATTGAAAATACATGATAAAACCCGACATCTAAAATTTTTATGGGTAATCTTCATAAATTCTACCCCATGCCATATTCATGGGCTCAAATATTTGGGTAATGAATTACACAACGCACATTCCAACTATCCAAGATGGCCGGAAATCTCTGATAATTATCTTTCAATTTATGTTACCCCTATAAATATTCCATCCCCATAGGAAAATATGATTAAAAGTCTATTTATAAATGATAATGACTCATAATGACCTCGACCAACCAACCTGAGGCACCTCATCCTAATAGGAAATGAGAATTAGTCTTTGTGAGTCTAGGAAACACCATACTAGAACCCAACACCCCATTGTTTTTGGGACATTATTTAAATTTTGGCAATATGTTTTTTGATCATTGATCATGTACCTGATGTAATATTTTAAACTGAATAACACCCTTAGGTCTGATATAAAATAATTTAATATACTGCGATAGAAGATCTAATATAAAAGACTCTCTAATACCATGATATAAGGTCTGAGTAAAATGACCCTAAACTATAATAGTAAAAGTTCCTAAATAAAAGTCCCAACACTGAATCAATAAAAAAATTTAACCAAAATAACCTAAACATCAATGATAGAATGTCTTATTTAGAAGACCATAAACTACAGTAATCTATGTTCCAAAAGACCCTAAACTATTGCAATAAAAGGTATGAGCTAAAATACCGTAAAATACCAAAATAAGAGTTCCATTATTAAAGACCCTAAAATAAAGCTATAGAATTTTTGAGATAAAAGGCCTCAAAATACTATGTTAGATGGTCTAATCTAAAATACAAAAAACTACCACAAAATAGTGATTTCTTCCACAAGAATGGATAATGCTTCAAGGTCCACTAAATGGATTTGGTAATACTCAAGCTATAATCTATTTTCCTAAGGGATTCAAAAAAAGATAGATAAGTATTCCACTGAGACATAAGTCCTGCCCATGTTGTCCTTCTAATATTAGGTTATATGATGATAACTATAAGATATACATTAATAAATAATATCATGTTGGTGGGAATTCATGAGAACTTCTTAATATGAATATGTTATGACCTAATTTTAAGATCCATATATTCAGGATTAATTGATATTATGAAAATTATGGGTTTCTTTGGTGATTCATGTAATATGGGATATGTGAAACATCATACACATCATGAATTAATTAAACTTGAATAACAATATATAAACTTTGGCAGATATATTCATCGATACCATGAAAAGAGGTAGAATATCCACATATAAAAGTATTTTCTATGAACATATTATTCAAATAAATATTGAAAGATTATGATTCCATCACATAATATGCTAAGATGAGTCCTTGATTTATTCAAATCTATTATCCTGGGAGGTCATGGATTTGTGTAGTCGAGTTATAGACTCAGTTTTATCTTTTTCAACTCAATAAAACTCATCCACCCTGGAAGTGGCTTCAAGCCTATCTTTCGATGCTACATCAAGGATCCCCTGCTTCTCCAATATGGTCTTTCCTCAAAACTAAAGTGAATATTGAAACAAATATATTTCTTCTTGAATATGACTTATCTCATTCTGAATATGTTTAGTTTCAATATTCCTAGCATTGACTGCAACTCTGTGTAAAGTTGCCTCCACCACATGTAGTGAATATTTATTTATTTTTCCATCCGTATGTTTTTTTGCTAAAGAAGATTCCTTAGTATCTACAACCATCAATTCAAGGTCCCTATTCTTATCTCTCATAAAAACCACTTCCTTAACTAGGTAATGAATAGAGGAATAGTGGAAACCCTAAGGGCGGGGACCATAAATCATTGTTGACCCAATCCATACTTCATCTCTTCTAATGGGATTTAAATACCTAAAATCCAAATATCACTCTACATTTTAAACCAAATCTACTAAAAATTTGATGTGGAAATAGGTTCATGGTGTAGATTTATCATGGGAATAGGAATATATTCTAATACGCGATCTCCATGGGAGAAAGTATTAATCCCAGTATTTTCTGGTGATCGTTTGTCATTGATGTTTTATGGTGAATATGATGGTGCATTCTGGGATGTGGATTTCTATGGACATCCTTCCCACTCGTACTCCTATATGGCCTCTAGATCCACTGGTTACTTCAATTTATGTTAGGCCCTTTGGTTTCTATGATTTTTTGGGTTGTGTTGTGTGTTGCGGTGGGGGATTCCATGGGGCCCGACTAGTGTTCAGGAATTGGAATGGTATCATTTTGGTTGGGCAATGTATGTAAAGAACATGACTCCCTATGAAGGCTACATGCTTCCCCTACTCTGCTCTGGAATCTGGTACCACCTTTCCTCCATAGGTCGGTCTGGATAGGTTGATGTCATGCAAGATTTGGAAGGTTCTATTCAAGGGTTCATCGGTGTTCCTGGAGCCTTGATGTTCGGTCGGTTGTTGCAGTTTTCTTTTTTGGTGGTTTTTAGTCTAGTGATGGGGGAAAATAATTTATTTTTTAGAAAGTTTTTGATGTACAACTGTTGTGTTTGATCGGAGATACATATGGTGGTGGTGGATCATATTTTGGGGTAGGTGGTGGACTTATGATGATGTCATAGTTAAAGATGAAGAAGTCTATGACTATAGTGATGTGATTATGTGATGGTGATGAAATTGGTGTGATGTTAGGTCAAAGAGTGATGATGGTGGTAAGATATTCCTTGATGTTATGTTTATCAGGTGGAAAGCTTTGCATGCGATTCCAATTTTTGAACTTTAAATATAAATTTTGAATGTGTATTTTTGGAATCAAGATTAGGGTGCATTCTTTTTAATGTGTGTGATGTTAGAAGTTGTTATATGGTTTTTTTAGGTTTTCACTTATCCAAAATTGGTTTTTTAGAAAATGAAAAAAAAAGGTATTTGAGGTAGGTAATATGGTCTTATCATTTATAAGATAAATTAGATGGTATCACCAGATAATCGATGGATATTATTGAGGTTAGATTTATTCCTTTCTCTGTCGCATAACTGGAAACATCCACTAACCCAACCCCATCCGCAATTAAAAAAGAAACTCATTCTAATGATGAGTATATCTATGTAACTTCAGGTAATTTTCTCAATGATATACTTTTCTCAAGTTCATTGAGGACTATAGGGGAAAAATGATAATATCAGGGGATATTACATGAATAGACAAAGTGTCTAGTCTTGAAGATGTATTAACCATCCCCAAAACCTTCTTCCAGTAAGGATAACGTAGTAGAAGAATTTCTACTTATGTCAATATTCTCCAAAATTGTGTCTTCCCAAAGTAGATAAAGTGATTGGATAATTGAAACATTTGTAGTAGGCAACAAACATAATTTAACCTACCCTTGAACAACCTCCACTTCTTAATGGGTTGGGCTGGATCACGAAGGGTCTACCAATGTAACCAAATGCTTTCTATCATAATTAACTAAATACATTCCCTTCTAACAAATCTCGGAGGGTACATACACATTTTTTAAGAATTAGAATTTGTTTCCTGTATAGTCCAAGAGAAGAGAATGGTGAAATACCACACGTAACTGAGGATTTAAGAAGATAAGGCACTAGAAATGAATACTAATACCTTATCTTCTTATTTCCTTCCATGAAAGGCTCACCGAAATGTGTTAATGCCACAAAAATTTATCTACAACCAGAAATATCTACTCTTATATAAGCCTTTTGACCTAAGTAACCTTCATCATTGGTCCCCAGATCACTGTCAAATTCTTCTCCAACTGGTGTACCTTGGGGAGAATATTCAGTAGACATAAGAAATGTAATATATTCAGTATCCTCCTACAATGTCAACATATAAATGGACATAAATACAATTGTAATGGAACCAAGATCCTTTAAAAACAATATATATCCCAAACTTACTGCTTCTTCTGTGACAGGACAACACAGTTGGTCTATAAAAATTTATACAGTACCCCAAAAAACCATTTGGTGGACCAATGGGGGATAAAATATATAACCTCTAATGCTAAAAAATCTACATGAAGTTATTGAAAAAGGGTCCTAGACTCCTCAGTTAGATCATTAATAATATTTTCTAGAGTAGTGGTGATATAGGAAACCCTTAAAAAATTATCTCTACATGATGTAATATACTCCATAGCTCAACCTCTATGTTAGGTGTCATCCATGATGTCCATTATCAAGAAATTATATGAAATAGTTACTCTGGCATGACCTCACTCTGGTACTACACTTTCTATAGCCACTTTAGTTGACACTTCTTCTAGAAATGAATATGATGGAAAATATGTTACCTCATAATGAGGTACTTCTGGGGTCTTTGTCACTCTAGAATCCAATTTAATTCAAAGCTAGGAATTTTTCTCACCAGTCAGTGGTTGAGAGGCCTTTCTCACCAATTTTTATAATTTACCACTAGGATGTGAGTAAATCCAAACCTCTACATACCCATGAGATATACCAATTTTTTCTCCATGGGGAGGAAGGTTTATCCCAGCATGAGTCTCCACTCTAGAAAAAATCATCCAAAACTTGTGAGATGCCATCAAATTCACTAATGATCAAACATAAATATAACAAGAACATATTAACTAGACATAAAGAAATTGACAGCTAAATTTGATAGGATGCATATCATTCTATGATGATTTCCTCATCAATATATGTTGAAATAAATCTTCCTCAGAGTAACGTCACATAAGATCCTGCATCAATACTGGCCTCATCAATTTCAACTATGTTGCATGTTGGAAATGGAACGTACTAACTGATGGAGTAATTATCATAGTGTCCCACATAATACAAAACATCGTGATCCTTTAGTGTTATGGGTCTTACCCTGTTGATACACTATAGGTATGGTATATTGTGTATATTAGGGATACCCTAGAGGTTCATATATCCATAACCTCCCATGTGGGGTCATATCCAACCCTATAGTACAGGTATGGGTCCCATGATTCTATAATGGGATTATCTCTTATAAACATGGTGCAGAAGATGATTTAGTTTTTCTAGCATAGGGTCTGATATCCAGATATGCTCCCTGGTGAAATAGAGGTCACCATCATAAAATTGGAATCATTAAATTTACCATTTTTCTTCATGGGATGTAACTACCCACTTAGGTACAAGGAAAGGAAACTAGCTAGTTGAATATACCAATCACTATTGGGTAAAATTTCTCATCCACATTCCATGAAATTCCCTTCCATAACCAAGGGCTACTATGATCCTAGTACACTACAGGGGTCATTTGTAAGACAATATTTCGACATATTTGATTTATTATTAGAAAAAAATATTCTTAATAAAAAAATTTCCCATATCTTGAATGGGATGTCTGCTCTAAGAAGTGGCTTCTTTGGGAGGTCCTTCTCAACTAGTTTGATCAACTTCAGAGTTATAGGATGAGTCCTCAATATGTTGTCCCCAGAAAAACAAGGGGGAAAACAAATCATTTATCCAACATAACATAGGTGAACTATAGATCTTCTCCAAATCCCAAAGGTTGATGCTCATATCACCATATGTGAGGTGGAATGTCTTAATGTCTGGACTCCAATGACTGAAAAGTTCTGTCATCATACCCTCATTACCTTAGAAAAACATATAAAATATCCATATAGCCTCATAAATTAAAATTTCCTTCAACTCCTTGGTGAATTCAAAATTAATGTATTATACCTAGAATAAAAATTCCCAATACATGCAACAAATACATCCTAATTGGAAGCCCCAATTCAAAACCAACCTAAACATCTGATTGGAGGAGGACTTTCACATTATTTCATGATAAATACTAACATGCTCATTAGGTGCACGATCAGTTCCATCAAAGTCTTTGGGCATGAATTCCAGAAAATGGACATCTTCACATTCCCATTGGGTGAAATATTACCCCCCTTGATAGATGTTCACCAATAATGTGTTATGTTTATTAAAAATCAAGGAATAGGGAATGAATGATGAAGGTGGCAGAAGAATGGGAGTATCATCAATAAGACCAAACATGTAAAGTGTAAATAAGTTTTAAAGGGTATATTCAATGAATTTTAATTTAATTATATTCATCAAGATTAGTTTATGTTACCCAATGTCTGCACAGAATGTATGATCCATTCTCTCCATGATAGAATTGTGACAGGTGATCACTGATTTTTCCTCCTTTGTCAATGTCCTGCTAGAATATCTATGAGAACATGAATCCATATGAACAAAATTCATTGGAACATGTCATAAAAATTAACAAATGACTTTTTTAAAAAAATGCATAAAACTAAATCATCATGTGCGTTTCATCAATTATAAATTTAATTCATGAATCAACTAAAGGTATTGCAAATTGCCTAACTCATGAAGGCCCCACTAGTCACATAAACCCGCAAGTATTCACACAATCACATGAACCATTGATGAATCATAATCGCATGACCTGGACATAGTCATGTGGGTCACATGATATCCAAAGGATCATGTGATCTAGTTTTATGATTTTGAGAAACCCTTAAGATGATTGAGAATCCTCACGGATGAAGTTCAAGAAATTACTCTAGTATTGTTAGTAGTTGGTTTGATTTAATTCTAGAAAAAAATTGTCTTGTGGAAAAATTCTCATGAAAAGGGCTTATAGTAGTGTCATCTGATTGGGTATTGTGACAAGGACACATTAAAGAAGTAGGAAAAAGAGATACCTAGAAGATTTCGTAGACACTGAATAAGGTTTCCCCCTGATCCCCTAAATATTGGAAATTCAACGGAACAGTATGTGTCACATGGTGGACCAAATTTTTCCCAACACACTAGTTCATGACAATTTCAAAGACTTTGGTGAGGATTTTCTTTCATCATAACAGATTCTCTGTTCACGTAGACGTCACTCTTAAGGGTTGGGAAATTTATTGATTCCCATGAAATGAGCATCCACAAAATCAAAATTGAATAAATACCTAAATATGGGTATTATTTTTCTCAAAAATTAAAAGGAAAAAATGTAGGTTTACAAGAGTCTTTGATCACGTTATCCCCCCAGTGATACATGATCACACTCCCATCATGAGGTCATGTGAAGGCACCATGACCATTGTATAATATGTTGTCAATTATATGAAGTCCCTTTTGAAATTCCTTTTACTCATGCGAAGGAAACTCGGAAAATGAGTGGTCACATGATTGTCACCAGATATTCTACTATAGAAAGATAAAAGTTCAACATGTGGACACCTAAAAACTCATCCAAAATTCCTTTTAAAATTAAAAAAATATCCAAAATTTTGGATCCTATTTTAGTCAAGGATCTAAAACAACACATCATCGATGAGGAGAATGATTTTCCTAGACCACATTTAGAAAAACATTGAAACTCTCCAACCATTTTAAAATGAAAAACAGAATAAATAGAGAAGAGTTGGAAACCTCTCATGATTGTAAAAATCACACAACTTGCGCCTAGTGATCTGCAGGACACCATGAGACCCCGATGACATGTCTTTCTCATCTTGAGAAATCCAACCATCTTGACTTCCTATCACAAGAAGTTTCATTAGTATGTCGAAGCAACCACACACCCATCCTTTGGATCTGTAAGTAAAAGCTGGTGTAATTGTAGATGAAATGATCAAGCATATCTATAAGACCTTTTGTGTTCATCAAATGCATCACTAGGATAGGGTGATTATCCCTAATAACACCTAAAAACCTCAACAACTCATACTCATTTATAAAGTAAATAATGGAAATAAAAATAGGGGATGAGGCATAAGCCTCTAGGTTATAAAAATCATGTGTAATGCCTAGGCTGTCCATAGAATGGTCTCGTAAGTACCCTCTCCAAGCCAGTCTGATCTCACAAAGGACCCTTTGAAAGCCATTTATGTCTCATGGAAAGTCCCAGAAAAGTCACCCGCAATCATTTAAAGGCCTTCTAGTGGTTCTCTAATCTAAAAAAAGTCCCTTAGACACATAAAACTCAAAATATTAAAGGCCCTTGAGATTTCAATAGGATTTAACAAATCAACATTAATTGAAAATAGTTCAATTGGGATATTTCAGGGATGATCTCATGGTAACTAAAAATCTGGCAATGTCTCTGGGGATAACTTTGTTAGGACCTCACAATGATGGATGAATCTAAGGTCCTTCACAAACACCATCATTGATTCACATGAAACATTATTTGAAAAGCGAAGAAAAACTAAGGTAGAATAGCCTATAAATACCCCACCACAGCAAGAAAAATGTATCACAAATCTCCAAATGAAAATTTCCCCCTTTTGAATCCATGAACCATAGCATATTTCTCTAATCTTTTGACCTTGAGACCCTCAAGTATCCCATCAGGTAAGATATTGGTGAACATCCATGTAAATCATACAATAAGAATAATTACATTTCTTCATTACCATAGATCATGTGAAGGCCTTCTGGTAGGAAAAAGAAAGAACATCCTGAAAATAAGCTCGATCAAATGAGATATAAAATGTAACACCTTGATATTTTGTGGTTAATTATTTGTCTAATTAATTTAGTCTTTTTCGTATAATTCATTTCAAACAACAATGAATATAGATTCTCTTATATGAAATCACTATGTCTGGATTTCATTATCTGCAGAACCATGTTAATATTTAACTCCATAGAACACTTAGAATAGTATTTGGATTATGCAACACAATTTTTGGATTCTGTTACACACAACACCATGTCCCTTAGACATCTTGTTTTAAATCCAAGACTATGTTTTACTAAACCACAATGTACTCTTAATATTATTATTAATATATTTTTACAATTATCACCTTGTAATTAGAATAAAATATATGAATTTGATTGAATAAATTATGAAGAAATGTTTTACACATGTATATAAAATGAATCCTTTTTATTTCAATTAGAAAATATAGAAAGAGGTATTTGATATTGAATAAATTATTTTTTCTATGAAAACTGATTTTTTACGTACACACACCATTTTATCTCAATAAATTAAACAAACTATTTTTGATAAAAAAAATTAATAAAATTTATATTATGCATATTTAATAAAATATTATCACACTCATTCAAAATATTTTATAGGTATAAGATAGGAATAAATCTAGTTTTATGAATAAAAAGAAGTATTTTTCTAATAAGAAAATTTACCACCTTTTAATAGAGAACCCATTTTAAAAATATTTTTTAAAAATTTTGTAATTTTTATTTTATTATAAAAATTTGATATCATGAAATTGTAATATCAAAATATAATTTAGGTAAATTTTTTATATTTTTATGAGAATATTTATTTTTTGATGAATAGTGAATTCACAAAATTTTAATTCAAAACTATTTTTTCATCATGTTTATTTATATATATTAAGTTATGTACTTTTGGGTTTTAATAGCTTAACTACATAATATTTTACATCTATTAATACAATTTAATTCATTAAAATCAATTTCAAAATGAAATTTTATATAAAAGCATTTCAAACATTTATACATTTTTTCTTAAAAGCCAACTGTCGTGAAAAGTCTACGAGATTAATTTTAAATTAATTTTAAACAATTATATGTTTTGAATTTGGATAAATGGATGAAATATTTAAAATCAGAATAATTTATAATTAATAATAAGTTATACATATTTTTTAACCAAATATATTATTGAAATTGATTAAAAGTAATTACAACGATTAAGAAAAAAATAGCTTAACAATGGACAGAAACATAAACATAAGGTCCAAAATAACCTATAAACTTGTACAAAATACATCGGCTTAAATATATCAACCCTATATTACCTTTTATTTAATATTTAATGTAATTTGATCCCCATTAATATGCAGAAACATGGGTGAAATTTCCATTTCATGAATTTACAAGAATGCCACTCCTCCTAAATTATAAAAAGTTAATCACACATCCCACTTATTCACACAATTCAAGAACATTGGATCCCAAAAACACATATAAAAAATATAACATAATCCCTAAATTTATCCAATAAGATTCATTTTAGGAATAAATATTTCCTTGGAGTCCCTTTGGTGAAAAATAACAAGAGTAACCCAAAGAAGAGGTATCATCTTTCTTCAAGGTCTTTTGTTTTATTTTATATTTCCACCCCATAAAATATTGGTATTTTAGGATTATATAATAACATTAGTTTCCTGAATAATCATGGATTTTTAATTTTTTTTTTATACCTACACATACACACAATTCTAGAAAATAAGTAGTGAACTTATTGTTCCTGTGTGTTGAGAACTACTACCTCACAAATTGATATTGTTCTTTTTTCCTTTACCACCTCTCATCGTAGTGATTTATTATGGAAACACTATTTTTATATGATATATTTTATATTTATGGTGAATTTATTCTCATTTAATTATTATATAATGGAATACCTTTATGATTTTCATTTTTTGTAAATACTCTATCTTCTTCTGTGACGTGTGGACAACCACCTTCACAAAGGGATGTGATTCATTCACACTTTACATGGAATGTATTAGGGAATACTTTAGTGTAATTATATGATTTATATGAAATAATAATGATACTTTAATTATAATATATATATATATATATGTCATTTACTTTCTTAATTTTAATATTATATGAAAATAGAAGCAATGTTAATGCATACATACGCCATACCATCTCAATGAATAGTTCATTCCATTTTATACTTCATTATTTAATATATTACTATAAATATTTATATTATAAATATATATTATATTTATATAATTTTTTAATTAATGAAATAATTAAATCCTGATCTAAGTTAGAGGATTAAGAATAACAAGTCAAAATGAATATGAAAAACAATGAACATATTACCAAGAACATACTATTAACATGGAATTGATAAGAAATAGGTAATATAAAGTCATTAT
Organism: Viscum album; assembly: GCA_963277665.1. Taxonomy (NCBI): domain Eukaryota; kingdom Viridiplantae; phylum Streptophyta; class Magnoliopsida; order Santalales; family Viscaceae; genus Viscum; species Viscum album. Next base: position 193,831,656 of record OY728136.1, on the reverse strand, counting down.
AAGATCATATATGGGATTAAGTATAAGTATATAGTTTTTTTTATATTTATTATAAACATATATTTATTATACATAAGTTTTGAATGTATACAAGGCAATTAAAAACATAAGGTAAGAGTTTTCTCATCTCACTTTTTATATTTGTGAGGTAATTTCTATGTTAATGGCTCATTTATTTCTTTTCTATATTTAATGAACATTAATTTATTATATTATTCTTATAAATAATTTTTTGTGTATTTAAATATCCATTTTTTCACCATTATTCTAGTGGTTTATGGTTCAAAAGTTACGAAATCAGTAAATTATTTTTGTCTAAACTTTCCATCATTGTTATACATGCCTTATTATGCACCAATATTTTTCTATAAGTAATTTATAATAACCTTTTAATTATTTTATCATGAATCTAATTTTTTTAATGATATATTAAGGTTCATTTAATGTTATTATTTCCATAGTATTATGATGTATAGTAGCCATGGTGGTAAGAGTATTTTTCTACAATCTCATCGTTTATCGAGATTTTTTATTATTATACTTCCTTTGATGAAACCTTATGATATTACTTTCAAGAAGATGCATTAATATGTTTCTCCTCTGGTTATTAACGTCATATCCAGGTAATAGAAATTTTTTTCCATTCATTGTTACTTAATATAATTATAATTTTTTTCAAATCTGACTTTGTTTTACATTTTGATCAGAAATATATGTTCTATCAAATTGTTTTTTATAAAAAAATGTTTTCAATATTGACTTACTATTTTACTATGATGTATGAATGAAATTTTTACCCATTCTTTATATTTTAAAAAAAATTAAAATTAATCGTATTTGTCTTTTTCTGATCATGGAAATTTTCTAAACCTTTTAAATTGAGAAAGGAATGTCTGGAATGTACGCACATCCCCACCGTCATAACCATAATTTCACTGAATCTTAATTTTTTTGTTTACATGGTTTTTTTGAAGTAAATCATTTCCAAAAATTCTAGAAATTTATTGAATTTTAATTTTTTTCAAAGAAATTTGTTTTATAAAAAATTGTGTTTAAAAGTGTTTTAAATGATTTTGAAAGCTTCCTTTACATGCTTTAAAAATGTTATTTTTAAAGAATATGATTTAAATGATTTTTCAAATTTCTTTTTATTTTTTCAAATATATTCTCTAAAAGGTGATTTAAAATTGATTTCAAGCCTTTTTTATGTTTTCATGGTATTTCTAATGAAAAAATTATTACAAAATTCATTATATTTTAAAAGGATTTTTTCATAGAATAGATGACATTTTCCTCAAAAAATTGTTTTTAATGAAATTCTAAATCTTTCATTATATGAAATTAATTTTTTAAGTGGTTTTATGAAAATTATTTTCAAGGAAAGGATATTTTTTGAAGATGTTTTCCATATAATACTTTCATAATCATTCTTCATCTATGATGACATTATTTGTTATAGTTTATTCTTTACTAGAGATATTACCCAAGAATACCATTCATATTATCTCTTCAATGGTTTATGTTTTGATGGAATTATGTTTATAACCCCTATTTATCTCTCAAAAGTTATATACTTTGGAAAAAAATCATCTTTTCATGGGTTATTCAATGATTATTATGAAACATATATCTATTACATAGGTTGTGATGTGATTAAAATTAATGATACCCATTTCATTTCATAGTTCTCAATTTTTTAATGCTTATTTATTTTATAGAACATCCATGTATGATTTCATTATATGAAGGGTGGAACATATATCTCTATCTAATACATTGGGTAAAGATTTATATCTCATGAGAATGATAGGTATAGAATGGTATGTGAAACCAGTTCAGTAATACAGGTCTGGAACATGGAGTGAACTCAATTTAGTAATACAATGCTTGAACGAGGAGGGAATTCTATTCACTAATACATGGCTAGAATGGGAAGCGAACTAGGTTTAATAATACCAGACTCTAATTGTGAGTGAACCCAATTCTACAAAAGAACATTGTATAATAATATGGTGTTGGTATTTAACCTTGAATACTAAGATGGTATGGGGAGTAAACCCATTCTAATAAAATGGTCTAAGAATTAAACCGTGAAAACTATGGAAATAATTTTATATATTTATTCTTGTTCCAAAATCACATGTATTATGATTATGTTATGACCTCACAGATTGTTAACATGATTTCATAATGTGATTATACTTTCTACTACTGTTAGTTTTGTCTTAGCTATAATTCAATGAAAAAAATATAATGGGTAAGGTGAAATCATCCTTAACCAACATATTCATAATTTCCCACAACTACAGATGCACTATATATAATTTGTTTTACATAGCATCATTATGGTTATAATGATTCATAAAAATTGATATAGATCACTTAAAGGATTGGGTAATTTGGTAGTAGATAATGATCTTCCCCATGAGCCTTTAGAATATTCAAGAAACTTTTATCACTTGTGGTTTTATTAGATGATGATATGCTTCTCAAATATCAATATAAAATCTTATCCCTTAAATATTTTGTTTATATACATATATATTACATGATATAAACTTCACACACCATGATCTCTTATTATTCTCAATAATTTTCCCTCAATAACCACTGTTCATTATTTAGAACACCATATTTCTTATTACACACTCTAAAAATTTTATCAACAAAAATATTCTCAAAGTTAATTCAAGTTAATTGAATTAAATAGATCTAGTTGAATTTAGTAGACATTAAAAGAAAACAGATAATAAATTATGTTTGAAATATAAAATCATCATTATAGAATTCTAATTTTTTTCTCACTATATTCATTTCACTACCAATTAAATTAAACCACATGAAGTTTCTTTTCAATTTTATTTAACTCAATTGAAAAAAATAAACTTTCATGTAGATATCGAGTGCATTATCTTATATATATTTTGTGAGATACATCAGCATTATCTTAAAAACACATCTCCTCTAATTATCACTTCATGAAACAATTGGATAAGTCTAAATATTATAATTTATTTAAAACATCATAAAAGAATAAACAATATTAATCAAAAAACATTAAAACACATCACAAAAACTATGCTTTCATTATTAATCAATTATGGGAGATTTGGGGTCATAATTTAATCATAGAATCATCAAATTAACATTTGATATTTAATTAAAGTATATTATTGTTTAGTGGCATGAACTACAATTGTCTTCGAGTTTTTTAGATATTTTGGTCTAGAACATCAAATAGATATGTGCATTTAATAATCAAATTATAACATTCATTTTTTTAACATGAATCACAGTTCATATAATATTTTTTTCCATTAAACAATACTTCTTGTATCATTTGGTTTTATTTAACCAAAATATTTAATTTTTGTAAACTAGATTTTACACAAAGGAGAAACTTTATATTTTTCTAACTCTTGATGCATTAAGTTGGTCCCTCAAACTATTATTCCCAATGAAGGCTTATAATAAAATAAATATACCAGATCAAGGACATATTTTTAACACATAAAATTATTATTCAAGGATAATATAATCTTTACAATAAATTACAAAGTCTCACACAAAAAGGATTAAAATCTTATGATCCACACTATTGTTATACAGTCAAGCATATAAAATTATTATTAGTTTTCAAATCCTTACACTCAATTCTAAATATTGACACTCTGTACTTTGTTAATTATATAAATTTTTCCATAATTCTTGAAAAACATCCCAAATTATCCAAACCACCCCTAAACCTTTCCAAATATCTCAAAATAATATCAAAAACTTCCATGGATACTCAATCAAGATTGAATACAAATTCAAATAACCATAAAACTTCATGAAAAAGTACATGGAATTTTTAGATTATCAAAATCATAGAAAAATGATTCTACAAAATAAATAACACTTTACAAATATTAATTTAACCACCAAATATCATATAATTTGTATAAATAAATTAATATATTTATTATCATATTGTATATACAATACCACGATATAAGCAGTCTGTGATATACTATAAAAATGTTGTTATTTAAAATTTGTAATTATGAAATAATCATTAAATTTTTGGTATGAATAGGAGTAAAATATTGAGAAAATTATGTATAAATTTTTTATATAATTTAAATTATTTATATAATTTAAATTTATTTATTAATTCATAATTAATAAAATAATAACTTTTTAGAAAGTCATTTTATGCTTTACAACATTGATTTCTTGAAAAAGGATTTTATAAAATCATTCACATTAAAATATTAATTATTTTATATAAATTCTAAAATTTTAAAATTTATAAATGAATATAATTTTAATTTTTTTCTTGTCAATATCAACATAGAGTTAATATTTGATAATTTTTTGAATAAAGGTGATATTTTGGTGAATGGTATCAAATAAATATTATAAATAAAACTATCTTTACATTTCATGTATTTTAAAAGCATTATTTTTTTATAATGGTTTTAAAATTATATTTGTTCCATTTAATTTTGAATAATAAAATTAATTTCTTTGATATCAATATTGCACATTATTTTTGTATAGAAAATTTGTACAAAAAAAGAATTTTTTTCTAAATCTTTTTTATTTCTGTTTTGGGGATTTGATTTTAAATTAATTTATGAAACTTATAAATATTTAATTTGATATAATGGAATAAATATTTTTCACAATAAATTTAAACTTTTTTAATTATTCCACAGTCATTTTTAATCATTATGAATAATAAATTTGGTAAAAAAATATATTACCATGGGTTAAACTAAAATTATAAGGTTTTAAATGACCTAAAACATGTATAAATACTATTTTATGGTCAGATTTAGACCTCATGTAATATCCTGTAATATTATGAGTAATTTTGGATCTTTTTTTATTTATTAATATGTTATTATATTTTAATCTTTTGAAATATTCAATGTGCATCCTTGCCCTCACATTTGAATGGACACCACCTATCCAATATCCACCATAGTTTGAGAAAAGTATAAGTTATCCAATACCTACCAAAATACCTTCCTAAGAACCATAATAATGTCTTAAAGGATCTTTTACATCGAAATACCTTCATAATAATTATTTATTCATAAACCTAATGTGGTTTTCAAAAAAAGATGTATAGTACCTAACTAAGTGTTTTTTTATTTATTTTTTACCTCTTCCAAACAACTCCTAAATATTTCCATATAATAACATAAATATATCACATATTATAAAATTTTATTATGATATAACTCATTTCATATATATATTCATCTAATGGAAAACAAAAACATATTTTCTGCATACTTGTGGACTATCACCTCGTGATGATGATGTATTTAATTTTTTCTCACCAAAACATATGGATTATAACAATAATAGATTTCAGTTAAATAATATGATATATATGATATAAATTAAATTTTATAGTTTTCAATAAATATTTCAATTCATTCATTACCATTCAATGAAAAATAAACACATCGCTCGTGCATATATGCGGACAACCACCATACAAACCTAGGAATTTTATTTTTCCTCAACACATCAAATGGATTGTATATATAAGTGGATTTAAATAAGTAATATGATATATGTGATATATTTTTCATTATGAAAAGAGATAATAACACTTACCTTATTTATATCATATTTTAATGGAAACATTACCCTTGTGTACATACAGACTATCATCTCTATGATTCAATAAAATTAATTTTTCATAACCATCTTAAATAGTTAGTTATAAAAGTATAATTAATGGATATAAATTATAATTATAACTTGATTAATATTTTTTAAATGATATAATCATGATTCATTTGACTATATTAAACCTATATAATTCAGTTTGGACATACTATGCAAGCATTATCAAAACATCCAATGTAAATTTAATCAATTAAGTGATTAATTATGTCATCGTAATAAGTGAAATAAAAGGAAGAGAAAAAGGTTAATTAAATTGGAAATTATTCTTAATCTTCTAAATAATTATATAAAAATATTAGTTGAGATAAAAAATTTATTTGATAAGTCTTACTCGAGATATGGGTTATTCTATCTTAAAATCTAGCTTTAAAATATTTTGAGGATTCCATTTTAATATTTTCCTGGATGCCCATATTGTATTATGGATGTGTAAATATTAAAATAAATGAATTAAAATTTTCATTTTTTCACTCCTTTATGTTTCTTACAAAGGTGTTCAAAATGAATCTTTTTTCATACTTCATATAGAATGTTTAACTTTCATTACGATATACAAAAGGAATATTTTTTAACATATATGGATTCAATGAAATTTAACACTACCACAAACATTATTTTAAAATTTAATTAGATTATCATATTAAATGTTTCATTGCTTGAATAACCCTTATTCCCTTGTTTTGGGTATTTTGTTTTTGAAAATGGGGTTTTAAAGGAAAGTGATATATCAATATCTTAAATTTTTTCCTATGGGTTAAAAAGTATATTTTTATGAGTTTTATGATGAAAATGAAAGATTTTAACTATTTCATGTATGTCGTAGTCCTTGTACATTTAATTTAATGATGGATAAGCCTAATATATCTTTCAAAATCATTGGTTAATGATTATTTTCTATATAATATTATGTTGTAATTATTTGAGTAGGTAATTCCATTTTTAAATGTTCTTATTAGGTTTCTTGTAAGTGTTCTATAAAGATGATGTCACAAGGCCCCAAACATACTTTCCTATGTGTTTAAATTAATTTTCATGGAAATAGTATGTTTTTAAAAGTTAATATGATGATAGTTTATTAAGGTTAATGATTATTCCCTTTAAGGGTAAAAGGTATATTTTTACGAAAATATTTTCAGGGGTTCTCATCTTCTCTAATAAACCCTCATGATAATGAATTTTCCGTAATGTTTTTGGTATAAATCTTTTTATGAAAAAAAATCAGTAATAAATCTGGTTTCTTTTGAATATAATCAACTATTTGAACTCAATGTTGATAATATATAAAAAAACTCTCGAATATGATCTCATGGTTTTGAAATAAACTAACTTTTTTTCTTTTTTTATTTGTATAAGTCTCTTATTAAAGAATTTTTACTCATAAAATATTTTCAAATATTTTTCCGAGTGTTCAAGGATGAATAAGAATAGTGATGAAGTCATGTTAAAAATCTTGAATATCATTCTGGAAAAAAATTTGTTTTATATAAGAAATAATATAGTGTAAAAATGAACACTTTTTAGAAGTTTGTTCTATATAATGCATGGGTTTTTTTATAAAATATCTATGAAATAATTCAATAAAATAGTAAACATCAAAATTTTGATGGGAAGGAAATAAAATTAATTCTTCTTTAAAAATTGAAATATGGTTTGAATAAGGATATGGTCTTTGTTGTTGGTATGAGAAAAAGATTTTATATTTTTTTAGAGGATATGATGTCACCAAAAGATTTGTAAAATATTGAAGGTTAATATTTTGGTAGGGTTATAATTTAAAATTATTCAATAACCATGATGTTTAGTATTATATAATGAATTATTGTTATTTTTTGTATTATTTTAAGAAATATAAGAGAGTTATAGTGAATTTGTATCCTAGACTAAAGTAAGGGTGTCATAGAGTAATACATTCATAAAAAATATTTAGTTGTTCATTCTGATTTACCTAATGAAATAATTTCTTATTTCCTCATAAATTTATTTTAAAAACAAAAAAAAAATTAAATTATATGGATGGGAGGAAATGAAACACAAAAATCATTTTTATTATTGTATATTTACATGGAATAATAATTTATTATAATTTCATAGGTGATTTAGTAACCTTCCCTAGTATTATAATTACCTACAAAACTATTTATCATATAACCAAATAATTTTATATATTTTGATATCATTAAATACCTTTGGATACATTTGATCTTCTCTACAAAATAAATCTATCTTATCATACACATTTTAGTAAATATCATAAGAGATATTATCATATTTTTATAATAAATAACTCGTAAAATGGATTTCCAACACTCTACTCGAATACAATTGAGAGTAACATTTGAGTATATTATTTTATTATATTATTGTTATAATTTATAAAAACAATTATACTCTAACCCTTATTGGAAAAATAAAATTCAATCTATTTTATAATTTATTATGCGAAGAATAGTTGGGATGATGTCTCAAATATATTTTTGCATAAGATGGAATTATATAAAAATTTTAATCACATTTAATATCCATTTAAATAAATATGTAATGAATTTTCATAGATAATTTAATAAAATTATCTTGGATATATTTTGAGATTTTATAATAATGTATGTACTCGACTTGGTTGGTCAGGGGGAAATCACCTTCAAAAATTGGATTGGAATGAATTGTGATCAACATTTCAAATTTATGTGTTATTTATTTTTAGTGTAGTAAAAATGAATATATTTAAATTTATGAGTCTTAAGACATGATTCAAATTTTTTATTATAATAATTAAATATAAATGGATAATATGGAAAACCATGTTTAAGGGATTTTAAATAATTTTGAATTATTATTGAATTTTAATATAAGACTTCAAGAATTATATTTTAGTGGAATTTATGTGAGTATTGATTGATTAACTAGTGGATATATGATTAATATAATTAATACTATTTTTAAGTTTATTGTGATGTTATTACTTTTTTAAAAATTTTATTTTAATTTTAATAGATGATTTAGGTATTTGTAACCCTAAGGATTAACTTATATTTTAATGAAATGATTGTTTTATGAAGAATTATTTTAGATTTTATGGATATTATTTGAGAGGTATTGATAACATTAATGGTTAATATGATCATTATGTTGAGGTTATTATTGTTAATTAGGATAAAGAAGTTAATATATTTTTTGATAATATGTTTTATTATACAGATATCTATGGGATTGAAAAGTGATTTTATGACTAAGTGATTAATTTTTTTATATGTAATTTCATTTTCTTGGTAAAATTATTTAATATTGATAAATATAAATATTATTATCAAATATGGGATTTTATTTTTGGAATATATAATGAGTAGTATTTTTTAAACATACAATATTGGGTTGTGGTTTTATAATGATTTATGTTAATTTGGGAAAATTATAATATTTTATAGATTAAATAGTAAGGGATATTCATTTTGTGGTATTAACTGTATGTGATATTTATGTTATTTATAGATAAATGTTATGTTAATATTAGAATAAAATGTGATCAAATCATCCTAATATTTTGGTTTCAATTTTAGGATGGTATATTTTGAAGATTTTTATGGTCAGTAATTTATGAAATTAATTAATTTGAACTTTGTTTTTTATTGTTGAGATTTTTTCTATTTCTGTATGATGTTTTATTAGTGTTGAATATTATCTTATCTTGTCCTAACTATTAAGTATTTTTTAAAAATACATGAGGAATAACTGGTTATCCTTTTTTTGGGATCTCATGATATATTAATAGATAATATTAGTGCTTCGTACATTATAAATTCTTCTTGAATATTCATTTCATGGATTAGTAGATAAGATCTATGTGTAAATTGATTTAACAATAACCAAATTATGTATTGTTTTTTTATGAAATTGAAATAAATCAAGTAATTATATATTCACATGTTCTCTATATTAGTAGTAAAATAACTTTCTCCACTCTATGAAAATTATCTTGAAATAAAAATATTATCCGTATAACATTATTTGTAATGAATTAATGGTATTATTTTTCCATTCAAGAGTAATGGTTTTTTGGTCATTAACATTCTTATGACATTGTTTTCTATGACTCTCTATAATTTATTGGATGTTATTTTTTCTCCCCAATAAATAAATTCTCACTTCCCTGTAACGATCTCTGTATTTAGGAACCCAATTATGTGTAATTTTAAAAGACATTAATATTTTTATTTTCATCATATTAAAGGGATGTTTTATTATTCCTTTTTTTATTTAGGTTATAAATAAAGCTATTTAATAATATTATAATGGTATTCCATTCATGATTGTATGTTTTATCTTCCACCACTGGAATTTTTTTTTAAAATATTTTAAACTATTTTATTTAGAATGTGATAAATAAAAAAGATGAAATTTATTTAAGAGTGCAGAGTATAAAAAATTTATATTTTATAATTTATTTTCATTAATTATTTTATTCATTATTGTGTGGTATAGGAAACATTATACATTAAGTTATTTTCAATATACCGTAAAAATATTATTATCAAAATGTTTATATTATAATCTAGGAATTTAATTCATAGTATTAATATGAATAAATTTATTAATAATGATAATTATAATGGTTTTATATAATTAAATTATTTTATTATTTCATAAGAGAAAAGTTCTAAATTTTTAGTTAAGTTATTTTCAGCATTAAAAATATGTTTTCTTCAAAAATAGTTTTTAATATGTTTTTATTGCATATTATACTTAATATCTATTGTTTTATAAATTTTATTTGAATAAATAATTATAATTTAATAAATAATCATTTCAATATTAAATCTATTTTAATTTTTGATAATTTTTTGAAAAAGTTGAATTTATTTTTGGAATAGTAGAAAATATCGATTTTTGGAAAGCTATCTTTATTACATTAAATTGTTTAAAAGTAGCCTTTTTTATATTTATTTTATATTATCTAATTATTTTTCTTTATACATAATTTAATTAATTTCTTTAGGATAAAAATTACACTTTAATATTTTAAACACATTTATACTTAAAAATGTATTTTTTGGAAAACAATGTTTAATCATGTTAGGTGGAATCATTTTTAAAATAATTTATTCAAATTAATGAAATTGAATTTGATAAATTAAATACATATTTGGAATCATAATTTCCAAATTTTTTAATGATTCCACATTCAATTTTTGTCATTATAAATTGTAAATTTTTTAAAAAAGTCAACTACCATGTTAATAATTAAAACAGGTAAAAAGGGTTAAAAATAAATATATTAGGTATAAAATGAACAAATTAATTCTATACATACTAGTTCATGCTTCAATAATATGGTATATTTTCTTAAAATATGATTCATTTTTTGATTTCTCTTTAGTAACACATTAATATATTTTAATATTTTGAAAGATTCCAAGTGTATCCACTCCCACACTTATAAAAGGAACCCACCACTCCTATCTTTTTGACACATATTGTTCCTCTTATCTCAGCCAATCAACATAAAAATACTTTTTTAACATCCAAAACCATGTCTAGTTGACCCTTTTTTATCATAATACCATCATAATGAGGATTAGGTATAAACATAAGGAGGTCTTCCATGATGAGGTATATTAATTAATGGAGTATGTTTTTTTTATTTCTTTTTTTTACCACACATAGTCATTTTTTATTCATTATGATATAATAAAATAAATATATCCCATATAATAATTTTTTTATAACTTATTTCATATACATATCCATCTAATTTAAAATTAAAACATCTTCCTTGCATTCATATTGACTACAGCCTTACGAAGAAGTTGTTTTTTATTTTTCATCTCCCACTTAAATGGATAATTATAATAATGGATCCAAATGAAATAATATGAAATATATGATATAAAATTCATTACTAAATATTAAATAAATATTATAATTATTTATTTATAAATTAAGGAAAAATTGAATCATCACTTGTGTGTAATTGAGGACTACCTACTGGCAAAATGATTTTTTTATTTTTTCAGGACTTCCATACATGGATAGTATATGTAAATGATTTTATTGAAATAATATTATTTTTAAAATAGAATTATAAGTCTCTAAATAAAAAATAATACATACAATATTCCATTCATGTTCATTTATGCATGGTAATGTCACTCATGCATGCATACAAACTATCATCTCCATGATGTAAAAAAATCATTTCTCATAAATGACAGAAAATTTTTGTTATAAAAGTATAATTAATTTATATAAATGATAAATATAAATATATTAAGATTCAATAAATGAGATAATAAAGAACCAATATACAATATCTCACCTGCAAAATCAATTTTGGACTTATAAACCATACATTCAAAAATGATATGAAGTAAAATTAATCAATAAAGTTATTAAGTATGACATGGTAATATGGGAAATAAAAGGAATAATAAAATGATAATTAACATGAAATATATTCTTAATAATGTAAATAATTAACTTAAATATAAAATTTACTAATATAAATAGTGTTTATGAAAAGTTGATCTCGACGTAAGGGATAACCTATCATAAAACATAGTTTTTAAATACATTGATGATTTATTTAAAATGTTTTTCCTCAAATCCTGTATTGATTGATATATGATTATATATTAAATTAAATTAATTAAATGGTTCATTTTAAATCTTATTTGAATTTTTTAAAAATTTATTTTAAATAAATATTTTGTTATATTTTAAACATAATTTTGACTTTTTTTAAAAAGTTTAAAAATAATATATTTTTTAACATATATGACATAAAAAAAATTTATTTCCATTAAAAATGTAATTTTATATTTTTATTCTTTTTTATTTTTCCATGTTTCCATTAAATAAAAAACATTCTGCCTTATTTTATGGGTTTTTTAGTTTTAAAAATTGGTTTATAAATAAAATTGCTATATCAATATCTAACGATGTTTTTATTATGAGTTAAAACGTATCTTTTTTTGATTTTGATGATGTAAATGAAATATTTTATGTGATTAACTTATGTTATGTTCTTGGGAATTTTTTTTTCATTATCAAGTTACCAATATAGCTTTCCAATCCATTAGGTAATAATTATGTACTTTTGAGAATTATTTTTGAAATAACTATGTAGGTTATTACATTACTAAAGAATCATAGAACGGTCTATCAAAGATGATTTCCCAAGACACATGCATGACTTTTCTGTCCATTGAAAACAAATTTCATTGAAATATTTTGGTTTTATTATATAAGGTAATGATATTTAGTTTAAAGTAATGTTTTTCCATTTAATTGGAAAATGTATGTTTTTAATAAGATATTTTTTATGGGTTCTTTTGTTTTCTAAGAAACCTCTCAATTTTGATTTTTCTGATACTTTTTCTTATAAAGTGTTTGATGAAAAAACATTGTGTCGTGAAGCTAATTTTATTTGAAAGTAAATGTTTATTTAAGATCATAGCTAATTATATAAAAGGCAACTCTATTATATTATCTCATAGATTTAAAATGTAATAACATGTTTTCTTCTTTTTAATGACCGTAATTGATATTTTTGTTCTTATACACAATATGAAAATGTATTTATAATGGTCTGAACATGACTTGGAACAATAATTCTATCATGTTTAAAATACTGATGATTTTTTATGAAAATATCACATGTTTTATATTAAAATTATTTATTACGAAAAAGAAATGAACATTTACATAATGTGTCTTCTATAAATTTCATGGTTTTGTTATGTAGGAGTAATGACCTAAAAATCTTAAACTATTTACCTAAAAAGTTATTATGGGATGAAATAAAATTAATTCTTATTTAAAAAATTTAATTATGGGTTGAATAAATATCAGGTATCTATAATCAATGACCTCTTTAATTAATTAAAATTTGTGATGTGGTTTTCGATTGTAATCCTTCAGTATTGGTACAATTATATTAGTGTTACAACACATAATATTCCCAATACTTCTTTCCAAATAATATATGGTAATTTTTATTACCTTTTTTATCATTTTGATTTAAAATATTTTGAGATGGTTTTTAAAGATACAATTCACAGCCACATCATTATATATCTCTGTAATTTTTAAAAATTGTTTATGTGTGGAATTATGGATAATTTGAAAGGAAATGATTAATAGGAGTAACATTTTTAAATCAGGTTGATAATATTTATGTAGTGCTTCTTGTATGCAAAACATAATTAGTTTCATTTTTTTATAGATACTATAATAGTTTTTTAAAAATGAGGTATATGAATGGGTAATATCATTGGATCTAAAAAAGATTAAATTTATGTCACCGGTTACTCTAAAGAAATCCTTTATGATACGATAATACCTTGGTCTAATTGGATACAATTATATTTTTTTAAAATTCATATATAATTTATAATAACCTTTAATAGATTTTAACCAAAATGGGGTAAGATTTTTATGGTGTTTATAATGTCAACAATATTTTGAGGATATTTAAGAATAGTTGATGTCATCTCATATTTTATTCTATCCATGAACTAGAGGCTGTTATGATATTTATTATACTGCTTTTGGTGTGGTTTTTTATTATGTTATTTTATAAAATAATCATATAGAATCCTATGGATATCTCTAATGAAACAAAAATGAGAAGAATTGCAGAATCAAAAATCTTGACATAATAGTCACGCTAAATGATCTCAAATATAAGAAACCATATTTATTAACTAATTATGTTGTTTTTTACATTTAATACAGGATAATTATTTATATATTTTCTTATAAAGACATTAATCTAATTTATTAGTGATGGGTGAAATTTATATAGACAATAAATTTTTTCCGGGATTATACTCAATTGGAATGGAATGTTTCAAACAAAGATTTTAGTATATTTATTTTATTTATAGTATTGATGGAGTTTAGAAATAAATGGAAATAAATGAGACTCATTCTAGAATGAAATTTTGATGTGAAAGATGATAAGAATTAAATGTTTTCTTCAAAATTACAAAATAATATTTCTCACCATTGTATAATTCATCATGATCTGTAGTAAAATCCTATATTATAAGGTATATGAATAATTTTAAATAGTATAGAAAAAATGGCATTTGGTTTCTTTTATTTGAAGGAGATATTCATTTATTAAAACACTATATGGTTACCCAATCATGGAGATATGCAGTGATAAATGAAATTAATCATTCTCAATGGGTTATTCATCCAAATTCTACCAGGATGTATTAGGATATAAAATTTTATTTTTACTATTATGGAATAAATATAGTGTTTATTGGTTATAATTTTCTTTACCCAAAATTTTATAAAGTGAAATATAGACATTAGAAACCAATAGGTATGCTTCATCTATTACCCATTTATACCTAGAAGTTGTAAGTGGTTTCCATGTATGGTTTCATTCTATTATCTCAAAAGATTAATAAAAATAATATTTTTTTGAGATCGTTGGTAAGATAAAAAAATGAGATCTTATTAATCATGTAAAATAAATTATTTTAATAAAGGATCTTATAAATAAATATATTGAGTTAGTTTTAAAGATACATATTGTTCATTTAAACATTATTTTTTATAGAGATCCCTATTTAACTTTTTCTTTCATGATGGCTTATTACAATTCCATAGAAACTAAGTTGAATATTAGCTAGATGTATCATCCTAAAATCAATTCTTAATAGGAAAGCGACACTCAAATCTTATAAGAAATTATTCATGGTTTTATTTTTAATTTTGGGGGAGCATGGTATTATCATTTATCATTATTAAAATTTTCATAAATCTACAATTATAAATCTTTAATCCATATGGATTATTTTGAATTTTTTTATAGTTGAAAGTGTTGATCCCCTTTGTATTAATCAAAATTAGGTGAATCCTCTTTAATATGACAATGAATTATTCAAGATATTAATGATAATAGAAAATTTATTCAAAATTTATTGAAGATGGATAAAAATTAAAAGAAATATTATTACTATCATCAATTAATACCATTGAAATTTCCTATTGGAGATTATTTACTTCTAAAAGGTTTTTCTAAGATAGGTATATAAAATATTTTTAAAGAAAGGAAAGCTCATTAAAAGGTATATCAGTCCATTTTATATCATGAAAATCATATGAAAGATGGTATATATAATAGATTTATCTACATGGATAACATACAAAAATAATGTACTTTATATCTTCTAATTAAATTTTTTTATATTGATCCACTTTACATTATTCATTTAAATAAGATGTATTTGAAGTAGAATACCACTTTTTTATATAAGATGATCCATATCCTTGATTATTAGTGTAAGTTTTTTTATAAAATATTTTTTCCAATTATTAATTATTTTTGTCATCATTGTGTTCCTAAGAAACATAGGAGTGTTTCTATTTTATGAAGAAGTAGTATCCTCAACACTTTTAAGATAAATGATATTGATGGTTTTTGGTTAGAATGAGTGGTATAATATAGAGATTATCGATGCACATAAGTATTTACTTTTTTGAATTTTTAGAAAAAAACCAAACCTATTTAAATTTTATTTAAATATTGGAATTATTACTTAAATATATATTTAATAATTATAGGGATTTTAAAAAAAATTGGGGTTTTCATGATTAGTTGGGTTCAAATATAGGTTCAAGAATTTATATTAGGACATGTTTGTGGTATTTAATGTGTCAGAATTCATTAGAATTCATCTATTTGAATTATCCTGAATTAATATATTTCTTACTACTATTTTTAGCTAGTGGTAGTATAAGAGTAGATCACTAATTTTTTTGAAAGGAGGATTTTAAAATGTTTTAGAAATTTATTTGGTCTCTATTATTTTTAAAAAAATTAGTATAAAATACTACATATTAAAAATATTATTCTTCATGGTTTCTTGAGTTGAGGAAAACAAATATGTGAGGAAATAGTATATTATATGTTTTAAATATATATATAATTTGGGGGATCCATTTAAGTAAAATATATAATGTATGGAAAATATATTATGTATCAATTTATTTATATATAAAATATATTACATATAAATTAATATATTACACAAAGAATGAAAAATAATGTGTATTTTCTTTATAAAGAAAGGAAAAACCTTATGTAAGATTAATATATTACATATGAAGTTTTCTTAAGGGAAATACATATACTCGGTAAATATATTGCGTGTGGATGGAGGATTTTAGAAAAGTGGTAGTGTATTGTTTTTTAATATATTATGATATATATTTTTTGATGGGAAATGGGGAAGAAATTTGTAATATATATGTTCTTAAGGGTGATGCATAATATATTTTAATGAGTATATAGAGTTTTTAATTTTTATTAAAAATGATGAATATTTACAGAATTTTAAAAATTATAAATAAATGTTGAAACCACCTATTAAAAGAAAAATATGGATTTCCAATGACATATATATAGTTATAACATGAAAACTAAGGATCTCATTATCCTCTTCAACCTAAAGTGATATCTTTCTTATTTCTAAAAAAATAAGCATTGTTTTATCTATGTTATCACTATTGCGAAATTTATCAATATTTATCATTTATTTCGAGGTTTTCCATTATTTTACATAGTTATTTGTAGTTATTAAATGTTTATGCTCTATTTTAGTTGTTTTTAGATTATATTTCTCCTAAAATTTTAGAATAGATTATTATCTAATTTCTAATGAGTGACCACCTTCGAGCAAAAAATATTATGTCTGTAATCTATCCCTAATGACGTTTATATTTATCCTTGTGAATATGTTGTTTAGATTCACCAACCTAATTCATGTGGGAACTAAAACATATATAGATAGTTTATATTATTATTCATTGTTAAAAAACAATCATCAATCCATGATTAGTCTATTTGTGGTTGTAAACATGGACCATTGGTCACAATGTAAGGGGGAAATTATTTTAATGAAAATGGGAATTTGAAATGTATCATGAGGGGTATATTTAGTATACATGATATATTAGATATTCAGTGTGGGTGCCCCACAGTTCTTCAATGTTTATATTATATTATATATTTTGGTTTGGTGTAATACCCCCTAATATTTATGATATATGAGATAAAAAATATTATAATAATTCACACTAATAGTTATATTATATGAGATATTAGGGGTGGGTCCCATTTGTAACAGCCCCGACCCCAGTAGCCTGGCGTTAGTATATTTCCTTTTTTACATTAAAATAGTTACAATGGGTGAAATCCCAAAGGACCGATCAGTTTAGTAGTCCGGGTAAACTATATACAAACATAATACCAATTTTACAATGGAAGAAGAAAATAAATCATAAAACAATAATGTCAAAAATCCTTCATTCTCATTCCAATAATTCATCTTCGTATCCTAAAATAAGGGAAAAAATAATGCTGATCTAAAATGATTTTAAGGGTTAATTATAGTAGATCCTATCATGAATAAATAATAATTATTATTATAAAAAAGGTAATTAACTAAACACACATGACATTTAAATAACTATAATGCATGAATAGACAATGAATAATCAATATAAAAAAGGTAAATAACTGAAAACTGGTTTCATTTAATCAATAACTTATAATGAAATGAATTCAAAGATAATTTTATAGTGAAAATATATAATACATTAATAACTAAATACTAAATTAATGAAATTCATATTTATCAGACGTCATGTTTCCAAGGAACATGATACCTTTACCATCAAGATATATCCTCAATAACGTTTAAAACATTTTGTGTAAAAAACATTTAATTTTGCCAGTTTAGTCATCAGATGAGACTTCTAATGCTACAAGGGTCTTAAATTGACATGTTCTCAATCCCTGTACTTCATGTCCAAATAATTATTCATATATAAAATAATAAATTTAATTCAAAAATAATTTTCTTTATTGTAACACCATAAGCTTCCATGGTATGGTTCTCTTTGAATAATACAGTAGCTTGCGATTTACGCAACTTCGAGTTCTAGCACACAAGGACCAATCAAACTAGCCATTATGAACAGTAATACCAACTTTTTTAGATTTTATAAAGTTTATTTTTCAAAATGTACTTCATTTTTGGAATTGGAGTATCAAAATTAGCTTATGGTGAATTTTTTGTATTTTTCTGAAAATTTTCAATTTTTGATGAATAGTGAAAAACAGTGCTTTATTGTTTAAAATCGACTCTTTATTTACATAATTATTTATTTCATTGAAATTTATTTTAAGTAAAAATAGATACATAATACCTATATAAGTTCAATATATTTCATTAAAGTAATTTTATAACAATATTAGACGTATATATTTTTATTGAAATTTTTAACCTCTTTTACCCACCTTCTAGGCATGTTAGAAAAATTGCATAATACGTAATTTTACCACTACTATGAGTTGAATTTCAAAAATCTGAGAGACCCAGTTTACATCAGTAGGTAAAATTATGTTCAATAGGATGAAAATAATTCGTCATGAATAGTATCTTTTGGATTTTATTTACCATAGTTAAAAGTAAATATAGAAATTAAAGGTAAAAATGATATTATAATTACCCTAACACGTGTCCAAATTCTAATGGATAATACTATTTCTACCAAAATCATCTTTATGAATATAATACGATCCTCTTTGATCCAATTGGATTAGATTATTACATTTATTATTGTTTTATTTAATACAGAGTTAGAAGTGTAAAATTCAAATTTTAATAATTACAGAAAATTTAATATAGGGTTATACATATTCCAAATTCGACTATAAAAATAAATTATAAATATAAAAATATTTCATAAATAATTTTATTTTATTTATAATTTTTGGGCATTATAAAAATAAATTTATTTACGATGCAATGATGATGTAGTAATTACCTAATTTATGAATGTTTAAAATAATTGACATCATAAATATGAAAATAAATGTACATTGAGCCTTTTGATGTATTCCACTAATTTTCTAGTTTAATATGACATGTTAGGATTGATTTAATGTATTTTTTTCATATTAATCATGTTTTTTGACTTTCAAAAAATCCAAATACTAAATAGTGTCAAAATTAACATAAATGATTTTTTAAAACAAATACTATATTATTAAATGATATAATATTAAGATAATCAATGTTCTAGACAAAGAAATTTATAATGAAACATATATATTTAAGGAACCACTTGGGGTTATCATTTCATTTTATATTATGTTTATTAACCATGTGTTGTAAAAATACCACTAGACATGGTAAAAGTAAAACTATTTAACTAAGAGTTAAATCTAAAAAATAAGGTCAATATGGTGATCCAAACATATTTGAAACCTATTGGTTTTGAGATTTTAGACCCCCTACCTTATCCTTGAAATAAATCTATTTTTATCTATTAGAATCTGAAAATTATATTATAATAATATAAAATTTCAAGCTTTTCCCTAAGTGGCCCTCACCTCTCTTTTAAAAGGGTACTTCCCCTTCTCTCAAAATCACACCTCCAAATCCATTTGGTTCTGCCATCCCCTACTCAAATATCCTTCCAAATAGCCTCAATTAATTTTATATTCCATACATTTATTAGAAAGCAATCCGAAGGATCCCTTTAGATCAAATCAAAAGGAAGCACCCAAAGAAGAGATAATAATTTCGTCACCTCTTTCAAAGATCTTTTCTTATTCCACTACATACTTCATTATTGTTTCCATTCAAAAATAATAACTCTAGTACATTGTACATACTTTGATGTTATTATAAATATTTTACAACCATATTAAATTATTCTATTCATCCTATGAATGACAAAGACACCATATGTGCGTATGTACGGCGTATTATCTCCATGTCGTGGTGTAGTTTCTTATTCAACACTTATTTATTTGGATGGGTATAATAATGAATATAATTGATGTTAATAAAAAAATTAACATGTTAATGATTCTTTATATACAATATAACATCCAATTACATACTATTTTAACATCAATAGAATGATATTGTCGCTCGTGCGTACATACGGATTACCGTCTCCACGAATGCGATAAGATTCATTTCTCCATCATAACCATTAAAGAATAATTTTCATTTTATGATTAAAAATAATGTTTAAAAATGTAATATAATTCTATATATGACACAAATACACTCTATACATAACAAACATTACTTACATAACAAAACATATACATGAAAACGAATTTGATAACACACGGTACAATGATAGTCTATAAATATTATTAACAAAAGAAATATTATATGATCATATTGGATATCATATTAATGTATGTGGTAATTATATAATTTAATAACTAGTATTTAACTATTATAAAGGAGGTTAGTATACACTCAACTAAGGAAAATTTCAAGGTAGGGGATAATTTTACAATCTATTTACTTATCTGAGGTTGTTTATAGGTAAGTATTTACTGGTACTTATTTATCATCCACATTCGTGTTTCTTAAAAATTTATTTCAAATTTTCTTTACTAATTCCTAGAATATGGGTTAAATTCATTTATACCTTTGATTGAATATTTATAAATTTTTTTGAAATGAATATTTCTAGAATTTTCCAAACTAGGTAGTTTATGAACTTTTCGACAAATTGCGGTAAGAATGTTTTTTAACTTATATGGCGGGTGCATATATTTTTTACCATTATAAAACCTTCTAAGCTTCCCTCAAAATATTATAACAATATATCAAAAATAATTTATTTCTTTTATAACTATATTACTTTTAATTTATTTCAAAATATAAATTTATATGTTTCTCAAATGTTTTTTATTTCATCTATGCTTAGATCCTTTGACGGATTTTACACATGTTTGAAGTTGATTTATTATGATACAATAATCCATATTGTATTGATGGTTTTATGATGTGTTTGACTATGGATGTCTTTTTACACCATTTATGGTTTATGTTTAAATTATTAAAATTTCATATAATAGTATTAATATGAATTTTTATGATATGTTTCAACCTTTTCAAATTAAGAATGCATTGTACTTAGTAAGTGATGGGTGGAGCGCGCTATATCTCATAGATGAATCGGTATTTCTAATGAGACAAACTAGTGTCATGGAATAAATACTTGAAAAAAATATTATTTTTAATCTTAGCATGAGGCCTTGACTATGTGGTTATGATGTCTGTCATTATGCATTCCATCATTAAGAAATTAGCTATTGATATTACATTTGATTATTCGACTAGTATAATACCCATGTGAATAATTAAATGGAATTATTTGATTTATATTTTCCATATTATACTGATGGTTATGGTTAAAAGGCATGCGTTTAATCTTATACATTACCTTAAATGTTTGTGATTATTTATGAAAGTTTTGGTTATATTGTTATCCTTACTAAGCATCTGAGCTCACCCATTTCTTATTTTTTTCTTTTTCCTAGGATGTAAAAAAAATATTATTTTTCCTTACAGGGATAGGAAAATTGATATGAGTGTGTTCATAGGGGACATAATTCTTTTGTTTTTATTTCATGATGTAATGTAAAACATATGTATGTATCTAGTATTTCCAAGGCTACTGAACTAATTTGTCTTTAGAGAGTTGATAACTCGTGACCATGCCAATGTTAAGTAATAATACACCAACTCTAAGTAACCAGGGTCAGGGTGTTACAGTTGGTATTAGAGAAAGTTTAGTATAAACCTTGTAAACTAGATTTAGAAAAATACTCATTAGAGAACATTATCCTAAGATAAACTTAGAGTATTATTATAGAAGGACTTCCTATAATTTTGGTTATGTAGAGATTTTGTGAGTTTTTCAAAAAATAAATCCCTTTATGGATACGAGCAGGTAGAGGTGGCTATGGAACAGATGTACCTAGGAGTGAAAAATTCAATAAGGAGTCTTATTCATGACTTTGGGTATCCTAGTAAATGACAATGGGCCTTTCTGCACACTGGGTTACCACACTCCCATGGTATATTCATAGGATAATATACATTTTTATACCACCCATTATGAAGGATTTATGATTAAAAGTTTCCCAAAAGTTTTTTTTTATAATTATAGATTATATACATATACTGATCAATTTATGGGAGGTATTTTACAAGATAAGAATTATTTGTTGTTATTCACAATCTAACCTAGTGTATATCATTTTTGAGAAATGGTTCCCAGTTGTAAGAATGAAAACTGTATCAATGCACGTAATCCATGTAGGGATTACCCTCCTAGTTAAGACAATTATAGTCAAGCTGGTGATGCAACGGGTGTTGAATAGCTTATAACCATACTGGGACAACTCACTCTTCTTATGAATAATAACTTAACCCGTATGGAGCACCCTAGTCCACAACGTGGAGGATCAATCTTAGACCACTTCATGAGGCAAAACCAACAACATTCAGTTGGACTAAAAATCCATTTGTAGCTAATCCTGGATAAGTTTCATAGAAAAAATATTTCATGCTTTGGGGCATAGTGAAAGGTAAAAAGTTGTCATTATATATTATCACCTCATAAGAGTTGAATATCAATGGTGGTTATTGATTCAAAACTCAAAATAGGATAAATAAGTATCAAATATGGAATAGAATGAGTTTAATGATATTTTCATAGAAAAATAAATTCTTCGTGAGCATCAAGCGGATATGGAAAGACAATTTCCAAGTCTAAGGGGAATAGAGGATGGGAATGTCACAAAGTATGAGGCTAACATTACAAGGTTATCAAGGAATGATGTAGATTATATACTTAACCCAAGGATTAAGAATTAATGACTGTTGTATAGGTTAAAACCATTTCTCCATTGATCATTGGTCTCATAATCCTTCATGTCATATGAAGACATAGTCCCATGTGATATCAAGACAGAAAGTTAATTCTCTAAGACTTATGACATTAAATAAAATCAGCAGAATAAGATATCTGTTGAACACTCTAGAAATGTAAATAATGGGAAGAGGGAAATAGTTTAATTTCCATCCCATAGTAAATGTGGAAATAAACACCACGGTACTTTCATGAAGGGAATGGGAGTTTGTTACAACTGTGGTGAAAAATTCTCCCAAGAATGTGATTTCAATAAAAAGAAAAAAGATATAAATGAGTAATGTGACATTTGTAGATAAACGTGAAATTGTGAAAATGAATGTCCTTAGTGCCAATAAAACATTCCTCAGAAAAGGCCTAGAGAGAAAGGCCAGGCTTATGAAATCACTACTATTGAGGTTGAAGATCTTAATGACATAGTTGAAGGTACTTTAATGGTTTCCTCAAATTTAGCCAATGATTTATTTGATTCTGGATCATTGGATTGCTTCATATCTTCCCAGTATGTTAAAAAATTTAAATATTTCCTATTTGATTTAACAAGGGAGCTGTTAGTAAAAACTCTTAATGGAATTATAATTAATAAAAAGTTTTATGAATCAGTTCCGATTAAGGAATATAAATGTGATTTATTTTTTGATACCATTTTCATACCCATGATTTAACTGATATAATCCTCGGAATGGATTGTCTTTCATACCATGATGCGAAAACATATTGTAAGAAGAAGGAGGTTAAAATTGTTGATGATGATAAAGAATACCTTATATTTAGAGAAATGATGCCACCATCTGGTTTTTCTCTAGATCCACCCATACTATCTCTACAAAATTCAATTTTTGGGGAGGGATATAGTGAAATAACTATGTGAAAAGAATGTAAAGTTCAAATATAGGACTTACATATTGTTCAAGAATATTTTTTTGTGT
This sequence comes from Viscum album, assembly GCA_963277665.1. Classification (NCBI taxonomy): domain Eukaryota; kingdom Viridiplantae; phylum Streptophyta; class Magnoliopsida; order Santalales; family Viscaceae; genus Viscum; species Viscum album. Next base: position 193,807,258 of record OY728136.1, on the reverse strand, counting down.
TTCCAAATGATTTACTTGTACATCCTTCAGAATGAGAAATTGAGTTTTCTATTTATTTAATTTTTGGTTCAAGGCCCATATCAAATACCCCTTATAGAATGGATACTATGTAATTAGTGGAACTAAAGAAACAACTAGAGGAATTGAGTAATAAAGGATTTATTCTCCCTAGTGTTTCTCCATGGGGAGCCCCTATTCATTTTTTATGAAGAAATTTGGATCTATGAGGATGTGGAGTGACTACAGGTAGATCAATTATACATCAATAAAGAAAAAATATCGCCTACCTCATATTGATGATTTATTCAATCAACTTCATATAGCTCAATATTCTCAAAGATTGACATTCGGTCTGGATATCATCAGTTTTTTGTGAAGAAGGAAAACATTACAAAAATAGTATTTCAAAAAAATGTACGGGCATTACTTGTTTATAGTAATTGCTTTCTTACTGACTACGTCTCCCTAAAATTTGATTGACCTAATGAATATAGTTTTCAAGGAATATCTTGATAACTTTTTAGTGGTATTTATTGATGATATCTTGGTATACTAAAAAATATATGAAGATCATGAAAATCACTTGCGCAATATTCTAAAAACACTAAGAAGAAATGAATTATATGGGATGTTTATAAAGTTTGAATTTTGGTATCATAAAATTTATTTTCTTGGACATATAGTCTCTACAGATGGAAAAAATTTCGATCCTTCAAAGTCCAAGACAATCCAAGAATGGCCAGTACCAACAAGTATAACTGAGGTATATAGTTTTTTGGGTTTAGAAGGTTAATATTAGTGTTTTGTCTAGAATTGTTTCCTGATTGGAAAATCCATTAACCTAGATCACATGTAAAGGGGTTAAATTTGTTCAGACAAAATTTTGTGAAAAATATTTTGAATAATTGAAGAAAATATTAATCAATGCTCCAATCATGACTCTATGATCAGGGAATGATGGGTTTGTTATTTATATTTATCCCTCAAAGAAAATACATGGTTGTTTCTTTATGTAGAATGATAGAGTTATTGCCTATGAATCACGGACAAAAAAAATTAATGAACAAAACTATCCCACTCGTGATCTTGAGTTATCATCTGTAATATTTTCTCGGAAGATGTTGAGACACTATCTATATGGTGAAAAATGTGAGATATATACTGATCACAAGATCTTGAAGTATATTTTCTCTAAGAAAGAACTCAACATGACTCAAAAGACATGGCTTGAACTACTCATGGGTTATGATTAAACTATAAAATACCACCTAGGGAAGGAAAATAAAGTGGAAAATTCTTTAATGAGAAAGGATCATGGAGTTTTGAACAAGATGACAGTTAAAATGGATTATATGTTCATGGATATAGAAAATATAGATATGAGAATAATCACGGAAGGTGAAAAATTTGTTCTTTTTAAATGGTTGCCAAGCCATATTTACTATAATGTATAATGAGTTATTAGTCTGATGATGATGAGTTTCAAAAGGAAATTACAGTTGTGTACAATGGGAGTTTCATTGACTTGGTATATGAAGATGGAATTTTGAAATTTGTGAAGAGATTTTGAGTTCTTGATGTACCTTATCTAAAAAGGGAGTTGTTGGATGATTCTAATAGATTTAATTTATTTATATATGCTGGTAGAATTAAGATGTACAGAGATATAAAGGAACATTTTTTGTGGGATAACATGAAAAGGGATATTGTTGATTATGTGTCAAGATGTATGGTTTTTCAATAGGTTAAGGCCGGAAGACATTATATTGGATGAGTCTTTTAACCTTTTACCATACCTGAGTGTAAATGAAATGATATTACAATGGACTTTGTCTTGGGGTTACCAAAGACTCCTAGAAGAAATGATGCAAAATGGGTCATTGTTGATCTCCTTAGTAAGTCAGCACATTTTCCTGATATAAGAGAAGATTTACCACTTTTATGTTTAACAAGACAATATATTAATCATGTTTTAAGACTTCGTGGTGTACCACTATCAATTGTTTCTTATCGTGATCATATTTTTAGATAAAGATTCATGAAAATTCTTTAGAAAACCCTAGATAATAAACTTCATTTGAGTACTACCTACCACCATCAAACTAATGAAAAATCATAACTGACTCTTAAAACTGTAGAAGACATGTTGATAACTTTTTCACTGTACTTTAATGGTATGTGGGATCAATATTTACCTCTGGTATAATTTTTCTATAAAAATATCTTTCATTCAAGTATTCTGATGGCACCATATGAAGCATTATATGGAAAGAGATTTCGTACACCAACTTGTTGAGAATATGTTGGTGAAAGAAAACTCGTAGGCCCAAAACCTATGGGGGAAAGAGTGGAAAAGGTGAAGATTATCCAAACCCAAATCAAAGTAGCTCAATGTTGGAAAAAGTGTTATGTTGATAACCGAAAGAATGATTTTGAATTTCAATTAGGAGATCATGTTTTCTTGAAGGCATCTCTATGGAAGGGTATTTTACAATTCAGTAATAAGGGTAAATTAAGTCCCAAGAACATCGAACCTTTCGAAATTCTAGGATGTAATGGAGTTGTATCTTACCATTTGGCAATGCCTTCAAGACACTCCAAGTTTCATGAGTTGTTACATGTATCACTATTGAGAAAATACATGTTTGATCCAACACATCTTCTCACCAATGGAGAAAGAAAACTGGAACCATATTTGTTTTATTGTGAGGATCCTATTAGGATTCTTGATACTAGAGAGAAAGTGTTGATAAACCAAATGACTCATCTGGTAAATGTTCTATACAGAAACCATAAGACGGAAGAGGCAATGTGTAGACCTGAGGAACTTATGATGAAGAACCTCCCAAATAATTTTATGTAGTAATATTCTAGATATTTTTAGGAATAAATTATTTTAAGGACGAAATAATGTAACACCCCAAGCTTCCATAGTATGTTTCTCTTTGAATAATACAATAGCTTGTGCTATACGCAACATCGAGTTCTAGCACACCACAACCAATCAAACTAGCTATTATGAATAGTAATACAAACATTCTAAAATTTTATAAACATTATTTTTCAAAATGGAATTCATTTCTGGACACATAATATCAAAATTAGCTTAGGGTGGTTTTTTGGTATTTTTCTGAAAACATTCATTTTTGATGAATAGTGAAAAACACTCCGTTATTGTTTAAAATTTACTATTTCTTTTAATAATTATTTATTTTATTTTATTTTATTTTATTTATAAATATATAAATAATACCTTTATTAGTTCAACGTAATTCATTGGATTCATTTTATAATTAGATTATATATTTAAATTTTTTTTGAACTTTTTAACGTCTTTTACCAGCCTTATAGGAACGTTTGAAAATTTACATAAAAAGTAATTTTAAAGCTTCTATGAATTGAATTTAAAAATATAAGAGACAAAATTGACATCAATAAGTAAAATTTTGTTTAATAAGATTAAAATAATTTTTAGTGAATAGTAATTTTGGATTATATTTACCAATGTTACAAGTAAATATGGTAATTAAAGGTAAAAATGATATTATAATTATCCAAACACATGACCTAATTCTATTGGATAAATGTATTTCGACCAAAATAAAACATAGGAATAAAATATGATTCTTTTTGATCCACTTGTATTTGATTATGACATTTTTATTCTTTTATTTAAAGAAGAGTTAAAAGTGTTAAATTCAATATTTAATAACTAAAACATTTTTAATATAGGGTTATACATTAGAAAAATTAGACTACAAGTATTAATTAGAAATATAAAAATATTTCCCACATAATATTATTTTTTATATTTTTTTAAATTAAATTATTAAATTTATTTATGACACAATGACGATGCAATAATTACTTTATTAATGATAGATTAAAATAATTGATATTATAAATATCCAAATAATTGAAAATTGAGCCTTATGATGCATTTCACTATTTATATAGGTTATTATGACATGTTAGTACTTAATTAATGTATTTTTTCTATGTAATCATTTTTTTTACTTTCACAAAAACCCAAATACTAAATATGGTCAAAATTGACATAAAAGTGTTTTTTAAAAAAATACGATATTATTAAATGATATAATATTATTACAAATCTAGGGTTCATCTAAATGAAATAAATTATTATAGACATTTCATTAATTAACCACATGTGGTTCCCTTGTAATTTTAATGTTCGATTATTAACCATGTAATAGAAAAATACAAGAAGACATTGTTGAAGTTAAACTATTTAACTAAGCATTAAATCTAAAATATATGTCTAATATGGTGACCTAAACATGTCTAAAAACTATTTTTTGAGAGTTATTAAATCCATATTCACCTTGTACTCAAATTAAATCAAATTTTAACTATTAGAAATCGAAAATTATTTTATAATAAAATAATATTTCATGTTTTTCTTTAAGTGACCCTCACCTCTCTTATAAAAGGGTACATCCCCTTCTCTCAAAATCACACCTCCAAAGACATTTGGTTTGGTCAAACCCTACTCAAATATCCTCAAAACTACACTCACATCATCCTAGAGGCATTTATTTCATTAGAAAGAAACTTTATGAATCCCTTTTCACCAATCAAAAGGAAGCACCCAAGAAGAGGTAATAATTTCATCACATATTTCAATGATCTTTTCATCTTCCAATTCCTCTTTCCTTGTTGTTTCTATACCAATATAAAAACTAAAATACCTTATAAATAAAATCATGTTGTTATAAATATGGTAAAACTATATTCATTATTCTATCCATCCTATTAATGACAATGTCACTATACGTACATATGTACGACTTACGGTCTCCAAGTCGTGGTGTAGTTTGTTATTCATCACTTCATTGTTTGGATGGGTATAATAATTATTATAATTGATTTTAATAATAAATATTACATGTGATTTTTTTATATATATGATATACCATCCAATTACATACAATTTTACCATCAATAGAATGATATTTCTTTCTCGTGCGTACGTATGTATTACTGTCTTCACAAACGCGATAAGATTCATTCACCCATCATAACCATTCAAGAATAATTTCCATTTTATGATTAAAAATAATGTTTAATAATTTATATCATTATGGATATGAATCAAATACATTCTATTCATATCAAACTTGACTTACGTAACAAAACATATAAATGAAAATGAATCAGTTAACACTTGAAACATTGATACTACTAAAATATTATTAACAATGCAATATTAGAAGATCATATAAGATATCATATTTATTTATGTGGTTATTTTATAATTTAATAAAAATTATTTAACTATTATAAAATAGGTTAACATACCCTTGAATAAATAAAATCACAAGGTAAGGGTTAATTTTTCAATCTCTTTACTTATCTGAGATTGTTTATACGTAGGTATCTACTGTGAATTATTTACCATCCAAATCCATGTTTCTAAAAAAGGTATTTCAAAAAAATTATTATTTCATAGAATATGGGTTAAATTTATTTATACCCTTGTTTGACTTTATGTAAATTTTTTTGAAATGAATCTTTTAGTCATTTTCTAAACAAGGTACAGTATGACATTTTCGACAAATTAAGGTTAGAATTTTTTTTTCACTTATACAGAGGGTGCATATATTTTTCTCTGTTATAACACCTTTTAAGCTTATCATGAAAATTTTATAATAATATTTAAAAATAAATTTTTTCTTTTATAATTACGTTACTTTTAAATTATTTCAAAATATGAATAGATATTTCTCTCAAATGTTTTTGATTTCATCTTTGTCAACATCCTTTGCTGGATTTTACACGTGTTTGATGTTGATTTATTCTGATACAATCTTCCATATTGTTTTGATGGGTTTTTGTTTTTTTGACTTTGGATGGGTCATTTTTATACCATTTATGGTTTATGGTTAAAGAATTAATATTATGTATGCTAGTTTTAATAAAAATGTTTATGTTATGTTTCAAACTTTTCATATGAGGAATGCATTAGACAAAATAAGTGAAAAGTGGAGCCCACTATAGATCTTTGATGAATCAGTAGGTCTCAAGAGACAAAATAGTGTCTTGGAACAAGGCTTTGACAAAATATTATTTGTAGTCTTGGCATGAGGCCTTGACTATGTGGTCATGATGTCTGGCATTATGAATTCCATCATTATGAAATTAGTTATTTATATTACATAGGATTATTCGGTTAGTATAATATTCATGTGAATAAGTTAATTGAATTATTTTATCTATATTTTCCATTTTATACTAAAGTTTATGTTTAAAAGGCTTTTGTTTTAGTATTATAAATTACCTTTAATGTATATGGTTATTTATGATAGTTTCTTCTATATTGTTATCCTTTATGAGCATTTTAGTTCACCCATTTCTTATGTTTTCTTTCTCCCAGGATGTGAAGGAGTATATTATAATTGACCTGTAGTGATAGGCTAATATATATGAGTGTGTTAAAAGTGGACAAAATGTTGTTGTTTCTGTATTTCATTATGTAATGTAAAACTTATGTATGTATCTAGTATTTCTAAGGATACTAAACTAATCGGCCTTTGTAGACTGGATCTCTTATGATCATTCCAATGTTAATTAATAATTCATTGAATGAGGGTAAATAGGGTCAGGGAATTACACTTATAAAATATTTTTATTTAGTAATTGATACATATTTATCATTTTCCCCAGTTAATCAAATAACATTCTGAGTAATGTATATTTGTAAAAAATTTCTATGTTTTAAGAAATAATAAAATATATCACACATGAATATGGATATTTAATTAGCTTTTAATAACTAATAAAATAAATTATAATAATGTTATTGTATCACTAAAAGGTATATAATCACAAAATAAAGTCAGAATTCACAATAAAACATACCATTTCGAAATTTTCAAGTCGAATCCCCTTGGATGAAATAATTCAAATAGAAATGTAAAAAACATGAGGAATGAAGTATTAAATATATTACTTGACAAATGGTTTCTATATACACCGCATCAAATTTAATTGGTAAATAATTAAAAATAAGTTTCAATGGAATGTAAATTGTGATGAAATCTACTACCTCAGACATCATTTTGGATGAACATGCATCCACATCATGTATTGTGGGTTTTAAAATTTTATTATAACATGACCATATTAACAATTATAATATCATGTATAGTCATTTTATTATATATTATCACCATTCTATTAATAATTTCTATTCATTTTCATTATTTTGGGTGTTAGTTCCCTTCTTTTATGATCCATATTTCAATATGAAGAATTTGGTTGATTAAAATATTATATAGTTTCAACATATCCAGAATAATATTCCTTACATAATTATCACATTTTTACATCAATTTCACTTTTAAAAATAATCATGATGATGGATATGAAAAATAATGTATCTTATGATCATGGAGATGGTAGGTCATACGTATGCATGAGTAACGTCACCATTTTTTATTGATCATTATGGAAAAAAGTTATTTAAAATTTTACTTTTTCAAAATGATCATAATATTATTAATACATTGTTATATAATTCTATATTTCATTCATATGGTGTGATTATTGAAATAGATTTACATCTCTTCATGAAGGAGGTAGTCTATAGGTACACGAATGAGGTAATCAAATTTATTTTAGTGAAAAGGGAAAATTTTAAAATATATATTATTTTATATAATGATAAATATGTCATATATATCATATAAAATCAATAAATATATCTTTATCACCTTCTATGTGGAGTGTTAGTGAAAGATGAATCACATCAATTTGTGAGGCGGTAGTCATCCATACACATGAGTGATGTTATCATATCTACTATGGAAAGGAATTTAAATATATATATGATATAATGACTCCATAAGTATAAATATTATATATATATATATATTATTTATATTCACCATCATAATCATCCTTTAGATGTGGAAATGAGGAAACGAACAACATCGGTTCACAAGGCGGTAGTCCACCGTACACGCAATTGATGATTTTGTAAACCATTTAATGGAAGTGGAGAGCATTTTACATAATTAAAATATTATAAATAAATCCCATTATATGCAATATAAGCAATATTTATCACATAGTGGTTTAAAAAAGTTGAACATGGTGGATAAATAATTAAAATGTGGATTCTCATTGAAGAACATTAACTCTTCTCTGAGTATCCTATGTAGGTTTTCACTAAATCATTTCTAGATTGTATTTATGAACAAGATAAGGATTCAATGATGCAATAATATAAGTTGGGAAGTGATTGGGTCAGGTTAGGGTTGAACCAAATTAATTTGATGGTGTAAATACTAAAGGAGAGGGGTGACCTTTCATTGGTGGGGTAAGTTGCACACTTGTATCTTTTTGAAAGTGTGAATTCCACCCACATTTTTCCCTGTCACAGGCCCCAATAATTGAAATTCATGATACTAGATGGTATAAGGTATAAATATTGATATAAAATGGGGTTTGGACAAATTTTGGGTCAATTGTTTACACCTTTTATTCAAACTTCATGATCTATGGAATCTCATTTTTACCTTAATCCATGTAATTAATTTTAACTAATTTCACTAATCAGTATGGTTAAAAGTTATTTTGACTATATTAAATATTATACATTATACTGATCAAAATATTTAATATATTTGTCCCAATTTATCTCGCATTATGAGAATACTTTAATTTAAAAAAATCTCGCAGACGTGATGATTAACTGGGTTTTAAAATGAAAATGTTCAAAATTTTACAATGTTTTTATATTGAAATTCAATATTAAAATAATTCTAACGACCAAAATAAGATTCATAGATGTTATATTGAACCAATTTTCCTTTAAAAACACACAATAAAATTATAACTTATAAATTATTTAGAAAATGGAACTTTTCAATTAATATTATTCATTTTCACTATATATCAAAAAAATAAACATTCCATAAAAATCTCAAAAAAAAAACCTGGGATTATTTTTATATTCTGATTTCAAAAATGAAGTTTAATTTTTCAAAAAAAAATAGAAAATATTTAATATTTAATTTTAAATTAAGCGTGAATATATTTTTTTAAAACCTATTTCTCATCGCAAGATATCAATAAAAATAAATTTATTCACAAAGAAACATATTATAACATTTTGTGGTATTAAATTCTTCCCTCCCAAAAAACATGCATCCTCAAAATTACTTTTTTATTAACTTCTATACATATGAGGCTAGTTCTACTTCATAATATCCTCAAGTTACCACATTGCTTCAACTATATTGTGATTTCTCTAAAGTACCATTAACTAACAAGTCATTGCAATCCTAAATAACTCCTCTCTACTATTATGAATCGGGATGGGTTCTTTGTAGTATGATAAATCAGGTTCTAAATTTATTTTATCAGACGTGATTACATCTGTTGGGACTAGAATGTACTTCTTTAGTAATGATATATGTAACAAATCGTTCACTTTTGAGAATTTTTACAGCATGTCCAAATGATAAAAAAACACCTCCAATTATTTCAAGAATTTAAAAGGTTCCAATTTACATAGGTATTAGTTTTCATTTCATACAAAACCTTATAACACCCTTTTATAGATATAATTTCAGTAAATAATGATCTCCCACTAAGTATTTCAAAACATTCCTTTGGTTATTTAACTAAATATTTTTCCAACATTAATATGGTTTAATATTATCATGAATGGCCTTTACCTATGTTATTTTCTCTCCAACACGTTCTAGTCCTATGGTTTTACGTTCTCAAATTTATCCAAAAAAATTGGATTGTGACATATCTTCTAATATAAATCATTATAAAACACCATTTGAATACTTGGATGGAAACTATTATTATAGGAAAACTCTAACAAAATTATTTAATAATCAAAAATACCTTTAAAATAAAGTGAACATGACCTAAAAATATCTTCCATTATTTGAATAGTCCATTTGGACTATCCATCTATTTGAGGATGGAAGACGGTACTCAAATGTATCGTAGTATCAAGATCTTTTTAAAGACTCTTCTAGAAATTTGATGTATAATTTGGATCTCGATCAAAATCAATTGAAATAGGTGATCCATGATGTTTTTCAACAACATTAATATATATCCTTATGAAGATATCATGAGGTAAATAATCACTTATAATAATGAAATGTGTAGATTTACTTTAGTGACCAATGATAACCCATATTGCATCATTCTTTCCATTAGTCTTTGGTAGTCCCATGAAAGAGTCAATAGTAATATCATCCCATTTACATATTAGAATATGAATATATTTGATAAATCCTCTAGGAAACTTCCCTAAAACTATCACTTGTTGAAAAACCAAACATTTAGGCACATAATTATTAATTTCCCACTTCATGTTATCCCACAAAAAATTTCCCTCTAATACAGATACTGTTTTTTGGTACTATGGAGTATGGAGAAATTTATGATATGAGAATCATACAAACAGTCACTTTTTATATTTGGAATTTATGGAACACATAATCTAATTTCAAATTTCAGAAAAACATCTTTAAAAAAGATGTTTTCTAATTTCTTATCATTCACATATTTAATTTTTTTCTAAAATTTCCCATCATCATATATTGAATTTATTATATTTTCTAATAGATATGAGTTTTCAATCATTGGAAAACTTATTTATATATCCCCTTATTTATTAATTACAATATCAATCTTTACTAGATACATAAACATTATATGTCTCTCAATCCCCATTTGGGTTGTAATTCCATGATATTTCCTACTCAATGCATATGCTACCTTATTTATTCTACCTAGGTGTTAGTGTGTTGAGAAATCATAATTATTGAGTATATGAACCCATCACATTTGACACATATTTAACACTTTCTATTAAAAGATATATTTTATGCTTTTATGATCCATTTATATCTCACATCTTTCGCTATCGAGATAATGTCTCCACATATTCAATGAAAATATTACAGCTACCAACTAATGATCATGGGTTAGATAGTTTTGTTCATAAGTCTTAAATTTCATTGATTTGTATGGAATAACTATATAATTTTTCACTATAACCTAACCAATTCCCTTACTTGATTAATCACTCTATATAAAAAACATATCACTTCCATATGATTGAGTCAAAATTGGGTCATTGACCAATATCCTATTAATTACTTCAAAACATTCTTAACATTCCTTTTTCAAAAAAAAACTCATAACACCTTTTCATGTAACATTTTTTATTGGGTTGTCAAATTTGGAAACATTTAGAATGAATCATTTATATATTTCTACAAAACCATTGAAACTATATACCTCGGTTATGTTTGTTGCTATAGGGCATTATTTTACTACCATTTTCTTTGCAATATAAATTAAGATACCGTATTTGGAGAAATTTTGGACATCAAAATATACTTCCTAAATCTAGAAATTACAATTACTAAATTTACCATATAACTCTTTCCATCGAAGAGTCTCAATTTTAATCATCAAGTGATTATAATGGTCTTCATATATTTTTTAATACATCATAATATCATCTATGAATACCACAAAAAAATCAAAAAGATGTTCCTTGAAAACTATATTCATTATATAAAAAACAAGGATGAATTGGTTAATCCAATATGGAATTACAATAAACTATTAATTTCCACACCTCATACAAAAATCTAGCTTCAGAATGTCTTCTTTCATTACATGAAATTTGTGATACCTATAATGAAGATAAATCTTTGAAAAATATTGGTCTATGTGAATTTGATCAAATAATCCATCAGCGCGAGGAATATGATAATTGTTCTTTATTTTAATATCATTGATTTCCCTATAATCATTCCACATCCACATGGATCCGTCATTATTATTAACAAAGAGAATATGGGATCCCCCTGGGGAAACACTAGGGAGAATAAATCCCATATCACCCTAATCTTTTAGTATTTTATTGAGGTCCACTAATTATATAGTGACAATTATATAGGTAGTCATTGATATTGGTCTTGTATAAAGGATTAAATCAATAGAAATGTCAACTTCATGCTTTTTGGGTTGTCCAGGTAATTTCTTATGAAATACATCAATATATTCTAATACAATAGTTATTTCCTTAACATTAAGATTACCTTATTTATCCCAATATTTTTTTCCTTTCTTTACAAAAAATAAGATTTAGTAGAGCTACTGGTGGTGTACTTGAAGATGAATTTGATAATTAATTATCTTCCCTAATTAGAGGAAATTTAACAACATCCTCACAAATCATAATTTCATTCTTCATATAGTGAATTAGTGCATCATATTTTTAGATCTAATATATACCAAGGAATATACCAAAGAAAATCATACATATGATAATAACTTCATAAAATAAATCATGTTTATATGTAGTATTGGGTACCAAATGACACATAATTATTTCAATATGACATACCTTGTGATTTTTTCAAATAACATCCTGCTTAATTTAAAAGTGAAATTTTATATTTTATTAGAAAACATGGTAGATATAATTTAATGTGAGGATGTAGAATCATGTAATGCAATACAAAGTTCCTACTACAATATCATTAGGTAATTCCACCTTAGCCTGAGGTGATAAGAAAGTATGTTCCTTATCCCCTTTTACTCATTTGTGTTGTATTCTCTTGATCCTTGGTGAATTAATTTTAATTGTTCCCAAACTACATATTGTTGATACATCGAATAATAGATTTTCCTTTATCCCCATTAATTTTTCAATAGGATGACCCATTTATCCACAGTTATTAGAAACATACATTCCTTTCAGTAATTTCCAAGGGTGATTATTTCTTCAGTTCTCACATGTTATAAATTTATTCATATTCTTCTTTGATGCATTTCTTTCTCTGGGTGTTATAATGACCACTTCTTCTATTTATTCCTCTTGAATATATTTATTCTATTAAATTTAGTCTCCTTTATATGGCACATAAAACTGTTTCACTATTTGAAAAAAATTGATACTAGTGACCTTTGGAGAATTGACTTAATCCATTAAAAAATTGACCAATATTGCACCTTGTGTTGGGTATATAATCTATAGTGTATATGGATGACCATGTTAAGGTATCTCTCTAATTCAAAAAACATTTATCTTTTTTTCTTTAATATAAGGAACATTACCTTATTCATAATGTGTTTCTCATGATGTAAATATTTATTGAAAAATATCACCTTGAAATATTTTCATTCCATGAGTTATATTTCTTCTTCTTCTTTAGAATTTTGGATCAACGACCACAATTTTTCATCATCTCCTTTTAGACAATACACCATAAGTGTGAAATTTTATTTTTGACACATCCCAATGTCATAAATATCTTATACATAGACTTAATCCATTGATATTATATAATAATATTAGTATTACCCCCAAATGATGGGGGATTCTATCCCGTAATGTATTCCTACTTATTGGAATTTCATTGTGGAATAGTTTTCTCCAGCTGGGAAATGTTATTTTTCATAACATCAATATGCAACCATAATATATCCATAATTTGATATGATACAATACTAGATGTATTGGATCCCTTAGTAAGAAATTCTTTACATTTTCAATGAGTATTGATGACATTATTCACTCTAGGGTCTATTTATAAACAATAGCATATAATGAATTAGCTCATAAAATTATGAATTTTAAATCATAATTAATAATTTCAAATATAGTGTAACTCGTAAAATAAATTAAAAATTTATGCATTTTTAATATCTAAATGATAAAATATGGTTTTTGGAGATATCATTACTTTAAAATCCTTCATAGTAGTTTTGATTAAAATGTGAATTATACTATGAATACCCCATGGGAGATTATAAATATGTGCATAATGAGGATTGTTGTTGGGTACTGGGTAATTCTCGAGTCAAGCTCGATGTTCTATTTTTAGAGTTATTACCCCTAGGTACCTCTATGCCAAAACAATTTCCTCCTATATTATCCGTAAATGGATGTATTTATAATAAAACCCTCATAATATATAACTTAAAAAACATTAGGATGTTCTAATATATATATCATTAATTTCTATCTGTGGGTTATATTTTATAATCTATGTTTTTCTAAATATACATCCAAATGATTCTACTAAACTTTCTTTTATACCAATTGTAGAAACCCCAACCTCAATAGCCCAGATATTTTTTATTACTTTATTATATTATCATAGATAAAATGTGTCAAATCCCAAAATACCAATCATTTTAGTAGTCATGGTAGACTAGATACAAACCTAATACCCATTTTATATTGGGAAAATAATATAAATTCTGAAAAAATTAAAATCTAAACATCCTTCAATATCATTTCGTGATTTAATGTTCATATTTTGGGTAATGAAAAAAAATAAAGGTGAGATAAAATTATCAATAAGGGTTAACTACCATGAAATCTATCCTGAATCAATAAGCATAATAAATATGGAAAGGTAAATAATTGAACATATATTCCATTTAAAAAACATTACTCCATGAATAAATTAATCATAATCAATATAGAAAGGTAAATAATAGAAAACACATGTCTTTTAATCACTAATTGATAATGAAATACATTATGAGATACTTTCATTTTGAAAATATTGAGTATAGTAATAACTAAATACTGAATAAAGGAAATAACTTTACCATCATGATCTATATTTAAGAAAGTTTAATACATACTGAGTAAAAATCCATCTGATTTAGCTAACTCTGTCGTTTTATAGGACTACTAATGCCTTTAGAGGATTGCATTGATCGGTCCTCAACCTTTGAATTTTATATCCAAATAATTCCTTATATAGAAAAAATATATTTAATTTATGAATAATGTTCCTTTCCAAAATTCTTTTTTTAGTAAATGATATAGATTTTTCAATATTTTCCCAATTAATCAAAAAAAATTAACGTAAACACCATATAAAAAATGGTATTAATTTTAAGAAATAATCATATCCATAAAACAGTAATATAAATATTTAAAAAAATTATATATCCCAAGAAATATTATTATATGTAATTTGATTTTTTAAAATTAAGTTAAGAGTCACAAAATAATGTGAGGTTTCATAGTAACTCTTACCATTGGGAAATTTTCAAGTCAAATCCCCTAGGTTTAAATATTTAAAATTAAAAATTAAAATAATATTAATAATTACTTATTCATGATTTCATGTGTCAAAGGATAAGTTTATACACAACATAAAAGTGTATCGATGCATAGGAAAAAATAATTTTCAATGGAATATAAATGTAGATGAAATCTGTTACATCACACTTCCTCAAAGATCAACACATATTAACCACCAATATAGTGGTTTTAAACATGTCAATAACTTATAAACCCCCATATTAATATTTATAATATAATATATTGTAATTTTATAACGACTTATCAGTTATTAAATAATAATATTTAATCGATTGCATTGTTTCATGTGTTTATTTCAACGTTTTCTCATGCTTGTTTTGTTATAGACAGCCTATTTCTTTAATGTATTACTTTGCTTCATCATCTTCATAAGAATAATAATGAATCAATTATCAAATTTTTACATAAAATTTAATTTTAAAACCATTCATCAATTATGGTTATGAAAAATGAAGTATGTTTTGATAATAGAGATGGTAGGTCATACGTACAAATGAGTATCATTTCCAGTTTCACATATCAATATTCAAAGGTGGTAAGTAATATTTTACCCTTACATAATTATAATTATATAATTAATACCATAATATATACTTATTTATTTCACCAATGTGGTTTGGTGATGAAAATATAGTCACATCGCATTGTAATTGTGGTGGTCCACATGTACATGAATGATGTTATCATCTTTGGGTGGGTAAAAAGAAAATAAATATAATGGTATATATTAAATTTAAAAAATTATAGATATTTAATTAATATCATAATTATTCATTCAAATAATATATAATAAATAAAATTATCTTTACCCCCTTCTGTGTGAAATATTAGTGAAAGATAAATCAGATCACTTTGTGAGGCAGTAGTCTAATATGTACACGAGTGATATAATCATACCTCCTACAAAATGAATAGTAAATATATATATTAATAATATAATGACACTATAGAAATAAATATTATAAAAATAAAATATATATTAATTATATCTACCATAATAACCAACCCTGAGAGGTGGAAATGTAAAAGTGAATGACATTGGTCTGTGAGCCAGTAGTCCACCATACACACAAATGATGGGTTAGTAACCCATTTATTGGAAGTGTATATGTTTTTAGGTCATGGAATTATTACAGAAAAAACATTAAAATTTATTGTCTATACTATGTTTATTATATCACCATGGTTTAATAAAAATTTAAGGAGGTAGAGAAAGAACTAAAATAAAGTTGCTCCTTGAAAAACATTACCTCTTCTTTGGGTATCCTTCTTTGGTTTTCACTACATCCTTCATAGGTTTTATTTGAAAGAGTGAATTCCACGCATGTTTTTTTCACATAACCAGGACACAAAAAATATTATATTTATCATTATTTAATTTATAAGGTATAAATTTTACAATATAATGGAGTTTTTAAATGTTTTTTTCTTTTTTATACCTCATATTATAATTTTAACTACAAAGTAAAAGAACATTTACATTAATTGTTGTAATTATATTGAATTGTTTTCACTAGTCATTGTGGTAAAATTTTATTTTTAACTTATTATATAATATTAGTTATAATTATTCCAAATATGGAATCAATTTTTTCAAATTTATCACACTGAATTTATAGAATTTAATTTAAAAATAATCATACGGATATGGAAATCAAGCAAGTTTTATAAGTTAAAATATTCAAATGTTTTCAATCATCTTATATCCAAATTAAACATGAAAATAACTCCAGTGACCAAAATTAAATACATTTATGTAAATATTAACTAATTTTAATTTAAATAGTCTCAAAATATAATTTAACATTCTATATTATTTAAAAAATATTCTTTTTTCAATTACAATCTAATATATTTCATTATTCATCAAAAAATGAAACTTTAAAAAAAATCCAAACATTAATCTTAAGATAATGTTGATATTATGATATTAAAAATTAATTTTGTTCTTTAAAATAAATTTTCTAAACGTGTTAAAATTAAATTATAAATTAACTGTGAAAACTATGATGAAACAGTTTTTTATTTAAACCCAATGTGAATCCCAATCTATCAATGAAATTAAATTTATTCTAAATGAAATAAATTTTATTTTTCTAGTTTTTTACATCATACCCCCTTAATTTTATGACACGTGAGATATATGGGTTATGTATTCTTTCCAAAAATAGTTATAATTCTTGAGACATAGAGTCTAGGTGACATTACCCAAGATAGTTATGTTATATGAGATATATATGGTGGGAATTATTCTGTTTGATAGTTTTTGAGGAACCCCAACCCAAAATTCATAGGATAGGTGATAAAAATATACTTATGTAGAAAAATATTTAATATGAAGTGATATTTTCCAAGATAAAATTGTGAAAATTTAAAATTATTTTTATATCTCAAAACAATCTAACATAACTAAGAGAACCATTGGGTTTGGTTTCATTGAGGACTCTATACATATGATATTTATTTTAAAACATTTATTAAAATTTATCCTCAATAGAACTCCTCCAGACATTGTTAAACACTTCATATCTGTTATATTTATCTTTATAACTTATGGAAATTAAGACATAAGAATGTGGGGAGCTCGAATGGAAATTAAGGGAAAAATCATCAATATCTCAAAATGGGTAAAATCATAATCATTTGAGAAAACATGGAAAGAGATATATATACAATTAAAATAATATATACTGATAGTTATATATAATCTATGATAAAAATATATTTAACATAAAAAAGAAAATACAGGTACAATAACATAAAATTTTGGAAATATAAGACAATAAAAATGAGTCCTATAGAATAATAATAGGCATAAAGATGTGTAATTTCATGTAAAATAAGTATAATTTTAATTTATGGAACGAACATAGGAGTATAAATGATAAAATAGAATATAAAAAATAATTAGCCATTTTCTAAAAAATTATAGATCAATCATCACTGCAATATTCCGAAAGTGGAATATGTATAACTACATGATTCTTATAAATGTAGAGGATTAAGTTGAAAAACATAATTCCCATGGAATAACGGAGAAGGTATCACTTTCCAATTATTATATTATATCTAGTATAAAAAAAGTATTCCCACAATTATCTCATGATATATAAATCCATAACCAATTCACATGGGGGTTATATAATACCCCACCCCTCATTATCCATACAATTGTGTTCCCCTAGAAAACAATTATTAATCACGTCAAAATTCACACATCGAAATAAAAATGGTTTTGGAAACATTTCTAGATGGTATCACCAACATTGACCACAATAGTGTAAAAAATTGAAACCCACAACTCAATTACCACAAAATATTATTTCATAATGACATTCAGATGATTGCTCATGAAAATAAATTCATAAAAAAATTACATTATATATAAAGAAGAAATATTCACTAATCATAAAAGATTTTTTTAAATTTATTTTTCTTTTTTCTTTAATAGATGCAGTGGTAGTCACTTTAAAATTCATTTTTGAAAAGTTAAAATTTAATAAATTGAAAAAAAATAATTTTAATAGTAAATATTTTGAACTAAATCTCAATAATTAATCCTTTAAATTAAATAGTGGTTTAAAAATGTTAAAGTATAATGAATTTGAAAATTTTTACTTCTATAAATAGTGTTCAATAATAGAGTACTAAAATACATAATCGATTAAAAAAATATGAGTTCAAAAATTTTGATAAAAATTATTTTTGACAAAAACATCAATATTAGATCCTTTATGTGATATATAGGTTATCATGATAAATGTTCAGTGGAAGATAAAACATTTGATTTTGAATGGATGGAAAAATCTTTCGAAACACCTTTGATGAAAACACACACTACAAAAAGTGGTAGTGCGACTTACCTTTAAAAGGGGTAATTTAAACATGGAAGGTAACATGATGTTACACATAAATTTGGTTTCCAAATATAATGGAGATCATTGGTGGGAGAGTAAAATGTGTATAAGGATGGGATACCTCAATTAAGGAGTGTGGGAATTATTCTCACCAATGATATAATTTTAATTATGAAACAACTCATAAAGTAGTAAGTTTTGATTTAAAAGTGTCATTTTCCCCATTGATAAAGACAAACTAGCCTAAAATAAATTAGTTTTTTATGAAACCAAAATTGGAATAAATAATTTCAATGAGAATATTTTTATCTCAACAATTGGAGTTGAGTTAAAAAAAACTTACAACAACGGTATCTTTTGAATAGAATTCCATTTTAAGAAATAAAATTACGTGGATCTTCAAACCCTAGGAATTTAATGAATATGATAATATAAATTTATTATTCATTAACCACACCATATAAAATAAACTATGCTTCCCAATATCAAACATGCCCTATGAATTTGAAAATGTGACAAAAAACCCTATTCCATGTATTTTTAAATACTCAAATGTTCTCTAACCTCATGTATAATAAAAATAAATATCTTAATCACTTGTCCTATATCCATATTAATATCTATAACCTTTTATAAATTTCATTTATAATTATTCTCTATATTAATATAAGTTATTTATTATCTATTTTCAATATCAGATGTGATAAGACTTCATTTTTTTAAACTAGATTCTTACTAATGGTTTTATTATTAATTACTATAAAAATCATCATTATTAGATCACAAAAGGTATTGTATTTGATTTTTCATTATATTTTATAATTTTACAATTTCATTCTATGTAATATTCACTCATGGTTATTCTTGATAAACATGGTGATAAGCATATTTCAATGATCTTTAATAAATGAATGATGGTGTCTTAATTAAGAAGGTTAATCTTAATTTTACTATTATAGAACAAAAAATAAACGCATTATCCAATTATTAATATCATATATAATTAGTAATTAAATTCTCATATTCATCCGTTATATTTGTTTATAGCATTGTTCTGGTATGTGGTTTGATTGACCCAAACATGAACATACCATAATTAATAAATTATTATGTAGATAATGATAATATTTGTTCTAGTATGCGGCAAGATTGACTCATTATATTTTTATATACAATAATGATTATATTTTGTAGATAATTTAAATGTATTTAATATTATTTTAATATATTTTAAAAAATAACAAACTATCTTAAGAAAACTTTTAATTTTTGCTTTGTGGAGGTGCTAGTCCGCACAACACATGAATGAAAATATTGTTTTTATTAATAGAAAATGAGAAAAGTGATTCATATTCATTAAAATATAATAATAAAATTCATAATATGAGATATATTTATGTAATTATATAGAAATTAGAAAATCATATTTGTGAAATTATGTGATAATAGAAAAGAAGTTACAAAAATGAGTACTCACATTCAAAATATTCAATTTATCCCTGGAAAATTACCTAAAAATGGAGTTATTAAGAAAATATAATATGAAAATAGGTCTTATTAAAAGTAATAAGATTCTATGGTAAAGTAAAAAAGGGTATAATTCTATATAAAACCAAATTTTTGGAGTGTTCTTGTAAGGGAGGTGAGAGGTACTTTTTATAATTGGTGAGAATTGATTTTTTTTTTAAATATTTCAACTTCATATAAATATATCACATGTTTCACATGAAATAAATGATCCAAAATATAAAATAATGGAGTGGGGGTGAGGTATTATAAATAATAACTCAACCATTCAATGTAAAAAAATTAACATGTTTTTAGGTCCTTTACTCTTAGAATTTTTATTTTTACCAATTTTGGTTTTACCGTGGTATCTATATTTTACCTATGTAATATATTTTTAATGATAAAAAATACTATTTCCATTGTTATATAATTAGTACTAAATGAGGAAATTTTTTTATCAATTTAATCTGGTAAATTTTCTATGATTATGAAAAACTAATTTTAACACTAGCGCATTTAACATGTAAAACCTCATTTTTCAAAGAAGGGTATTTTTATGATTAAAATATACATGTAGAATAAAATTATTGATGTTTTTTTTACATTATAATAATTTGATTCTTATAAAATTAATAATATTTATATTTACTTAATATCATTCCAAAACTGAATTTGATAAGAAATAAAATTTAAAGAAATGAAAGGACGAAAATAGTTTCTTTTATTCGAAAATCTATCTTATGTTATGAAAAATAAATTTTATAAATTTAAAATTTTAATTATAAAATTATATTTTTCTAGTTTATATATATTTGAACATTATAAAAAATGATAAGTTATTATGTTACACTTACTACTTGATATATTCATAAATTCCATGATTTTAGTAAAAACTATATTTTCCAATATTCACCGAAAAATAAAATATTCTAGAAAAAATATCAAAAATGAACATTAATATAATAATTATATGTGTAAAAATTAATGTTAAGTAAATTTTGTAAAATTAAAATTCTAAAATTTATAATTTCATATTTTAAACGAAAATTCATAACATAATAGAAAACTATTTTTATAGAAATATTATGTTTTTAAAAATTAACAGATATTTAAATTATTTAATATGAATTTATAATTTTAATAATTTTAATATATATTTACATATATTTTAATATCATATTTTATCATAGAATCTTTTCAAAGTGGTTGACTCAATTTGTTAACACTTTAAATAATTACTTGAGATAGAAAAAACATTTTTTAAATATTAAATCTAATTAATTATTTATGCTCTAGTTGTAAGAAGATTTAATTTGTTATTAAATTTGAATTTATTACAGTTTTTACTCATCTTATTTTTTTTCATCTAATATTCCATGTATTTTTTGGGTTAAGTGTTTCATGTGTAGAATGTTATTGAACAAAGAATTTATAAAATTTAATATATTTGAAAATGTGCTGCATTATCCCCTCAAAAATAAATTTCATCCTCACAACTTTAATTATCGCATAGAAATTAAAATAGCTAAGTGGATATAAAATGTATTCATGACTAAAGATGTAATTTATTGAGAAATATAAACCTCAAAATCTTAGGGAATGTATCATTCTCTTTATGATGTGATTATCCCTAATATTGGGTTTCAATATAACCATTTGAGCCAGAAATTTATCATTATCAATCCTTTCATTGATAGAATATCAAAGGTTGATATGAAATATGATTTCATTAATACAAAAAATAATTTTCCCTCCAACTATAGAGAAACAAATCAATTCCAAACATCATATTAAATATATTTAAATAATGAATAATAAGAATTTCAAAAAATTTAATCCCACAAACCATGAGGAATATTCACACACCATGGATTCAATAATGATAGTACCGATTTTTATGTTTCAATAGGTAATATTTTGTGAAAAAATACATTACATAAGACATCCAAAAATCTAGTGTGATGATTAAGTGTACCTAACAAAACTTAATTATCACTAACCACTACAATAGTACTTGCTTCATAGGATTTTACTCGTTCCCATGGTCTATGAGGTTTTGATGTAAATTTTAATATTAATACCTCAGATTGGTGCCCTAGTTTACATAGTGACCAAATTACTCACATATAAAATATTTAATTTAATGTTGATCCATAGGGAGAACATTTGTTTTCTCCATTGTGTTAACTAAAATTCTCCTATTTTACTTTGTACATTGTTGCTTGGTGCCATCCTTTACCAAAAATAAAACATATTCCATTTACATAGATACAGTTAATATAATGTATCTTTCCATATTTTTTACATGAAAAATATTGAATCATATTTCGTTCATCATATTCATCCCTTGATGTTACATGAGACTACATCCTTTTATTCATTCGTGTGTGTGGAAACTCATATAACATAACTTTGTTAATCATAAATCATAATAATTTGTTTGAAAAAATATTAATATTTCTCACTCTATATATTATACCTTTTGGTTTCTCATTAGAATAATATATTATTTTTCAATTTCATCAAATATTAACTTGGTTCCTTCCAAATTTATTAATAACTAAAACCAGAAGAGGTAAATGCGAGTGATGAATAGTTAACATCATAATTGAATTATCAAAAATATTAATATAATTAACTCAATCTATAAATGTATTTCTTTTTAAAACCATTATATTATATTTTAGTTCAACCTAAATCACTCTCATTACAATATATGATTATTTAGTTTGGGGTCTCCCATACTCCATGACCGAACTCTTTAACATAATAAATCCTTTATAATGGCTCATAAAGAGAATTTAATTGACCAAATCATATCCCCCAAGAGTGTAAAACTAGTACTATAGTTAGTTATCATTACCTTAACCAATTGAATATTTATTTATAACTCAACACATACTTTTTAGTGCTATTACCCCTAGTTGTATCTATTCCAGAGCATGTGTCCTATCATGAACCAAATCTGGTACCCATCATAACTAGCACCAAAAATAGCATTTGACAATTCTAGATGGGAGTTCCCTATCCCCACATTCTAGCGCAAGTGACCGAGTATCATTTAATTTGGGTTGGGAATGATTTACTTGAATTTGGATGCATAAAACATCAAAAACATTTGATAAATTGAGTCTAAAAAGTTCAAACCAAATGAGGCTTATAAAAATTCCAGAAATAAATAGCTAGGTATAATCATAGTACAATATTTACAAGGAAAAATAAAAACATCAGCAAATTGGCAACAAAGACTCCACATGGAAAGGGGCCATCACCCCCAAGTCACCTCCACAACATCGCACCACAGGAGGGGACTAACAACCCGAAGCACCTTCACCAGAGGCGTTTCCTTTACCTATGTCAAACACAACTAAGTATACATACCGACAAGGGGTTTAAGTATGGTATGATCCAAATACCAATATGA
Source organism: Viscum album (assembly GCA_963277665.1). NCBI lineage: Eukaryota > Viridiplantae > Streptophyta > Magnoliopsida > Santalales > Viscaceae > Viscum > Viscum album. The sequence continues at coordinate 193,783,323 of OY728136.1, read as the reverse complement.
TACCACTCAAATATTCCAAATATTATGCAATACAAGGTGAAAATTCATGAAGTTTTAATATACAAGGAAATTCGATGATAAATTCCAAGAAATGAAACTTTCCTTTGTAAAAAGTTTACAAAATAAAATTTCATAATGTTAAAGAATTTGAATATGAAATTTAATATATTATAATTTACATCCAAACACACCCTATAAAAATGTTAAATACCCCAAATCCAATGATCACCAATATCGGGAACACCCCAAGGCACTTGATAGTCTCAGGCCCTATGTATCGCGTACCTTGGTGTATAATATCCATGTAAAAATCATTTCCTATGCATGAACCACTAGTATGGAACATACCCATAACCTATTGGTCCTCAAACATCATCCACATAGTTTATTATTAGTATTTTGTTTCTATGATGCTAACTGAAACAAGGACAAAACCCATCCGGATAACTAGAGTAGTAGTACATATCCCCCCACCTAGGTACTCAGGATTCCCCCATAGTGCTCAAACAATTTCATCATGATGCATATAAATATTTTCATATAAAAAACCACTACTGGTAACTTAAAAAAAATATAGTATCTACACAAAATTTATACCACATAAAACACACAACAAAACATTTTGATTTTCAATAAAACAACATCTCAAAATCTCACATTATTTTTCACCCAAAACACTTTTAAATACCCACTTTGCAGACCATTTTAACACCTATAAGTCACTAAAACAAAACATTCATCCCAATACCTTTCCATGAATCCAAAAAATTAGTTATAGGTCAGCCCCATATGAACCAAGAAGTGATATCTTTTTAAAACTTCAATTTTCAGTCAAACATGGCACTTAAAGTTCATTTACATCACAAACACCATTAAAAACAAATTTGTAGTAGAACCCAATGAAGATAATCATTAAAAACCTTATTTGAGGCCCTAATATATTTCAATAAAATCAACTAAGTAATTATAGGTAATCCCCAAAGGAACCAATAAACGATTTCTATGAAAACCCCCAAATATCATATAAAAATGGAATTAAAACTTCATTTTCTTTACAAATACCACGAAAACTAATTTTTCACAAATAATAAAATGAGAAAACATGAAAGTATCATAAAAACAACAAGATAAGTCCCAAGGATAACATAAAAATGGAATCACATACCAAAATAATGAAAACCGTTGAATATTTATCAGAAAATCCCATCGCACCCCTATCGCACCTCATGGAAGGTAAATCAAGCCTAAAACCAGAAGAATATACCAAGAGACCAAGGGTAAAACCCTATTTTCGAATCTATAGTTTCTAGATAAGAGTAAATTCAAAAAACAAGAAGAAAAAAATCTAATTAATATAAGGAAATAAAAGATATAGGCACTTACTTGGAGATAGATTATTGTTTACACATCAAGAACCCATTCACAAATGAGTTCCAAGGGAGGTTTGGGGAGCTTGGGAGGCTTACATGGATAAAATGGTTTAATTGGATAAGAAAGGGGTGATTTTGGATAAATATGGGGAGGAAAAATATTGAATTTTAAAATGTTTTTAATGACCTGGACAAGGCCACACAGTTTCCTTGCACGGTTTAGAAAATTGTGCACCCCCCATATGTCCACTCAAAAAGGGTCCAAAAATCATCATATTCAGGGTGACCAAGGGCCAAAACTAGTGGGAATATAGGACAAGGATAGGGGGGAAATAATAATAAAAATAAAACCATCTTTCAACCCCAATACTCATCCAACTCAATGGTATACACCACCCCAACAACATTCCCCACAAGTGGTGCCACTAGAAGTGTCAAAAATCAAAATCCAAACCACATCAACCTCGTACCCATCCCATTGACAAAATAGGAGTCCAAGTACCATAAAAGACCTCCAAGACTATGGTTATAGATCAAAAACATAAGATACTCTAAATATTTAAACCTAGAACACCCAGAAACCAAGAGAAATCTAAGAACCGAAAGAAGATTTCAATCATAGCATGGAATTAAAATTCTTGGTGTGAAAATTCTCCCAATCATAAATATTTCCTCCCCTAGAAATCAAAAACAACACCAGATTTAAATTCAATGCCTAAACGATTGACCAGGAAAGACTCCCTTGAAAAGATGTTCACCCTCTTCAAAAATGCTAAACACCTCCAGTTGATCAAACAAAGGAAGAGAATACTCTCACAAATCGAAACATACCCCACATACCTAAAATGATCAAAAAAATCAAACTAAATCCCAAAAAAAATCCCTCGAACAATACCAGACAATGCTCAAGAAATTCACCAGAAATGAACAACAAACCAGAATGACACTACCACAACCTCATTTAAAACAAACCATTGGGCGTGCTCCAATCTCATATTTACCCTAGTAAGGAATTGGTGGCTAGATATCCTCAAAGGAGACTACCTCCAACCAAGAAAACACAAAGGAGAAAACCAAGTCAATGATACGGGCTGACCCAAATGGACTTCCAACAACAAAGGACAACTTAATTTCTAAGAAAAAATCAGGACACCAATTGGGGAAGGCTTGAATGGTATCCCATGCATAAGGGGTAAACTAACATTATACATCTTTCTAGAGTAATTATGTGAGACACACGATGGGTATTCCCACCATAAGAACCAACAATCTTAACCGACTATCATGGGATTCTACAGAAAGACCTAAAAGTTTAATGTGTTGATATGGATACATGGTTAGTCCTCACATTTTGGGAAGTCGTGCACTAACCACATAGATCATTCTGTAATCTTGGATCCTTGTACATTGTCACTACTAACCATACACAACCCATGTGGTCAACATGTCTAGAAAAATCTCAAAACTTTCTCCAAAAATCCAATGGAAACCAATGGGGGAATGAATGGAATTGGGTGATAGCAAGGACACGAGGTCCTCCCACCTCATTCCATTGAACGAGAAAAAAAGAGAGATGACAACACCAAAGGTTTAAATTCTTCAGTTCTTTAATACTAAGGATAGTACTATGTAAAAGGGTTTAAAAACAATGGGATTTACCTTGAATACATTTCAGATTCTCTCCAGGACCTATGGTTGTAGCTCAATTTATTGAAACGTCTTTGGCCTCACAGTTGGGCATTGGAAACCCCCAAACAGAACATCTTCATCCGGTGCTACAAACAAACACAACGTAAACCCCAATAGGTTTACCATGACATAACACATTCCAAAATTACATTACCCTAACATTAAATTTCACTGAAACCAAGGTTTAGAATATGCACACATGTCAACCACTGTTTCTTCAAATGGGAAACATAAGAATGAAAGGACACGTAGAAACACATTCCTATAGAACATTGGATTTCAAAATTCCATGAAGTGATACACGCATGAAACAAAGTAGAGACTCTCATAAGATTACAAAACCATGAACCTTATAGTTAAATGAACACACGAAATCTTAAGGTGTCAATGAACATGACCATTGTGGATAAAAAACACAATGATAGGGACCTTATGTTGACTCCCAAATAGCACACAATTCCCACAAGCAGTCATAACTGCTAATCTTGGCCAGATTTTTCCACACAGGTGGCCTAACATGAACTCTTGCTTCAATGAGACTGATAAAAGACCCAAAGTCCCTTTAATGCATCATTCTACACTGATAGACCTTCACCTTCGACAACTCAGAAAACAAAAAAAACAAAGGTCTATTTATACCTCCCACAACCACTCTCCCTCTACAAAGGGATCCACATAACTCAAAAGAAGAGGGGTAAACTCAATCTCTAATTTTCAATAAGAAAGTACTTATTCTGGTCAACTGGAGGATCATCTAATTTTGAATCACCATGGTCCACACAGGAATCATACATTAACTCTTTATGGGGTCATACCATCGCCATCATCAAAACCCAAAGACCCAACCAATCTGGTTACTTGGTCACAACATACCCCAAACCTAAACAGAACACATAAGGGGAGCCACAACATTAGCCTCCCAATATTCTCCTCAAAAGAGACCACTGACCAATGCTTCATTCCAACTTAGGAGTGAAACACAAACCCAAAAATCATTTAAACAATAGGGGTCATTGGACTAGAAACATCCCACAATAACAATCTCGAAAACACATAATCCACACCTCCCAACCACACATTAACAAAACAAATCACTCTTCTTTAAAATCTTTCTAAAAAAAAGTGATGGTGGGTTGTTCATTTACCAATGGTATCTCATAAGCCTCACACATGCAGGCTTACTTTCCACACTGGGAAACCACCTTATATCCATCATAACACTCATCCAGTCGTGAAATTAAACATACAAATTCCGATGTAAACCCATACAAGTGGTCACCCATGAGAACACCAATGACCAAAACAAAACATTTCATCTTTTCAAAATAAAATCCTTTTTAACCACACTTTCTATTTCTCCAAACTGCTAACCCTAAATAAAAACCCAATTTAAATCATACAATCCAATTTAGAAAAGAACCCATAATTCAATAAAACCTCACTTTCATGCCTTAAACTACCATTTTAAAAACATTCCAACCAATTTCAAAACACTTCTAATTTCATGAAAAACACCATTTCCTAAATCTCTATTTAATTAAGAGCTCAAATCTTTTCATATCAAAAGAAGTTTTTGAAATTTCATAAAACATTCCAAATTCTCAACAGTTAGAAAATCAAAATCCATATTCAAACCCCACACATAAATTATATAACACTTAATTCAATACAATACACATTTCCATGGATTAAAAAATCATATTGGAAACACATTTTCAAAACCCCCATTATCAAAATTCATACATTCAAAAGAGGTGTAAAAACATAATTAACCCATTCGAAATAATTCTGAAATTTCATTTCTATTCTTTCAGAAATAAAAACATTTTAACTTTACTAGAAAACCACTTAACAAAAATTCAAACTCCTTAAAATCATGTTATTTTTTATTTAAAAACAATGTTTCCAAGATTCCAAAACAAGGAGACAATAGATATTATGAGAGGAAACTAGTTTCAGTGGGTAACATAGAAATATGGTTGGAATCGATATGCCAATAACTTCACCATCAGAGAGATTGTTTTATCAAAATTTCCCAGGATCTACATGCCTTTCTAGGCCCTGCGAGCTCACTGAGACCATTAGCCCAACTCTCTTCTAATTTCCCATAATCATCATCAAACCATGGAAACTGAAGGACTCGTAAAATTTGGACATCCCATGGTGACTCGAATCCCATAATGAGTAGTAGTGATCAGACACACCAACCATAACCATAATACCATGTCTGGACGATACTCACTCTATATAATACTGATTGTTCCCAAATTAATAGGACACAAAGAGTGAACCTCCTCTGATACCATTCTTTCCGGGTCCAAATCTGGTCGCCATCAAAATGAGTGCCAAAACACAGCCCATAACAGGTCCTGAAGGGTGTTCCCTATCCCCATGTGCTATTTCAAGTTCCTAGGTATCATTTAATTTTGCATGGTGACTATTTACAAGAATATGGATATATAAAACAACAAAAACAATCGATAAACTGAATTTATAAAATTAATACAAAATGAGGTTTATATAATATCCAGAACGTAATACATATATATAATAATATTAAAAGTGGTAAAAAGATAAAAAAACATCATAAAATCATCCAAAATGACTCCACATGACAATGGTTCCTCACCCCTGAGCCATCTCTATAACACCGCACCATATGAGGGGACTAACAACCTGAACTGCCTTCTCCCAAGGATTTGCCTATACCTGTGTCAAGCACAACTGACTCTACATACACCAAATGGGTGTATGTAGTTTGTGATCCTAATCCCAATAAGATACCACATAAATATTCCAATGAGTATGCATTACAAGGTGAAAAATCACATAGTTTTAATATGCAGGGAAAGCGATGATTAATTCTAAGAAATACAATTTTCTATTGTAAACTATTTTCAAAATAAACATTCATAATGTTAAAAAATTTTAATAAAATGTGTATGATATTGTAATGTACATCAAACCACACCCTAAGGCAAGGGTAAATACTATAAATCCAATGATCACCAAAACTGGGAAAACCCCTACACAATAGATAGTCTCGGGTCCTATGTACCTTGTGCCTTTGTGTATAATATCCATGTAAAAATCCTTTACCTGGTACAATACACTAGTAGCGAACATAACCATAACCTAGTGGTCCCAATAATTATCCATATAGTTTATTTAGAGGTTTTTTATTCAAAATTCTATGATAAATAGGGACAAATCCCATCCGAATCACTAGCGTACAAGTACATATCGTCCTACCTACATACCCTGGCTTCCCCCTTTGTGATCAAACAATTTAAAAATTCCACATAAATCTCAATACATGTAAAAAAACTATTACTGGACACATATAGACAATTCTATAGCTATACACAATTTATTCCACATGAAACACAGAACCAAACATTTTGATTTTCAATGAAACATCTTCTCAAAATCTAACATTATTTTTCACCCAAAACTCCTTGGAATCCCTTAATTCAACATAATTTTCACACATATAAGTCCCCAAAACAAAAATTTCAGCCCAATAACTTTTAATGAAACCAAAAATTTAGTAATAGGGCATCCCCATATTAACCAATATGTGATATTGTTGTAAAACCCCAATTTTTATGCAAATATTGCACTTAGAGTTCACATACATCACAAACACCATTAACAAAAATTGGTAGTAGAAACCATATAAGATATACCTTAAAATATTTATTTTTATCCCTAATAAATATCATAAAAATTCATCTAATTACTTATAGGGAATTACCAAATGAACCAATCAAATATTTCTATGAAAACCCCCAATTTCACATAAAAAGGAATAAAACTTCAATTGCTTCACAAATACCACCAAAAACAATTTTTTCTCCAATAATAAAATGAGATAAACATGAAAATATCATAAACACTGGACGATAATTCACATGGTTTGTATACACATGCAATCACCTACCAAAATAATGAAAACCCGTGAATCTTTGTGCGAAAATCCAATCACACAATCAATGAACCTCGAGGAAGGTAAATAAATCCTAAACCTAGAATAATTGACCATGAAACCTGGATAAAACCCAAGGTTCAAAGCCCTAGTTTTTGGAAAAGAGTTAATTCAAAACAATGTGGAGGAAAACCTACAGAATATAGTGAAATCAATGATAGAGGAACTTATATGAAGAGAGCTTGATGTTGTCCCATCAAAACCCCATTAAAAATGAGCTCTAAGGGAGGGTTGGGGAGATTGGGAGGCTGAAATGGATGAAATGGTCAAATGGGGTAAGAAAGGGGTGAGTGTGGATAAATCTTAAGAGTTAAAACATGGAATTTCAAAATATTTTTAATGATCTGGGCAAGGTTTCACCATTTTCTTGCATGGTTTAGCAAATCGTGCGACCCCTTCTTTCCACTCAAAAATTGTCCTAAATCCTTCAAATTCTGGGGGGTACAAGGGGAAATCTTGGGGAAATATAGGAAAAGTATATGGGTAAATAATACCCAAAATAAAACCATATTTATGCTCCAATACTCATCCAACTCAAGGGTATAAACCACTCCTAACAACTTACCCTACAAGGGGTGCCACTAAGAGTGTCATAAATCCAACTCCAAACTACCTCAACCTCATAACACCCCTTTAACAAAATATTAGGAAAATTTACATACAAAAACCCCAAGACTATAGTAATAAATCAAAAACACAATAAATGAAAAAAAAAATTAAACCCAGAACACCTAGAAACTGAGAGAAAGCTAAGAATTGAAAGAGGATTTGAAACAAATCCTGGAATAAAAATTCCTAGTGTGACACATCCAATTGTAGTATCCATATATGGATGAAATTTTTTAAATAACCATAAAATTTCTACATTACAAAAACATCAATATGTTACAAATAATTATAATTATCCATTATATGAATACCTATATTTTCAATAATGTTTTCTTATCCTAATACAAATAAAAATAAAATCCCTAAAAAAATTAAGCACCATTATGATACCAATTCAGGTTGCCTAGACCGGCACTCTCCATTCCAATGCTGAAAATGTGTAATATTAAAAATTAACTTTGATATAAATTCAGATTATCTCATCAAAAAAATCATAATTTTAACATTATAATTATATCTCACAATATTCTCACAAAACTCATAGAACATTTCTGATTATTGTATATCAGGAAAATATACATAAGTAATTTATTTTAGAGAACATCTTAATGTTTATATATAATCGAACTCCTCAAGACTCCATTCAAGACGTACTATAATTTATACTTATCTTTATAACATAGGGAAATGAAACATAGGAAAGGGGTGATCTTAAAAAATAATTAAATAAAAATCTTCAATATATCATCAAGGGTTGGATCATTAGAATAAGAGAAAATTTGACAAGGGTAAATAACTTATTAAAAAATAATATAATAGAATATGAGTTTTACATAAGACTTAGTAACAAAGAATGTATTCTAAACAGATAAAAAACATATCATAGACTAATTTTGTGGAAATATAAGACAATAAACATGATCCACGAGGTGTAATTACATGCCTAAATATAGGGAATTTCATGGAAATGAAGAAAAAAAGTTAACAATGGAACTATTATAGTTATAGAAATCATATAATGGTGGAGTATGAATCCTTATCCATTTCACAGAACATGTTGGAGCATACATAACTAACTTACTCCTATTTTTTAGCAAGGATCACTACCTAAATCCCATAAACATATTGAGTTAAGAATAACTAATTAATTCACATAACATATTGGAGGAAGTATCACTTCTAGATTCTCATTGTGGAGAAAGTATCAACAATCAATTCCAATAATTATCTCATTACATATAAATTCTTAAACAATTAATTGAAAGGTGATATATAACCTCACCCATCATCATCCATACATATTTGTTCCACATTAAATATTTTATCAATCATATCATAAATAACACATGGAATGAAAAAAGAGTTTCACAAAATTTCATGAAGGTATCACAAACATTGACCTCAATAATGTAACTGGTTAATACCAAGAACTCCTTCACCCCAAATTATTATCTTTTCCATGAAATAATATGTTATAATCCTTTTCAGAAAAAATATCTTTTGAGAAATATAAAAGAATAAATTAAATTATATATATATATATGTGGAAATATATATCAATATTTGGTCCATGAAAATAAATAAATATTTTAAAAAATGTAAAGTGAAAATATTTTTAAAACATTTACTATTAAAAAGATTATTGAATAATGGATTTCCAAAAAATAAATGAAAGATGAAAAGAAGTTACGTGAAAACATTATAACACAATTAATTTTGAAAAATTACATCAATAATATATCCTTAAAAGTATAAAAAAAATTTCAAAATAAAATTATAGTGGAAGATGAAACATGTTATTTTAAATAGATGGAATAATATTTTGAAATACATTTGTTGAAAATAAACAATGTTAAAAATAAATAGTAAAACCTCCATTTAAAAATTGGAAGTAGAAAAATATGATGTTCACCAGAGATGATACATAAATGGGGTTTCTATATATAAAATACAACCTTTGTGGGAAATAAATAATATAGAAAAATAGGAGATACCAATGTTAAATAGGGTGGGATTAACATCATGCCCATTACTCATTGGCTTGAGAAGGATGATAGATTATACATGGCCTTAGGTGATGTTCCCAAGGCACCAAAGGATATAAATAATTTTCGAGGGTATCAAGAACAATTGGGGAACGACATTCCCTTTAATGAAAAAAAAACCCATGAAATTGTGACTAACCACATATACATGATGCATTTCAACAATGTAAACCAATGAAAATCATTACCATGGAAAACCCATATGACCAAACCAATTCAATAACAATTCCCATAGAACAATTCAACTAAACCAAAATGTTCTAAAATTAGAGAACCAAGAGGAAGATTAAAGAACCCCATAATTTATAAAACAACTCCATAGCTACCAACCATTCTCCATGCTCCAAGCACCACAAACCCATACAAGCATCACGATGAACCGATAGAAAAATGAGATGCTTTACCCTTACCTATGTCCTGTAAATAATATATACAAAAGCACCCAATTTTCAAAAAAAGGGTTAAATGATAATACTCAGTAGGGTTTCCCGAAATTACTTCCCTACACATTAGACTTTTATATTACCATTAGCACATTTATATAAAGTAGTTTATATAAAACATAAAATAGTGTAACAATTTCCAGCAGGCCGAACACACCCTTACCAAGCATTTTTTCACCCAAATCCACATAATACAAGGGAAATACAAAAAATAATCCATAATCCTTTTTACCATCACATGTTATCATAAAACATTCATCTTTCATAGCCACTTGCATAATCAAACATAGCCATAAATTTTTACACACTCAACCTGGTGTAATAATCATGGATAAACTTCTTGTCCAAGCCCATTTACTCCTTTCCAAACTTAGTGGTACTTCACACCCACTTATAATTGATGGTATCCCTTAAATGAAATATCCATACTATTTTAATAGTGGTGTTCCCTACCCACATCACACCACAATCAACACATGCATAAAATTCTTAATCCAATAATAATCATATACACATGTTAAAGCCACAAAAATATAAAAACTATTATTTCATAATAACAAAACCCATTAGTACTTATTCCATTCCATATCAAATTCAATAAATCAACCCCATTTATTGAAATTCATTTTCAAAGATCAACCCAAGCTACCAATTTTAAAATCAACATTTTAAAATTTGACAACAACGAAAATTTCATCTTAATAACCCATTTTCCCAAAAAATCCACATTACATCATAAAGGGAATTCTGATCAAGCTTTGAACATTATAATCACAATTAAATTTAAGAAAAACCAATTAACTAAAAATAAGACAAATATTTATAACAAATAGAGTTGAGGGAGAAGCCATCTACCTTAGGGTTTCGATTAAATTGACCAACTTCCAACTGCACCATAAATCTGGGTGAAAAATACACCAAAACCTCCATAGATACCTTTTCATAACATCAACAAGCCTCAATATCATTATTTTAGCCTTAAAACCCCTAGATCTATATGAAATGGTTTTTAATCTAGAAAATTGAGAGAGGGGGAGAACTGGATCTAAGGAAAACAAAGAAATATCTAAGATAGAAGGCTTACCAAAAGAGAATCACCATCACTACACCTTGACACCACTTATAATTTCTTTCAACATGAGTGAGAGACCCCCTAAAACCTTGAAAAATAAAATATATTCAGTAGGGATCGTATATTAAAATATATGAGGTGTTTAGAGAAATTCTATAGTGGCACCATTTTAAAAAACACTTTATAATTTCATTCATGGTTTGCTCGCACAATTATGCAAATCGTGAAATATCCTTGTGTAAGAAACTTCCTCAACAGAGACTCCGCGTGTTTTCCTCACACAGTTAGAAATGTTGTGTGAAAACCATGTGAACCCACTATATATACATGCATAGTTACATAGAGATCCTACATGGTTTCCCCAAACCATTCTCAAACCGGGCACCTCTAAAAGCCTTCAAACCATTCCAAATCCCTCTCAAACTCTCCGAAAAATTACCCAAATACTTTAACAATATAAATAGAAATTATCAAGGGTTACTTACATCAAACTGGTGGGTGATATATTCCCACCAATAATATATTTTTTTCCTAATAAAGTAAGGGAGCATCACTTTGTCGAAAGATATTGGGTCATTTCTCAACCATATATTTCTCCAACTCCCAAGTCCCCTCCTCATTCTGACTATGCTACAAAAAAAACGAATTAGACTGATGATTTTACCAAGAAATAATTTTTCTTTCCAATTTACAATCCACACTAGCACATTCCCCAAGGAAGCTTCCATCTCTAACTCAACATCATTCCATCGAATCACATAGTCATGATCTAGTTTGTACTTATTCAACTGTGAAACATGGAATAAATTGTGTGCCACAATAAATCATGGTGAAAAATCTTACTAATATTCCACATCTCCAAACTTCTCAAATATCTCAAAAGTTATAATATAACTTTGATATAATATACCATTCTTCCCAAACCTATGATTTATAAGCCTATGAAATATACTTAAGAACACGTAATCATCCACCTTGAATGACATTGGTCATCGAAAATGGTCTGGATATGATTACTGATGACTCTGAGTCATCTCCATTATCTTCCAAATAAACTTGAACTTATTCATAGTCTATTGAAAAAATCCTTATCCAACCATCTTTGTCTTACCGATTTCCACCCATAAAAGTATATAATGTTACAGAATCCCATGAAATCCTTCAGACAAAGCCATATGTATTGACTCCTGATAGCTATTTTTATATGATAACTCTACCAAAAGTATGTTCTTTACCCATGAGACACCAAAATCCATCACATTATCCTGGAACATAACTTCCAATGTTTTTATCGTTCATTTAGACTTCCCATCCATCTATGGATGGCATGTCATACTCAAGTTCAACAGAGTCCAAATGGAGTTTCTGTGAATATTTCCAAAAATGAGATGTGAACCTCAGATATCTATCTGATACAATCAAAACTAGAAAACCAGGCCCCTTTACTACTTCACATATATAGAATTTTGATAGATCCTCCACCATATGAGATTCACAAATATGAATTAAATGGGATGACTTTGTGATTTGATCCACTAAAACCTAAATGGCATTGTGATTTATGACCATTCATGGGATACCTATAATAAAATCCATCGTTATCTATTCCGACTTCCATTCAGGGATAGGTAATGATCACAAAAAATATACTGGTCACATAAGCTCTATATTGACTTGATGACAATTCAGGAATCTCTAAACAAACATTGCCACTATCCTCTTCATACTGTCCCACAAACCATGATTTCAACGACAAATATATTTTCTCAATTCAAATATAGACAACCCATCTAGAATGATGATAATCCGTGATAATTTCTTCTGTAAAATCCACATGTCCAACAATATGATTATGAAAATAGAAAACTAAATCACCATTCAATTCCAAACCTTTGATGGTCTCCCCACCATTGAGTTTTGACCTCATCTCTATACACCCAAAATCGGATATTTGTGCCTATTTAACCAAGCCAACCAAATCAAGAATGAACAATAACTTAAATAAAAATACTCTATTGCTTCTCCCCTCACATTAGAACCACATTTCATCTATAACTAACATCAACTTCCACTAATCTTATACATGATTCACCGCCTGAGCATATGAAATCCTACATAACGCATCTTACACTGAATTATCCTTTCTCGGTGTGTACATAACATCAAAGTCAAACATATGTAGATACTCCATCCATATCCTTCGACTCAAGTTCAAATCTATTTGTGAGAGAAAAAATTCATTAAACTCTTATGATTGGTAAAGACCATGAATTTCTCACCAAATAAATAATGATGCCACATTTTCAAACCATATACCCAAGGAGTCAACTCTAAATCATGTGTTGGGTTGTTCGTCTAATGAAACCTCAACTTTTGTGAGCCATATGAAACCACGTTATCACCTTGCATGATAAAAAATCACTGCCCGAATATTGATGCATCATAACACACCACGTACACATTCCATGGTTTTGAAAAAAAAGATTGGGGCTAATGAAAGGATACTCTTATCTCATCAAAACATTTATGACACTTTTCATTCCATTGAAATAAAAAATTCTTACATGTAAAATTTTACATTGGTGAGGCTAATAATGAAAAGTCACAAAAAAATTATTATAGTAGCATGCTAGTTAAAGGAAGCTATATATCTCAAAAAAATTCTTTTGTGGTTGCCACAAGATAATAGAATCTATCATTTCAGAATCAACTAAAACACCCTTATTGTAAATCACATGTACAAGGAAAAAAACTTCCTATATCCAAAAGTCGCACTTTATAAATTTGTCATATAACTAATGGTCTCTCAGGATCCCCTTCACTGTTTCTAAGTGTTGATCATCATTCTCCCTTGTCCTAGAATACACCAATATATCATCGACAAATACAACTACAAAATAATCTAGATATCTCTAAAATATATTATTCATCAATTCCATGAAATCTTCTATTGAATTCCTAAGACCAAAGGGCATAAACACATACTCATAATGGTTATATCTACATTTTAATGATGTTTTTTGAATATCCTCCCTCCTAACCAACAATTATTGAAATCTAGTCCACAATCCAATATTGGAGAACCAATGATCTCCACTCAACTGATTGAACAAATCATCAATGTGTGGAAGATGATATCATATCATTATCATAACCTAATTAGTTCTACGATAGTCAAAACACTACCAAACATTTATATCTTCCTTTTTAATAATCAAAATTGGAATTACCCATGGTGATGTGCTAGGCCAGAATAACCATTTGTTTTCTAACTACTCTAATTACACCATTAATTACATTAATTATTTATGTGACATCCCGTAAGACGGAAGTGAGATGGTACTAGTTACCAGAAAATAATCAACAGTAAAATCCACTTCTCTCATATGTAACAACCCTAATAATTATTCAGAAAACACATCCATAAACTGATCAACCACTACTAGAAAAGCATTCTTCTCATATCTTCCATTGATTCCAATGACAATGCTTCCAACTAATATGATATTGTGCCATCATTCTGTGTCAACAGGTCTAATTCACATAGATTTTCATTCTTGTATCCTCTAAAGATATATTGGATTCCATCATTCATCATAAAACTAACTATTCACGTATAACTGTTGTTGTGGGCCTTAAACATCATTATCCAATCCATTCCCAGGATTATATCATAGGCATCCATCTCAAACATTGAGAAATCCAACATCGGCTCAGCCCCATACATAACTAAATTTCATGTTCTACATAGGAAGGCTCGACACTCTCTTTGGCCCAAAAGTGTTTTAAGTTTTAAAACTGAAAACATCATTTTTCACAATTAAACCCAACAGATTAACAGAAAAATAATCAATAAAATAATGGGAATCACCCACATAAAAAAATCTTTCATCAATGTATAATTTCAACGAATCATACCTCACATCATTGATGGTCCCCACTAATCATATAAGGCCCCAGCCTTAAACCATACTTAATCTTGAGTTATTACAAGATTACACATTGAGGATCTTTTCAGGTTTAGAGTTTTAGGGAATTAGATCATAAAACTTGCATTACATTCCACATTTAAACAAAGTGGTTACGTAAAAGATAGTATTCATTTCTCCCGTCAACGGAATCATATTTAAAATAAAACATGGATTCCTTCTTGACACTTCCTCGACACTATCATCATATCATGTACCCTTCCTTTTACCTGTGAAAAAAAAACATTTCAAAAAATTGGGATGAGCATACAAAGCTCAGTAAGGGATATAAAAATATTGAAAGGAAAAATGAGTACATGTATACACAAGAATCAATGAAATCATACTCTACTCATAAAACATAATCACTTTAACATACCTCATAAAATCATGAATAAATCATAGAAATCATAAGACATAAAGGTAACTTGAGGCATTCATAACATTCTTACGTAGGGAGTAACCCTCTTGGTTACGTTTGGAATACCCATCACAGTATATTCCCTAAATCTCTTTGGAGAAACCTTAACGTTTAACTCCTTCGCGTTACCCAATGCATTGGAGAGCTATATCGGGATCACCCTCCCTTTGTTTATCATGGAACTACCTGTCTTCTTAACAATTCCCAAGTACCATATCATAATCGTATCACATAAAACATGCATAAAGGAAACATAACATTTCCACATTTCAATCACAAGATATCAATACAACACATTTATATAATAAAAACATTATGAAAACCATTTTCAATACCAAAATAAAAGAAAAGTAAAATAGGTAATTTATTTTTATTTTAAAAAAATGTATGGCTTGTAGAGGAAGCCGAAACTCAAATAATGGTCACGGTGGCGGAGAAGTCATTGTCGCCGCATATGTACGACAAAAACATTCCCTTTGTCATTTAGTAAAACGTTTCGTATAGAAAAAAGATTCATTTTGAGTAAATGTAAAATTAAAAGGGGTTTATACACCGTATAAAATAAGGTTGTGTATAAAACAAAATATGCCTCAATGAAAGGAGATTGAGACAAAGTCCCATACCTCGGGTCCGACTTGACTCGATCGTTATTTAATGTCCTAAATCATGAACTTTAGTTAATTTATACTTTCTTAAGAACCTTTTTCAAGTTGATTATTCCTTTTATATCACTTATTACCATGTCATGAACACTATGCAATTATTTAAGTTAATATCGGCTGTTTTAACGATCATTGGTACTTCAGTCAAAAATATGATCGTTATAATTAAAAGTTGTTCATGTATCCATTATATCCAGAGTTATACTCATGATTTATATATCATTAATATCATATATATCCAGTATATACATTCATTTATAATATTACATAATATTTAGAGGTAAGAAATGAAATGCACTGTTCATGGAGACGGTAAGTCGTACGTATGCATGAATGCTACTTGCATTTCTATTTCAAGTTTAATGGAATTAAAACATCATGATACATAATAGTATTATAATTCTAGTATTGTATCATATATAATATCATTCAATCTATCTGTTATATGTACCACTTATGGTATTAACGAATCAAATCACTTTGAGGGGGAGGTAGTCCACACTTCCTAAAATGAAGATATCGCGTTTACCCATAATAGAAACCATAAAGTTATTTAATAAATGAAAAATACAGAAGCTTAAGTAAAACATAAATGTATTATATATCATATATAAATATAGTGTCATCTTAATGGCCACCTTTGAAGGTGTTAAAAGAATATTGAACAATCATTGTTTCATGAGGCAGAAATTCGACATCCATAGAAACAGTATGTTCTTTAACCATTAGATGTTGGTGTGTGTAAGTGTTGCTCTAATCCTTCTTATAAAAACATCGTAGTATATGGAATATACTGGTGTTTTTACAAAAGAAATGAAAAAAAAAAGAGTTTAGGGGGTTGGAGGAGCAAAATAAAAAAAAAGAACACAAGTGAAGATATTACCTTAAATTCAGGTAACTCTCTTTGATTTAAATTCAAAGGCTTCCTTGGAAAGACTTCTTCCCAATGTGAGGATTCAAATAATAATAGAGGGATGTGGAGAGACAAAAGGGGTAGGGGTTGGCAGAGACAAAGGCTTTGGAAGTGTGGGTAAGGTGGTAGAGGTGGGGTCCTTTTATAAGAGTAGAGGAGGGGCACTCTTGGAAAGTTAAGAAAAGATACTTTGCTATAAAAATATTTTCATATAAAAAAGGTCCCACAATTATAAATTTCAAGGATAATTTGATAAGTGTTCTAAATACACCAATACAATAGGTTTTTGACAAGTTTAGGTCTTAGATTTTACATTATATTTTCATTTTATTTAAATCGTTAAATAATGTGGTCATCTCTGCATCATCATAGTGTCATAAATAATTTAAATCATTTAATGTATAAAAATTAAAAAAAAATCATGATGTAGGAAATATTATTATCTTTCTAATGACTCTTTGTAGTCAAATATCTGACTTGTATAACCCCATGTAATGATTTTTTTAGTAAAATAACTTATGTTTGTGACATTTTTATTTTAACATTAAATAAAAAGTTATTAATGTCATTTTCCTACCAAAGTGGCTCCATGGGGTCCCCAAGATGAACCATGGATTTTATTTCTTGCCCATGACACATAAAATAAGGGTAAGACATGTGTCTAGGTCATTTCATATTATTAAAACATTATTTTTACCTGAAACTACACTAATTACCTCTAATCGCGATTAATAAACTTAAAAGTTACTATTCACCAAGAAATTATTTTAATCCTATTTAAACAACATTTTACTTCTTAATGACAAGAATTTATGTCAGATTTTTGAAATTCAAAACACAGAGGTGGTAAAATTTCATTTAAACGAAAAATCTGTATTTTAAGTACAACTTAGTGGTTTCACTATTCATCAAAAATTGATGTTTTTCAAAAAAATACCAAAACATCACCCTAAAAAATATTTTATATTCCGAATTCAAAAATGATGTCTATTTTACAAAATTCAAAAAATATAAGTTACATTAATTAATTTAATAATTAATTCCCACTGTCAGAGCAAATAGCATGTTTTTATAAAACAATGAGTATCAAAAGATTGACACTAGTTTAAGTCCAATTTCAAAGTGAAATTAATTCCAACGACCAATATTAGATTAAATGGTAAAAATATATTCTAATTTTACTTTAAAACAAATTAAAAAGATAATCTAACCATAAAATTAAATTAGATGAAAAAGCAGTTTTGATGTAAAATGCCGTATTTTTCACTATTCATTAAAAATGAACATTGTCAGAAAAATACCAAAAAAGTATCCATTGTAAATTTCAATGTCCCAATCATAAATAATAAGTTTATTTTGACAAATATAGCTTATAAAATTGTCAAAAGATAGATTTAAAAATGTTTTGCCATCAAAAGGCAG
Source organism: Viscum album (assembly GCA_963277665.1). NCBI lineage: Eukaryota > Viridiplantae > Streptophyta > Magnoliopsida > Santalales > Viscaceae > Viscum > Viscum album. The sequence continues at coordinate 193,764,721 of OY728136.1, read as the reverse complement.
TAAAATAATCTTTTAAAATATTAGTGTATTCCATGCTTAAGATTAGATATATTCTCATTTTAAGCCTCTAAAACACTATCTAATTCATTAATAGACATAGATAAAAATATCTATTATTCATTAAATACTTGGGATGTTACATCCTTCCCCCCTTAAGAAAATTGCATCCCCGCAATTTATTTACTTATCGAATAAGTGGGGGTATTTATCCCTCATAGAATTTTCAGATTCCCATGTTGCCTCTTCAACCATATGGTTTTTCCATAAAACCATTACATGGTGAATTAACTTATTCCGCAACACTTTCTCTCTAGGGTCATGTATCTGGACTGGTTGTTCTTCATAAGATAGATTCTCTTCTAGCTGAACCACCTCTGGACTCAAAACATGAGATGGATCTGGCATATACTTTCTCAACATTGAAACATGAAAAACATTGTGTACCTAAGAAAAACTCAGAGGTAAAGCCACACGGTAAGAAACTGATCCAACTCTCTCCAGAATTTTTTATGGTCCAATGAACCATGGTAAAAAATTTAGTTTCTTACTAAATCGCATCACACTTTTCCATGGTGAGACTTTGAGAAAAACATGATCACCTACCTGAAAAGATAGATCCTTCCTCCGGTTATCCGCATAACTCTTCTGCCTTCTTTGAGATGTTCTCATGTGTTTCTGAATCAACTAAACTTTTTCGGCAATATCTTATACCAATTCTGGTCCCATCAACTTCCTTTCACCCACTTCATCCCAGAAAGCTGGAGTTCGACACTGATTCCCATATAGCACCTCAAATGGTGTAATCTGTATACTGGAATGAAAAGTGTTATTATAAGAAAAATCAACCAAAGAAATATGTTGGTCCCAACTTCCCTGATAATACATTGAACAAACACATAGCATATCCTCTAATGTCTGAATTGTTCGTCCTGACTGCCCAAAAAATTATACATTGTAAATTTCAATGTCCCAATCATAAATAATAAGTTTATTTTGAAAAATATATCTTATAAAATTTTCAAAAGATAGATTTAAAAATGTTTTTCCATTAAAAGGAAGTAAAATAATCTTTTAAAAATATTAGTGTATTCCATGCTTAAGATTGGATTTATTCTCATTTTAAGCCTATAAAACACTATCTAATTCATTAATAGACATAGACAAAAATATCTATTATTCATTACTTACTTAGGATGCTACAAATCATCCATCACAACATGCTCATCCCCAAACAAATACTTTTTCCGCACTCTTCTCGTTATATAACTACAAAGGAGTTGTGGCGTTCATTGAATCAACATGACTAACATTTCTCTATTGATGAGGGGTATGCTGATGTCCCCACCCTATCGAGTCATAAAATACCTGTGACCCCTTAGGATTATCACAAACACCCAAACTCAGAGCATTATGTCAATAATGATGACAATTCCCCATCTCTTTATAGTTATGACATGCTTGAGTTTGTGTTGTACAATCCTTATTGATGTGGCCTATGGATCCACAATAAAATATCACGGCTTAATATAAGTATTTGGAGGAATATCCATCGATCATGCCATTGGGTTATGAGCTATACATCCATGCAGGAAATAAGTTTCTCTCTTCCACATGATCCTAGTGTTAGAGTTCTCACTATTCCCCTTGGGCACTAATATACTTACCCCTCATATAGGCCCAAATATACTTCATTTATCTACTATTTATCTATTCACCATTTCATTGTAATCATTTATACATAACACCACTATTTTAGAATGAATTTCTTGCCTCAACCCAGCTTAAAAAAATATGTTCCTTCCATGATGTACTACCTTCAACCATAGTTGAAAACCGAACTAATATCATTAACATAGCCACATATTCTATTACTAAGCGGTTCTCATACATTAAATGAAAAAATACATTGTGCACTAAATTATGAACGTGTGAGGGTAGAATTATTTTTTAAAAAATTCCTCAAAAACTCATTCCATGTCATCCCTTGGATCATTCAAACTTAGACCACAAACTCTCACCCCTGAAGGAAAATATCTTCCATAATTTATGTTTCTAGCATGAAGTTAATCTCCACCTATGTTTCCAATAATTCAAATATCATACTCATTTTGTTCAATCATTCCACTTCCTTTTCTAGTTCTAAATGACTCTTAAAAATGGTTGAATTCTTCTTTTGAAACTAAAATGCATGATCTACATGTTTTGGATCATCTAGTTCATTCAAACATTAATAGCATGAAAATATTATAATATAATAATCACTAACTGTTGGTTTACTTGGAGCTTAGGTGAAACCTCATTTTCATTAGCCACCACTGGTTGGTATCAACGACACCTACTCGGTTCCATTTCTATAAATAAAAAACAACTATATTCTCAAACTCTTTGCAAGAAGATGTCTAAAATTTTGAATTCAATTACATTGAAACTATCAAAACCAGGCTATCCACAAGTTCCCACTTCCCATGTTGCACTACTTTTGAAAAATCCACCATGTTTCCAAATTTGAGCAATTTTCAATATACCACAAAAATTCGCATTTCGAATCCGTACATTTGAAAATATTTTCCAGATTTTTTGGAAATCCATATATCCATAGCACAACATAAATCATTATTCCAATGAAATATTCATCCTAGTGGGAAGTCATTTCTACCATTCATGTCATGCTCATCTCATTGGCTAAAACCATGAAAATTAGATTTTCAATTCCTATAAGTGTTTTTAAAACACTTATGTACACAAATCCCTGGTAACATAACAATCAGTATAAAAGGGTTTGCTACATCCATTTATGTTATACCTTTCATGTTTTGAAAGACCAATGCCGTACTACTATCATGAATCCAGGAATTGAAAAAGAATGAATTCCAACACCAAGACCCATAATCAATGCCATTGAACTGAACAAACCTAAAAAATAAGGAACCGAAAAACCTGATACCACTTGTAATGTCCCACCCCTTCCCCATTGACATGAGAAGGATGTGAGATGCTACTTGGCCTTGAGTGAGATTACCAAGGTGCCAATGGTGGACAATAAATGTTGAGGGAATCTATAACCATTAGGGAAAGATTTCCAATTAATGAAAAATAACCAACCCAACATGCTATGACCTACCACATCTACATGATGCGTGTTATCAATTTAAACTAATGAAACTCATTACCAAGGAACGACTATGCAACCAAACCAATTAGATGAAATTTTCTATAGACCAATAAAACTCAACTGCAGTGTTTCATAATCAATGTCCCAGAGGAATACTAAAAAAAATATGATAAGCTATAACACAACTCCATGGCTCCCCGACAAGCTCCATACACCAATCACCACATAACCATCCAAGTATCATGATGAACTGCTAGCTAAATGAGATGATTTACTCTTACCCATGACCTAGAAAATGACATCTATAAAAGCACCCAAATGCTTAAATAGGGGGTGACTAATAATACTCAGTATGTTTTCCCCAAATTACTTCCCTACGCATGCCACTAGGATATAACCATTAGAAAATTTATATAAAGGATCTTACATAAAACATCAAATAGTGAAACAATATCCAACAATCCAAACACACCCTTACCAATCCAATTTTCTCCCAAATCCACATAATGAAAGGTATATACATATAACAAACCATAATAAATTTTACCATCACATGTTATTACAACAATTTCATCTTGATTAGACACACACACAATCATACATAGCCATAATGTTTCACAAACCCATCCTGGTGTAACAATCATAATGGAACGTCTCGTCCATGCATGTTTACTTATTTCCAAACTAAGTGGTACATCACACCCACATTTATTTGATGGTTTTCCTTCCATAATATATTCATACCCTTTTTATAGTGCTACTTCTCACCCACATCACACCACAATCAACACATTCATAAAATTATTAAGACAATAACAAGCATATACACCCACTAAAGCCAAAACAATATGGAAACAAATATTTCACAACCAATAAATCCCTTAATAATTTTTCCATGCTATATCACATTCAATAAATCAAACCCTTTTATTGAAAACCATTCTTTTAATTAACACATGACACAAATTATAAAAGCAACATTTTAATATCTGACAAAAAAATCCATTTCACCATAATAACCCATTTTCCACAAAATTCCACAAAACAACACAAAGGGAATTTCCATTAAGCTTCCCACATCATTTAAACAATTAATTTTAAGAAAAACAAATTAATATAAAACAGGTCTTCTAGTTCTAACAAAATGGAGTCGAGAGAGAATCCACCTACCTTATATTTTCAATGAAATTGACTAACTCCCAGTTGTACCACAAATCTGAGTGAAAACTCAACCAAAATAACCATAGATCACTTTTCCTAACATGAACAAGTACCTAAATCATAATTTTAGGGAAAAACACCTCAATATCTATATGCAATGGGTGTAGATCTAGAATACTGATAGAGAGAGGTTTAACAAGATCTAAGGAAAACCATGAAAGATCAAAGAGAGAATGGTTATTAGAAGAGCATCAACTTCACCACACCTTTAAAACCCATCCAACTATTTCAAAGGTGATTGGGAGATCCCCTCTAACCCTTGAGAATAAGAGATACCAAACATGGTTCATATGGGAAAAGTGAGGAGGAGTTTAGGGAAAATCCCTAGTAGTCCCATTTTTTTAAAAAACACTTTTTAATTCCATAAATGGTAAGCTCTTACATTTAGGAAAACTGTACGCATTCTACTATCACAATAGGGACCTCGCATGGTTTCTCCTATGGTTAGAAAAACTGTGCAAAAACCATGGAAAACCCATTGTATCCACTTTCACAGTTACTTAGAGACCCTTCACGGTTTCCCCAAACCGTGATCAAAACATACTCATCTAGAATGTCCACCAAACCTTTCAAAATCCCTCCCAAACTTTACCCAAACAATTTAACAACATAAAAAGGCCTAAAACGGTTAGATACCTCAAACTGGGGGTTCTATAACCATAATTGTTATCAACAATTATATATTTTTAAGGGGAATAAATTTATTAAGGAGTAATATTTGAATAAAAGTTTCATTTTTCCAAGAGAAAAGGAGAAATTAATGTGAAATAAAATCATATTTATAATGATACCAATCTTCGAAGAAATAAGCTTATGAAGATTAATAATATGTCAATGAAGGGAATTGAGTTAACAAAAACACATGCAAATTTGGTATATTTTGAATAAAATTAAATTTAAACAAATTTTTTGATATAGATCATCAATGTCTAGGAATTTCATGAATATGAAAAAGGTAATTATTAATAAAAAATCAAAATATATAATTGAAATTATAGTTTGAAATATCAAACTTGTATCATGGATTATAAAATGCTACAAAGAAACCCCTACCTTATATTCATTTACCCAACCGTGTTGTAATATCATTTATAATAAAAATAACTATCGTAATCACTTATTCTATAACCATATTCATATATATATATATATAATTTTATAAATATCTTCTATAATTATCCTCTACATGTATATTAGAAAGTTATTGTCTATTTTTTATATCATATGTGAGTAATCATTATTTCTTTGAACTAGTTTCATAACAATGGTCTTGTTATTTGTTATTCTCCAAATGTTAACAAATATCATATTATAAATGGTACTGGAATTGAAAATTCATGATATTTTATAAGGTGATAATTTTATTTAATGAATATTTTAGTTTTATTTCATGTAGACAAAATTGGAGACATACATATTTCAGTGATCTTTAACAAAAGATTGATAGTATCTTAATTAATGATTTTAATATAATATTTTACATTATAAAGTATTTAATTATATACATAATATATAATAAATAATTGTGTTCTCATTGTAATCCATGAAATTTTTTATGGCATTGTTCAAGTAAGTTTTTAAATAGACTAGAACATGAGCATATCCTAATTAATGGATGATTATGATTATTAGAGTGGTTTATTATAGAATTATATAATTATTATAGAATAACAATAAAATTATTTATATCATATTTTGTTGTTGAACCATATTATAAAGATTTTAATAAATTATAAATAAGATATATAAAAAATGAGATACCTCGCCTTGTGGAGGTGGTAGTCTGCACAACGCATGGATGACGGTTTCATTTTTCTTAATAGAAAATGGGAAAGGTTGTTAATAGTTACTTCCATAGAATAATTAAATTCAGTACAAAAACAATATTGATGTTAGTATATTATAATAAGAAAATAATATTTTTGAATGTAATATAGAAAGGAAAAGAAATTCAGAAAAATTTGTACTCATGTTGAAATATTTAATTTTCCATGGAGGAATCCTTGGAAATAGAAGTGTTAAGCCAATATACTATAACCAAAAGATCAAAGAAAATTAATTGGATTATATATTAACTATAAATTTTATAATTAAAATAGGAACTATAATTTTTTGGATTGGTATGGATGGGGTGGTGAGAGACCCCTTTGATATGTGTTGATAATGGAATTTTTTAAAATATTTCAACTTAATATAAATAGTGCACTTGTTTAACATTTTCAGATGACTCCAAAATATAAAATAATGGATTATGGGGGGAAATGTGATTGATAACCTCTCAACCATTCATTTTCAAACACATTTTAAACATTTCTTTATGTCTTATACTCTTAGATTTTTCACTTTTACCATTTCTGGTTTTACTATGGTAACTAATTTTTACCTAAGTAATTTAATTTTAATTAATAATAATAAAATTTCCTTTTAAATAATTTTGAAATTCAAATTCAAAATATGAAATCCATTTTATTAAATATTTTTTTTCTTGGGTGCAGAAAATTAAATTTAATATTTCTCTCATATTAGGCATAAATACTCCTTTTTAGAATAAGTGCAATTTGATGAAAAACGTTTATTTGTAGGATAAAATTCTCATTTATTTTTATTTACATGATATAAATTGGTTTATTATAAAAAAAATCTACTTTGAAATTGAATAAATAGAAAACTGAATCATACCAAAATAATATATAATTAAAAGAAAATACTAAAATTGTTTCTTTTATTGGAAAATCATAATTAACTTTTTTTTATATTGTTTTTCTAAATTCATAATCATATTTTTAAATGTATAGTTTTACTCTCTAATAAAAAATTTATCATGAAACTTTTTTATATGTTTTTAAGTTACACTTCTTGATAAATCATAAATTCTATGATTTTATTTAAAACTATACTTTCCACTATTAACATAAAAATTTATTATTTTGTTAAAATATAAAAAATTCACCACATGAATAACCTTGAAAATGTGAACTTAAAAAATAAAATTAATTTTTTAGAATTAAAATTGTAAAAATTATTTTTTAAATGATTATTCAAAATATAAACAAAAACTACTTTAATTAAAAAATAGTATTTTTAAACATTAAGAATTATTAATATTATTTTATTTTAATTTAGCATTTAATGAATTTCAATAAATTATTTAATATATTAAAATATCATATATTCTCATAGTAATATTTTAATAGTGGCCAATTTAATTTATTAACACTTTAAACAATAATTTGAGAAAAATACCATTTTAAATTTTAAATATTATGATAATTTATTCTCTAAATGTAAAAAATTTGTATTTATTACTATATTTTTATTTAATATATGTTATAATCATCGCAATATTTCTTAATAATTTCCATCTAATATTTTTTCACTCTTTTTGGTTTTGTGTTTCTTTGGAATAAAGATATTGAAACAAGTATTTATTTAAAGTAATATGTTCTTAAATCTCAAAATGTAATAGTTTTTTATAATAGATATAATGGTTGGGTAACATTCCCCCTAATAATCATGAAGCATGAGATATAACATTTGGGATCTATTCCCTTTTATAGTTATTTAATATGAGATATATAAGGTAGATGTCGCGTTACCCTAACTAATATTAAGAGATAATTACAATGATGGGTGAAATTCCCCCTAATTTTTATCTAACCAGTTCTGATACATCTAGATCTATATATAATAGGTTTAGTTAATCTTGTGTGTCAACATAGATATTTAGGATCAAAGAGAATTTATTTATTAAGATTTCATTAATTTTACATGCTATATTTTCATTCCCACTATTTAAGTCATTATATATTTATGGAGTAGTTTATGGTAGCATATTGAGTTATACTCACACCTTGGTCTAGTAATGGTGGGAACTCAAGTAGAATTAATTATCGATGGACATTTAAATTGTAAGATCCATATCATAAATAGATGATTTATCTTTCTATTATGGAGCACATGACATAGGATCAAGCTATGACTTGGTGACATGTTTTTTAGAATTTCTTAATTGGTTATATTTTTAGTTTCATTTTATATGATACATCAATAGGGGATATTAATGGGTTCTGTATGAAATTATTTAATTTTACTGAATTAATTTTTATATATAATGGTTTATATTTGTTTTCTATTATAATAGTCTATGTTGTTTTTTATCTCTTATTTTTATAGATTTATATTATTTTCATGTGTATGATTTTATTTCTTACTCTATTATGAGGGTATAGTCCACTTGTAGTATCTATATAGACCTGCATTGCTAGTCTATACCCTCTAGCATATGGTAAGGTGTGCGTAAGGTCACAAGGAACTATTGTCTTTTTGCTGTGGAGTGAGTCGAGGTGGTGATGTAACAAAGTGATATAATATATTCCTTTCCCTATCATCATACTATTTGGTTAAGATAGAATTGTGATAGGATTATCTCATATCTCAACATTGATATTTTTTCTTTGAGTATCTAACCAATATTTGAGGGATTTCTATGTTAGTATAAATGGGATTATTTTTACTTGTTTAGAATTTTACATTAGAGTTATGTCAACTAGTGAGATGCACTCTGGTTTTGGATTTAGGTTTTTTTAGATTTATAGACTTGGAATAAAATAGAAATTGGGTTTTCATTCATGCATAATATCAACCACACAGGATTTCCATTACATAATGTTCTCTTTTTTCATTGGATACCGTGGTTTTAATATTGCGACATCTAATTTAATATGTAAAAACCATCTTATATAGTTTTTTTCAATAAATTTGTCATGTAGTCTTAACTAAATGATGACTTAAAATGATTTTATGACTATTAGAAGTGGATTAAAAACCTACTTATTCATTTCATTTAGTAAATATAATTAAAAGAGAAAAATATATTTTGTTTTCCTTTATATATGTTTAATAGAATTTCATTTAACTAAGATCAAAATATGATATCATTAATAAGGTAAAGAAAGAGAAAAAAATGTAATTTTAATAATGTTGATCCAATGTATATTTTCTAAAGACCATATTTTTTGGTGGATGGGTCCAAAGAGGGAACTTTTTTGTGATAATTTTATGATATATTATGTATAGAATGTGAGGTTTTTATTCATATTTCCATTTTCCATAAACTAAAATAAAAGGAATTTTAATAGAAATATATTCTCATGTTTTTGTTTTGATTTGTAATGAGATTCCTCTACAGTAGCCTTTAGAAATGTTCCAAGATTATTGGGAAAAGAATTCCCCAGTGATGGTTGGACCAAATCCTCATGTAGTGATAGGATCTATAATGGAGGATCAGTTCCATGATAGTGTATTTCATGCAATTAAATCCATGTAGAGGGAGACCATATGGTCTGTAGCTTTTATTTAGGGTCATATTGGTAGTTCTATATGGAAAAACCGATGTGGTTCAGGGGTAAGGGTGAACCTAAGGTATTTTAGCTCTAAGTTCAGTCTATCCGGATGATATTTGACTAACTCAAGAAACCCCTTGATAGGAGGGTGAAGTTGGTTGTTTATATATTGTGAGTCCTAGAAAAGAACTTGTTGGATATTGTTTTAAGTAGGACAACACGTGGGGTTGTACTAAAAGGACTTCTAGAACTATTTTTTGATTTATTATTTACTTAGACATATGGCGTGGAAAATACATGAGATTTTATGAATATAACTTTATGAGGTATGTAATTCCAAGATTATTTTTTCCCTTTATAGAGATATAGTGTGTTTTGATGATTCTATATGGGTATGAGATAGTAAGAGTGTTGTGTTTCATGGATAGAAAGGTTGAGAATTTATTTCCTATCATATTTTATATAGGTCATGAATTAGATCTTAATCAAAAGTAGGAACCATAGTAAGGCTAGATTTTTTTGGGGAGATGGTGTTTATTAGAGGGACTCATAGTGGGTCTACACGCAATAGGAAGCACCATTTATTTGATCATGTGGGGATGGAAGTGGAAAGAGAATCCAGGGTGGAAGGCCTTATCTTACACATTAGGTAGAAAATTTAATGGTGTTTTTTTTGGGTGTCAAGTATGACATATTCATCCTTAGTGTGATTTTATTCCATTCTAGTAATGGATATATGGGAATATGAGGCACATAAATTAGTTTTTTAAGAGCATGGGAAAAGAATGTTGTGTTAAGATATCTGGTTATATATAGGTTTCAGGTTCCAAGTCTATTACACTATAGAAGTTGGGTAGTTGTAGGTCCAAAAAGTGTTTAGGTTAAGGGGGATGATGTTTTCCCCTGGATATGGTTAGTAGAAAATATATGGAGGTAAATTGTAGGGAAGTCTGGTATGAATACAAAGTTGATGTTATATCTAATTTCATATCATTGAGACTAATCATATATATTGAGATTCTAAACGGTTTATTGTTTGAGATAAAATTTATTTATCTTCTACTCAAGACTTGAATTATTTTGATACATTATCGTAAAATTAATTTATATATGACATGTTTATTGATTTATTAGGAATATCCATGTTGTATCTATATGGATTAACGTTGATTGAAAGTACAATGGTGTTATTATCTAAGAGAATTCATATATATAGTGATTGTTCCCATGTGGAGAGTTATTTTTAAAGGACTTATTTATTTTAGAGATAATGAGATTTTATAAAATCCTTATGATGGATTGACTCATTCAGTATCAAGACCATATTTATTTTTATCAATAATTGGTTTCATTTACATCTAATAAGGGTGGATGTAATGTTTTTATCATAGAGTGGTACATACATGAAATTTATGTTGGACCAATCCTCTAACAGTTGGGTGGAATTATATCACAGGTTTTAGGTAATATTTTATAAAATGGGGAGGAATAGTTGATCACCATTCCTTTCATTATTAACTAGTTCCATGTGTTTTTTCATAAATATTTCATCAGATTTCCACCCGAGAGTAAGGTTCAGTTTGTGATTGAGCTCAATCAAAGGGTAAAGATCATATATTTTTCTACTTATATTATATATTCTCAAATAAATAAAATAAAAATTCCCAGTTAGTGGACTGGGAGGAAAATGGGCTCCTACAGAAAAGTGCAACAGCTTATAGTACTCCTACATTATTCCCTGAGAAGGTGGATAGTTTTTTGAGATTATGTATGGATTATCAGAGGTTGGACCACATAATATTCATTAAAATATATCAATAATCACATAATTAATTTCTAATTGATTATCTTAAAGTATTTAGAGTGTTATACATGATTTAATTAAGATCATGTTATCATCTAGTATGGGTGAGGCCTTTCAACATACCCCAGACTACACTCAAGAGTTTGTATAGTATTTATGAGTACATAATGATATAAATGAAAATAATTAATGGTTATTCCATCTATATTTTGATTCCTTTTTCTCTTTAGAAATTATAACATTCTTATCCTAATGTTAAGGGAGGAGAACACATGACATTTAGAGTCCATTTAAAGTAAACATTGAGGGCATTGGATATATTTCAATATCTCAATGTATCTTTTTTATATTGATTGGGTTCAATTATTAGGGCCTATGATATTACAATCTAGTGTATAAATTAACCATGAGATGGTTAAGGTGGTTGTTTCTTTGGAGAGGCCCGAGAACATTTTTGATGTTTTAAATTTTTTGGGATTTATGAACTATTTCTAAAATTTCATCCTAGACTTTTCCAACTTATCAGAAAATATGAAGATTCTAAAGAAGAATAGGCTAGAGTTTTTTTGGTAAAATTATTATGATAAATCCTTTCAAAAGATGAAATGGATATTGGTGACAATGTTGATTATAGAATTACCAGAGTTGGGTGAGGAGTATACCTTATATTGTGATGCATCAAGAGTTGGTTTTGGAATAATTTGGATACTGTATGCTCATGGGATTTCATATGGGTTTGAGTAGCTAAGAATTTTTTAATCAAACTACATGATTCAAGATATAGAGCTGGTATCAATGAGGAATTCCTTGAGGTGTTATCATAATTACAAATTTTTTAAGAGGTTTTTCTTAATACATACTAAATTATCTTGAGCTATATTTTCTCATTGTGGTACATAAACCTTTAGCAATGAATATGGGTTGAGTAAATATAGTTTTTAAAATTAGATCTGTAATATTCCCCAATAAAGGGTATTTTTTTTAATGATTCACTAAGAAAAAATAATCTAACTCATGTTTTACCTGATTTGGGAAGTGAGTGGTAGATGATGGCCCCCCTTTTAGAGTTTCATCTTAATGTTTATGAGTATCATGGATAAGAAAACCTTATTTATTTTTCTATCACCACTTCACTTATTAGTATTGGAATCTATGTTTATATATCATATTTGGACAGACTTGTTATGAGGGATAACACATATGGTGGGAAGACACTGCCAAATTGTTTCTATAAATGGGGATAAGGTTATTTACTTTTGAGGTTCTAGGATTGTCCCAAAGAGAATGTGTCAGTATCCAATGATGTAATATCTCACCTTTATATCGATATTAAATTTATTATTGGCTAATATTTTTCATGATATTTACAAGATATATTTGTTATATAGGATAAAGATAGATATAGTGGGTTTCATCACAAGTTTCTCTACGAGTTAGTATTTGAAAGCCAAGCACTAGTGGACTACTAGTATTCTTCTACCAAAAACCATTCTTAAGTGGAATTGGGATGATGTGACCATGTAATTTGTGATAGGGATACAAATTTCACCCCATAACAGTGATACGATGTGGGTCATTGGGCATTAATTGACTAATGCAAAACATTTCTTACCAATATGAGATACTTTGTCTACTGATGAGATAGTAAATCTATATGTCCACAGAGTAGTTAATTTTGAATAAGTGCCTTAGATCATTATCTCATCTATGGGTGCCCACATTACATTACACCATTGAGAGGGCTTTAAGAGTTTCTAGATATATTTGCGCATCTGAGCTATACCTTCCACCAAAAGACATATTAGTAGTATAAGTCACCCATTAATATACTTGAGAAAATTATTCATGCATATGTACAAGATTTTGGGGACACCTATGAGAACCAGTTGTGTTAGGTGGAGAACACATACAAAAATAAATATAATGAATCTATTCTTAGAGGTACTTTTTAGAAATTGTATGATTTTCCATATCAAACACAATTGTATGGGTTGAAATCTTAGTAATCGTAAATTATTTTAATGATTCTTATACAGAGGATCCCACAGAACATCAAGATAATTAAAAAGTAGTTTGTAATAGGTCAATGTATTAAGAGGTTTTATAACATCCAAAAACACCACCCTCTTGAATTTTAGGTGTGTGATTGAGTATTCTTATGGGTGTAATCTAGATTAAAAAATCTTCATATACATAGGTAGGGGAATTTTTAATCTAGGAAAATAGTTCTATTTGAGGTCATTGAGATAATTTATATTATAGAATTCAGAGTAACTCTTCATTAATAATATATTTTTACTCATGATATATACCATGTGTCACATATTTCATAATATTATCTCAATCCTTATCATGTGATCAATTTTGATGATATCGATCTCAAAACTGGTGTATTGTTTGAGGATTAAAATGTGTATAGCTAAGTGGATAGAAACGACTATATGTGATAACATGGTATCTCTAGTATAAGTAGACTGGTAGTATAATAATTTCCTAAATGATACATTAGAGTGGAATTCGTATATATGAGAACAACATCTTGAGTGATTCACTAAAGAGGTATAATGATTTTTTGGAAGCTAGCTCTAGGATAAGCTACTATATGGTTCGGAGGTTGTAATATCCCAAGCTAGTTTTTTTGGCAAGAAGGAAAAATAAATCCCAAGCTAGTTAAACTATAGACTCATATCATTTTTTGTGAAAAAACTCAAATATACTTATATTTTTTTTAATACCGATTTTTTATCATAAATGTAAATTTAAGTATTTTCTAGGGAAATTTTAAATGGTTGGGTGTTTGGAAATGGTATTTTTGGTCAAATTTTGGATCAGAAAATAGAATTTAAAGTGTCATAATATATTAGGAATTTAGATTCATGAATTCCTCCAATATAAGGGTCCCATTAAAACTATTTTTCAATATATAAGTTATGAGGGTCTCTATAGGTGTTATATCTGAATGAATAATTTCAGTGTTTTTTTTGTAATTATATGATTACCACTAATTTTCAAAAAAAAACATAAATCCTTCTGTATGAAATAAAATATTATGCATGGTTTCTTCAAATAAGGGAAAACCATATATAATTGATTATTAGGTTATGTATGATAAATATAAATTACATATTAGGGATCCACCTAGGAAAAATATTATTTAAAATAAATATATTATTTATTGATTTTTGTGTAATTAAAATATACTAAATATGAAGTAACATGTTACACATAAAATGAAAACATTTACGTGTTGGTTTTCTCAAAAATGGAAAATTCTTACCTCCTGATTTATATATTCCATATAAGGTTTTTACAAAGGAAAAAGCCATATATATGACATATATATTCTTTATGAAATTGGGATTTCCTGAAATTATTAAAGTAATGTCTTATGTAATATATGTGGATATATATTACATTTGGGTCTCAAGGGGAGTAACATGTAAAAAATATTTTTATATATATTATCTATGGGATCTCAAGGGGTGATAGATATTATATTCTTTTGGAAAATCTAGATTTATCCCATTTTAGAAATGGTAATTTGTTTTAATATAATTTCTAAAATTATAAATAAATGAAACAAACAACTATTAAAAAATATGATATTCACATGGCTTGTATATAGTGAACTTGTCTAGAATGGTTCTCTCATTCTCTTCTTCCTCCTAGAGTGAAATATTCCTCATTTATCAGTGGAATCAAGAACCCATTGATCCATTTGATATCTAAAAATATATATGTCACATTGTATGTTTCCTTTCTTATTATCAGATGTTGTTTCTTAGTTATACATAGTTTTTCAATGTTTATGTCCAATTCCATTGATTTTATTTATTCTTAGTTTCAATTATTCAATTTTGGATTAAAAGATTACATTCAATTCATAACTACCTTAAAAAATAAGGTATGTAGTCACTATACTATCCCTGACATCCTATATCATTATGAATATACATATTTGGTATGATCATACTGACCAAACACACACATTAATTAAAACATAAATATATTTTTTATATTTTTACTCATTGAGAACAACCCTTTTTTCATGAGTTTCCCATTGATGGGTGTAATTATATACCATTGGCCACTATATAAATTGATCCTAATTTTGGATATAAATTGGAATTTGAAAGGAACATGATGGATGATATTAATATATATGATATATGGGAAATATGATATGGAATACATTCCCAAAAATAGTTATATAATATATGAAATATGGGTAAACCTTCATAACACATAATAATTATGATGTAAAAGATATATGGGGTGGGAATCATTCCTCCCCCCACCAACCCACCAACCCCACCCCACCCCACCCGCAAGATAATTATGTTATACAAGATAGGTGGGTTTTATTCCATTCCATATGACAGTTATAAATCTTGATATATACGTGGTTGACGTTATTCACCCTAATATTTATGATGTATAAGATATATGGGGTGGGTTCCATTCCCCCTGATAATTTTATATGAAATATATAGTGGAAAAACTCTCTCTCTTATTGATGTTAAATAAGATATATATGGTTTTATTTATTCCCATTTATAGTCATGATAATTGATATATACAAGTTTCATATCATAACTTCTGATAATTATGTGATTTAAGATATATAAAGTGGTCATAATTCCCCCATATTGATATGATGAGATAATTACAAGGAGGAGTGGTATTCCCCACTAGTGGTTTTGCAACTAGTTTAGATACATCATGCACTAGTTGAGGAGTGTATGATTGATCAAGGGTGTCACCTTAGAAACTAAGGTTCAATGATGATTAATTTATTATGATTTCACTTATTTATTATGGAATGTCAGCATGAACTCTATTTCAGAATGGATATATTTAGTTATACAACTACTGTTAACCTACTTAGTTATAGTCACACCCTAATAAATCAAATTTAGGTACACAAGTACACTTCACGGATGAAAAATAAGATAAGGTCAATAGACATATTATCGATGGTCTGTATTTAAATGATGGAGCATTGGATATGTTACTAGAATAAGACCCAAAACCCACTGTGAATTTTCTCCGATTCTATTTACTTTCAGTTCTAATATATAAAATCTACATATGGTGGATAATTATGGAATCTTTATAACACTCAGGACCTGTAGAACATTAAATTGGATAAATCATGGTTATATATATTTTTTATTGGTGTTTATTGTGTTGTTTTCTATCACATATTTATCTAAATTCATATTATTTTAATTATTTATTCAATTTTTGATTACTCAAATACGACACTATAGACTATCTATGGTGTCATCACATAAAATTATTAGTATTCATAGGCCTCTAGAATATAAGTAGGAGTACCTTAGATCATGTGTCCCTTCGGTCAGATTACAATGGTTTGAGTTGGGGCACGAATATCACCTAGGGATAGTGATTTATTTTTCACTTTCAAATGTAGGTTCTATATGACCATGTATTGAAGCCAATAATATTATTAAAAATGTATATTATCTAATTTTTAAACACAAATTTTATAATTCTATCCCACATTACTTTTAAGCCCTTTTATCACCCAGCAGAGCTTCTAAAATTCTCTATACTTCCCCATTCATTCATTGTGTGACTCTAAAAAAAATATTTTTGAAATCAAGAGTTATGTGACTATATCATTTAAGTTTATTCTTATTTTTTCTTAATACTATTCTTTCTTTCCCTAATCTAGCCATATTGGCCATGGATTTTGAATAGTTCTAAAAAATGGGTGGATTACAATTAATTTATTGTGCATCACTTATGTTGCACTAATATACTACCTTTTGATGGAGATTTTTTGATTTCACAATTTTAAATAGATAATGAATTATCATTTCTAACATTTATTTTAAATGTTTCTGGTATTCATTGAATTAATTAGTTCACATTCGAAGAAAAGTTTTGTGATATTTTTAAATTAAATATATTTTATAGGAATTATAAATACATTTCATATAAAATTTATTATCACTTGTATTTTAAACCTTTATATAGGTTGATTAAAACATCTTTTTTATTTTTTTTCATTTATATTTCAATAATGGTTTTTATAATCTTGAAATGATTTAATGGAATTTTGATAAGTGCTTCAAGATTCTATCATGTTTTTACAGCCTTTTTTGGCTTTATATAATTGTGTATTATTGAAAATTTGTATATAATGAATGAATCGTTATTTAATTTAAATTTAATATTATATAAACTAATAATATTAGTAATAAAGTTGTTTCCTAGAAATAGAAATTGTATATCACTATGAAATATGTATTGAATTTTGAGATAGGTGATTTCTATGACTTTTGTATATTATGTTTTAAAATTTCAAGGGTGAAATATTCATAAAAGGTACCTTATATGTATGTTCCCCACTGATTAGTCTGAGATCATGGACACTATGTGGGTTTCTATAATCACTCCTAGATAGTGTGAGTTAACAGAGTAGGTAATATCATATCAATACTAAAAAGGTGTTTTGGTTTTGTCATATTATATGTTAACTCTCTAGATCTAATTAGCTCATGATGAGGGTTATGTACCATGATTTCTATAATAAAATTATATTAGTAATATATAACTCTATTTTTGGTTTTAAAAATATTTATTTATTATCTTTTATAAAAATTTTGTTTTTAAAAAATAATATCCAATTAGTTTTTTTTGTTTTAGGATATGAAATAAAATATCATTTATTTCCTTCTCATTTAAAAAAATCAATAATAATTTCTGTAATTTTGTGGGAGTTTAAAAAATATTGGGTGCTATTCTATTATATTTTGTACTCACATACAACATATACACTTTTGTGACTATGTAGACATAGTTTTGTATAACACAAGAAAAGGTAATGATATAATTTTATTTTGTGGAAGATAATAGTAAATATCAGTTTATTTAGTAGATCATGTGTGAATAATGATTACATTTTATATAAATACATCTAACCTAGTATCCCTGAGTAAGTGGTTACTTTATTAAATTTGTAGAATATATAAGGTTTCACATCATAAAAGACCAAAGAGATTCATAGTTTTGGAAAAATATATACATACTTGAACCTTACATCACAATTGAAAATATAAAATATAACATAGTTGATCCTTTTATAAGAACATCATTCTCTTATAATAACGATTCATATCAATCTTAATAAACTTCTTAGCATCTTGTGAAAAAATAAATCATACAAAAGGGGTTATCTCAGATGATCAGTAATGGTATGAATATAGAATAATCTACCATATACACATATAATCAATATGGAAATGTATAAAAACTACATGTTATTTACTCAATAAGTTTATAATAATATATAAGAAATAAAATATGATCAAATAATTCCATCTAAAAAATCAAATTAGATTGAAAAAATAACCATGGATATTCTATTAATCGAATAATCAAATGGAAATCAATAATTAGTATTATAATGTTGGAATTATAATTTTGGACATCTAAAACATACCATTGAGGGTTCACTACAAAAATCAATTAACATAATATATTTATTCCAAGAATCTAATAAATAGGTAAGTCCTTGGCCAAAACCAAATATAGTTTGTCACATGAGACCTACATATGCATCAAGGTGCCATAGAGGGACCTTACCATCACTAACAAAGTCTAATTAATTCTTCATATGAAAGGGGTGAAACATAATACACCAAAACATTTATATTTAAATAATAATATGAAATGTAAATAACTTTTCCCAATCAGTAAACATAAGCCCAAAACGTCCAAATTAATATAGATAATGTTATGTTAATATTAAATTCATGTTCAAACTTATCAAAAATAGTTCAATAAAATATGTTAGAATATATCATATAAAATTAACCTTAGAAATCAATTTATTTTAAAAACTGTGAAATTATAAAAGAAAAATTTTTATTTGAGAAAAACCATGTAAACATGTAATTTAATGTTCAAATAATTATTTTTTCATGAATATGGTAAAATATACTCATGTCGTATAAGTTAAAAAATATTCCTTCTGAATTTTTGTAAGAAAAGTCCTAAAGTACCTCATTTGGAAATAGACAAAGATATTCATTTAAAACATTTGGTAATTATTAAAAGATGTATATAAATTAATCTAAAAAAGAAAGGAAAATATTAAAAATATTTTTGAAAATATTTTTAATAAAAATGGATATGGATGATAAATATTCCCCAATAGATACTTAAACATAAACCATCCTGAATAATAGTGAGATTGTAAAAAAAACCCTTACCACTTTGTATTAAGTCAAATGATATAGCCCATGAATGAATAAAACATAAAATGTCATGAGAATAAACAAATTCATGATATAATATGTGAAAAGGGGGTTTTATACACCTAAAATAAGATTATAGGGGCATAACATCAAAATATGCCTCAACAAATAAAAAATTTGAGATTAATTCCTTTATAAAAATTATATAATTGAAGTGATTGTTAATAAAATTAATTGATTATGTGTATTCTCAATAAATAAACATAAAATGTGGGAATAAAATCAGAACAAAATAAAAAAAAATTTCACACATAATCATTTCTTGACATAATCAATGAACTTGAAGTTTAACCCAAATAATGGAAATAGAGTTATGAAATCTCTTACCTCATGCTTCCCATTAGTTTCTTATACTAAAACCTCCATTATAATGGTTTAAATATTAATATTAAATTATTAAATATTAATATTAATATTTTAAAAACCATATATGATTCTTTTATAACATCTTACGACATGTTTTTTAATATTATTTCATTATTTTCATTGATTAGGGTGCATTTTCTTCACGGTTTCATGGTCTATTCACATTTGTATAATTATGGATTTTCATGTAAAATTGAAATAAAACTAAAAAATGAAATTAAATGGTATTAATTCACTTTAAAAAGTTTAAATAGTCTCATAAATTATTTTTCTTTCTGAAATGTGAATGATTCATTTGATAAAATGTTAATGATAAATACATAGTTTATTTTGGTTGTTTTCTCAACCATCTTGAACTAGTTTTATTTTATTTAAAATTATGTGTATATATTATTTATAGAATATGAAATAAGTAATAATATACCATTTTCAATCTTATTTATCATTAACAAAACTTTTATGACTATCCTTGATAGTGGTAATGAAACACAAAAAAAAAGTATTATTCATTAAGATAGTTTACCATCATGAATTGGACAATGGTTAAATTTGTTTGAATGAGAAAATGGGTGGGTATAAGTTATTAAAATAAAAATATAAAATTAATATATATACATTATACCAAATATATTATTATTTTTTGGATAAATTAGGTGAATATAATGTAGAAGAATAGAAGAAATTAATAGAGCATGTTTGAGAAAGATGCCTCTTAATATCACATCCTCGAAGGACCCCTTAAAGAACGTGGAAGTGGACATTGGGTGAGACCCAGAGAACATACATATGTGGAGAGTGGGGAGGAGATGTTTTTTCATATATTTAATGTTCTCAAAGACATATGAGGAGAAATGGGTGGTGAGTGGTGGAATTTATACTTGAGGAGGGTTGGTTTTATGTGATTAAATAATAATTATTTTATATTTTAAGCTAACCACATTTGGGAGTAATTAATTCAAAAAAAATGGTTGATAATTAATGTTGTAAATATGTTTAAGGTTTAAAACCTCATCAAATAACCCATTTAATGAAGTAGTTTTTTTTGTTTTAATTTTTTTCCTTCAAAATTTTCCCCACTACTTTATTTTACCTATACTGTGATAAATCATTTTTTTAACATGATAAAAGTTTTATGCATAAAAAGTAAAATTTTCTTGTAACCTAATTTGGACCACCTTATTAAAAATATTGAGTCCATTTTAATTAATTCAATTTATAAAATTTATAAAAGTCAATACTAAATGTGTTACTAGAATAACTCAAAAAAATTGTTTTTTAAGGCTAAAAACATGATTTTCAAAATTGATAATCTTTTTTTTACTCCTTATGTGTTAATAATGTTTTGATGATCAAGAATACTATACATTTTATAAATCCTATTAGTCTTGTTTGATATATCTAAAATCATGTGTACGGTTGATTAGTTTCTTTAGGACATAAATAATTATTGTAAACTATGTTGTTTATAATGAAATTCTCTTATGAATGATTAAGTTTAATTCATTCTATGAATATCACTATTTAAGTCTGTGTACAAATATTTTGCTATGTATGAGAAACTGTGAGTCTTCTACTGGTTGGGTTTTTCTAACAACGGATCCAGACACCATGACCATCGAGACACTGTGACCATCCAGACAGCATGACCATTCAGACACTATCACCATCCAGACATCGTGACCATCCAAACACAGTGACCATCCAGACACCGTGACCATCCAAACACCATGGTCATCCACAGATCGTGACCATCCAAACACCGTGACCATCCAGACATCATGACCATGCAGACACAGTGACCATCCAGACACCACGACCAGACACCATGATCCAAAAACCTCATCTGTGTTACCATTTGTTGATCTCCATACAACTTTGACATAATAGTTGTCTCACCTATCAAAGAAAAATAAGGATAGATTATTTCAATGAGACAATGTTTCATGGAGACACAATTTACATACAGACAATGACACTGTTTCTTAATCTATTTTTTCGTTTTTCAATTTATTTTCTAACGGTCAAATTTGAAGTTTTTTTAAATGCACTGACATAACTAATGTTTCTTTGTAGACCTGTCACCTAACAGTACGAGGTATAAGGTATATAATACATGCATCCTATCGGATCCAACACATGCATTCTAAGAATAAAAATAATAATGTGGCCATAAGAAAAATAGGGTGACTGTGGTGAGTATAGAGACAGTTGTGATAAAAAAAACAAGTTTATGTGAGATAATGAACAAGAATGAGCATTCATCAACATAAGAAAACCAACACTACTGAAGAACACATGAAGAAAACTCAAATCCTAGAATCGAGAACATTTCTGCACTATCAACACCATGAAGAACACAAGCCAGATCTATCAGACTTAAAATACTCTCTTTTCGATGAGAGGACATGATTTCCACATCTTCTTCATCCCAAAAGTCTAGAGATGCATAGAAAAACAATCATAGCACTACTATCCTTATCTCATCATTTCTGTTATATTTTGTATTTTTTTTATCTTTTAAGTAGTGTGTTTGTCTGTAAAAAAAAATGCACTATCTTCTACATCAAACTGAAGGATACAAGATATAATTTCTCTTAAATTTTTTTCCACTTGTGTATTACCACAAATAAGTATGGAAGAGGTCCATGTGTGACCTGATAGTTCATACCCATGAAAAATTTGGGAAGAGGTCATGTGACCTAGACAGTCTTGTGTACTATTTTTAACCTCAATCCAGGCTATAGATCAAGTTTATTTATATCAAATTCATGTTGTTAGGTGATCACCATGTGGAGTGGATTAGGTCTTGTCTTGAGAGTGAACCACTTTTTTTTGTATCCGCTGCACTGTTTATTTAAGTTTTCTATGTTTTACTGTTTAATTTTGAAAATCACTAAATTTACATTGATATTTAATCTTGGAAAGAAGTTATAATTTTTTGCATTATTATAATAGATTCAAAAGTAATGCTAATTACTGATATTAAGATTACTAAGAATTAATCAATCTTGTAAACAGTTATTTAAATAGTCAAACTTTCATAACCATATAATATTGATTAACTAGGGTATATTTAAATTTATTGGGGAACCTTTTAAAAATTCCTTTTTAAACATAAATTTTTATAGATACTCAATCCCCCCCTTGAGTACTCTACTCCTACCAACATTTGGAATCAGAGGGTTGTTTATTAAGACTCTATTTTATGACCCTATTTAACTATGATTGTAGTTGTACATTAATGATCTGTAAATTTCTAGCTCTTTTAATGTATTTATTTATTATAGATAATATATTGGAATGTGATACAACAAATAGAAAACCATTCTTTAATAGAACCAATTATTCTCAATGGAAAATAAAAATGAAAATGTCTTTATAAGGTGTGCGATTTGAAATTTGGACTTCAATTATATATGAATATATGATTCATGTTACTGATAAAATCACATGGGATTAACCTAAAAAACTTCTGAAAATAATAATTTAAAATCTATGAATTCAATATACTAGTCTTTAAGATATGAGGAATTTAATAGGATCTGTGCATGTAAAAAAGCCCATGAAATTAGCGATACCTTGTCAGTTTCACAAGAAGCAACATCTAGTGTGAATAAAATGAACCTTAATAATTATAATATTAAATATGATTACTTTAAAATAAAACATGATGATCTTATTTCTAATATGTTTCTCAGGTTCAACGAAATATTCAACATAATGATTTCTCTTGGAAGAGAAGTCATTGTCAAAGAAAAAATAATGAGGATTCTCATATGCCTACCTAAAAGATGGATAGGAACCTCATTCTCTATTAGAGTGTCATGTGACATCAATAGGATACTTGTAAATTAAATCATTGGAAAATTAATGATGTATGAAGAGGATATAAATGTCAACAAGGAAGATTAGTATGAACCCAAAATAAAATATTTTGCGTTCAAGACGACCACCTATAAAAAAATAGTGAAAAGGAAATTGGAAGTTTCTGTAGAAATTTCCAATAGTGAAAAATCATCACCTGATAGTGATGAGGAGATGGATCAATTATCCATATGGTTTAAGATATTTTAAAAGAATAATTACTTTTTCATAAATCCTAACATCAAAGGAATATATGATCAAAAAGAAAGTTGGAAGTAATAGTGGAAATGAAGTGACAAGTCTGATGAGATTGTCTGCTATGAATTTATGAAAAAATGACATATCATGGCTGATTTTCCAAAGATCAAGTACAAAAAGAAATATGAGAACATATATAGA
This sequence comes from Viscum album, assembly GCA_963277665.1. Taxonomy (NCBI): domain Eukaryota; kingdom Viridiplantae; phylum Streptophyta; class Magnoliopsida; order Santalales; family Viscaceae; genus Viscum; species Viscum album. The sequence goes on along the minus strand of OY728136.1, from coordinate 193,740,322 downwards.
ATGTATAAAAAGGAAATGAAAGCAACATGGAGTTCTTCTGGGGATAGTTCAAGTAACTCAGAATCTTCACATGATGAACTAGATAACAAATCCAATTTTTGTTTTATGATGAACACATCTGAGGTAACACTAGAATCTCTTGTAAACAATTCCTGTTATTTTAGAGATGGTATTGACTCTGAAAATATGTATAATGATGAAATATTTCAGTAATATAATATGATTTAAGAGGGAATGAAATAACCTAAAAGATAAATACATGTATTTAAAGAAACAACATGTTCTTACCTCAACTGTTAAAACAGAACTCACTGTAGAAAGGGAGAAAATTTATCAATTACTCAATGAGAAAAATGAACTAAAAATGTATAATAAGAAATTGAAAAGTGATATTTAATGGTTTAATCATGGTAAATATACCTTGGTACAAATTCTAGGTAAACAAGTTTCTCTTAAATATACTACTGGCATTGGCTATCAACCTGGTAAAAGAAATTTTGGAAGAAATAATTTTGTTTATAAATCTAGGATATAAATTTTTACTCCTAGTTATGGAAAACATTCATCTAGTTCAATTTATGATACACTCTCTACTATTTCAAGATTTTTTGTACCAAATACATTTTATTTTTCAAATACATTACATAATGCTTATAGGAAACCTTTGAGGCAGATATGTGTTCCTAAAGCACTAGTCACTAATATTTCTAGACCCAAATAGCTATTGGTACACAAATATATTTTTATTTGACTATTTTTTAGGAATGTTTCTTAAAGAGTTCCAGTAAAATCTACTAGTATGTGGACACTGGGTTTTCAGGACACATGATCGGATATTATTCATGCTTCTAGAATTTAATAAAAATTGATGAAGGACATTTCACCTTTGCTGATAGTGCCAAAGAAAATATTATTGGACTTCTCCAAATCGATAACTCTAACTCAGTTCTAATTTCCAAAGTACTTTTCTTATGTATTGAAATATAATCATCTTAGTATTTCACAACTTTTTTGGTGATGGATTTCATGTCAAAATTTTAAAATGATGCTTAAAATGTTTTTATTTCTAAACATTAATTACTATTTTCTACATTATGAAATAAAAATGTATTTTCTATTAACTTACATTCTTTATCTTATCAAAAAATTTCATGTTTAAGTATGTTTTACAAAAAGTCTTGGGTTTGGAATAGGATACTAGGAAACTGTAACACTCACTCCCTTAGAATGTTAACTAGAATAATCTTAGTCAAAGACCTACCCAAACCTATGTTTCTAAATGATAAGGTGTGTAATACTTGTCAAAAACTAAATCAACACAAAATTTTCTTCAAACCAAAGAAAGATGTGTCAACTTCTCATCATCTCTAACTTGTTCACATGGATTTGTTTGGACAATCTATATTTTCTAGCTTAAATGGAAAGCACTGTGTTTATGTTCTTGTAGATGACATTTCTAGATATACCTCAACTTTCTTTTTGGATCACCTATGTGAAGCATAATATCATTTTACCAAATATGCCAAAACTATAGAAAATATTAATGGACTTAGAATTAAATCCTTAAGAAGTGATCATGGTCCTGAGTTTGAAAATATGGTGTTTGATCTTTTTTCTCACAAAATAGATATAGTAATAATTTCTCTTCCCCTATAACACCTCAATAGAATGGAGTTGTAGAAATCATAAATAGAACCATACAAGAGATTTCTAGAACCATGCTTAGTGAATATGATTTACCTATTATTTTTTTGGGCTAGATATGTAAATACATTATGTTATATTATCAATAGAGTATTGGATTTAACTATTCTTAAAGAAAAGACATATGTGTTGTGGAAAAATAGATAACCCAAAGTTAGATTCTTCAAATTATTTGGTTACAAAGTCTGTATACTTAATACTGAAGACAATATTTAAAAATTTGCATCCAATAGTGATGAAGGAAAGATTTTAGGATATTAGATCTATAGTAAAGCCAATAGAGTGTTTAATAAAAGAACTAAATGTGTGGAATAATATATACATGTTGAATTTAAAGAAATAGATCCACATGAGCCTAAGACCACTCTAGAGATCTTGGAGGATGACGTATCAAATCTGGAAATTATTTCAAAATATTGAAACCATCTTGTAAAGGAATCTATGAAAAATTCAATTTATAGAAATTCTTTAGATTCGGGTCACAATGAACCTCACCCTATTGCAGAACCTGAAATCACTAGTCCTTCTTTTTTAAGAGCTCTTAGAACTCTTAAAAACTGTCCTTTAGATGCTCTTATAGTAGACTTAGACAAACGAACTAAAACTAGTGCTTCTCATAGAAATCAGGTTGAACATCCGTTTTTCTTATCAAAACTTAAAACTAAAAACATTTATGATTCCATCAATGATGAATGTTGTGTAATGTCTATGCAAGAAGAACTTAATAATTTTGAAAGGAAAAAAGTTTGTAAAATTTTGGACAGACCCAAAGACACATTCACCATAGGCACTAAATGGGTGTTTAGAAATAAGTTAGATGAAGCTGAAAATGTAGTTAGAAACAAGGATAGAATGGTTTCCCAATGTAATTGTCAAGAAGAAGGAATTGACTATAAAGGGACTTTTCACCAGTATCTAGACTTGAAGCCATCAGAATTCTTCTTTCTTAAGCAGCACATCTGAATTTTAAACTTTATCAAATGGATGTAAAAAAGTGCATTTCTAAATGGGTATATAGCTAAGGATGTCTTTTGTGAGCAACCCCCTAGTTTTACAAACCATCATTTTCCAAACCATATTTTTAAATTATCAAAAGATTTATACGGTTTAAAGTAAGATTTTAGAGATTGGTATGATATATTAAGTACTTTTATAATTTAAAAAGGTTTTAAAAAATGAAAAACTGATCCTAAACTTTTTATAAAATTAATTTCCTATGATGTTTTAGTAGTTAAAATCTATTTATAAGACATTATCTTTCGATCTTCAATAAAATCTTTATGTATTAAATTTTCTAAAAAAATGAAAAATGAATTTGAAATGAGTTTAATGGGTGAACTCAAATTCTTTCTTGGATATAAAATATTTCAAAATAATCATGGTGTTATTATAAATCAAAGAAAATATATTATAGATCTTTTAAAATGTTTTAGATTGGATCGCACTAAAAGTACTGACAATCCAATGATTACTAATTGTATGCTGGATCATGATTAAGATGGAAAATCTATTTATAAAAGCACTTACAACGGAATGATTGGAATCTTACTCTACTTAACTTCCAGCCGACCTCAAATTATGTTTTGTGTGTGTATTTGTACTCGTTTTCAAGAAAATACAACGTAATCCCATTTAAATGATGTTAAGAGAATTTCCAAATACATAAAGCATAGACCAAATCTAGGATTTTTGTATCCCAGATGACCATCATTTAAGTAAGTGAGTTATTGTGATGTCGACTTTAGTTGTTGTAAGTTAGATAGGAAATTCAACTCTAGATCATGACACTTTTCAGGAAAGTCACTGGTATCATGGTGTAGTAAGAAACAAAACTCTATTGTATTATCTTCTACAAAAGATAAATACATAGCTACTGGCATTTTTTGTGCTCAAAATTTTTGGATTAAACATGAATTATTAGATTATGGATATCAATTCTGGTATGTACCTATAAATTTTACAATACAAGTGTTATTAACATCTCAAAAAATATTTTTTTCGTACTATAGGGAAAAATAAATTGATGTAGGACATCCCTTTTTGAGAGAACATTATCAAAAAGGTGAAATCTCTTTATAATTCATTGTAAATGAATATCAGCTTGATGATAAATTCACCAAACCATTAAAATCTAAAATAATATACTACATCATATATGAATTTGGAATGATAAATCCATAGTAGTAAGTATATTATTTCTTAGTTTATGTTTCCACAAGTCATTGTCTTAAGAAAAAAATTTAACTCTAAAATATCTGTAGATTCTTTGTCTCAATATTTGATGTTTCATGTTTATGGTCTCACCATGAATGCCTGTTATGGTCTCACCGTGAAGGCTTGTTACGGTCTCACCATAAAAGTTGATTACGGTGTCACTATAAAGATGATTTATTGTTTAATTTTTAAATTATAACACGTATCGTGGTAATTCATTATTTTATTCTTTTTATATTCCCTCCCTTTTGATCACGTGACTCTTGATATCCCTAAATGATAAAATAAAAGAAGTTTCAATTTTTCTTCCACCAAACCCTCTTCTCTCAAACTGTTACCCCTCTTTCAACCCTTCTATCTCTCGAACCTACAGTGGATTCCCATGATGAATTTTCCATCATCCTCAACTCCTGAGAAGCATAGTTCAATGAAGAAGTTTAAAATCATGCTGAATTTTTCACCTGAAGGCCCTCTGAATCCAATTCTGGTGAATTGATAAAGGTACCTGAAGAGGATATATTCCTTAAGTGGCTTTTATCAAGCAATTCTTTTGTATTGAAAGTGCAAACAGAATAAGGATAGAAATATTGGTTCACAAAGGAGGATAATCCTATTAACACGAAGCTAGTTGTACAAGTTTATCAGTATGTTCATTTCTCTTTTGATTCAGAATATGGATATATTGTGCGAAGTTGGATCAATGGCTAGAATTGTACCTTTTCTTTGAGGTTATGGGATTTATGCCTTGGGATTCTTCATGAGGGTATATTTGAGGACTACCAGAGAGTTCCTCCACCTCCATGTGAGTTCTTTGTTTTGGAAGAAGCATTGAGAAGGTTAAATTTAAATGAAACTAATAGGAGGTCCATAACTGTGGAGCTATATGGTGAAACCAGACTCTTGTTTAAGATTGTTTAGAATTTGATAGCCCCAGAAAAGGTGATTTTTCTATAATCAAGTATCAAGATGTATTTTTTATACATCTCATGAAAAATGGACATAAAACAGACCTATGAAAGTATTTTATACACCATCTGTGTGAGTTGATCAAAACAACCTCCAAGTAAACATCCATGTTCTATTCAAGTCTTATCTCAGCTATGCTTCATGCAAAATTATTGTTTGGACCAGAAGAAGAATCCATTAAGGAATATGAGTTTTGTCTTTACAAAGTTACTGTAAAGTGAATGAAAATTAGTTGGAATCCATGAAGAAAATTATTCATGGAAGACAATGACAAAGATTATGAACAATTTAATCTAGTGAAACACCATTCAAGAACATAGGATACTTTTGATCCTTGTTTGGAACCAGATGAACATGTTGTGTATTCTGATGAAGAAGAATTAGAAGGGGATGTTGTACCTATAAGAGAAATTATTTTAGTTTTAGAATATTGTGAATCTTCTCCTCAAGTATTATTTGAGAAATAAATTTATGTTCATGGCGAAGTTGTTGATCTGGAAGAACAAATTGCTTTGGAAGAATAATTTTTTGCTAAGGTAAGTGAAGAGGATTTTGTAAAAGAGCATATAGAAGAAGATCATTTTATTGTGAAAGAAACTGCTATTGAGGAACACCCAGACGAACAAGTTATTCTTGAATCTATTCTATCTGGTGAAGAGAAAATGGAGCGAGCCTTTCAGTTGGCTAGAAAAGAAATGGGTGAGGAACATAGGGATGAAATTGAGGAAATTGATCAAGTATCTGAATCTACTAGTCCTGAGAAAGATGCACAGGTTGAGGGGGAGAAGCTCCCCATTTTGGAATATGTTGAAGTCCCTAATATGATTGATCCTAGCTCAGTGGATACATGGTATAAATTCCCTAGTTATTTTTATGTAACCGATTCCCAGGAAGTCTCAGTTATAAGAATTTATATGTCAACTATGTTTCATTTGAAACTATATCTGCTCCTAAAGATATCTCTTCCAAAGAACATGATCCTGTCTCATCTTATATTCTGTAACCATCACAATAACCTCCAAAACTGGTGAATAAGAATGATCTGAAAGCTTTTGGAGCTACCCCGTTGGCTAGAATTGAGAAACTCAAGAATACCCAACTAGCTCCTGTAACCAATTTAAGTAGGTGAGATGCTTCCGGGTTGTTGGAAAAGGTCATATAGAAGATTAATCACAAGATGCTTCATGAGATTCAAGAAGTCGGAGTCAAGAAAACCCATCTTAGTGATGATGTAAAAACCCTTAAAGGTATGGTTCAAGATAAGCATAGAGTGATAACCTCGAGACCATAACCTTTTTCTTATCTTGTTGAGGATATTTTTAGTCATATTCCATAAGGATTCACTTCCCAAATTCAACCAAATCTCACTTCCTTAGCTGAGAAGGCCTCTGAAATAAACAAGATAATTGTTCAATAGATGCGTAAACTTGTTATTGGTCTTAACAGATTAACTGATGAGTATAAGGGAAGTCTCCAGAAAGTTATAAATCAACTTAAATCCCTTAATTTGGCTACCACTACTTATCATACTTTTGGATAACCATCTCAACCCTCTTTAGATAGTGATCTTCTCCGAATAGTTATCAAAGAATTACATCAATATGTGCTTGGTAGATTTGACATGGAATCTCTATCTGAATTTATCAAGAACAGTTACAAAGTTCTTGATTTGGTGAGTAATAATTCCAAAATTTCTTATGATTATCAACATGAAATTTCTATGAAGGTGGACTTCTAATTTAATTGGATATTCTCTAAGAATAACATGACTAACCACTTCGAGTACCTTGTCGAGAATCTAAGGATTCTTTCTCTCACTCAATCCTTCAATACTCTAGTCCAAAAGATCAAATATTTCACTCCTTTTTTGGATATGTTTATGGGGAAGTAGGACGAATTTGAGAAATCCATGCAGTATGGTGGTGAGAACATTTCTGACTTCATCATGATTTTGAGGCCCTATCTTCATGTACAGAGTACTGCAATTGTCGCTCCTATTGTTGTACCCCTGAGATCTGGTTTTCCTACCTTCTCATTCTCTACCCTTGCCTCTACATCAATGTTTTTCTTCCAGGATCTGAGTCATATAATTCTTGTTATCTTTGATCAATAATTTTTATGGTCTTCCACAGCACCTACCATGGCCCCTTCTATTTTTTAAGGACTCCCTTTACCTTCTATGTCCACCAGTTCACTCACTTTCTCCACTTCTAACTCTTCTCCTATGGCTTATTCTTCTGATGCTACTTCCAAGGGAAAAGTGAAGAAAACCCAGTGCTAAAGATCAGTGACTACTATCTTTTTATTGGGATTATTTATGTATTCTTGGTACTTACTATTTTTAATGACACTTTTTATCCATATAATACATTATGCTATTTTAATTATTATTTACTATTTTTAAAAGTCCCAAAAGGTAGGGGGAATATGTATTCTATATGAACACGAAGGGGTAATAACAGTCATATGATTTGTGATCATCAAAAAGGGGGATATTGTTGGACTCCTGATGTGTTAGTCATGTTTTAATGATCACAAAACCAATTGATTCTATAAATATTTTTAATCCTATTTAATCTATCTAAATTAATTTTTACAAATGATTAGTTTTTTTATGCCTTAAATAATTAGTGTAAACTATTTTTTTTAAAATGAAATTCTCTTATGAATGATTAATTTAAATTCATTATATGAATATTACTGTTTATATCAGTGTACATATATTTGGCTAAGTCTAAGAAATTGTGAGTATTCCACCAGTTGTGTTTTTCTAACAAAGGATCCAGACATCGTGACCATCGAGACATCGTGACCATCCATACATTGTGACCATCCAAACACCATGACCATCCACACACCATGACCATCCATACAAGGTGACTATCCATACATCGTGACCATCCAGACACTATGACCAGACACCATGATCCTAACACCACATTTGTGTTGGAGGATTCTGATCTCAATAAAACTATGCCATCATAGTTGTCTCACCACTCAAAGAAAAAGAAGGAGATTCCATTTCAAGGCGACACCATTTCATGGAGACACTGTTTACAAACATATGTGACACCGTTTCTTTATCTATTTTGTCATTTCTCAATTTATTTTGTAACGTTCATATTTGAATTTTTTTCAAATGAACCGACATAATTAATGTTTTCTATAGAAAGTTCACCTGAAATTATGAGGTATGAGGTGAAAAATATAGGCATCATGTCGGCTCCAAATCATTAATTCTGTGAATAAAAAGAACAACATGGCCATGAGAAAAATGGGTTGACCGTGGTGACTATGGAGAATGTTTTGATAATAGAAAAACTAGTGTGTGCATGATAACGAACAAGAACGAGCATTCATCAACATAATAAACCTGACACTGAAGAAGAACACATGAAGAAAAATAAAATCCTAGAGTTGAGATCATATCCTCACTATCAACTCCATAAAGAACATGAGCTAGATATATCTGACTTAAGATACTCTTGTTTCTGAGAGAGGACATGATTTATGCATCCACTTTATCCTAGAAGTCCAGAGTTGCATAGACTAACACTAAGAGAACTTCTAATCTTATCTCATCATTTCATAAATGTTTAAAATATTAATTATATTTATTTTATCATATAAATCAATATGTGTCGCTTTATGAAGAATATTTATATTTGATGAATAAAATTAATTTACTAAAAATCATGTGTTCTTTTCATAAGAATAATTAGATTTGTATTTATTATTAACTTTGCATATATTTAAGATTATAGATAATATTATTAACACTGTATAATTTAAAAACTAGGTTTAAATAGTCTTGTTAAAATAATAATATTTTATTGATTTTCAAAGCTCATTATTCTGTGCAACATACGACATCAAACACATTATACTTTTAAAATCCCAGAATTTTCCAATTTTCCCTCAATTAAATTTCATCCATGCAATTTTAAAGTTCACTTCTAAAAAAAGGTTGGTATTTTAAAATTCCTTTGTGGGAAACCAACATCGTAAGAAGGGTTAATAAAATTTATTCTTTAAAAGAGGGAAAGGAAAATGTGAAGGTCACCACAAAACTAGGTTTCCAAATAAGAGAATGTTTGTGGTAAGTAAATACATGGACATAGAAAATTAATATAAATATCAAGATCTGATGGAGAGTGATAGAGAACATGGTCTTTATAAGGTTTATCATCACAAAACCTTAAATATTTGATGGGTTAAAAGGACATCGATTTATTAGTAAGAGTTCTAAAAGAATGAAATTTCTGTTCCAAAATAATTTTCCTAGAGTTGAATAATTATTTTAATATATAGATAAATCAATAAATAAAATACATAACTTTATTTTTAAAAACATTATCATCATTTGGTTATAATTTGATATATTTTTTCATCTATTATACTAGGAACCAGATATTCAATGTGAATTTTTCAAGTGATAATCCCTTTTAATGAAACACTTGATCCAAAAGTGATTCCATCGGTCAATAAATATTTACAAAAACAAAAATAGATATCATATTTTACAAACAAATATATATCCAAATTTTAACATAATCTATTAAATAAGTGTTTAAAACTAATACTCATCCAAAATATGTATCCCAAATTCAAATACCTAAAATTAAGTATGAAGGTCACTAAATTTAAAAAAAACATACCATTTTATACCCCAAATAACAAATGTAACTCTTAATGTCATGCACCAAATATCTGAATTCCTTGATCACTATAAACCCATAATGAAAACATACTTTCTCCCAGAAATGAAATATCAAATTGTTGAATATATTCCTTAAATACTATCATGTAGTAATCCCTATAAATATAACATAAACTATAAAATCAATAACTAATTTCATAAACACTGATAATATCCCATAAACACCACATTATCATTATTTTCTCAACATCAGACATCTTTTTATGTTCATCTTCCCCAAATCAAGTGGTTTCCAAAACATCAACCTAAAATAGAATCACTTATCTTGGTTACTAGTACTATTCATCACATGCTTCAAAATCATTAAATAAGAAGTACTATAATGTAATCCATTTAAATATTTTTGAATATAAAAAACATAATATCATTGATAATTTTATTTCATAATTATTGATTTCAAATACACACGAACATAGTCATTTAAATTCATTCCTAAACTATTAAATATGCTTCATAATCTTATTCCACGTTCTTCTTATACATCATTTGTGGTCTAGTCATCATTAGTAGTATAACTGTTACTTTTATAATCTTATTTATTCTCTTCTTTATTTCCCACTAGGACATAGATTATCATTATGATCATACATTACACATTTAAATAAATCTAAATGTTGATAATACCTTAGGAAGAATATTGTTCCAAACATTACAATTTTCTTTACAATTTACTTTTTTTATATCATTATTTCCACTCCCAAAACATCTTTTGGTTCTTATCAAACATTCACTTGGGTGTTTATCATCACATTCATAATATATTCTCTTATTATAAATGTTCTCCATCACTTGATCTCTCAGTGAACTCTATCCTTATCTGCTTTATTGAGTCTGATAGTTGGTAAATTTTTTTGAATTTAATCATATATTATGATAACTGATTTGCAATAAACACAATATACATTACTATATTCATCGTCCCATTTAGTTTATGAATAATAAATTTTCAAAAACATTCAATGTTAACCCAGTTATTTCTGGTTCCCACCATTGACTAAAACCAAAAATAAAATTATAAGCATCAAACTATAGTAATAATGGTTGGATTATATTAGTTATAGTTTGTGAAAAAAATTACATGTTTTTCTCAATCTATAATTATTTATGTTTGAACTAGGTTATTAATGGTCATTAACATATCTATAAGAAATTATACTATACATAGGATTTTCCTAAAAGTCTGTAATAGGGTTTTGTTACAGAATATATGTTTTCCGAAACCTAGTTCCCAGGATATATACTAAACATTATCTCATGCCACTTGTAAATTCCCTAATCATAGTATCTTAGATTCAGTGATTTCTTTATATCATTAGCATAATATACTAGTAATCAAATTCTGAAGGACCAAACAATTTATTAGTTTTGGAAAACTATATACATACTTGAACACTGCATTACAATTGAAAATATAAAATAAATGATATATAATACGTTTAAAACACCATTATTCTCTTATATTAACCCATTATATTAATCCAAATAAATATTTTTAAATCCTAGAAAAAACTAAAACATAATAAAGATGTGAGATCTTATTCTTAGGGAGGGTATTCATGCAAAATAAGCTATCCTAAATATACATAAACAATATGAAAATGTAAAATAATTGAAACACATATCATTTAATAAATAACATGATCAAAATATAGTAGTAATAAAACGCGATTAAATAATTTAATATAATTAATTTCATAATCTTGAAAATTTTACCATGGATATTATACTAATCAAATAATCACATAGAAGTCAATACAAATCTCATAATGACATAATTTCTATTATAAGACATATAAATCATACCATCAAGTCTTCATGCCAAGAATATAGTACCATTACGGCAACCTTCCAAGAATATAAAAATGGGTAAGGCCTTGGAAAAAATCCAATAATGTTTTTCTCTTGAGAACTAAAAACACATCGAGGAGATATAGTGGGCCTCTACCATCACATACTTAGTCCAATGAATTCCTTATATTAAAAGGGTGAAACATAATCAAAAAATAAATGTATATTGAGACTATAGTATAAAATTTGAATAGCATTCCCCAATCAGAAAAAATAATCACGAACCATCTAGAGTAATATGGTGAATGGTATCTATATATTTCATTCACAATAAAACTAATTTTAAACCATTCAATAAAATATATTATAATGATATCCTACAATATTAAACAAAATTAATAAAAAATCAACATAGTAAGTTGACATAAATTAGAATATGTCAATAATATAATTCAAAAAATCTTGAGGAAAATATATATTCTTTACATATAAATCACTTATATTTAAAAATTGTGCAATTATCAAAGATGTTTTTTTAAAAGAACCTTATAATTTTTTAATTTAGGGTTAAAATAATTAAGCTATAATGAATTTTTGAAAATCCTCTCATTAAATATAAGTTAAAAAACATTCTTTCTGTATTTTTTTCTTAAAATTCATGAGGTGCCTCATTTGGAAAACAACAAAAATATTCCTTTCAAAAAAATTTAATAAGTAAAACATGCGTAAAAATAAATTTAATAAATAAAACAATAATATTTAACACAATTTTTAAATTAATATTTAAGAAACATGTAAATTTAATAGAAATATTCCCCATTTGAGACTTAAAAATAAACAATCCCAAATAATGATGAGATTGTGAAATTTACCCTTACCACTTTATAATTAATAGAATTGTATTCCACATGAAAGAATAAAGCATAAAAAACATAAAATATAATGTGAATAAATAAATTCATTATATAATATGTCAAAGGGGTGTTATATACACCTCATTAAATATTAAAGGGGTATACCATCAAAATATGTCTTCACAAAATAAAATTGAGACAATGACCGTTATAAAGATTATTTCATTGAAGTAATTATTAATAAAATTAATAAATTTTTTGTATTCACTAAAAATACACATAAAACAAGTATAAATATATATATGAAATAATAAAAAGTGATTTTATAGATAATCATAGCATAACACAATCAATGATGTAGAAGTATAACCTAACGAATGGAAATTGTGTGAAGAAATCTCTTACATCACGCTTCCCTTTGGTTTTCTATACTAAAACAAAATTTATAATGATTTAATAATGTTATTAATTTATTTCCTAAACTTATTTATTTTTATAATACTATATATTATCTTTTTATAATTTCTTATCACCCTTAATTTAATAAAATATCATTATTTTCATTGTTTAGCATGTGTTAGTTTCATAGATTCATGGTCGATTACCTTATGTATAATTATGGATATTATTTTAAAATGGAAATAAAACTTCATAAGTGAAATAAAAGGGTATTAAATAATTTCCAAAATTTTAATTGTTACCATATATTATTTTTTTCTAACATGAGGATGATTCAATTGATAAAATGTTAGTGATAAATGGTTAGTTTATTTTGGTTTTTTATCAACCCATGACAACCTACATTTATTTTATTAAATAATATGTATATATATATATTTTTTAGAACATTAAATAAGTTATCATATACCCATTAAAAAATTATTTACCTATAATAATACTTTTAGGACCACACTTGAATGCAGAAATGGAACATGAAGAAAATCATTATCCAAAAAGGTAGTTAACTTCCATATTATGGACAGTGGTTTCTTTTTATTGAATGAGAAATTAGGTTGGTAGAAGATATTATATAATAAATATAACATTAAATTATATACATGATACTTATGTCATTATTATTTAATTTATTAAGTAGATTAATAGAATGTAGAAGAACAAAATAAATTAAGAGATGTTTTTTAGAATGTTACCTCTTAAATATCACATATTTGAAGGACCCCTTAAATAACAGGGAATTGGCCTTTGGGTGAGACCAGAATAAATTGGACGTGGTGAGAGATGGTATGAGTGTTTTTTTCATATATTTTAATTTGTTAAATTATTTTTAGGAGAAAGGGGTTGTTAGGGGTGGTATTTATAATTTAGGAGGGTTGGTTTTATGTGATAAAATAATGACTGTTTTATATTTAAAGCCAACAAATGTTGGTGGAATTAATTGAAAAAAATTGTTTATAATTAATGTTTTAAATTATTTTTAAGGTAAATAAACACATAAACTAACAATTTAATGATGTATTTTTTGGTATTTGAAGGATTTACCTTTTAACTATAACTCAGTATATTATTTTACCAACACTACAGTAAATATTTTCTTAACAAGAAAATTTTTTTTGCAAAAAATTAAAATGAACTAATAAACAAATTTTTTCCTCCTAATTAAAAATATGGAATCCATTTGGATTTATTATATTTATAAATGAGATAATAATCAATTCTAATTATGTTACGTGTATAACACAAAAAAATTTAGGTTAAAATAATGGTTTTCAAAATATATATTAATGTGTTTCTAAATGTAGTTCATTTTGTATATATGTAAATAAAAAAATATATTACTTATCAATAATATGGCTTAATGTTTTTGAAATTATTATCATATAAAAATTATTTCATAAGATTTATGATATTTTTTAAAAACCATATTTTCACATTTTAACAAAAAAATAATATTTCTTTAGAAAATTATCAAAAAAATTACCCTATATTAATTTTGACATTATGAGTCCAAAAATGATGTTCATTTTCAAAATAAGTTTTCTAGATGTTTAAAAAATAATTTATATTTAATTTTTCATATAAAGAAATAAAAAATATTATTGAAGAAAACATATATTTGAAGAATAAAATGACTTTACTAAACATTATTTATTCATTTATTAAGAATAATAAAATTATTATTGAATATAAAATTCATATTTATTTTATAATATAGTTGACAGTATTCACCATATCTAATTTAAGAGCTATCTTATACCATTCTTGTTAAAATAACAATATTTTAGAATTCTGTTAAGGTCAATGTTCTGTGAAATTTAACCAATCAAACATATTATTCTTTTAAAATTATAAGGTGTCACATTCCACAATGATATGAGATATATTTTTATCTCTTCTTATAATTTGTTTGACATATATACCTATCCCTGATTGTTTTTCAATATAATTTTATTCTTCGTGTTTCTTTTAGTCTTTGTTATTGTAGATATATAGAAAACCTATGTTATAAATATGATGGTTTGTATTTATTTTCCACATACCTAAGATGATAGTCATTGGTGGTTTATTATATATTGAGTCTTTTCTATTTTATCTTGGTTTTTTATTTTGTTTTTTAAATTTATTATTTATTATTCATTTAAAATTGTAATTAGTCTAATGTGTATATAGGTAATGTGAAATTCTTGATAGGATTCAATGACATTAATTTATTTTAAACAATTAAAAATAATTCATGGCCGATAGGTTTAATTCCCTTGGAAATTTTTAAAACATATGGTGATCAGGGACACATGTAAACAATTTTAATATAATTTCTTAGTTATCATGTTGTAATGAATCCGGTTGGTAATTTATAGTTGGAGTTTCGTATAGGAACATTTTAGTTTTTTGAATTGTGAAATTATGGATATTGTGCTAAATGGACTTGAGGTTATTCTGTCTATCTAGTGAACTCATCCAAAAGATATGTCAGTCACTACATTATGATGAAATAATATGATGATTTATTGACTAAGTCGAATACTTAATGAATTTTATAGGGCACCAATTATTTGGTATATACATTATATATTGTCTAATACATTATCTATGTGCATTATTTTATATTATAGGGTGTTTTTAATGGATAAAAATGGGATAAATTAAAATGATTTCTTCTTCTCTCTCATTATTTCAATGATAAATACTCATCGATAATGAATTTCTTTAAAATATAACAAATTTTTATGAAATTTTATTTGTAAACTTTAATTTGAAATTGATGAGGTCTTCACCTATAAAATAGTCACCAATGATTTATCATATTTATAATGATATTTTTATTCAAACACCCAAAGTTAAACACCAATAACTAATTCTATTCAGAGGATGAAATTTTTATTAAGGTTGATTAACTCATTGTATTGATAAATTATATGAGTTTCAATACATGATTATACTTTTTTTGTAGAGTGAGACTAATTCCAAGCAACATATACTTATAAAATTATTGATATTTCATTTTTCCCTAAGGTGTTATATAGAGACACAAAAATAATAATCATTTTAGTATATTTTACATTTGTATAGGAATGATAGTATTTATCCATCATTATTGAGTCTGAGATAAGATGAATTTTAAATTCATTTTCTAATGATTAGTATAGTACATGGATTTATTAGAATTATCTAGTTATATTCATATTGGTATCATCAACAGAGCACAATACTAGCTAGTGGGGTGGCCATATGGTGATGTCCATAAGCAATATATTAGAGTACTACCATGAACAAAAGATAAAGAAAAATATATGTTATACATTTTGTATGGACATTGTTTTTTATATATGGAAATGTATCATGTTATGTGTAATTTGTATCCATATATATCATATATTATTCTCATTTAAATCACATACATTGGTTGTGATGATGATGTATTAAGTAAGAAAAGAAATATGAGTAGTGACCTTGGACCATGTTATATAATTGATGACCTATGAACATTACGACTAGATTATGTAATGGTTATGAAAAGAGGTCAAAATATTTTTAATATAATATATTTCATGTGTATGTGGTGTCGTGTATAGTTATTTTTATGATATTGTAAACGTTATGTACTTTTTTTTGGAATATGTGATCTATTTCAGTAATGTTTGGAATCACATAAATTTTGGATTTTGTTTTCGTGGGGTCTGGAGAAAACATATCATGGGAATCTTATCATAATTGTAACTATCCATTTTATATGTGTGGGTAGGAGACTTTAATAGTCTTCTTATCACTAATATTAAATGGTTAGATAAGGTGGGTGAGTGATCATTAATTACATGACCTCTTTGGGAGCAACAAATATGGTAGAGATCAAGGTAATTTATAATCATTCATGGAGAAGGATATTGCTAGAGTCAATTTAATTAATGCTCTAATTTCATGAAATTTTTAAACTATAGTTAAAAACAAAATCCGTATCATTTTTTTTATAGTGGGAAAAATTTTAAATATACGGTTTTTAGTTTCTCCACCCATTGAAAATTTTCATTATCATTATAGTTTCCCTGATTTGGTACATCCAGAAAGTATTATAACAAAGTAAGAATGTTATTATTTTCTTTTTTAATGAAATTATATTTTTAACCTATATTCACACTCAAACAAAATTATATAATGAACCGTTAAGATGAAAAGTGTGGTTAACTATGAAATTAATATGAATCTGAAATCTGTTCACAATGGTATTCAAGTGGTTTCATATTTATGTCCTGTTGGTGAAGATAAATGAATATTTATAATCAAAAAAATAAGTTGATTTTAATGTTACGATTTTAATGTTGGAATTGTTGAGTATATGAATATTTTTAGTATATGGGGGAGTGTCAAAAATATAACTCAATGTGAGTATCTTTCACCCATATTCATTGAGCATAATGGACTCAACTTTAATACATTTATTGTGAGTTTTATTATTATTAAATGTTCTCATGTGATTCCCCTTACAGTTTATCCTTAAGGACATTGAGTGCGGGCTCTCCCCTTGATCGTGATGATGAAGGTATTCAATCTATGAAATAAAATTTCGGATGAGTTTCACACATTTTTGTGGATAGTGCAATATAGTGTTGCAATAATATAACAATATCATTGAATCAATAATTTTTTGAATGCTTATATATTGTTTGACTAAATTTTTAGTTTAATGATTCACTTGTTTTTTGGTAGAAGTAAAGCATTGAGGTTGTAAGGAACTTATGAGTCATGAATTGATTTTTTTAAGATATGATTGAAATGAAGCACTGACGTGTTTTCTAATATATAATAAAATTTCTATGAGTGTTAATGATACTATTTTGGAGATTATTGATCAGTTAAAATAGTCAACTAAATTAAGGTTTATTTGGTAACTGATTTTTTTAGAATTCATCATAAGATTTCTTGTATTTATTTTATGTTTTACCATGTAGTTTTACTTATGGTTATTTTATATATAGATTTATGATTCAACTCATTATTTTTCTATGAAATTGTAATGTTTTATTGGACTCAACAAAACTAAAATATTTTATTTTACACTTATATGGATGAAAAATTGAATAAAATAGTTAGGTTCTCATAGGTTGGTAGAATGAAACATTCTATATTTTTTTCCTACATAATTAATTATCTTATGCTAATTATTATGCCTATATTTAAATTCCATTATTTTCATTGATCCCAAAAGATATTTATTTTTCATTTAGTATGGTTTAATTGATTATTATGATCAGTTTGAAAATAAGTTTAAAATCAAATTATATTTTCATGAAACGGGCCCCTAATTGAAAAAATAAAAATATCATGAAAACAAATAGAAATATTGAATATCCAATGGCATAATTTTATTCAATGTATAACCTTTTCTTATTATATATATTATTTTTTATCTAGATCTAAGCTTATATCAAGCCCATTTTTTTCTATGAAAAAATATTTTACCTCCCTCTAATTCCTTATTATCATAATTGTCCTGATTTAGATAATGATTAAGGATTTATGGAATCAAGTGGAGTGATACCAAATATTCCACTCATAAATGATATTGAACTACATTCATTTATTTGTTAATGAATAACAATATTTGGTTAGGAAATTATGAATTATATATAAAAAATAATAATTTACATATTTCTATATATGATATTAACTAAAATAGATAACATTTATAAAAATTGATCAATATGGGAGACAATCCATCATCCACTACTCATTTATCCACATTTTTTGAATATTTTGTCTTGATATGGATACTAAAACATTAGAAATAATTACCATTATTGTGTTATATCCCATGAAAATTCAGGCCACCATCTCTCTCTACTTTGGTAGATTTTGATTGCTACCTTTCTACTATAGACCCAGATATAAATGAAGAGAGATTCATCAAATGAGATATGATTTTGGGATATTAGATTTAGATTTTGGTGATCAATGGTGTATAGGGAGTGTTAGTGTGTAGTTTTACCCATGTTTTTCTTTGTGAGTGTCTTTGGACAATGGTAACAATTTATTGATTATAATAGATATTATGGTTTGATATAAAACTACGTTTGAATATGGTCATCCATTAATTTATTTTTATTTTTATTTAAATTATTATAATTGATATTCAGTTTTTTAGGGAGTCCATAAATCACTTTTTCTTTATGAGTGAGATGATAATGAAATTGGCCCCTATTAGAGGATATTGCTTGACAAGAAACGAAAACACATTATGTGTTTTTGGGGTTATAATTTTGAGTTATTGTTCATAAACTATGGCAAATAATCCAAGAAATAATTCCTTCAAAACATGGTTATGACAGTAGATAGGGTAGAGGGACCAACCGATAAGGGTTGCAGTGGTGTACTAAGGACCCCAACAAAGGTGGAGGTCAGTTTGATAGTGGTTCAAGGAACATAATTCAATGAATAATTATCATGTAACCCATGTGTTTCCCATTTTACACACTTGAATATTATGCACCTACATTTATGTGGATGTGGGTAACCCAATTCCATCTCATCTTCAGTCTAAATATTGATAAAACTAGTGATTTTTCAAAAAGTGGTATTTTGAAAAAATGAGTACTTCATTTTCTAATTTTTGTACATAGATTAATATAGTGATATATAACATAATTTTAAAATAATTAATGGTTTTTTATCATATTAATAATTTTTAGCTAAATTTGGTGATAAATTGAATCAATGAAATCTAAGAGTTTGATTCTATTTATTTTCTATATTTCATCATCATAGCCTATTTTGTAGTTATATTCTAAGATCACATGACATCATTTGATTGGAAAGAATATTTTTTAAATTAATAAGAAAATTATAAATTTTAAAGGTCTGGGATCCACGTGCATTGACCCCTTGCGTGTTTTTGATGATGAAGGTGCTTAGATAAGGCTCTGAGGAAGTCTAGGAGTGTTTGGCCCTGAGAAGCATGAAATAGGGGGTACATGAAATGAACAAGTGGAACATGATGTGTACTATTTTAGTTTCATAAAAAAAATAGAGCTCTGGGGAAACACATTTTTTGGCATAATTCTCCTTGAGGCGGTACATGACGTGATGAGGAGGTACATGTCGCATACTTCCCCACTCCTAGGTGTTTTAATGTCGCCCCACTGCTTAGGTTTTTTAATCCCTATGTCTTGAGAGAACCCCCTATCAACCCCAGATGACTCGGACTCCTCCCCCTTCAATATTTGGGTATTCCTTCATTCTGGATCATTTCCCCACTTCCTTCTTCAATCCTTCTTCAATCTGAGGTAAAATCTACCTCTGTCCATTGGTTTTATTCGATCCCTCTTCTCTTGATTCTCTATTCGATGCTATTTCATTCAATTTTAATGATTCTAAGGGAGTTTATTTTGGTTGTTTTTTATGAATTTGTACCATGAAATCCTCTGTTTGATGCATTTGTTTCTTGGAAGATGAGCATGATCCGTTTATTTTATCCGTTCTCCATAGAAGAACATCAAAAACCTTTTAAGGTAGGGGATTATCTGCTTCTCTAATTATTTACATAAAATTGTAGATTCAGTATGATTTATCACTTTATATCTCAAATAAATTGACCTAATTAAATACTTGAACTGGTTTAATATAATCATTTTGATTTCATGTTGTTGCTTTGCACTGTGAAAACAGTTTGCCTCTTTATTTTCTAGATAGTGGGATATCTATGCTCTTCTTGTTAGAATGTTTTTCTTGATGAAATATGTCGATAATGTAAATCTGAAATTAATTTATAATTAAATGAATATAGATAAATATGAATTTAAATGAATCTAGTTGTAGTTTTTATAAATTTATGATAATCAAATTGGTGCAGTAGGAATGTTTAATTAATTTTTGATAGCTATGATAGATTTCAGTTTAGGTTTCCCAAAGTTGGAACCTAAAACTACTAAATCCATTAATTCTAGATTGATTAAAGAACCTGTTATTTGATAAAAGATAATGTTTGGTGGGGTTTTTATTTAAAATATTTCTTGTAAGGTTGAGTGCCTTGTGCTTTGGAGACACGAGTTCTCATTATGTATGTAGGACATATGCCTTGTTTATGGGTCAAGATCCTTGTTGATATGATGTTTCTTTCCTACTGCTTGGGTTGTGATGTGAGTCTGGATGACTTTTGTGATAAGTGGGGGTAGGGAGGCCCATTTGTTGTTGAGATAGTGTACACCTAGAGTGGTGAGATTCATCGGTTTATGCATGTGGGTGTCAGGGAGGACAATGAAGATGATGAAATGTAATGGATGTGAATGATTGGATGTTTGCTGAATTTTTTTGGTAGTTTATATTCTTTACACATCCCACTACTCAATGTAGCTGGTTTTGTTACCCTCCTTCCAAAAATATGTGAAGACATGGGGTTTATGTCACGTGCTTTCTGGGTTTAACTTTTCTAGGAAGGAAGGGTCTACACTCTTGATTTAGTTGGAAAAGATTTGATGGGTAGTTCATCTAAAAACCATGCTGAGACCCTTATGTTTTCTAGATTAGAATGTTTTTTAGAATGCCTAAGAATTTGGGAAAGTAATAATGTTATTAATAAATGATTGAATAAATGATGTTGATCCACGGGGTTGGATCTTGGCAAGATGCAATGTTGAGGTTGCAATTTAATGGAATAGTGGACTTTGGGTGTGATGCCAGTGAAATATAACATGAAACTATTAATGGTTCATCAATTTTTTATGAATCAATTAACGTAAAGTGACACTGATAATAAGGGAATGAATTAATGTAATAAATCTCTTTAAATGGTTGTGTGCTTATAGGATACCTAGCCTCTGTAGTGGCAGTCATGAGTCCGAGATACGTTAGATGCATTTGCGTCTAATACTAGTTTAGGCCCATCTTGTGGTTGTGAGTTGTAGTATATTCTAGACTTTTTAGTGTTTATACGCTACTCCACACCCCAACGGTTATGGAAACTGACACCCTAGGGATTATGAGCCTTGGGGGTGTTTTTCCCAACATTCTAATGTGATGATGGATAGATTACTACCCCCTTGGGCACCGCTCTATTCTCTTGGTAGTTACTTGTGCTAGTAGGAACCATGGTAATTTTACCTATATATGTGTGTAGAGAGATGTAATGGATTGTGGTTATTCACACACATATATTATGAATATAGTTTCTTATGGAATGTTATAGGTGTAATGTCTATTGGTTGTGAGGTCTTGAGGATCCTTTCTCAGTGTGTGGGTTGTAAGGGCATGTGGTATAATGCATGAACTATGATACACATTATGAGTGTTTTTGTGGATACCAGAAACTCTCTAGTTAATTTGGTTACATGGACATAGTGGTTGTGTTGCATGAGGTGCATATTGTACTGATTTTCCCATGTGTCTGTGGGCAAGCCTTTTTTGAGATAAATGCTTAGGACGTGTGATGTTGGGGAAAAGAATAAATGATTGGGGAAGTATTAGAGGGTTAAACTTGATATTCATTATTATATTATATAATCTTGTCTATGATACATAATGAGAGTATCCCTAGTGAGGTTGGAAATATAGTATACCTGTTTAGCGGACAAGTTAGTTTCACTTATTGTTCATTGTGCTTTAGTATATTTTCTTTACTTTTTAAAAGAGTATCTAGGGAGGATCCTACTGAGTATATAATTATACTCTCCCTATGTATATATAAACTATTTCTCAGGTCAGATGGAGTAGGTTAGAGATCAGGCTGGTTACTATTCTCTTGGAGTTGGAGGAGTTGTTTGGGCCGTGTAGTCGCTATTGTTTTTACTTTCTTTTGGAACTTGTAGTTTTCTATTTAAGTTTTAGTAGTTTTTTCAGGACATTACACATGGGTACATGAGATTTATTTTATATTGTAGTCAGATTTGGAATTGTTTGGTGTCTATCTTATCTCTATCTTTAGCATATGTTCTCTAATATGGTAATTCCCCCCATTTTTGTGTTTAATATACCCTCAGTGTTAGTTTCCAACCAAGGGCCTACTGGAGGTAGGACTCGGGGGTCACTATCTCCCATATCACAATACTGGCCTAGGATGGGTACACCTTGTTGGGAGTGGGTCATGAAAAAGTGGTATAAGTGGGTCAGGTTGAGGGATAGGATGGAGTTTGGTGTTAGGAACGGGTGAAGATTCATGGTTGGTAGGGAAACGATGTCAGTTAAGTCTAGAAAGTGATGTAAACACTATAAAACAGCTTAGAAATTTGCATTTGGGGCCCCCTGTTATCTGATTCATGGACCATTAAGTATACAGTGGCTACTAATTGAGTTGATACTGGTCGTAGGGTAGATACTTAGGAATAGATCAAGCATCATTTTTTTGTTCCTATGTTTTAATTGGAAGACCATGGAATAGGTTAACCTAAAATGAATAAAAGGAAACAAATAATTAATTAATGTTGATCCTTCTATATTAATAGGTTAGGAATTATAACGATTTTATATTTTGCAGGTATGGCTCCAGGTAGACATCCTCATAAGGTTTGTGTAGAAGATGTCTAGAAGCTTGCACCATCATATCACCACTAGGTAATGGTAAATGATGACGAAACTTAGAGGAGTAAATTCAGAGTGTTTTAGCATCAGAGTCTGCAGAAGTATGAAGGCTCAGTTTCTAATGATGTCACTTAGTACATGATGAATGATTTTGAGACAGACTTATGTTCAATCTATGTTCTAAAGGAGCACTAGGTGTCTTTGGTTGTGATGATGTTGGGTGGGGTAGCGAGGTAATGGTTGTTCTTATTTCTCCGGGATTGTGAGATGTCGGCGATCTCATAGGAGAAGTTCTAAGTCAAGTTCAGAGCCAATTTTAATTATAATACCGTGAAGGCATCCAGTTTCTTGGAGCTACATACCCTTCGATAGGGGAGCTCCTATGTGTGAGATTTTGGAATCCATTTTAGGATCCATATACAATATTATTTGGACTTGTTGCCAAATGTGGAGGTCATGGAGAGGCATTTCAAAGAGGCTTTACATCAACAGATCTAGAAAAAAATCACCATGTTTATATTGAAGACATCTCTTGAGGTGCTGGTGATGGTATAGGTCAACGAGAGGATGTTATCCAGAACATGATCTTCATGAGAGGGGAGTCGTCTGGATTCCTCAAAAAGTAGATATGTGGTCTGGGGTTTTCGGGTTTTAAGGTAGAAGTGCCTCCATTTGGTCAGGTGTGGGTCCCATCCATCAACATCTCGTTTCCCTGGGGGAGGTGGCTCTCAGGCCTATTCCAATAAATGAGGCATCTGTTTTTCTTGTGGGGGATTAGATCATTAGTAGAAAGAGTTCTCGACCATTCATAGTTGTCATCGTGCACCATGTATTCCTATATAGGTTCCTTCATTGACTAGTTCTAGATGAGGCAGTAGAAACATGTTTCACTAGCATGGGATCCGCATAGAGTATATGGGTATAGTAGAGGATGTCCCCCTAATGTTCCCATCCTCATAGTACAGAGAAAGACCATGGTGATGGTCATCATCAAGGTCACAGAGTCCATGAAGGAGGTCGTGGTCAGATTTAGGATTTAGTGTTGTAAGTCCTGTGTGAGCTAGACATCGTTCAAGATACCCTTTTCTTTTTTTTTCTACTAGAGTTTATGCCTTGTTTGATTCAGGAGCGACACACTCTTCCATATCATCTTCCCTTATCCATTCTTTGGGACTTGAGGTATAGAGGCTTCCAGTGCCCTTGGCTTTGACTACACCAGTTGGAGGTCGTGCTGACTTGTATGAAGTATGTAGAGACTGTGATCTAGTGTTGGGGAAGCACCACACTTGGGGATATTCCCTATGTTTATAGATAAAACCATACGATTTCATCCTTGACATGGATTGGTTGTATTCGGTGTAGGTTATCATATATTACTTTTGGAAGATGGTGTTGTTATTCAATTCTGATGGAGATCCCGTATTGTTTGTTGGAGAGTGAGACCCTCAGATGGGTCAGAGGCATGTTCCATACTTGTCATCTTTGATGGATGAGATTATGCTAAGTTCTTCAGAGGTTTAGCAGCTAGTATTTCCCAGGGTCATAGAAGAGTACCCCGATGTCTTTCTAGAAGAGTTTGTAGAATTACGCCCTTGATGAGAGATCAAGTTTGGGATTGATCTAAAACTATTAGAGTCTCATATCTCTTTGTCTCCATATAGGATGACCCCTTCTGAGTTACGGTAGATGCGTATATATCTTGATATTCTATTATAGTGTGTTTTTGTTCAGATGAGTATTTCACCATGGGGCACACAAGTTTTATTTGTGAAGAACATAGACTATATATTGTGGTTGTGTATCTATTATTTCCACTTGAACAAACTAACATTAAAGAATATTAATCCTCTTCTAAGATTTTATTATTTATTCGATCAAGTGAAGAGTTCATGTTGGTTCTCAAAGATCGACTTACAGTATGGATATCATTGGATCCTTGTGAAGGATGAGGATATCATGAAGACTGCTTTCTGTTGTCGTCATGGATGTTATGAGTTCATTGTAATATTATTCTATGTGATGAATGATCCATATGTGTTCATGGGGTTGACGAATGTCATGTTCTGTGAGTTCCTAGATAAGTTCATGGTGGTTTTCATCAAATTAATCCTTTTGTACTCCACATATGAGTAGGATCATGCAGAGCATCTGTATGACATTTTGGAAGTTCTTCATCAACAGTCGATTTTCGGTAAGTTATTGAATTGTGAGTTTTGGGCTCGAGAAGTTTGGTTTTTGGGGCATATTGCATCCCAATAGGGAGTACATGTGGATCCGTCGAAGATAGACGCGTTGTGTCTTGGAAATCCCCCATGACAATGACACGGGTGAGAAGTTTTTATGGTCTTGCAGGCTATTATAAGAGGTTCTTAACTAATTTCTCTCCGGTTTTGACTCCTCTTACAACATTAACTAGGATTGATCAAGTGTTCATGTGGACTGATCAGTGGTAGGAAGCTTTCGAGTATCTGAAAGAGATGTTGTTCAGTGCTCTGGTTTTTTTTCATCCAATAGAGGGAGTTCAATTTGATGTTTTGTGTGATTTTTCACATCTGGTGTTAGGCTCTGTTCTTGATGCAGAAGTGATCAGTAATTTCTTATGGATCTCGACTATTCCATCTCTGTGAACATGACTATTCCACTCATGATCTTTAGTTGGAGTATTTGGTGTTTTCTCTGAAATTTTGGAGAAATTACCTCATTGGAGAGCGCTTTTTGGTTTTCACTGATCATAACATCCTAAGGTATGTCTTCTACTAGCATGAAATGAACTTATAGTGGTGTCGATGGAAGGATTTATTAAAGAAATACGCCTTCTAAATATCATATACACCTTGATAGGGGATTGTTGTAGCTGATGCATTGAGCAGGAAGTCACGTAGTGAAACGGTTTGTGAATCAAGTGATTCCTGGAGAGTGATGGAAGAACATTTAGCATTACAACTCAATATAGAATAATTTGGGGGAAAGGTTGTATTTTTTAGATTACAGTGCAGTCATCTCTAGTGTAGTTGGAGGAAGAGTCCTAGTTTAAGGATATAGAGGTGGAGATTTGGAGAGACTTAGATGTTTATGGATAGGCCCTTAATGGTTGGTCTCAGGATGAACAATATTGAGTGTTGTATTTGGGAAGACTTTTTGTTCCATCTATGATTTGTGAGAAAGTTCTCAAATGGTTCTATAGTTCTCCTTTGTCAGTGCATCCTAGAATGAAAAAGATGAACTGATCTTTGAGGAGTCAGTTTTGGTGGACTGGGTTGAAGCCTTCAGTTGCAGAGTTTGTGTCTCAATTTTTGATATGCCAAAAGGTGAAGGTTTAGCACCATGTCCCCGATGGTTTTCACCAGTCATTTTATGTTACGTAGTGGAAGTGGTAGGATTTTGGGAAAAATATGTCAAGGCATTGTTGAATTATTTTTTAGGAGATTTATTTAGTTGAGAAAGTGGGTATTCGTGTTCAGTATGTTGAAAGATGTGTTTTTCATAGTTTTCCAACTTTATGGGCATAAAAAATGGAAAATAATGACATGGGTTTTTGTAAAACTGTTTTGTTTTAAAAAGAATGTGGTGCCCAAAATAGCGAAGTTAATTTTTTCTCTAAATAGTAGTTTCAAGATCATAATCCCAAAAATTACCAAAGGCATGAGGTGCATGTAATATTTGATTAGTTCGCAAAACAAACTATTAGGTGAAAGAAGTCTTTTTTGCACTTTAAGAGGATTTCATGATCAAGGAGGGATTATATGCGTACGGGTTGAGTTTTTATATAAATATGTGGTGAACCTATCATTTGACACAGCTCAATAATTAGAGATAATCCAAGATCCGGTGCGTGAAAGTGAATTATGCAATGGAGTTGCGTGGAGACATCATGTTTGCGCATAAAATCATGTTTGAGTGGGTAAAGGTAAGGTTTCATGTGGAAACTAGTGGCATGTACGTAATGCATAGGTGGAATGTAAATGATGGTTCTTACACATAAAATGATCAGGTTGAGTGTAAAGTAAATTTTGGAATTGTGTGAATAAGTAGATTATTTCCTAAAATGTCTGGGAGTTTCACGTAAGGTAGTGCAGAGGCTGCGCATGAAAATTCGGGTTTTCTAGTACACCAGGGTCAAAGTAAGATTCATCTATGGATGAACGTTGGAATTCAATTGAGCATCTATCAATAGTTAAGGATGTAGAATTAATTATTGATAATGAAGAGACCTAATGGACTATAAAATGTGAGTGGGTGTTCTAAAAAAGTAGTGAGAACAATTCAGTTGAGAGAAAAGTGAGATTTTAAATTGTAATTGGTTGTGAACCAGGACAGATAGTGAGTACACTCCAAACATTTTAAATTGAATTACACTTTTATTGGATTTGGTACTTTCGAACATCACCAATGTATGCTCCTTGCAGGTATCCCAGTGATGGTGAACCATATAAAATTTATGTGTCCTATGAAAGCTTAAATTTTTTTATACTCTCCAATAGGGAAGAGTGTGAAGAGAGTTCTTATTTCCAACAAAACAAGATCATAAATGGTAGAAGCTTTAATTTTTCATATGATAATTCACCACCCCTCCCCCCCCCCCCATAGGGAATCTGACTCAGTGGACTTAAAAATTGTTATTAGAGGTAATTGTTCATAATACTATTTCTTTCATGATGGAGGTAACTAGTCATAAAGGAATTTCAATCATTGAAGGGTATAATTTTCAGCTATGGAAGAATCGGATGCAACACTACGTACGATCTTTGGGAATGGACTTGTTTTCAACATCAATTCATGGTATATCAGTTGACATCAATAGTGGTACATTATCAGAGACTGATTGGATAGAATTGGATACTGAAACAAAGGGAATCAACAATTTATGGGGAACCCTGTCCAATAATATATATACAAAAGGTTATGTCATGTAAAACATCACATGCTATGTTGAAACAACTATTGAATATTTATGAAGGATATACAAAGTTCAAAGAGGTAATACTGAATTTGTTGTGGAATAAGTATGAAGATATGAGTATGAACTTGAATGATCATGTTGATGCATTATTTAATTGGGTGAACTTTGTAGTAGAGGACATGCAAGGCCTTGGTGATGTAATTGAAGACATAAAAATTGTAAAATGCATCCTGAGAAAACATTCACCTTGCTTCAATCCGAATGGTTCAATATTGGAAGAAAAAAAACTGAAAGAGATAACACTGGATAACTAGCATAGTACCCTTCTGGAATATGAAATGAGAAAGGATGATAATGATGCGGTGGAAAAGGGGAAATCCCAAGAGGTGGAATTCAAGGAAATAAAGAAGCTATCCATTGAAGATTCTCAGTAAGAAGAAGATATCGATGAGGTTATGTCATTCCTTTCTTCCAATATGCTAATAGGGAATGAAATGTTTAAAGGGAAACTTCCTCTAACGTTCTTTATATGTGTAAATATTGGTCATGTAGTAGAAAAGTGTCCGAAAATTTTCCAAGAAGAAGAAGTATTCAGCCTATGTGAAAGGGTAGAAATGGTTTGAGAGAATTTTATTCAAGAAGAAGAATATTATTTCAGAATAATTAGACAGTTCAATGAGTCTAAGGTTGAAGAGATCAAAGAGATTGAAAACTACAAAGATCGTGGATAAAATGATTTTGTGGCTTTTGTTGGTAGTGGTTAAGAAAAGGAAGAGACCAACATTGATGAATATGAATAATTTGATGGAATAATAGACATTCAAGCTGAGTTTAAAGTTGGTCATAAAGAAATATATGTTTGAGGATCCAAAACAAAGGAATCCAACAAGGTGGATAATGACATCAAACTCTACATGCAGCAAAAACAAGAAGAAAAGTATGATCTAGTGGACTAAATTGTGAAAATCAAGTCGTAATCATGAGAGAACTCATAATTGGTTAGTGATTACTAACTCACAGTTGAATAACAGGAGACAGAGATTGATGGTTTGAATAACACATCAAAAGATCAAATCAAACACATCAAATAATTATAAGAATAAGTTTTCGATCTTTGGAAAAAGTTTAAGGATCAAGAAAATTTCTTGATTCCTGTAGTGATGTTAGCAAATAAGATCACGCAAAAGATATAAATACATGTTGTTGAGAAATGAGGTCTGGTAAAAATTAATCAATAGTCATGTTCAAATGATATGGATGATATAGGGCTTGATCAAAAACAGAAAGTAGTAATGATTGAAGTCAGATCGCAAGAACCCTCTCTAAGAGTGAAGGTTTATTTGGATACAAAGCAGAGTCAGAAGACTCAGAGAGACCAAGCAACAATGTGCAATGTAGAAGTGACACACATGAATGCACCCTAGATTAGGTTTTGTTATTGTGAAATAATGGGACACTCACAAAATGTGTGTTCTATAGCCAGAAGATACAAAAGGTAACAAGAATAACAGTGGTAAAAAAATAAAGATTGTTAATCTAGATCATATTTTGACTGAAACTATATTTGGTGTGGAGGATTTGGGAACATGGATAGATATTTTATATCAACTATGCATAGGAATATTCAAATGCCGAACCCAAGTGGTCACAAGCAGCAAATCTGAAAATCAACAAGTGAGCTAAAAATAAAAAATTTATTTTCATCTTTGTATGATAAATATGGTCCATAATTCTATGAGAAATATTAGATATCTCAATCTATTCCAAGTGTGAAAAAAAACAAGGACCAATAAGAAGAGAGATGATAAGAAATAGGTTGCTGGAATTTCCCTTGAAGTGTCAGATCGTTCTGGTATATGGATCATTGACAGTGGATGTACATATCACATGATAGGTAATAAGGTATTAGTTATAAGAATTAAATATGACAAAGAATGAGTATTCAAGTTTGGGAATGGTGAATGATTAAAGATAATTGGATT
The DNA here is from genome assembly GCA_963277665.1 of Viscum album. Classification (NCBI taxonomy): domain Eukaryota; kingdom Viridiplantae; phylum Streptophyta; class Magnoliopsida; order Santalales; family Viscaceae; genus Viscum; species Viscum album. The sequence goes on along the minus strand of OY728136.1, from coordinate 193,710,235 downwards.
GAGAATGACCATGTCTAGGGGAAAATAAATAAGATGTGATGATGTCTTAGTAGTACAAAGTCTCATTCACAATTTGCATAGTGTCAGTCAACTATGTGACTCAGGGCATTATATAAGGATTACAAAGAAGATATTTACGGTCTAAGGAAGAGATGGTGTAATGGTTCTATAGAGAAAATGTACAAATGGAAATCAATACAATTTATGTGGTGATGAAGATGTGTGCTTCCTATCTAGAGAGAAAGATAATATGTTATTGTATAAATGTCGTGGTCATATGTGTCAAAATTCCATGGATGATCTGGTAAAGTGTGATGTAGTTATAGACCACCATAATCTATCAAGTTATCTTACTCACACAGGAAATTTATTTCCACAAGAGAAGATCATCAGAAATAAGTACAAGGAAAATGAAAAGAAGTCAACAAGAATTCTAGAATTAGTTAATGCTGATGTTTTTGGACCAATCACACCAAGAGACATTGACACAAAGGGTATTACGTTCTTTTAATTGGTTACCATTGTAGATTGTCATGGGTATTCATCATTTCCCATAGGTTTGATGTGGTTAGTTTCCGAAAACAGTACCAGAGGAAGTGTGAAAGGACACTTGGACATACTATTTTGAAGTTTCATACTGATAATGGTACATAATTGACAAATAGTCAGGTGGAAGAATATCTTGAGTAACATGGGATAAGGAATAAATTTTCTTTAGTGAGAACATACCTATAGAATTGAGTGGTTTAATGGGTAAATCAGATCATCAACAATAATTCCAAGACAATGCTTATAGAAAAATACCAACCAAAATATTTTTGGAAGGAAGAAATTTTGGCATCGGTCTACATTTCTAACAGATATATGTTGTGTCAGAAGGAAAGAAATACTCCGTAAGAAATGTTGTATGGAAGGAATACAATGGTGAAATAATTTTGAATCTGTTCGAAGTAAGTTCATTATTCTCAACAAATAATATCATAGAAAAATTGAGTAGTGTGGATATGAAGAGATATTTCGTGGTTACCTATGAAAAATCAAAGCATACTAATTCTTTAATAAGAGGCTAGGAAAATTAGTTTAATGTAATTATGTCAGTGTTGTGGAAACTGAAGAGAATAATCACGAGCATAGTGAACAATTTCTTGATCAATGTGAATAGGAGAAAAGAAACAAAGGGGGAGAAGAACAAGAAGATTCTAATTCAGAAGAATACACTTATGATGAACAATAGTAAGTAAAGTCTGTATCCATGAAGAAGTCAAAGAGATGAGCTGAAATTGACAAGAAAAACATTGGTGATCAGATAGTGCATGTTCGAACCAGAAGAATGAAGTCTCTATAGCATACATTTTTCATTTCTCACAATGAACCTAATTGTTTTTTTGATGCATCTAATGAGGAATATTTGTTTTAGATGATGAATGATGAGCTAGACCAAATTGGGAAGAATCAGACATGGGAGATTTTTTCAAGGATAACAAATAATAATTTCATTGGGGACAAATGGGTCTTTCTCAAAAATATAAATGAAGACGAAGTAGTGATTTGAAAGAAAGCACGACTGGTGTGCAAAGGCAACTCCCTAATAAAGGGTATTTATTTCAATGAAACATTTTCAACTATGTCAATGCTAGAGACCATTAGATTATTGTAATTTATTGTAGTGTAATAGAATATCATAGTGTATTAGATGGATGTTAGGTTTTCATTTATATATGGGGTTCTGGAAGAATAAGTTTACATTGAGTTTCCAGATTTTTTTCTATTTCATTATAATTAGAACAATTTTTTTCAGATGAAAAAGCCTTTGTATGGGTGAATGAAAGAACCAAGAGCTTGGTGTTCCATGCTAGATCATTTTTTTGAATAGGATCGGCTTCCAGTGTGGTGGAGTTGATTATAATTTATATTTGAACAATGACAGTAATCAAAATATGATGGTACTGGAATATGTAGTTTATATAATCTTAAAATATCAGATGAAGCACAATGCATATTGTTTTAAGAATTCATGAAAAATATTATTGGAATATATGATCGGTGAGATGATGTTTTACCTTTGTTTATAGGTGAAACAAGGTAATAACGTAACATTTATTTCTTAGTCCAAATATGTCAAGGAGGTTCTAAAGATATTTGTAATAAAAAATTCCAAGGTGATAAAGACATTGGCTGTTACCTGATTGAAACTTTCAAAGTATGATGACGGAAAAATTGTTAATATAAAACAATATAGAAAAATAATTGGAAGTCTACTGTATCTGATAACGAAACCATCTGACATTGTATATGCCACATGCCGAGAAGTGAGATATTAGGGTAATCCCAATGAAATCAAAATGATTAGGATGAAAAAAATATTTTGGTATATCCAGGGCATAGTGGATTTTATCTTAGTATATAAAGACATATATGAGTAAGGATTATTAGGATATACTGATGTATATTGGGCTAGATAACCAGATGATTGGAAATCAATGTCAAGAGGTGCATTCTATCTCAATAGTTTGTATACTTCTTGGATGAGCAAGAAACAAGACTGTTTTCAATGAGAACTGTAGAATCATTGTATATTGCAGCCATGAAATAATGCACAAAATTATTATAGATGAAGTAGAATTTGGATGATATGGGCATGGTATTTCAGTCTCTGATTTTAATTTAGTGTGATAACTCCAGTGGTATCAACTATAGAAAAAATATTTTCCATCATTAGAAGACCTGGCACATTTAAATGAAATACCATTTTATCTAGGAGAAGGTGTAGCAGGGACTTATGAATATGGGGTATGTTCCAACAAAGCTATAGGTTGTGGATATTCTGAAGAAGGCCTTACCAAAGGAAATATTTTAGAGGCATTTATTGGCTCTAGGAGTCCAGTTGCCTCCCCACAATTAAAAACATTTGGTTGTGGAATCCCCATCTACCCGAGGTATGGTGTGTTTTTCCTAATGTGATAATTTGTCTACTCTACTCTCATGTAGGCCACAAAGGTGTGACCTTCGGGTTCATTGACAAAGAGGGAGAAAACGTGTCTCTTAAAGGGGGTGAAAATGTGGCTAGAGAAGGGAGAACATATGTCAGTCAAAGACATGAGGAGAAGATCATAGGTGGAGTAGTGAGATAGGGGGAGAGTAATGAGATAGGGGGAGAGTTTTAAATCTAAAAATGCTACAAGTGATAGATCAAAGAATAGATATCACAACAGCTGAGGATCATGATAAGAGAAAAAGAGTGGTGTTGGAATGGTATTATATGGTTTCTAACAATTGGTGTTAGAAATGAAGTGATTCATTGATTAACATTTTTTTTACTCTTGTTTCTTGGGAATAGCATTCCTCATGTGGGATTAGAGTTTGTGTTGGGTGAATTCATGATCACCATCAGAATCGCAAGAGTCGAATGGTGGCTAAAGATAGATGACACTTTAAAGAGGAATCAGTTTATGGAAAAGCGTTCAACAAAACTAAAGGGGATATTGATGGAAAAAAATCCATCAAGGCATCATGGAAGTATTTTTGAGAAGATTATGTTTGTTTGAAAAGTCGGTCAACATGTTCAGTTTATTGAAAAAATGTGTTTTTCAAAGATTTCCATCTTTATGTGCATGAAAACTAGAAAATAGATACATGGGTTTTTTTCAAAAGTTCTTTCCTGAATAATAAAGTGGGAAGTGAAATAGAAAAGTTGTATTTTTTCGCACAAGACTTGTGTCGAGATTATAAGACCAAAAATTAGTAAAGGCATGAGTTCCATGTAATATTTGATCTGTGCGTGAAATACAGTGTTGCACGAAAGATGTGTTTTTGGAACTCAAATAGTATTTCATTATCAATGAGGGATTTTACATGCATGGGTCATGTTTTCTTATAAATATAAGGTGACCCCTCCCCCACCCCGATTCGACCCAACTCAAGTCTTAGAGAGAATCAGAGATCTATTGCATGAAAGTGAATTACCAAAGGGATTTGCACATAAACATCATGTTTGCACCCAAAATTAATTGGGTGCTTGTAAATATAAGGTTTTGCATAATAACTAATCATTTTCATGAAAATCATGGGTTTTTTATCAAAGAAAGTTGTTGAATGTAAAACAATTAATTTGTGCTTAAAGTGGATTATTGGAATTTCATGCAAAAGGATATTATTTCGCACAAAGTCAAGGAATTTTATGCAAGGTAGTGTATAGAATGCGTGTAAAAATTGGGGTTTCTTGGTACACCTTGGGAAAATTAATATTCATATATGTATGAAATTTGGACTTTAATAGAGAATATATCAAAATTTAAGGATGAAAAATTCATTAGAAATAATGAAGATACCTATCGGTCTATAAACATTGAATGGATATTCTAAATAAGTAGTGTGCAAATTTCAGTGAATAGATCAGTGCGCTCTCAAATTGTAATTGGTTGTGAACATGGAGGGACATTGAATCCACTCCAAAAATTGTAAATAGCAGTGTGGTTTTACTGGATTTGGTATATTGAAACATCATCAGTGTATGCTTCTTGGATGTTTCCTGGTGGGGGTTAACCAAGTAAAATTGGTGTGTGCTATGCATGTTTCATGTTTTTTTTATACTCTGAAATAGTAAGGATAGATAAGATTATTTTTATTTACAACAAAACAAGATCACAAGGGGTATATATTTTAATCTGTCATACCATGATTCACCCCCCCCCCCCCTCTTACAGTATCTGACTCACATGACCTAACAGAGGGCATCTCGATGGACATTGTGGCTGGTTTACCTTGAGCATAGAGAGTCCATGATGTTATATGGGTGGTGGTAGATTGATTCACAAAATCAACTCACTTTATAGAAATCAAGGAATCGAGATCATTAGAGGTTTTTTTAGGTAGAATCTGGAGGAGTTGGTGAGACACTATGGAGTTATGAGGATGATGATTTCAGATCGAGATCCTTCTTTTACCTCTACGGTGTGGAGAGGTCTCCAGTTTGATTTCAGTTCCAACTTATTCCTTAGCTCTACATTTAATGTGCAGATTGACGACCAGATAGAGTGGACCATAAAATCTCTTGTAGCTGGTGCACTTAGTAGGAAGTCACAGAGTGATGTAGTGCGTGAATCATGTGATTCCTAGAGAGTGATGGAAGAACCACTACTAGAAATACGACCTATACCCACGGTTCAAAACCGTGGGTATAGCCCCCAATACCGTGGGTAAAACCTATACCCACGGTTTTGGGAACCGTGGGGCTGAGAGGCATCGCAATAGGGGTCGGAGGCTATACCCACGGTTTGCCCAAACCGTGGGTATAGCAATGTCACCATACGGCACCTTGACGTACCAGCGTGGCACACCACTGCTCCCACGGTTTGAAAACCATGGGTATTGAAATTCCAAAAATGGACTTCGCGGGATTCGAACACGGATCCCAGCAACTAGACGCGCCCCTCTGACCAACTGAGCTATTAACGCGTTTGATATATAAGTATATATCTATATTAATATAATAATATAACCGCATATCTAAAAAGGAGAACGGTGTGATTCGAACACAGCACCGGCTATAGGATAGAAGTCTCCGAACCAACTGAGCTATCAATGCGTTTGATATATAAGTATATATCTATATTAATATAATAATATAACCGCATATCTAAAAAGCAGAACGGCATGATTCGAACACAGCACCGCCTGTAGGATAGAAGTCTTTGAACCAACTAAGCTGCGAGAATATTTTTTATTTACTCAGACATCTGTTTACTTATATTAATTATAAGTAATTTATTAGAAAAAAAACTTAGCGAGATTAGAACAGCGGATCCATTCAAACGACAGTATACCTGACCAACCAATCTGTGAATACTTTTTGTATTTAGTTGTGTTTGTTTATTATTATATTAATGAAAACCATATTTTCACCAAATATTTCTCTTCCCTCGCGAAATTTTTTTTCCCTCCATTTTACAGGAAAGTTATACCCACGGTTTGGCTAAACCGTGGGTATAGGTCTTCCGAAAAAAAACACCAATACCCACGGTTCTTCAAAACCGTGGGTATAGGCCTTTTGAGAAAACCCTACACCCACGGTTTGGAAAAAACCGTGGGTATAGGCCTTAGGAGAAATACATATACCCACGGTTTGGTAAAAACCGTGGGTATAGATGACCTATACCCACGGTTTAGGAAAAACGTGGGTATAGGTTCCTATATAATCTTTATGCCCACAGTTTTCGAAAACAGCGGGTACAGGGTACCCTATACCCACAGTTTTTTGAAGAACCGTGGGGATAGGTCCATTTTCCAGTAGTGAACGTTCATCACTACACCTCAATATGGGAGATGTTCTGTGATGAAGTTTCCTTTTTTAGATGATGGGGCATCCATTTCTGGTGTAGCAGGTGGAAGATCCCCAGTTGGTAGATCTAGGGGTGGAGGTTTTGAGTGACCATGTTCTTTGTGGCGAGTCCCCTAATGGTTGTTCTGAGGAAAAAAACACTAAGTGTTGTATCAGGGAAGGTTTTCTATTCCTTTGGAGATGCATGAGACAGATCTCATAGGGTTCTATTGTTCACCTTGAACGGTGCATCCTGTCGTGAAAAATATGTACCAAGATTTGAAGAGTCATTTTTGGTGTCCTGAGTTGAAGCATAATGTTGTAATGTTTGTGTCTCGATGTTTGATATTCTAAAAGGTAAGGCTGAACACCATGTCCCTAGTGGTTTTATACAGCTTTAAAATGTTCCTCAGTGTAAGTGGAGGACATCTGGATAGAATTTTTACTAGTTTACCTTGATCTCAGGGAATTCATGACACTATATGGGTGGTCGTGGATCATTTGAAGAAATCATACCACTTTATAAAAATCAAGGAATCAATATTAGTAGAGGTTTAGTGGAGGTAGTTCTTGTAAGAGGTGGTGATAATCCACGGAGTCCCAAGGAAGATAATTTTCGATCGAGATCCTCATTTTTCCACATGGGCTTCGAGAGTTCTCCAACATTCTTTCGGTTCTCAATAATTTCATAGAAATGCTTTTCATTAGAAGATTGGAAACCTAAATTTGTGGACCATCCACACTCTTGAAGACATGTGGTGCTCTTGTGTCCTAGATTTTGGAGGTTTGTAGATGAGGCACTTACTCCTGGTGGATATCTCTTAAAAAATAGTATTTTCACTCCACCATCAGTATGGTTCTGTTTGAAACCTTTTATAGATGACCATTCCATTATCTATTGTGCTACACTGGGGTTGGAGTGTCAGCATTTCTTAGACCAAAACAAGTACAGAATTCAATAGAGATGGTTTGGGTGATTAATGAGAGGATGAAGGCAACACAGGATCATCAGAAATCAAATACCGATTAGATGAAGAGACCTTTAGGGTTTTATTTTGGAGATCAAGGGCCTTTGTAGGTGACTCCCTATCATCGGTATTGAAGTTTTAGTCATTAAAGTAAGTTGTCTCCCAGATGTTTTGGGCCTTTCGAGGAGTTGGATCATGTTGGAGCTGTGGAAGATCGAGAAGCACATCCCCATAGATGATCTAGATACATAATGTTTTTCACATGTCAAAGCTCCATCGTTATCTTCATGATGACTCTAACTTCATAGAATGTGGAGAGATTGATGTTGACGATGATGTGACCATCGAGCAGCAGAATGTAGAGATCCATGGCTGTAAGGAGAATGTGTTGTGTGGGTGTTCTATCTCCTTGGTTTCTATCTTGTGGTAGCATGTTGGCATGGAGGAGAGTACCTAGGAACTCGAGTCACATATATGCATTTAGTATACTAACATTTTTAATGTTTAGGTATTTCCTTAAAATGATGTTCTCTTTGTGGTTGTAGACCTTTCATGTTATGAGATGCCTTCATTTTTTGTTTGTTGTGTCTTGCTCACTTTTGAGAGGTACCTCCCCCAACAGAGCATTTAGGAGCTCGTTGTGGTTTTTGTGAGGTTTCAAGTTATTCTTTTGATGTGGTTGAGCTCTTGTGGTGGTGAGACCCTGGAGAGGTGTCTCATGGGTTGGTTTTTCGGACTACCCATTTTATGTTTCCACTCTGGGTTGGTTTTGGATTCTCTAGGATAATAATGTTTTGAGATTTATCTAATCTAAGGTCTTCGATCCTTGTAGATCATCCTTTTTCTTGTTTTTAAAGACTAATTTTATTAGAGAAGTCTTAGAGGATGTTTGGAGGATTTCAGTCCTGAGAACCTGGAAATAGGGGGTACATGATGTGACCATGGGGGATACGATGTGTACCAGTCAGGTTTCAGAAAAATAAATCAAAGCATTGAGGTGATGCATTTTTTGGTGTAAATTGCCTCAAGGTGGTACACGACATGATTAAGAGGTACATTTCATGTACTAACCTTCCACTGCGTGTTTTAAAGACCCCAAACCACTCAGTTTTTTCAAACCCTAAAGCTTGAATGCACCCCATCTCAACCCCAGATGACCTGGAATCCTTAGTCTTTTACATTTGGGTATTCCTTCATCCTGGATCGGTTCCCCACTACCTTGTTCGATCCTTCATCAATCTGAGGTATGATCTACCTATGTTATTTTGTTTTCTTCGATCTGTCTTCTCCTATTTCTACTTTCCATGCTATGGTGTTTGATATCCATGGTTCTAGTGGAGTTTCTTTTGGTTTTTGTTGATGTAGTTGTACCACAACATCCTTAGGTGGATGTAGTTGTTGTGGGTAATACGATTGTGATACGTTTCCTTGATCTGTTCTTGAGTGAATAATGTTTGAATCCTTTTTAGGTGAGGGATTCTATGGTTCTCTATTTATTTATGTGAGATCATAGAGTTAGCATGATTTATCCCTTTTCATCTCAATAGAATGGACCTAATTAAATACTTTAACTCGATTAAAATAATTGGTTTGACCACATGTTGTTTCATTTCACCATGATAATGATTTTCCTCTTGATTTCCTAGATATTGTGATATCTATGATTTTCCTGTTAGCATGTTGTTATTTATGAAATTGGTAAACAAAGTAAATCCAAAAATAATTGATAAATAAATAGATAATGATAAATATTCATGTAAATGAATTTAGTTGTTTTTTAGTAAATTGATCATAATAAAATTGATGCACTAAGGATGTTTAATTAATTTTTTATGGCTATGATAGCTTTCTATTTATGATTCATGTAGTTGGTACCTAAAAATAATAAATAGGTTAATTACATATGGATTAAAGAACTAGTTGATTGATAAAAGATAATTTCTAGTGGGGTTTGGAGTAACCCTCTTTCTTCTATAGTTGAGTGCCTTGTGCTTTGGAGCCATGAGTGCTCATTATGTATGTAGGTTGGATTCCTTGTTTAAGGTCTAGGATCCCAGTTGATATGATGTTTTTTTCTTAATGGTTTTGTTATGATGTGAGCTTAGATGGATATTGTTATATGTGGGGGAAGGGAGGCCCATTGGTTGTGGAAGCAGTTAATACAAAGAGTGGTGAGATGCATTAGTTTAGGCATGTGGGTTTCGGGGAGGATAATGGAGATGGTGAAACATGTTGGATGAGAATGATAGGATGATTGTTGAATCTTGTTTTTTTATATCTTATTTCATTTCCCCACTTCTCAAAGGAGATGGTGTTTCTACCCTCCTTCCAAAAATAGGAGAAGATGTGTGGGGTATGAAACATGATTTCTGTGTTTATCTTCTCAATGGAGGATGGGTATATGCTCATGTGATAGGTGGAATAGACTTGATGGGTAGTTCATCTACTCACTATATTGATCCCCCTTCTATTTGGGAGTGTATAATGTCTTTCTATAATTCATTGAAATATGGTAAAGTTGTAATTTGGTTAATAAATGATTTAATAAATGATGTTAACCCATGGGGTTAGAACCTGGTTAGATGCAATGTTAAGGTTTCAATTTAAAGTAACTTTGGACTTTGGGTGTGATGATAATGAAATATAATAAGGGATTTGTTAAATATAAGTTATTGATTAAAGAATCAATTAACATAAAGTGAATCTAATAAAAATGGAATGAATTAATTTAATGAAGCTCTTTAAATGGTTTTGTGCTCATAGGATACCCAGTCTTAGCCGTGGTAGTTATGATTTCGAGAGATATTACATGAATTTGAGTATATGACTAGTTTTTTCCCATAGTTTGGTTGTGAACTATAGTATATTCTCTAATTTTTGTGTTTTTATATGCTACTCCTCCCTGTCAGTTAAGGAAACTAATAACTCGGGCATTCTGAGCCCTATGGGTTGTTTTCCACATCATTTCGGTTGTAGGATAGATAGTTGACGACCCCCATTTTGCCCCTCTCTATTCTCTTGGTAGTTACTTGTTTTGGTAGGAACAATGGTTAGTTTTCCCCATATATGTGTGTAGAGGACTGTAATGGATTGTGGTTATTCACACACAAATATTCTGGATATAGATTCAAATGGACTACTATTGGTGTAATGTGTGTTGTCTATGATGACGTGAGGATCCTTACTCGGTGTGTGGGCTATAATGGCTTGGGATATAATGATTGACATATGATACACATTATGTGAGCTTTGGTGGTTCCCAGAAACCGCCTAGTTACATTGGTTACGTGGACGTAGTGTTTGTGTTTCATGAGGTGAATATAGTGGTGCTTCGCCCAAGTGTTTGTGGGCAAGCCTTTTTAGAGAGAGAGGCTTAGGAAGTGCGATGTTGGGGAAAAGTTGAAAACCTGCGGGAAAGTAGTAGTAGGGTACCCTTGATATTATTTATTATATTATATACTATTATATGTGATACTGAGTGAGAGTATCAATGGTGAGGCTAGGAACATAGTATTCTTTTTTAGATGACAAGTTAGTTTTACTTTTTGTTCATTGTGCTTTAGCATTCTTTCTTTACTTTTGCATGAGAGGATATGGGTAGGATCCTACAGAGTATATTGTTATACTCTCCTTGTGTATATATAAACTATTTTTTTGGTCACATGGAGAAAGTTGGTGATCATGATGGTTACTAATAGATTGGGGTTGTAGCTATTGTTTGGGATTTGTGGTCACTTATGTTTTTACTTTATTTTGGTATGTATGATTTTCCCTTTCATTTGTAGTATTTTTTGCATGAAATTGCATATGTGTAATTTCGGTTTATTTTATTTTGTAGTCTGATTTAGAGTTGGTAGGTTTCTATCTTATCTCTCTCTTTCAGATGTGTTGTCTTAGAGGTTAATGCATCCCATTTTCATTTTTACTATACCCTTCGTGCTATTCTCCATCACGGGTCCCATTGGAGGCGGGACTCGGGGGCTCACTATCTCACATTTGCAACCAAGGTGGGGTACACCTTATGGAAGGGCGTTGAGACAAAATTCAAATGATTGTTGGAGAAGTTTTTATATGAATGAATATTATAATGGAATCCATGATCATGATATTAAATATAGTAACTTCTATCAATTGTTTGATTATCACAACATTAGTATTTTACTATATTATACACGATGGTGAGCTATGAAAAAATTAAACAATTTGATGGGCTATAATATCTTTTTGTGTTTGGTGACCATAAATATCATCATTATATACATTTTGAGATAAATGGAATAATTTTATGGTATTGTTCATTAAAAATAATAGATATTTTTCATGTTCTATATTGATTATAGGTAGTTCATGTTGATCATGTAGTGATTCATCATTATACTCCACCCTTATAAAAAAGTTTTTTTTTACTTTTAATGGGTTTTTGTTTCAAAAATATAATTTCAACTGAAATTATTATATTATTTATGTGATTAATATTAAAAAATGATGGTCTAATTTCAATGTTTTCATGGTAGGTAGAGGTGATTTGGAAAGACCAAAATGAAATTACAAGAAAACAAGGAATACTACGCACATGTCAAAATATTTTTGTGGGTTGAATCACTAATATAAAAAGGTATGTCCAAATAATTAGAATTTTTTTGGATCTATCACTCTATAAGATAATACTCTTTTGAATATACTAAATCGTAGCTCTTCAATTTGGAGGCCCAAAATGTGGAATCATTAAAGAAACCTAAAACTATTCATATTCAAGAGGGTAATATGGTATTTAGGGTATATATTAAATTATTTAACTATAAATACATTATAATTTAATGGGTAGGATTTAAATACATAGTAAATTGAAATTTTAATTTAATTCAACTATATATAATACTTTCTCTTATCCTAAATCTAGGTTCCAAGTTGTATTAAAAAAACATAGTTCCAAAACGAGCACCCAAAATGGCTATAAATATGTACCTTGGGTATAAATTTTAGAAATCTAATAAAATGGTTAAAAATATATAATTATTTAGTATAAAATTGTTATATTGTATCACCTTATATTTTTTTATATATGTGTATTTATAGGGAGATTTGAAATTAAGGAGGAGATCAACTGAAGCTTCATCCTCCTCTCAATGGTGAACATAAACGTTAATCATCATTATGAGGTAATTAAAGAACATAGATGGTTATTTTTGGGATTTAATTGAATATTAGTGTTCTATAACTTTTTTTAAGAAATTTTATTTTTTATCACAATATAATTTCTTTTTGAAACATTATGTTTAGATATATTGAATTAAATGTACCTATATTTCAAAATTGATTGGTCTTAGATTTTTGTGGGGGGAACTTTTGTCATTTTTTTAGAAAAAATAATAGGGAAACTATTATCGCATACATATAATATATTACCTTAATATTGTAGTATTGACACTTCACATAACTTTTGGATCTTGGATATATTATATTTATTCCAAGAATCAAATTTAAGTATATTTTTTAATAGGTTCATGGGTTTACTTAAGATTCTGATTTACCTTGACTAAGGAATTACCTAAAACCTATTAAAATTTTGTGAAAAATTATCATGTAAGGATGTTTAGAAACCTTGTAATGATCAGATTCATATATTATGCTTGAATATGAACCCCAATTTCTAAAATTCTCTAGTTTAATTCATGTTGTTTTATTTCATCATTTTACTTTGAATAATTAAAAAACCATATTTTATGTAATTTTATAAAAATAATATAAAAATGCATAATATATTCCCTGAAAACATTTTTATAGATTGACTATTGTATAATATATAGTTTATTTCATCTTTTATAACCTAATTAATATATTATTTATTGATAGCATGGTAAATTTTGGCACCATTTCTAGGTGTCACCAATGTTTAAAGTTTTTGTTTTAAATAATTAGTTTTTAAATTATATAAATATTCGTTTAATTTTTTTTATTATATTCTTAAACAAAAAATATTGTTTTAGATTTATTTATTTTTATTTATTTTTAATATTAATGGATAAGGGGAGTCTATCACCTTAGAAACCTAAATTGATGATTAATTTGAGTCATTATCACTGAAAAAAACATATTATCCTTTTAGGAAGACATGAATCACATTGAAATAATTATAAAAATTTATCATTATGAAAGTAAATTTCAACTAGAAATTAATTTTTATATCATCAGTGAAAATAATTGGACATTAAGCAAATTAACTTCACCCGATAAAGACTGTCATCTAGTATAAATCTAAATTATTATGTAAGAACCTAATTTTTAACAAAAATTATTTTTAATTCAATTATTACCTAAGTTCCATGGAAATTATAGATGATAATCATACAAAATATAAAAAAATCCATATTATATTTTTAATAATGAAACTTATAATAGAAGATAAAGGACTTGATAAATTAATAGATTCTTTATTTTCATTAGAAGAGACTATGAAAGGTTGGTTCAATTATGTGAACACCACAATTAAAGGCTAGGAGGGAATAAAATGCCTTCTTCTTGTAAAATATTTACCTAAATTTATAATTTAAACCATCAAAAATTAAAATTATGGAATTTGAAAATCCCATTTAGGAACCCTTCATGAATATTAAATACATTTTAATGGATTATATTAATGTTCTTAAAACTATCATATAAGTGATCAAAAATTAATAAAATATTTTTTCTGAAATACTAATCCATATGGATCATAGTTTGATTGATGTACCTGTACGTGGTTCCCTAATCGACAAGACTATATCTATATTAAGGATTCTCATTGTAAGCATGGAATAAGATGCCAAAAATGTTTTTTAGGTCTAGTCCACACATCAGAGTAGTCTATGAAGTATATAAGCATGGGAAATCCTAATATACTTCTCCAGTTAATTAATGTATTTTTTCCAACATAAACTACTTTTCTAATGAATTTATTCATTTTATAGGCCCTTCTAATAGTTTTTATAGATAGTTTTAATGTATCCATAACAACAATCCTTTAGGTGGGAAGCATACCACCCTATCAATTTTTATTAAAAGGAAAAACAAGCCTTAATAAAAGGGTATACTATCCATACATAGTAGTCTTGGTATCCATCAAAATAGGGTAGTCATCCATTTTCACCACACACAAAAATATTATACACCAAAAATGCCATTTTTTCTACCCCTTAAAGAAATTTCACAATCCTTCAAGGCATTATCAAATAAATGGTATAAACTATTCTCTAATTTCAATAAATATCCCAAGCTATTATATGAGACCAAAAAACTCAATTAAGAAATATTTCAAGAATGGTGAGGGAAATACAATTTTAACGTTTGGGTAACTTTCTGTATCAACCTATAGTAAACCCAAGGGATAATAGAAATTTTAGTTAAAACACCCATTTTAGAAATGCCCAACATAAAATCCCATTTATTACTCTATTAGTATCATACCCTCCTAAAGAAGTTATCATTTTGACAATTCCTAAAAAACCAAGTGAGAAAAAATATTTCCCAAAGAGGAGACCCACTAAGCAAAATATATTTTCAATTGATAAAACCCCTATACGTACAATTTCATTACAATTTTTTCTAAGGGATGCGCATCCAAGGAAAATCTAATCCTGATAATAAATAATTGAAACATTAAAACACATATAGATTCTGATTCCATTAATTGATGTTGTAAAAACAATTAAATGATACACAAAGTTTATAATGAAAATTTTCTCCCACTATAACAACCCAAGATTTAATAAAATATGTTTTTAAAATAAATATAATTTCTTTGATAGCTTATGTTACCTGAAACACTAAGTTTTAAAAAAATGTGATATACTATTAAAATATTATTATTTAAAATGATAGTTATCACATAGATATTGGAATGGTGGGGATGAATAAGACTAAATAAATTAATAAAATATTTGTTTAGACATGTATATAAAATTAATTATTTGGTTTCTAATTAATTATATATGAATTTAAAATGCATTTTAAAATAAAATAAAACTTTTTTCTGAAAAACAATTTTTTTGTTGAGAAACATGTTTTAACTCAATAAATTAAAAAACTCTTTTTGTGAATTATTTCAGAGATTTTTATATTTTATATATTTATTATAATTTTTTACATTCATTTTAGGTTTTTTCTAGACTTGAGAAAATAATATATTCAATTTTACACTGAAAATGGTATTTTTCTAAAAAATTGTTTTTTATTTTTGCGCACTTATTCTAAAATTAATTTTTGAAACATTTATAAAATTTATTTAAAAAAACACTATTTTTTAAATAAGATTTTCAAAATTATATTTGAGTTAATTTTTTAGAATTTTTTGAAAGGATAAATGTGTTAGTGAATAGTTAAAATTAATAATTTTTATTAAAAAACAATTTGATTCAAATCATTTACAAGATAAATTATATTTTAATACGATTTTAAAAATAAAATTATTTTAATTATATATAAATTAATCCTATTTATATCATTTTAATCAATTTCATAATTAATTTTGATAAAAAAACATTTATATCTTTTTAAATGTTTCTCTTTAGAAAAACATTTTTTTGGGGAATTTGTAGGTTTAATTTAAAATTAAAATGTTCCACTTCCATGAATGTAATTTGGAAAATAGATTATATATTTGGAATCATAATAATTTATATTATCTAATAAGTTCAACAAATTTATTTACCATATTTAATATTACAACCAGTAAAATGTAATTACTATGATTAATGTTAAAATGGGTTTAGTGGGAGTTAAATAAAAAATATAGGGGGTAAAATAACCTAGAAACTTATAAAAATGACATTTTATGTCTATATTTTGACATTATCACATATAAGGTTATATAATTTATTTATTATGTATCTTTTTAGAATGTGAAAAATCTGGAAACAACATTTTATTTTCTAAAATTACAAGTCTTACACTCACCTAACTTATCGAAGGCCACCCCATCTCCACACTTATTCACACTTCAAAAACAATTTAATTATTCCAAATACAACCTAAATTTTATCCTTAATATTATACAGACATCCTAGATTAATATTTTATACCATAAATTAAATATAAAAAGGTTTTAGGATAAACCTAAAGAGGTTGTCTAAAGAAGATTTAATGTTTTTTACTATGAATTTTTGTTTTACTTTATCAAACCACTACAAATATTATTGAATTATTATGATGTAAAAACTATATTGTATAAAAAATTATGATATGTTATTTTTTAAATTTAAATATTTAAATCCATATACTCTTTCATC
Source organism: Viscum album (assembly GCA_963277665.1). NCBI lineage: Eukaryota > Viridiplantae > Streptophyta > Magnoliopsida > Santalales > Viscaceae > Viscum > Viscum album. The sequence goes on along the minus strand of OY728136.1, from coordinate 193,693,688 downwards.
AAATGGGATATGAAATCATCATCCGTGTGCAACGACAGACTACTACCTCACAAACTGATGTTATTCATTTTCCATCACCACCTCTCACCAATGGACATAATCATAAATTTAATATTTATGTGATATATTTACGATATTTTAAACATAATTATACTTATTTAAATATTATATCACAAATAACTTCTTAATTTCCATTCCATGTGAGATATGACAATGTTTATTGCATATACGATGAACTACCACCTCGTGAAGCGATGTGATTCTTTTTTCTATAATGATTTTAATAGAGTTTAATTATTGTAAATTGAATGAATATATATGATATTTAGGAAATAAAAAATATTTTTTAATGTTAATATATAATTTTCCTTTCTTTCATTTCATTCATTAAGAAAATGGAGACACTGTTCATGCCTATGTATTGTTTATCGTCTCCATGAATAGTGTATTTAATTTTAAATATCTAAATTTTATGAATTAATATAAAAAATATATGTAATTTATATATATTATATTTCTATCATGTTTAAAATTAATTATATTATGGAACAATGATCAATGTATGTAAACTGAAAATAACAAATCAAAACAAACATGAAAAAAGTTGTTGTTTTCCAAAACATGATTTTAACATGGAATTATTAATAAATAGGTAATAAAAGGTCATAAGAAAATCATATATGGTGTGATATATATAATTACGTAATAGAAATAGATTTAAAATATATTTATAATTAATATATTTCTTTCTTCTAATGTGTATGATGGATGTTGAGACTTATGTTAGGGGATTTCTAGTATCTCTTTTTTATTTGGGAGACGTATGTCATATTCACCGCGTCTTCTGTTTTTGTTATGTATATAATAATCATTTGACATGGTATATCAAGAAAATAATTTTTTAGTTATATTTATTTTTTTATTTTGTTTCATTACTTATTTTTTCTTATGATTCATAAGATTACCAAAGTTGTATGTGATTTTTGTGTACCAATTTACCTTCTTTGAGACATATGTTATGTTATACACCTGTATTATTTTATATGGTAAATAAACTACACATTTTTCGTTTTATATCATTAATATGAATCTATTAATGATATGTAATGTATCATTTCATGTTATATGGAAATTATAATTCAAAATATACCAAAGTGGTAAATATTAATGTTACAATCTCATTGTCTAATATGATTATTTATGATATGCTTCCAATAATGAGATATTATGACCTAAATCCATATAAAATAATGTCTTTTTTTCTAATCTATGTATTTTTTTATAATACATGATTTTCCTTCACTTATCTCTCTTTATATACTCAACATTCAAAATGATAGTTTTTAAAGAAATTTGTCTTTATTTCCCTTTTCGGTTGAAACCCATTTTTCTTTTTTATACATTATTAATTAAAATGTTTTCAAATTTTTTTTAAAAAATACCCAAAAGATTTATTATATATGATATTAAACATTTTTGACATTCAATAATTTTTTAAATGGAATCTATATGTGTTTTTTCAAATGAGGTTTATATAAATTTTACGAAAAATTTGAAAGGAATTTTTGTTTTAACAAGTTTGACATGAAACAAATTTATTATTTTCATGATTACATAATTTTTTAAAGAATACCTTATAAGTTTAAAAGTTTTTTTTCAAATAAAATTATTTCTAAAATGTTTTATATTTTATAAAATTGGTTTTTAATATGGAAATTATATTTTTCTCAAGAAATTTCTTATATCATTTTTAAATATTTCATTATATGTTTCCAAGGATTTTTGAAAAGAAAGGGATTTCAGAAAATTTATGTTTTAAAAAGGTTTTTCAAAATTTAAATGCTATTTTTCATAGGAAATGAATCAATTTATCTTTAAAAATAATTTTCAGTTGAAGATGAAATAATTTGATATAAGTTAAACTCTATTGGGTATTTGATCCAATGATACCATCTTTATTAATTCTCTGGATTTTTTATATTTATTATTACAAAATATTGATAAAGCATGTTTCTTTTATATGGATTATGATATGATAAAATTTTTCATAAGAACCACTTTTTGTCATTTATTTCGATATCATAAATGTTTTATAAATCGATTTTATTTCATGGGTTTTAATATGAATAAATTTTCTTTATGATCTTGTGGAACATGTATGTATGATTTTAAATATGTTATGGGTGAGGCATATATCACTCTATAATTAATTAAGTAAATATTGAAATACTACGAGATAAATAGGACTGGAATGGGGAGTGACCCCAATTCAATAAGGGACATGGTCCACCGTGACTGTCTTCGGAGTTAAAAATGACTACTATGATGGTTTTCGAATTGAAATAATTCCACTATGATATTCTTGAAAGTGATACTGGACTAGTATGTAAATGATCTTCTATGATTATGTGTATACAAAAAATATATGTCTTCTCTCAATGTTATGATCTCATTAATCTTTCTCTTTTATTTCCTTATGATTTATATATAATTAATCTATAAATATTTCTTCCATGATTGAATATTTTGATCTTTGATATACAAGATATGGTTTTCATATGTTATACTCATGTTCTCATACCCTTATACTCATGTTATGTTTATATATTTACATTTTTACCCTTATTGAGCATCTGATCTCACCCATTCTTAGTTTTATTTTTGTCACCTAATTATGATTGGTGTTATATGTGATATGTATAATAAGAGTGCTAGTTATGTGGAACTAAGTGGGAGAAGATGTGGAAATCTTATTAATCAGTTGTTTATGATTCCAGGTATCTAATGGAAATATTCATTTGTGATCAAAGGGTTTGTTTGTTTTTAATGTAATGAATGTTCCTAAAAAATATGTAATATCTATATATGAAAAACCTAGGTCATTATAGTTGGTATCAAATTATAGGTTTAGTTAACCTTTTTAAACTTGGTTGAGAAAACATTAGTGATTCCCATAAATATGTGTCAAAGGATATGCCTAAGGATATGTATAAAGATAAGTGTAAGGATATTTCAGAGTATAATAAATTGTACTGGAATTCTGGTGAAGTATAGAAGGAGTGGTTTCCATGAAATTATATCTCTATATAGATATTATAAGTGGATGTGTCTCTAGAACATTTTTACCTAGGTGTAATAACTCTAAAAGGGTACAATGGGATGGAATCAGATATCACCTAGTTCGCTACAATAGGCCTTTCTACACACTTAGTTTAACACTATCTGGGGATATTCTTTGGAAATTTACATACTCTTTACGAACCATCATAAATTATTTGAATAATGACCGTGAATGAATCCTGTGAAAACTAATTTTTCAAAGATTGAAGTGAATTTTTCATGTGTTAGACATCCTATAAATGATTTTTCATGACTATATTATTTCTACTATGATTATTTTATTTCTCACACTATGTTTTTTGGATTTAGTCTATGGTAGAAACCATAAGGGACTATGTTAACTTTAAATTTTATGTAATATTTGTTGATGAGAAACCAAAATTGATTATGAATATAGTGAAGGATATTTATATTATGCCAAATCAATTATCATGATATATTCTTAAAAAATGAACCTTAAACAACTATCTAAATCACTAAAAAAAAGACGGGTATGGTTCACTAAAAGATCAAGTGGTGGATACTATAGATGACAAAATATTTTATTTCTTATATGATAATAATTTTGGATGAATCTCCCAAGTGAATGTATTATAGAAATGAGAATATGTGTTGATTGTGAAAAAAGTACACAAATCATGTAATTTACCAGAAAAATTGAGTATTTTAGTTAACATAGTGGATGAGAATAATGGTTTCCCAAACACGACATAAATGGTTGAATTTCATAAATTAGGAATGTATTATAATTATAAAAATAAATTTCCTAGGGGAAATATCATGAGGATAATCAGAAAGGTTTTATGAGTAATGGTTATATTACTGATGATGAATAGACTAAAAATAAAATATGGAAGGAAAGAAGTGCTGAAGAATAAGACTATTAATCTTAGGTAATTGTGTATGAAGATAGTTGACTGATTTAAGTATTTATGTATTGATATTCAAGAATTTTATTTTATCATTTTTTTGTTATTATAATCATAAAAAGAATAATGTATTATTAATCAGTAGTTTTTCATTGAGGATTTTCAAAATATGTTGAATAGTATGGATTACCAAGAATGTTTATTTTATGGAAAGTTGATATTTAACAAAAAAAAACAAGATTAAGAGAATATAAACATTACTATTTTCTTGATATTTATTTATTGGTTTTAATTTTGGAAAAATATATTATTTCTACCAAAAAATTAAATTAGATATTATTTATGACCTTGGAACTGATTATTGATTTTTCCAAAAAGAGGCATGTTTTTTCATTGATGAGGTTTGTAGTTTTATTGGATTTATGGTATATATTCAATAATATATAGTTTTAATTAATTAATGAGTAGGGATATATGTATTTATTTATGTTTTATGGTTATATTTTATTTCACCATGTTTTATGAGTATATATGAAAAATGTTTTCACATTTTTGGTATATGAAATTTAACAGATACTTAATGATATTTAAAGTATTAATGTTAATTTTATTTTGGAAAACATAGGTAACTTATTTATAATTTTTTAATTTTGGAAGGGTCCTACGTTAAACCATTTTTTAAAAAGTTTAAGTTGGCCATTGTAAAAAGTTTTAAATATTAATGTATTATTCTATCATATGATGATTGGTCAATACAGGATAACATGTTCAAATAATTTTTTTAATGATAATAAGAGATAGAAGGAATGAATTGTAATTATATTGTGGATCTTGTGATATATTAATGCTTCATGAATGAAAAATTCATATTCATTTCATTGATTACGATATTATGTGGAAATTGATTGAAGCATAACCATAGGATGTGATTTTTCTTAGAAAAATAATAAATCAAGTAATTATATTTTCTAGTGTTCTATATCATGAAAGTAAAATTACTCAAAATTGTGAAAAATTATCTTAAAATAAGAAAATTGCCCTTATACCTTCATTTCTGATGGACTGATGGGCTTTTCACCCATCATATATTTTTGGCTTTGTAGTTGTTAATTTTTTTAGATCATTCAATTTCTTTTGATCAATGACCTCTATCGCCCTCCATAAATATTTACAATTTTCGGACATGTACATATATTCACATAAAACCGATATTTTATTCTACTTGGAAACCTAGTTATGTGTTATTGAAAATGATATTCATAATTTCGATTGCCACCTATAAAGAGTTAGTTTTATTTCCTCTTTTTTGATGTAGGTGTTCCATGAAATAATTTTCAAATGGAGAATCCAGATAGATGAAATTCGAATTGTGAGGATCAGATTTTCTTAATGGGTGAATAATATAAAACTCTGATATTTTATGAAATAAAATTTTCAATGAAATTTAATTTCTTTAATAACTTTCATTACACAAAACACCATGTTTTAACGAAACGACAAATAATATTAAAATAATATTAACTAATATCATAGTTATAACCTCATTGTTGGGATGATATTTAGGAATATAGTTTAAAAAATTAAGAAAATATATATGGTTTACACATTTATATAATTTTAATTCTTCAATTTCTAATTAATTAAAGATTAAATAAAAAACGATTTGAAATTAAAGGAAATGTTTTTCTAAAAAACTATTTTTTCTTGTAAAAATGTGTTTTACCATAGCAAATTAATCAAATAAATTTTTGTGAAATATTTAAATAAACCATATATATTATATATTTAAACCCATTTTTAACATTAAAATTATCTGTTTTCAAGATTTGAGATAAAAATAAGTCCAATTTTATGCCTAAAAATGTATTTTTCTAGAAAAAATTATTTTTTCATATTTCAAGAACTTATTTTAAAATTAATTTTATACACTTTTAAAAAAATAATTGAAAAAATAAATTTAATTTTTGAAATTATAATATAAAATTATCTTGAGGGGTATTTTTTATAATTTTCTAAAAGAATACATTTTTCGGTGAATAGTGAATAAAATTGTTCTTTATAAAAAACATTCATTTCATTCAAAGTATTTAAAAGTTAAATTATATTTTAGTAATATTTTAAAAGTAAAATTTGTTCATTTATATATATTTTAGTCAAATTTTTTTCATTTTAATAAATATCATATTTATTTTTTATATAAATATGTTTTAGACTTTTGAAACTTCTCTTTTGAAAACAAATTTTTCATTGCGTACGTGGGATTAATTTTGAACTAAAATATTTCACTTATGTGAATGGAGATTTTAAAATTTTATTTTATATTTATAATCACCTTAAAATATAATATATAATAATATCATCATAATTTTTTACCATAATTAATAGTAAAAAGCATAAAAATTAATTATTGCGGTTAATGTTAATATTGGTTTATCGGGGGTTAAACTAAAATGATAAGGAGAAAAAAGACATAAAAAGGCATCCAAAACATATTTTATAGAATTATTTATAATTTATAACCAATAAAATTATATAATGGACCATTTTAGAGTATTTTGTATTTGAAAAATATGAGTACACCTTTTCATTTGGAAAATTACATGTGTTCCACTCACCTTACTTATAAAAGGTCACCACCCTCCTCTCAAATTCACTGGTAAAAAATAATTTGTCTCATCAAATACATAAAAAAAATTACTTCCCTAATTCACTACGGACATCCTAGAGGCCTTGTTTATATAAGTAATATATTCTATGATGGATTTAGATTAAATGAAAATATGTTGTCTAAATAAGAGGTCATGTGTTTATCTATACATTTTTATTTAACTTCTTATTATAATCCATGAAAATATTACTAAAATAAGATGTTATAATAACACAAACATATTCAATATATTTATATGTTATTATTATAATTTAATAACCTAAATACATATCATTTTCTATCTAATGGGATATAAATTCATTATTTGTGTCTACAGCGGACAACCGCCTTGTGAACTGATGTTATTCATTTTCCATCACCTCCTCTCATAACTGGACATAATGATTTATTTTATGTTTATTTGAGATATTAATTATTTTTTTTATCATAATTATAATTTATTAAAAATTATATCATATTTAACTACTTACTTTCCATTCAGTGGGGGATATGATAATGTTGTTTGTGTTTACGGAGGATGACATCCACGCAAAGCGCAATGCTTTTTTTTGAATAATACTTTTCATGGGATGTAATTAACATAATTTAAATGAATATATTAAATATATATGATGTAAAAATTATTTTTTAATATTGAACTATTTTTTTATTTTCTTCCATTTCATCCAACGATAAAATGTAAAGAGCATTCATGCATACGTATGACCCACCATCTCTATGAACGGTGTATTTCATTTTCTTTATTTAACATTTATGGATTAATCAAAATAAATATATAATAAATATGTATGAAATTTATATTATGTTTAATATTTGGTAGATAATTGCACCATGATCAAAGTAATAATACTAAAAATAACAAATATAAACTTTCATGAAAAAACGAAGCAGTTATTGTCCAAAATGTGATTTTTACATGGAATTGTTAACAAAAATGTAATAAAACGTCATAAGTAAATAATATATGGTATGATATATATAGGTATATTTATTACATATATTTATAATATACATATATTTATTATACATGATTTTCTAATATATATGATTGACTTTGGTACTTAAGCTAGGGGATTTCAAGTCTCTTTTATTTCTAGAAGACATATGTCATATTCACCTCTTTTTTCTTTTGTGTGGTTTATATACTACAAAATTGATATTATATAAAATTAATATTACTATTTTAATTATATTTAATGTTTCGTTTTATGTTATTCATTATTGGGGCTTTAAATTAATAATATTACATAAGTGGTAAGGGATTTTTGTCTCAATTTTCCTTCATTGAAAATAAGTTATGATATACACCTATCTTATTTTATGTTGTGTATATACTACACATTTGACATGTTATATCATTAATATCATTATATTAATGATATTTATTGTTTAATTTGATGTTATATGGGACTCATGATTAAAAATATACCAAATTGGTAAAGGTTTAATGTTAAAATCTCATTATCTAACAAGATTGCTAATGAAATGCATTTAATGATGAGATATTATGGTCAAAATCTCAAGTGACTAATGTATTTTATTCCTATATATTTATTTATTGATAATAAATGTTTATATTCATTTAATATTATTTATCTGTGTTGATGCAGAAATACACATGTCACAAGAGAGGTTGAGGAAGGCGTAATCGGTTCAATGAAAATTCTGGCCAAAAAAGTTGAAAAATCCACTTAAGGGTATAGTTCATGAAGGAAAAATGATTCATGAACCATTGAGGTTAACCCAAGCTTCCATATATGATGATTTAATACGATAAACACTACTTAGAACAAATCATGTTTTCAGACCTCTATTTCATGGAACACATCAATGGTGAAATACTAATACAGTATCCTTCGCAAAACATAATTGTATTTCACATAAGTCCTTTGATCATGCAGAGATGAGGTGTAAACCTTCATGTAATATAACTCTAGATCAAATGACCATGTCACTTTTTAAATATCATAACATTTCATTTAAGCCTCTATATTCTCAAAACAGATTCTATTTACTCCACTATGCCAATAAATACATCTCCATGTCAGACTTTTAAGGGGATGTGACCATATAGATTTTAATAAAATATTTAAATTCATGAAACATAGAGTATTCACAGGAATAATAGGGGTGGATTTCTAAAATTATCCATATTTCATGAAACCACCTTTCGTGGGGTTTTAATAACCTCAATTAGTGGTGGAGATTCATTTTGAAAAGACCCATGGACTTCATATAAAAATAATTCCCTTTGGGGATCTTTGGGTTTTGTGAGATAATTTTATTTCATAAAACCAAACCCATGAGAACCAATACTTCACTCTGAGGTAGGGTCACCCAATTTCATGAAACATGTTCTTTCATGAAGCACCTGAACATTAAATACCAAAAAATTTCATGAAACCCTCAATTTTTATAAAACCCAAAATTTTATGAAACAAATATACCAGACCTCCCCATGGTTACTCTTTTCATCCAATTACCTATCATGAAATTCATGTTCTTAGGGCCCCTTCCCCCATCAAAAATTGGTTCAACTAACCCCAAATCGTCAGGCATCCAATTCCATATACCATTATGTCCTCCCCTTGTGACTCAAAAATGTATTGGACCATTTTCTTATCTTTTTATCCTAATCATTGTTATCCAAAAGTCTCTTCCTTCTAAACATAGGAAACCTAAAATCCAGTTCCCTGATTTCCACTCCTAAACACAAACGTCTATGAAATACCCTACCCATAGTTTCATGAGTAGTAGGAATGTAATACCTAAATTTGGAATACTCTAGGTATATAGCTTAACAGTATTTTTAGATATTCCTTTTGTCAGATAATCCTCTTTCTTTAACACGGTCCCCTCGAGGTGTATCAAAAAACATATTCAGAGTGCATGATGTAAACCTTTCTTCCTTAAAATCCAAGTATTATGAAGTTAAAATATATCACAACATCCATAAAAAGTATAATTATAGCCTTTATTAGTGTCATGAGAATGGTATGACCCTTTATATAATCATCATGGGGAGACACCCATATGTACATATACTTTAGGCCTAAGCCCCTCACCCCTATGGACTCCTACTCCAGGTAGCCCATTTTTGAAATCCCTACACCACCCCTTTTTTATCTTCCTTCTATGACATAATCAAATTTACCACATAATGTTAAACTTCATGGACCGGTCCTGTCACATGACCTTAAATTGTGGGATCGAACTATGTGGGTTTTGATCTCTGTCTTAAACATGGAAAATAACACACCTTCTTTAGGTTCAATCCCGCCACCCCAACATCACCACCAAATCCCAATGGAGAAATATTATACCTTGGGGACATAATTAACAAAATAACAAGTGTAAAATATATAGTGACCCTATCCTTTAACACATATTATCAGATTATATCATCATAATTATCCAACAAGTACAATCCAAGGATAATAAATTCTAGTGTCTTTGGAAGATTAGGTACATAAAACAAAAAACATGGAACTAGAAAAAACATATTTATAAAAATATCTATAATGATCTGTTAATTTATTTTGAGCTCTTACATCAACATAAGAAATCGGGAGGAATTCATTAATAAAGGGATGATCTAAACCTCTCATTGAGGGAATAAACATAGGAATAATGTACCAAAATGCGTTATAAGGCATAACATGATTACATAAAAATGCATGTAACATGAATACTCATATGTAAAAATAAAATTTTGAACATGGGATCATATAATCATGGAAACATAGGAATGTTTCAGCACCGTATATGATGACATAAACATGATTCAAGGATAAAATCCAATAATATATCACATAGTGGACAATGTCCCATAATGGATTAGGTTTACTCCCTAATATCATAAAATAAGTCTCATGAGAATAAAAAATACCTAAGGAATATGAAAACTATCTGGGTTTACCCATCATAAAAATTTCATTTATTTGTGTTCAACCTAATGAATCAATCATAAGAAGTAAACATAAGGGTTACCCCTAGAAAGGACTGGATATCGTAATAATGTCATAAGGCCTAACCAAAGGGATTATCATAAGGTTGGAAATTTATAAATATATTAAATACATTATAGTATATTCATAAGGTAAAATATAAATGGATCATGATAAATTATTTCTAAATTAATTTAAAACATGTGAAAATTGTGTTTAGGAAACATTAGAAATGAGATGCTTTGGTATGGTTAAAGGTAAAACAATAAAGAACTTTTAGGGTGGAAAAAAGTAAAATTTTATTTATAAAAATAGAGATGAATTAAGATATTTTTTTAAGTTAAAATGAGTAATTTTATTAAAAATATTCTCTTAAAATAGATTCAAGAGTGTACTTTAATAGGGGTAATAAATTGGGATTTTCTATTTATTTGGGTTTGCTTATTGAGAAGAATTGAAAAGGGAACCTTATAAAACTTCTTTTTTCCATAAAATAAGGATGAGTTGAAATAGATACACATTTTTGGAACATATAAAAATAATTTATAATTACTATATAATAATAATAAATAAATAAATTTGTTTAAAGAGTTATAAAGTGTAACCTAGAGGGAAAATGGGGGTTTAGAGAGATCCCTTACCTTATGTCTGAAAGTGTTCATCACTTTCACTTAATGTCTGATATATCAAAATTAGATCAACTTATTAATTATTTAAAAAAACTCATATACTTGAATATTTTGTATTATAATTTTATTATGTTAATTTATGGATATTTATATGAGTTATAGTGTTTAATATCATCATTCAGGGAGCATTTGTTTCATTTTTTTCTAGTTTGTTACCTCGTGTATAATTATGGAAGTTATTATCAAATGGATGAAAATTATATAATAGGAAATAAATTTTATTATTATAATTAAATAATTTTTAATTTTCCCATATATCAGTTTCCTTTTTGACATGTGGATGATTTATTAGTTAATAAATTAATGAAAAATGATTTGTGTATTTTGATGGTTTTTTGATCATCACAAACTAGTTTGATTAATTATTTAATAATATTCATAAATATTGGTTATATAACATGAGATACGTTATAATATAGATTTTAAAAAATAAACATTAATATTTTGTTTACCATCCAAGAAGGTGGTAATGGAAAACAAAATATCATCATCTGCGAAGGCTGTGAATCAACACATCATGGAGGATGTTTTCTTTTTTAGAATAAAAGAAAAAGAGTAGCTTTTTTATGATGGAAATTCTATTAAATTTTTTTATTATTTTATATATATGATACCGGATTTATCATGTCACTTTAGATATGTGATTTTAATGGAGTATAAGAAATGAAAATAAAATAATGGAGAACGGATGAGTATTTTACCTATTGAATATCATCTCCTCGACAACCTCTTTAAGGCACTTGGGATTGGTCATTTGTGAGACCAATAAAACCAGGACATGGGGATGAGTCTTGGTAGATGATGTGGTTATAATTTAGATAACATAAGGCTTTTTAAGTGTGGGGATAAGTGGTGATGAGGTGATTTATTTATAGTGGGAGGAGAGGGCTGTTTTTTATTATTTTATTCATTAATTTTTTATTTTGACTCATGAATCTCAATAGTGTTGATTATTGTGACTATTTGTAGTAACTAGATCATGTGAGTTAGATTTCATGGTAACTAACATCATCCATGGCTCAAAAATGACTCAAAAATTAACTTCGTTACTTATAATGTTAAATGCTGTAAATTATCGTATTTCACTATTCACCAAAAAATCAACAATTTTAGAAAAATACCAAAAAATCACCCTAACCATTTTCCAATGTGTAAATTTTAAAAATGGACTCCATTTCATGAAAATAATATCCTAAATACATTAAATTTAATTTTAAATTAAAATCATCATTTATTCGAAAAATATCAATTTTAATATTATAATCAAGTTTATGACACTTTGAAAAATGAAATAAGGTATCATAAATTTACCTTCAAATTATCATAAAACATAACATTAATTTATTAATCTATATTATGAGAATAAATTATCTTTTAAATCATTATATTAATTAAAGAATTATAAATAAACATTTGTGTTTTATAAAAATACCAACACTTTATTTATCATTTTTTGAAACATATGTCTACTTATACCATGATATAAATATATCATAAATTTTTTTATAAGATACCAAAATTTTATTTATACTTTGAATGGTGATTTTTTTATTCTAATGGCCAGATTATTATTCCTAATGGTCACATTACTATTTTAATGTTCATGTTATAATTCCATTGGTATAGTTTCCTTAATTTCTCTAAATACAACTTATTTTTTTATTAATTTAGGTGAATAATTTTTTTATTGAGTTATATATGTGATGGTTGTTCTATATACTACATGACATAATTATAATTTGGGAAATTATATTGATAAAATTATGGTTCATTATAGAAATCTTCCACCCTGGGGACACACACCACCAAATCCCATGTGTGAAACCTTCCCCCTCAGAACACACTTAATCAAATCCCTAGTGTGAAATATCTCCTCCCCCCTGGGTACACAATCCAGAAAATACCATTTGTGAAATCTTCCCCCCTAGGGATACACTCCACAGAATCCAATGTGTGAAATCTTTCACCCTTGGGAAACACTTAACCAAAAACCCAATGAAAAATCTTCCTCTTTGGGGACACACTCTACAAAATCCCAACTGTAAAATATTCCACATTTTTAAACACTCCTCCAAATCCCATGTGTGATGTATTCCCCCATGAGGAAACATTTAACCAAATCCCATGTGAGAAAGCTTCTCCCTTAGTGATATACTGCAACATATCCCAAGTGTGCGATCTTACCTCTTGGGGACACACTTAACTAAACCCCCAAGTTTAAAATCTTCTCCCCTGGGGACACACTCTACCAAATAACATGTGTAAAATTTTTCCCCTAGGAACATACTCCACCAAATTTCATGTTTGAAATCCACCCCCTTGGGAAACACTTAATCATACCCTCAAATGTGATCATATTCTTCTCTAGGAAAACAATTAACCACCAAAATATCCCCACTAGATATTAAATCTATGACCAATTGTTCTCCATAAGTTGTTAAACTTTTGAAAAAATCTTGAATCCCTACCAAATAAAACAAATATTTTATGACTGAGGTAAAAAGTCTCAGAAATATTACACTACTTGCATTAACTTCCTCTTGACCGACATGTGATGCCTTGGGTTCCGCACTTAAAATAACCCATATGTGATGCCTCTAAATTAAAAATGGGATGATGGTATTGATATCCAACATCATGAGCAGCCTAGAAATTCTCAACATTACTATATTCGCAAACTAAAGGTTCCTTCCCTATTGATATAGAAGAAGTATAATTAACTAGAATCCACCTTGATATGGCATTGGGAAAGAGTTTTGTGAATAAGACTTAAATATATGAGGGAGAGTCATACAAGGAGATGAGAACCGAAGAAGAATCCATGGAAGGAAGAACTAAAACCCATAATCCTATTTTGATCAAGGAGACAATATCACTAATAAAGGTGATGGAATTCTCCCACCATTGTAAATCGAGAATGTGGAGAAACAAGCATAGCATGTCACTATTGGGTTGAAAAACAACGCACAACCCCAATTGTGAAATTATCATAAATTAAACTAATGAACCTGGTATGAAAACTCTTCTCCTCCAACAGTGAGTAGATTAGTATGTATAACACCATCATATTTGGGAATCACTGGGTCCAAACAATTTTAGCGCCAGTCTTCACCAAACAATAATGGTGTACTCGATAAGAATTTATACATCTTCAACTATATGAGCTATTAATATTGTGACACCATCATTTTTAAATTCCACCATGTCCATATATTTGGTTCCATGCCCCAACAATCATTTTTTGGTCCCATCATGAATCTCTTTTGTGACTTAGATAAGATAAAGGTGGGTATCCTCAGCCTGTGACATCATCAAAGTGAAACCCCACTCTACTTTCAAAAGAATTGATGGTGTTGGTTAATTGACAATATATTTCACTATGTATATATTGATGACCAATTCTATGTAATTTATTATAACCAACCTATATGATATCTGCAACATAATTCCAATAGGTGTAGGGCCATGGGAAATGTTGGTGTGGTAATCCGTCGTGACTATATTCCAACCACAACATCTAATGTGTCATCCGCAACTGGGAACTCACAGACCATTGCAGCCTTCACGATTATCCAATAAAGGGTGATAAATTCACATATTCGTCAATATGAGAAGAAAAGGGATCATTACCAATAGGAATATGGCCCAAAATGATCTTGAGGCCTCGTAAATGCATCAAAACTATCACCCCAAAGGACTACATTGGTGGAAACCACCCCTCATTCCACTCCCAAACTACTTCGGGAGCCTCTCCTCAGAGAACACTCATATCTCAATCCCCTATTCATATTAGTAAGGGTACATTAAAGTCATACCCATTTCTACCACCACTTAGGAGCTTCCTAGGAGGGATCTGACAAGGTTGTGATAGTGCCAACATCGACTGGCCCCATAGGTTGATGAGCATGTTCATTTTGGATCCAGGCCTATTATTTGAAAAAAATCGAGACTAGTTTGTGTTTTTTTCAATCCATCACCTGTATTATCATGAATTTTTCAAGGAAATTGATCTTATAGTACAACATAACAACAGTATTAAAGGTGGTGTTGTTTCCTAGTGTTTTCCAAATTTTTCGAGTCAAAAATTGGGAGGAAGAAGATTTCATCGTGAAAGGATACCTTATGGAATCAAATCTTTATGAAAATGGTAAAGGCCTTGGTATCTCAAAGACATGGATTATTTTCTTGGATGTTTTTAGCATTGTGTACAAATATGGTGAAATCCGTGATTACGATAAGTGGAGCATCACAACCATGTGATGTTTTAATGGTGATCTCCCCAACTACATCAAATATCAGTAGATCCTTGCGAAGAATGTATAATCATGAATATATTTTTGAAATATCCCAAAAATTCACTATAGGTAGTGAAAAATCATATATATGTGAGCCTATAAATATAAGGCTACCCCCAATTCATTTGTGATGGAAAATAATAAATGAAAATCCAGAATCACTCTGATTTCATGAAGGTTTGGAGCTTCACGAATATGGAATTAATTAAATTTTTGAGCATTGGGAAAAGGCCAGTTATGTCTCAACTGATGCTATTTATTTTGGATAATGTGTTCTTCACAATGGAGGGGTATTCATTGATGGCTCAATGAGCATCACGAATGATGTTTTTTCCATGATGGTAGGGTGCTTCACGAAGGAGTGAGCTTCACGAAAGATCTTTGTAAAAGAAAGTTATGAACATTAGTTTTCAATGAATAGTTTTTTCAAAGTGACTAAACTCAATTATATATTTTATATAGAGTGTATTTAGATTTATGGACAAAAAAATTAATCAAAATCTACTAAAGTGACCTTCAGATTTCTAAACATAGTAAGACATCTCTCAATGTAGTGAGTGAGGGGGAGTCAACTGAAGTGTTCTGAAGGCGTAATAGTACTATCTTTAAAACCCTGTAAAGGTAGTGGTCCTAGGAATATAGTGACTGTGTATAAATTATTGCATTTCAATAATAGTGATGAATATTTTATTTAGGTGCGAACAAAACACTTCCGTCATATACTCCTTGGACTACCCTTTAGTGATGAACCAAGTAAAATTGTTGTGTTGTGTCATTACATGTGTATGTTTAAATTACCCCACATTACCATCAGAAAAGATTAATAGGTGACTATAAACATGGAAAAAAGATCCTAAACTTTTTAGGAAAAAGTTGACACACTAATTCACCCATCCCCTCTTAAGGTGTTCCAGGGTCCTACAAGTTGTATCGGAGGGAAGGTTTGCCTATGATAGATTATCTATAGAAATGATATTTTCTTTTAATGATTTGAGTTTCATTCCTGAGTAAACAATGAAGTGAAATTTTGATAAATATTTAGTTATCTCGGGGCAAGAGTGTTTATCCATCAATACCATGATAAACTGGAAAACTAAAGAGAAACTAAATTAGAAGAAGTCTCTATTATATAAAAAATATTTCGTATCTGTTTCTCCATGACTTTCTAAAAATGAAAAATATATCTATCTTCGAAAATAAAAACATTTTGGATCATGTTTCCACTGATGAAAAGGAAAACAATTCTACCTCATGTAAATCAAAATATTCATGTGATCATGAGGTAGGTGTTAACACCTATGAAGGTTTTCCTCAAAATAAATAACCCAACACAAGTGGTGTTATTGATCAATCTACAACCACACATGAATTTTCAATTGAAATATTAAGAAATTATTTGCATGATATTCTCAAATAAAGAGTGGTTTTTTGTATAATCTTTCAATGTATGCAGGAAGATATCACCCAACTAGAAGAATATATTGAAGCTATGGAAAAGGGAATGTAAGTAAATGTTCTTGAATGGTTAAAGCTGTTAATAATGGTTGAAACCATTACGAAAAAAATAGATCACTTGAAAAAAATTATACTAAATAACTCAAATAATATAAAGATAATGAGGGAGTCAAAAATTCTCTTGAAGAAAAGATCCATGTGCTTAAAGAGAGATACAAAAATAGCACTAATATCAAGGGTCTCCAATTAGATGAAACATCCAAGAAGGTCAAGGATCATGACTCCTTTATTTTTAATAAAGTTAATCTATATGAAGAAGAAGTTGTTAAAATGAAGATTGATTATGATGAAAATATGATTATGATTTAAGATTATAAAATCATCCTCAATATGAAATTTTTGGATTTTGAAGCACAGTTGACCAATCATGAGAAGACATATATTCAGACTTCACAATTTAAGGAAAGAGATGTTACAACTACTCAATGTTCACTAGAGTATTATAAAGATAAAATAACTTAAACATGTGAGAAGAATATCTTTACATCATTTGATGATATATTTTTAGTATTTTAGAAGAAACATTTACCATCTATACCAACATGTTTTAACACTTCTGAACCTATTATCATGAATAGTGCAGTTTGTAAGAAAAATACTAAACAAGTATGGTTGACGAAAGATGATAAGAAATTTCTAGCATAACTATGGTGTATAGTAAAGATAGTTTGGAAGCTAATCTCCCATAATGAGAAGAAAATTTCAGGAAAAATATCCAACAACATTATGCAGAACATATAAGGATATCAAGGTTTTTTTTGTCAATGTTGGTGTTACAACAGATTTGGGAATTGTGCATTAGATTTTTGGTATAATCCTAAAAATGAAAAGGTACAAAGGAAGCCTATTATAATGGGGAGAAAGGAAGAGAAGAAAATGTAACATCCACAGGTCCATAAGAATCTGTATACTAAAAACCAATTTGGGACTCATGAAGGTATATGCGATGTGTATAATGGAAGTGGTCAATAGGGTGGTACATTCTTATCTCAATATTAATTAAATTTTTATAAGAAAAGGAGACCAAAAAATAATTCTATATATGAAGAAGATACCTTGGGAATAAATTAGAAGAATATTGTGAACACAAATTATAAAATAATATTTCAAGTAAGGAAGTTTTTAATAACCTAAATTCTCTATCCAATAAGTTTAAAGGCAGTGCACCCGACTAAAATACTAATATAGATGACCCACAGTATAACCCATGTGGATGATCCAAACATGCGGAGTTAGTTCCTAATGATAGGTTAGTTATTTTTCTAGAACATTTGGAAATAATGAGGAAACATAAAGATTTATAGACTAAGGATAATATAAAAGGATAAGTAATGATTCTAGATGATGAAGACAAAGTGAAAGAGATTTTTCAAAAAATAGAAAACTCTAGTATTATAGATGTTTTGTGTGAGAGATTCATGAGATCTGGTCACATTGCAAAATATTGTTTAACCTTACTAGAATAATAAGAATTAGTCCATAAGATGATTATGAATGTATCATCCATGAAGATTGTTAACAATAACTTTTCCACACCCAAATAAGAAGGGAATGTGGATAGATCCATGTTTCCACAATACAAATCAGAATAGAAGTTCAAATATGAAAACATGATGATATAAAAAACTGGAGAAACTTGGTTGAGGATATCATCTCAACAATGTTTTTCATATTGATGAAGAAAAGATAATCCAACTTAACCCCTTAATCATTGGTTACTTAATTTTTGATTATAATGCAGGTAATTGAAGGCGAAGCAAGGTCTTAGGGTGATAAATTGAGAATCAGTAAGGATTGTCAATTATTTATATCCAAGATGAAGAATTCGCAACTTTTTAATGCTCACTCAATTTGGTATTCAAATAAAAATATGATGGAGGAAATTTTTTTATTAAGATCATGTTTCTTTAATCTAAAAAACTAGGATAAAAAGGCACCATCTAGGAATGATATTATTTTTGGAATTATGGATAAAAAGTGTTCAAGAATATTATCCTTGGTGAGGTTGTGAAAATTGACCAATGTAGACGGTCACAAGTTGAAGATCCATAATTTTGTATTCTCTATACTGAAATTCCATGAAATAAACTCTTGATGATATCCACCATTATGAATATGTTGATAAATTATTGACTTGTTGAAAAAGGGAAAGGAAGAATGATGAAAAATATACTAGAATCATTATTTCAATTGTTATCAAACATTATTATTCGGAAAATTACAAGAAGATCATGTCATTGGAAATGGAGTCTTATGTTTATTGTCTTTAATATTATCATATCAAATTTAATATCTTCATATTGGAATGAAATCTAATGACACGTGAAGGAATGTATATGTGTTCTCATATTAGGATTTATCGTGATTAGTTTTAAAGGTGTAGATACAGATGCTGAAATAGTGGATGGCCTCTATGATATTTAGGGTCACAAAGAGAATATGATTTCTTTTAAGAATCGAAAGAGGAAAACATTACTGAAGAAACATTTTCTCTAGTAGCAAGGATATAGTTGACTAGGATTTTCATTACTATAAAATTAAAATAGGATATATTGTTTATTAAATAGATGTTAACATAGTATTCTTAAATTCTATTATTGAATAAGAAGACAACATTGGAAAAAAATGGGTTTTCTAATTGATATTGATTAAATGAAGGTATGTAGTTTGAAAAAAGGAATATATGTTCTGAAAGATGCACCACAAGCATGGTATTCTCATCTGGATTCTTATCTGAAGATGCTCAAATTTTGGAGATGCATCATCGACCATAACCTCTAGTGTACATTGATGATATTATTTTTAGTGTGAGCAGGAAGAGATCAAGGGATTAATTTTCCAATCACATGAAATTGAAATTTGAAATGTCTATGATTGGTGAACTCACATACTTCTTAAGGATGTGGGTGATTCAAAAGAGGTGTTGCACTTTCATTTCTCAGGAAAAGTACGAAAAATATTTACTGGTGAATTTCAATATAAATGGATCCAAACCAATGTCGACGATAATTTCAGTTAAGAAAAAACATGGAATGTATGAGGATGGAAATTCTATAGATCCCTACATGTATAAGAGAATCATTGGAAGCCTATTGTACTTGACAGAAACATAGATGAATATCATCTTTTTGGCATTCTTGGTGGCCCACTTTCAAAGTAATTTGAACTAATAACATTATACAAATGATAAAATAATAATGAGGTACATTCTAGGTACTCATAATTATGGATTATAATTTTCTAGAACAAGGGATAATTAACTATCAACATTTTCGATGCTAACTGGGATTAAGATGTGGTTGATAGAATGTTCACAAGTGGTGGAGCATTCATTATTGGCAAGAAATATGTGGGGTGGTTGAGTAAGAAATAGTAAATCATGTCTCTTATTACTATTGAAGCTAAATATATATCTACTATAAAGGCCTACACTCAATTGTTATAGATGGAGTAAAAAATGACTAATATTGGTGATGAGGTGAAACAACCAGTGTTGATTCACTGTGATAACAAGAGTGTGGTTGATCTTATGAAGAATCATGTTCAACATTATTGTAAGAACATATTAAAATTAGATATCACTTGATCAAGTAAAGATGTTTGAAAGGTGTAAATAAAATGGATCATGATGGAACTGATGACCCAGTGGCTAACATTCTGACCAAGCCATTGGAAAAACATTTGATTGAGAAAAATCCATTGAAATTAATTGTTCAGACACCTCCCAGTGTATGAGGAGGTTATTATTATTCCCATATTCCCATTTGTGCTAACTATTTAAATATAATTGTTGAATATATGCAGGTTTATAGGGGATATAGGATTGAGGGGGAGTATGTTTTTTGTTTAAAAAGTTCAAGAATAGGTTCTTTGGGTTTATTTCCAATGGGATATTATAGATAAATTTAATGGTAAAATGGTGGAGATTTATAAATTAGAGTGAAAATTTTGTGGTTTTTTGATTTTAGGAGAATGAAGAATGGATTAAGTAGTTTCAGTTTTTTGAAAAAGCATGTAATACGTCTGTGAGCTGGTCAGAGCTTAGCTTTGACATCCTTAAGAATTTTGAAACACAATAACCCAATTAATTATTCCCAAATTGTTTTCAACACTATTCTTTTCTCATGTATAATTATAGTAATGGATGATTTCATTATCTCATATAATGTTTTGATTATGTATAGTACTTCATTGAATTTATTTGCATATTTCCAACACATCCAATGGAGGATATTATTAGAACTGAGTTAAGAGTCTAGTTTGTATTTTTTTTCAATCCTAAATAGTTAAGAGCATGTATTATTCAAGTAAAGTTATCTTATGGTAATTTTGACTATAATATTTAAGGTGGCATAATTTCGCAGTGGGTGGAAATTTTTTGGGGTAAAAAATAT
This sequence comes from Viscum album, assembly GCA_963277665.1. NCBI lineage: Eukaryota > Viridiplantae > Streptophyta > Magnoliopsida > Santalales > Viscaceae > Viscum > Viscum album. Next base: position 193,672,191 of record OY728136.1, on the reverse strand, counting down.
GGAGGAAGATGATATCATCATGAAAGGTTTCTATTTAGAATGAAATCTTCATGAAAATGGTAAATCCATCACCTTCACAATGACTAGGATGATTTTTGTGAATATGTAGAGCATTGCAAATGAAAATAGTGATCTACGCAATTATGAGAAGTGGAACATCATGACCACATGATGTGTTGATAGAGACCTCCATGACTACATCAAATCTTAGTGGATCATCATGAAGGAAGAAGAGTCATGAATATTATTTTGAATGATCCAAAAAATGTGATGGAGGCGGTGGATCATCGTTAACATCCGAGCCAATAAATATAAATCCACCCCCACTACATTCATGATGAAAAACAATCAGAGAAAATCATGAATCCATTTAATTTCATAAAGGTTGGGGGCTTTGAAAATATGGATTTCTAGGTGAGCTTGAGTATCACTAAAAGTCTAATTATGTATTTAATGATAAAAATTCTTTTGAGTAATGGGTGCTTAGTGATGATGGGGTATTCTTCTATGGAATAGAAAGCTTCACAAAGGTAGTTTGTTCTGTTAAGGTGGGGGGCTTCATGAGTGAGTGAGATTTGTGAAGAAGCATCAAGAAAGGTAGTTTTGAAAAAAAAATTTAGTGAAGTGTACATTTAATGTGTATCATATTAGTTATACAGTGAAATAAGAGTCTCATTCTAGTCAGGGATAAATACATAATTCTAATCTGCTGAAGATACCTTCATGTCAGTAAATTTAGTAAGAATTATCTCAATAAAATGATCTAGGGGGATTCAACAGAAGTGCTTCAAAGAAGGAAATGTGATATCCTTAAAACCTTGTCAAATTAGTGTTCCTATGCATAGAGTGACTACGTTTAAACTCTTGTATTCCAAAAGTAGTGAATATTAGTGGATTTATGTATGACTGAAACACTAGAGGTGTTTGCTTCTTAGATTAGACCATAATGGGAAATCATGTAAAATCATGTGATGTCACTTTGGATGTGAATGTTTAAATTTCTAAAAATTACCATTATATAGTTTTTATGGGTTCCTACCAATGTGGGAATATGATCACTCACTTTGGAAGAATCATTTGAAACCATGATTCACCCCTCCCCTCTTAGGGTATTTCGGGGTCCTACAGTTGAACCATCTTTGCTCCACCAACCCTAGTAGAAAATAGATGACATTGATATCGAGGGAAGACACTGAGTATTTTCTATCAAGATTCATCTTCTAAAATTATATTGTCCCCTTCCATCAACATTGTATCCTGTCATATCCCAATAATAGGTGAATATGAATCCAAATTTTCCCACTTGGTATTGAGATCCTAGAAACATATCATGTAGTTTGGGTTGACTCTCTCAGTCCCTGGAACCACCGATATTTTTTTGGGGAAATTTCATGATGAGGAATACCAGTGCAGCAGTCCACTCTACATTACCACCAACCCACATGGAGGTCCTCTCAGTGTCTAAAAGTGGTCTTTCTTTATAGAACAATCCTATGGAATGATGGTAAACACCCATCATGGGTTCCATTCAGGTGGAAAAATACATTATGATCATAGAAGGATCCCAAGTGACTCTCATTGACTCATAATTGGTGAACCCCCACACCATCAAAGGGAGGACCCTGAGAAGCAATATATCACAATATAATTATTAGAATCTGAGAGAACAGATGAATCGATGAGGGAACCTTCACCCCCACTTCCAAATATTGTGGAAGAAGCTCATTGATTTAGGATTACAATCCATGAATAAAATATCCACAAGTTCCCTAAATACATCATCATAAACCTATAGGTGGTGGACATTCTCACCTCCTGACAAGGACTCATTGTGAAACTGTCTCGTTTTCTAATAGTTTTGATCATATCCACCTATATATTTGATGTTTGAGAGATATTAGAATGTTGGATAACTCCCTTAGGTGATGGTGATCACTTTTTTTTAACATAAAAATGGTTGTTTTTATTGTCTCATATGAGTATGTGGTAAACAATCTATCCCGCGTAGATATGATCATGAAGATTGATTCAGTCCCAAGACACATTCCTTCATGTAGTGAATATTTTTCCCATGAAGCTCCCCCTCTCACAATAAATCAGTATCAAAAAAATTATGTGTCTATTCTTGACCCTTTATCCCATCTTTTTTAATCATGTATTATGATGGAAATGAGAAAACCCATCCCCCTATTAGTGGAAAAGGGGAATTGTGGGAAATCCTAACCACTGACCTGCTATCAGTCGTGTTTTGGCCACTTAAACCATCATATTTTGTTATCATGGAGTCCCTCATCGGGGACTAGGTAGTTTTTTTCTCTATAATGTCTGGTGATGCTTCACTACCATTGGTACCATCATCTGACCTATCCAGGGATCCATGTGAACCTCAATATTGGTCATCAATAGTAAAATATGGTTGAGATCGCAACACTCCCAATAGATTTAAATCCGGAATGGTATGGATACTGCTAGACTCTCTAGAAAACCTGTATTAGGATCTTCACCAGACTTCACAGGGTCATGAGATAGTTCTATCAACACATGAATATCAGAGGTTGGGGGTAGTATACTTCCTTCAATTTCATCCATATCATATGGATATTAAAGGATCAACAATCTGCCCAACCTATGAAAAATGAATGTAACTCCCAAGCCTCCACCGTGATGAATGTGATCACCATCGATGATCCCTAAGATCCTATAAATTGGACTAACAACATGGGGAATACAAGGAAATCCCTATATAAGGGATGATGTAACACCATGAAAATTCACTGACATGTGTTATTACTTATCAGTAGAGATATGATCTTTTCCTTTTTAGTCCCCCAATTATTTTTTCAATATTCTCATCGATATATGGAAAATTTAAATGTGAATTTTGATATCAGTGAACTATATGATATTACAAAAAAAATTGAATCGGGCCCCAATATAGCCACATTCTATTATGAGCTTGAGAAATATAAATTTCTCATCGATGAGCTTATTTCTAAGCAGTGCCCATACCATGAAATTTTAATAAGGGACTCTTTCAATCCTCTAGTGGGGAAATTGGTCATCCTTTTCCATACATACTAATTTGAACCTAGTTTCCCCATGTACTTGTTTAGGGAAGAATATGGGAGCTACGACAAATGACTAAGATATAATTCTACCAAATCTCTAGAGTATCATGATTATTAGCCTCAGAATCAGGGTCATTCTTCAAAATATTATTATGATTTATTTAACAATTTATTAGCACAAATATTTTATAATATGACATTATAGATTCTCATGTTTTCCTTCTCAATGGTCTAGAAATGTGACTGGTGGAAATTACGTATAATGGAAAGTCATAACCAACATGGGTGGACCATGTTTGAGAACCCCAAGAGTTTGGTAATCCTAGATTCACCTTTTTTAACTAGATAGGTGACCCACTTCAACATTGAGACCATTATGCCTCAAGGTGCGATACAATGTTAGGGATTCCAAAATAGAATAAATCTGCAATGCTCTAATGATTTGTCCAAATGCTGTACAGACCTACATTTTTCTTGTATAGTCATATTTCCATGGGGTCTATTGCTGATTAGAAGGACTTCTGTAGATAATTTCTTTACCATTTAATCTCCACCTCTCCCAAGAAAAGCATAGTCGACCTATTAAAAAATAGAGGCATGATGAGTGAGTTTACAAATTCATCACTCAATGGAAGTGGCTCATGTACTCTCTATACATTACACTTTCTAAGCAAAAACTTGTTAATATGTGTGTTGAGAATGTTAGAGATGCGTTGGTCCCTACCCTCATCTCCCAAAACTAGTTATGTTGGTTTTAGAAATTATTAAAAAAATAAAAGAATATAAAAGAATACTTACATAATAAAAAAAATTTCACACACATTACCCCTTCCATCTCCTATGAGATGTCTCAGAAATGTGGAGACAACTCCAGTTGTGCATGCAGAGGATCATGATCTAGTACACCTATTATCCCCTATTCTAAAAGAGTCTCACCGAGTGTATCCCCACTAGGATCAAACTTTCCCGATGCATCCCTACTAACCATAGACTATCCAAGAATAGCCACCTTGATGAGAGAATGTTTCTCCATCACCAAATCTTGGATATGCTCCAAGTGTAACATCCCGATTTCGAAAGCCTCCAAGAGGTTCCTCGTACCTGGTTGGTCACATGGCCTCATGTACTTTTCCCTAAATTCGAGAGGTTGCTGGCTAGTTGTGAGGGCCTTGGGTGTGATAGTGGGGAAAATATGCTCCCATTGGATAGTAGCACAGTATAAATAAATAGAAAACAATAGTGGAAGCAGTATTAATACTATACGATAATAAACAGCAGAAGGCTAAAGAAATAAATTACTAGAGCACATATATAAATGAATCATTATAAATATGTCTAGAAAAATATCCCAATAAGTCAAAATTTTGGAATACATTAATAAAACAAGTAAGAAAGAAAATATATAAACTATAGAAGCAATGAAAGCCTCATCTTAGTCCCATGATCTCCCGCTTCACAAAAATCAATCACCTGAAGAAGAAAGGTGCTTGAACATATCTATACCTACAGTAATATAATTTATTTGGGCCCAAAATCATGAACCAAAAAAAGTCTGAGATGAATCCCAGTAGGTACCCACCCAATGATCTATGCCAAACAGTCTGTGAATATATGTGGTAGTCAATAAGAAAAAATAATCATTAAACAAGGAAGTTCTCAAAAGTAAACAATCCAATTGTTCAATTGCATTAAATTACATATATTTGGTAGGAACCTAATCAAAAATAGGTAACCCACTAAGAATTACTCACAGCATAACCCCTCTGGTTTAACCAAATAACACAAGCAACCCTCTAGGAAGTACACAAAGTCTAAGACATCTAGTTCAGCTTTAGAAAAGATGCTCTAATAAAGCACTCACCATCAATTCCCCATGTAGTCTCGTATCTATAACGAATTGACACTCTGGGGAAGCACTCAATGTCCAATTACCCTTTTGGTCTCGAAATGAGGAATATACAGACACTCTGAGGGAGAAAAATGTCCATCCCCATTGTGGTCTCGCAATGTAAAAGTAAACAAACACTCTGGAAAAGCACTCAACATCAATTCTTTTTATGGTCTACTACACCAGGTTATCATAGACATGTGTCAGTCATTTGTGCACAATGATATAAATTCATCCAAAGTAAAACTCAATAACGTCCTGACTATAATGTCTATAGCATGTCACAACATGTCAGATTAAGTCACTACATCCTAACAATACTAGGCACGAAAATCAAAGCAGCCTAATAGGCGAGACAAGACCAAACAGTCAAAATAAGAAAACATTGAATAAACCTCCAAATCAAGTAAAAATTAACCCTATTCATAGTCAAATAACCTATTTCCAAATAAACAAGGAATATTTGGAAATAACAGGGCTAAAATCAATAAACACGCAATACCCCATTATTGGGTATTGAAAAAATTGGCACATAAAATTCAATGATTATCCACAGAAAGGCACAAACCACCCACCTCATCATTGTACGGTCAATATACATGAACCTCAGGCCTTGAATAGCCCGAGAACACTGTGTATCTACAAAAAATCTAAAAAAATTCAACTGAGGATATCTCTTGAAAGAAGAGAAATCATGAAATGAGGATCTAGAAAAATGAAGAGCCTACCGTGGAAATTCCAACGCAATCAATGATTGTCAATTTGGATAATGGACAGCGAGTCAGGGGCTCAGAGACAATTCACAGTCGTACGGATGCTCCTAGATGATATAGGTCGAGAATAATATGGTTTTCTCCATTAGACACGACCACGATCCATTTAATGAAATAATAAACAATTACACGGCGTGTACTTTAGAACTTCAGGGTGTGTACTTGCCTCATCCAGCCCCGCATTAGGAAGTCTCTTTGTCACCACACACGATCATGTGCTCTGCCGTTATATGACTAGCACAGGGCTACCCACGGTAACCTAATACACGACATGTACTCCTAAAATTTCTAGAAACACCTATTTTTCTCAACAAAATCCAAAAAACAAGATTCATATATGAAAAAAAATATCTGGGTTCTTACAAACATCCCCCGTTAAAGAAATTCATCCTCGAATTTCCCTAGAAATGTGGTGCATAAGGGAAATCCTCAAATATATCTAAGCACTGCGATCATACATCAGCCTCCCACTCCCATGTCTCATCTGGTACTCACTCATGCTATAATATCACTCATACTAGGGGAACATACCAGCCATGTGGAACCCTCACACTTCAATCAACAATCCAAATAGGATTCTCCTCGAACAAGGCGTCCACCTCTAACTCAACCTCCTTGGGTTGGAAAACATGATATGGGTCTGAGAAGTAACATTGAATCTAAGAAACATGGAAGACATCTTGCATTTCCTAGTACCTATAAGGTAATTTCAACCGATATGAAACTTGTCTGACTCTCTCCAACACCTCAAACAGCCCGACATACCTTGGCGAAAGCTTCCCATGTCTCCTAATCCTCATGTGTCCCAAATTGTGTGTGACACATAGAAAAACCTAATCTCTAACCTCAAACTCTAGAGGTATTCTCCATAGATCTACATAAGACTTTTTCATGACTGTGCAGTAGCCATCCTCTTTCGAATCAACTCCACATGCTTCGTGGTCTCCTGAACAAGACAATGTCCCAGCATAGCTACCTCTCTTTCCTCTAGGAAACATAAGGTTGATCGGCATGGCCTACCATAAAAATCATCATAAGGTGTCATCTAAATAGTATCTTGAAAAATTTTATTGTAAGAAAACTCCACCAAGGGTATTTGATTCTCCCAAAAACCTCCAAAATCCAGGATTCATGCTCGAATCATGTCCACAAGCACCTGAATTTTACGCTCAAATTGCCCATCTATCTGGGGGTGGTAAGATGTACTCAAAAGTACATGTTTACCAAAAGGCCTCATGTAATCCTTACCAGACCTTAGAAGTAAAACGAGTGTCCCTGTCTAAAAAAACGGACTATGGAACTCCATGTAAACATACAATCTCTCAGATGTACAACCTTCCCAACTCATCAACCCTAAAAGTCTCTTGATCAGTAGTAAGTAATAAACCTTCATGATTCTATCAATGAAAACCCAAAAAGCATCATTCCCTTGAGGTGACCTCAACAAACCTATGATGAAGTCCATTGCGACATCATTCCACTTCCACTCGGAAATCAGTAACTGCTGAAAAATCCCTACTGGTCGCTAATTCTCTACCTTCACCTACAGATAGGTGGAACACCACATGAAAAAACCAGAAACATCTCCCTTCATACATGGCCACCAATAAAGATGTTGCAGATCTCAATACATCTTGGTGACACCAGGATGAGCTTCCCAAACTAAGGAAATAATTTCTTGCATCAGCACCTCGCGTATATCTATTGGCAAACACATGTTCCCATGAAAATGAAAGATCTCATCCTCTATTACTGTCCATCCAGGAATAGATTCCTCTCTTAAAACACTCTCACTTAAGACGAGGCCTTCATAATTTGATTGTTTCTTTATCCACACTCGATCAAGAAGAGTATAGGTAACAGATGCAGATGATATAAACATCTGCCCCAAGTCTGTCATGCGACTCCAAATGCATCTAGATGAATAGAGCCATAAGCTGACACTCACTCATGGCCTCTTGAACAACCTGTATATGAGTCCTCCTTCTCAACACATTAGCCACAATATTACATTTCCCCAGCAAGTAGGCAATATCAAATTCAAAGGACTGATGTTACTAAACCCATATTTGTTGTCTCAAATTCAGGTCACACTAAGTAAAGATATACTTGAGACTTTTGTTGTCAGTGAAAACCAAACAATTCTCCCCTAGAATGTAGTGTCTCCAACAACGTAAAGCATGAACAACCATATACGACTCTAGTTTGTTTATTGGGTAATTTCTCTCATGTGTCATTAACTACCAAAACTCGTACGCAACGACTCCTTCCCCTGCATAAGCAAAGATCCCAACCCAATACCTGATGCATCACAGTAAATAGTATAGCTCTTTCCCAGCTCTAGAGAAAACTAGTATTGGGGCTGAAGTCAACCTTCCCTTTCAGCTCCTGAAAGGCTGACTCAAAAGAATCTGACCACAATTACTTTACACCCTTCTCAGTTAGGCCCTTCGGTGGCAATGCTTAGCATAAAAAGTAATGTATGGAACGTTTTTAGTATCTATCCAGCCCAAGAAAACTTTGTACCTCAAATATGTTCTTCGTCTGCTCCCAGGAAAATATTTCTCTCACATTCTCTTGGTCTACTGAAACTCCTTTCTCTGAGATAACATGACCCAATAAGTGAATCTGGTCCATCCAAAAGCGTAATTTTGAGAGCATATCATATAACTGATGTTATCTCAGTGTACTCAAAATGATCTCAAGATGTGTGGAATGGTCATTGAAAGTGTGATATTAGACCAATATATCATCCAAGAAGTCCACCATGAAAGAATCCATGTAAGGATGGAACACTCAGTTCATCAGTGCCATAAAGACTGTTGGTGCGTTCGTGAGACCGAATGACAGAACCACATTCTCATATATACTAGACCTAATCCGGAAGGCTGTAAGAGGTATATTTGATAGAATAATGTGCAATAGATGATAACCAGATCTCAATTAAATCTTTAAGAACACCTATGCTCCTCGAAGCTGATCCAATAGATCATCAATCATTGGTAAGGGATATCAGTTATTAACATTCAACTGGTTCAACTTCTGATAATCCACCCTATGTCAGAGGGTACTATCTGCCTTCTTTGCAAATAGGATAGGCGAACCCCAAGGAGATGTACTAAGTTAGATGAAAGCATTTTCCTACAACTCCTCCATTGCTTCTTAAGCTCTCGCAACATTGGTGTAGCCATCCTATAAGGATGAATGGAAATCGGTTTCGCTCCTCAAACAAGATCAAAAGAAAAGTCCACCTCTTGCTCCAGTGGAAAATGTGAAAACTACATTATTAATACATCCTTGAAAATATCTGTTACTAGAGGAAATTCTAACTATGAATTCCCCTAGTCATCCAGATATAGACAAGAAATCTAAGTTTTAACTCCTCCCAACCCATGATGCTCAGGTCCTGCTCTGCTCGCATGGACATCCCATTCTCCCTTATGAAGAAACTATATGCCCTCTATTAATGTGAAATTCACCCAACAGTGATAACAGTCGACAACCAGAAAGAAGGAAACAAACCATCCCATTTCAAGAATGACATCACAGCCCACCATCTCTAAGACATAGTGGTCCCATAATAAGTGACTCCCACCAACCTCAATAGGGAACTCCTTGCACTGATGTACACTAGTCGTTCTTTTACACAACTGAGTGTTTAGCATCCAAACATCAGAAAAAGAAAATATATAGAGCCCAAGTATCTCCACAACAACAATATATATAAAGCTATTGGAAGCCCCTATATATGAAATAGTACAAGCTAAAACTGAGGCAACTAGAATCGTACCTCGAACTGTAGAGGGTTCGAGATCCTGCACCTGCTGGGCCTGCTTCACAGAAAAAGTCTAACATGAACTGCAGCCCTGTGACCCAGCCTGACCACCCTGAGATGGTCGACCCATCATTCACTGAAAGCTTGGTGACTGGATACCACGGTTGTGACCTCCACCTCAGCCCGAATGGCCAGAAGAACTCCAGTTACCTGACTAATGGGAGAAAAGTGGTTCATATCCTTTATGTGGAGTCATAGAAGAACTCATATCCCCAGATTCTAGTGATAAGAACATATAGAAGAACTTAATATGACCCATTTTTCCATAAGATCATCACTCCATTGGGTCTCTCGGGAAATTTGGCCTGGTATGCTCGCTCTTCCCACTCTGGTAGCACACCACCTAGATACTAGAATAAGTATCATTCTTCCTCGGGTCTCTGTGTGTAGACTCCCTATGACTCTTCCTACTGTCAGTATGATGGATTCTAACTCCAGATGTCAAACCGCCCTGGCTTACCACTCCAGAATCCCTCATATTGCGCTTTGTGATTAGTGTATGGTTGACTATATAAGTGATAGAATTCAACCTAAATATGATCAACTGAGATCAGATGTCGTTCTTGAGACTATCCTCAAACTTCCTTGCCATGAATAACTCATCACCTCCGGGGATGGCCATAAAGCATTACAGCTCTATAAAGTGAGAAGAATACATCATATCTGAGAGAGTATCCTACTCTAGACTCATGAACTCTCAGGATCGATCGGCCCTCAAAATATCTGGGTAAAATTATTACCAGAAGGAATTCCATCACTTATCCCAATCCATAACCTAATGGCATCTCTCCTATGAGATCACATCCAACCATATCTTTGAAGAATCCCATAGCATGTACATAGCAATCCTCACCCCCCCCCCTCTTTAGAGCCGTCTCTAGATGATCGAAGATATAAAGTGTGGATTCTAACCAAGACTCTATATCCTGAGGTCCTCTGTACCCTAAGAGGTGGTAGGATGTTTCTTCTAAAAACCCGCGTCAATTATACCATAGACAGGTCAGGATGTGGTGCTTCTTAGAAGGTCTTCATGAACCTCATATATCTCTCTCAGAACTGTTCATCAACAACTCTGTCCAGAATGACGGTTCGTGCCATGAGTGGAACTACAGGAGGATCTAATGGTAGTCCCTAATCATCCATATCTGGTGTCTAATCACTTCCATGTAACTAGCATACAACTAGAGGACTACTTGGTGTCCTCACATTGGAAGTTCAAGTGCACACCTTAGATCAAGATTATCATGTACTAGAACATAAAATTTTATGAAGGTAACATGAGAAATAAAGCATTCGATTTTTTCAAAACACGGATACATGGAGTCTGTGAACACAACACAACGTGTTCCCTTAAGCATTCACATGGGTCTGCACTTCTGCCAAAACAGGTCATGTAACACCCCATATATATGGAGTGTTGTCCTAACAAATAACATGTACTTGAATCCTCTTCCCATGCCCGAGTTCCCTTACATAAAAAATCCACACGGTTCTCCTAGAACAAGACTATATGGCATGTTATTTCTAGACACAACATGTACTGGACAAACTTCACCAACCTGTATCATTTATTACATGGCCGAATACATGGTCTCTACAACATAGTGTGTATAACTTGTACATGATGTGTCACCCCAATGATTTACTAACCTCATGTATTTTCCCACACAGCTTGTGACACAGTTAGAGACTACATGGCATGTACATACAGTACACAGTGCGTACATATAGTACACAACGTGTACTTTTGAAAAACATTTCATTCCCAAACAGAAGAACACATTGCATGTATTCATCACTACATGTCCTGTATCATGGATTTTTCTAGATTGTAAGCCTCAAAAACTACTATAGAAGCCCCAAAAACACTGAAAAAACATCAAAGTGCCAAATTATGATCTGTGAGGGCCTACACTCCTGTGAATCAAAGCTTGTCATCTTATACATGTCATATAGAAGGATAACGGTGCAAGGATCCATAAAATTCAAGTCCATGAGGGCTCATAACACCTCATGAACAAAAGTTTTTCATTCATTCTAAAAAAAACTTTAGTAATCCAATACCCTATCAAATAACAAGTAGTCTATCAAAGCATCTGTCACAATAGCATTCATATCTATCACCACAACTATCAAAACAACATGTAATCTTTAATGTAGCCTAAATGACATGTAAATAATGCCTGAAATGTGATTTCTAGAAAGAGCCTATATGTTGAATGAGATGGAATACCCTCATATCATCGGTTTGGAAGAGAAATAGAACCTCAATATATCAAGGATAGAAACACAAAACATGTGAATCACCTAGCGGTGAATATCAAATCAACTATAAAATTGAAAAACCAGAATAATCAAGATATTTGAGGTAAATTGTCTTTTCCCTATACATGGGTTAGCTACTCCCGGTTATAGCTTATTAACAATTACATATACCATCATATCACTGACTATTATCTCCAAACAATATGTCAATATGAAATGAACCTTTGATACCACTTTGTAACGTCCCAATTCCAGAAGCCGCCAAGAGGTGCCCCGTACCTGATTGGTCACATTCCCTCAAGCTCATTTCCCCAAATGTCAGATAATGCAAACTAGTAGTTAGGGCCTTGGGTGTGATAGTGGGGAAACTATTCCCTCTTTGGTATTGTAATGCAGTGGAAATATACAGATAACAATAGAAGAAGTTGTTTGAATATCATACAACAATAAAAAGTGGATGGTTGAAGAAATAAATAACTAGAGAACATATATAAATGATGCATGATACATATGTCTAGGAAAACAGCTAAATAAGTCAGAATTCTAGAATACAGTAATAAAAAAAGAACAATAGAAAATAGATAAACACCAGCTGCATCGCAAGCCTCATCTTGGTCTCATGCTCTCCATCTCTATAGAAATCGAGTACCTTATGTAGAAGGGTGCTTGTCCTTATATATAACTATAGCAATATAATATCTTTGGGGCAAAAAACATGACCCAAACAAGGTGTGAGGAGAATCCCAGTATGCAACCACCTAAAGATCTATGCCTAATAGTCCGTGAATATATGTGGATGAAAATAAGAAACAATAAGTAGTAAAAAGGTATTTCAAATATTAGTTAACCACCAAATCACAAATATTTAACCCTCAGGGAAGTACTCATAGCCAAACCCCTCTGGTTTAACTAAAAACCACCAAGAAACCCTTTAATAAGTACACACAGTCTAACCCCTCTGGTTCAGCTACAGTAAAGACACTTTGAGGAAGCATTTGCCGTCAATTCCACCTTGTGGTCTCGTATCAGAAACTAATAGACACTCCGGGGAAGCACTCAATGTCCAATTCTGCCTGTGGTCATGTAATGAGGAAACTACAGACACCCTGAGGGACCACAAAGTCCATCCCCCTATGGTATCGCCACGTAAAATTAAACAGACACTCTGGAGAAGCCCTCAATATCCATTATTCCTATGGTCTACTATACCAGGTTCTCATGACCCTGTGTAAGTCATCCATGCACAATGATATAAATGCATCCAAAGTAAACCTCAAGAACTAATTGTCTAGAAAGTCTACAACATATCACAACATGTCAGATAAAATCACTCTGTCCTAACAATATTATTCAGGGAAAGCAAAGTGGCCTAACAGGCGATACTAGAACAAAAGGTCAAAACATGAAAACATGGGAAAAACATCTATATAATGGAAAAGTTAACCATATTCCCAATCAAATAACCTCTATTCAAACAAACAAGGAATAGTAGGAAATTACAAGGAAAAAAACCATAAACACGCAATACACCATTCTTGTGCATTGGGAACTTCTGCACATAAAATTTAAATGATATATATGAAATGGAAAAACCACCTACCTACGAATTGTATGGATGATATACGTGAACCGCATGACTTGAATCTCCCTATAAACATCATATATCTACAAAAATGATAAAACGTTCAAATGGGAATATATCATGAAAGAGGAGAACTCAAGAAATGAGGCTCTATAAGGAGGAAGAGCTTATCGTGGAGATTTTAATTCAATAGACATCAGTTGATTCAGAGAATAGAGAGAGATTCAGGGGATTAAAGAATATTTAAAGTCAAAAAGATGCTCCAGGATGAGATAGGTTGAGAAGAAGATGGTTCTGTTTATTAGAAGTGACCCCGTTCTGTTTAATGAAATAAAATGAAAGTACATGGCGTGTACATGCCTCAGTCGTCCCTTGTATTAGGAGATCTCCTGGTCACCAGACACGATGATGTTCTCAAACATTATGTGCCCAGCACACGGCAACTCGTGGTAAACTAGTACACAACTTGTACATATAAGTACACGATGTGTACTCCTAAAATTTTCAGAAACGCCTCTTTTTCTCGAAAACAACTAGAAAACAAGATTCATACCTGAAAATAAGATCTAGGTTCTTACACCTAGGGTGCCTTTCATATAAATAAATGAAAATAACTATTCCATCATGCATGTATTGGTCCCATTATATTTCATTTTCTCCATTGAAAATGGAATATTGATGTTGGCATAATTCAAGAAACCCAAGAGCATAAACTCATTGACCCCACTGATCATTGCTTGTATCAAATGATCTTAACACACACCATCAATGAATTATTTGTATTCAATTATCTGATCTAGGAATATGTAGATCATGGTTTCATCAAATTGGTTGATGTTCTAGTGTATGTGGCGTAGGTCTATATTGATCCCGATAGTGATAATGAAGACTTCAGTGAGTGGAAACATGTTTCCATCCATGAGAAAAAAAAAATAAAATAACTAGTTGGCTCATAAGACATTTTATTATAGACATGGTATTATTCATGTCTATAATAGAAATCCAGACCCTTATGCGCTTACCATTCCTCTACTGACCGCTACCTCCACATGAATGTCATTTCATCCCAATCCTAATGAAAATAAACATCAATTATATAAGGTAAATTGGTTCCCCCAATAATGAAAAATGTAATCTCCACCCTTGGTGAATTCATGCCTCTCGAGTTGGGAGACATGCATAGGCCCACCCATCCCTGGACTATTCCACTAATTATGATAAAAAACACCTCTATTTATGATGAAAAAATAGTGTACCTCTTCACAAATATATATAATGATGATTGACATGGGAAACCCTTAGTAATCGTTGGACAATGTCTATAATGAAGATAGAGGGAACATGAAATCCATCATCATTCTCATGATAGAACTTTGAATCATGTTGTTCAAGATACTAAAACAAGGAATTAAGCCTTGTGAAGGGATCAACAAGCCTGATCCAACATGATCTATCTCTTAAGAACTCCCGCATAACAGACTATATTGGATGATCACATGGATCCTCCATGAGTACTTCGTAATCAGCCACATCCATCTTGGTCTGGACCTCAATTGAAAATAATTGATCCATCAGTTATTCAGAGAAAACTAGATATCTATTAGTAGAATAATTCCAGCACTAGAAAATCCCTAGTGGTTCTTATAGTAGTGTCCACTACACCCCCTACCAAGGAGAGACCCTCCATAGGCAAAAATATTTTCCTAGAATGGAAGTATTTTGTGATAAATTACCTCAATGTAATACCTGAAAGGCCTATTATTCTCAAGTAACTCCACCTATCAAAAGAAATACGTGATTCCCTTACCAAATCACTAAAGATACCCGTTCATTTCGAGACTAAAATAGCTTCAAATGAGGCCTACATTATAGAGTAGGGTGATAAATAGTAATTTTAATTAATTATCTCTTTTTATAGAGAAGATAAAGGGGTAACCATTTGGGGAAACATGCTCCCAATTTATATCATTGGTAAGTTAAAAAATATAGAAATATGCCATTGTCAAGTGGATACTTTCTCCACGAACATAAAAATCTTGATGCAGGAACTCCATATATTGAGATTATGGAAGAATATATGACTCCCCCAACCTAAAAATTCACACATATGATAAAAGTGTGTAGAAGCCATGTAGAAAAAATAAGATAAAAAACCAATTTAGTATCCTATTATGAAGCACTAAATTTATGGTAGACTTGTAGGATACATGCTAAAAATTTATTTTTTGAATGAACTTGGCTTCATTTTCATGATGTAGTCACCTCTTCAAAACACCAATATCTTATGTACTCCCTTGATGGTCGAGTAGGGGTACTCTCGGGTGATACATCCTCATTTGACACCTGTGAGGCCCGAAATCAGGATTTTTGTTACTATAAAAGGTAAGGAATGGAGGGTTTGAGTAACAGGGTTGAGTTCATTAATCCCCCTAATGATCTAATGACCAAAATATCTGATCCATAGGGAGAAAAGAAAAAAATATTTGTTCTCCCAAATCAATATTTATCTCCCATGATTCCAAACATTGGGGTTATTTCATGGTCTCTATGATAAATGATTTCAATTAGATTAATTCAAACTCCTATAGCGGTTAGTCCTAGCTAATACCATAAATCCATTCACCTATAAAGTAATAACAATTTCTCCCCATGGACACTGATTTATGATATTCCAATGTATTCCAAAAAGCAAGGATTAAAGGGTGATGGTGGACTCAAATTCATTTCTCTGATATCAAGAGTTGACATTGCAGTAAAAAATGAATAGACTTAGATCACAAATTTTTATCTCTAAAGTCTCATTAGAAAGGTAACTATTTATTAATGATTATGTATATTCTAGAGTATATTGTAGTGATCCCCCATGGTCAGCTAGCTTAGAATAGTCTCTTCCTCCATCTAATCAACCTATTTGAGATAATGATTATTATTTTAAAGACTCCCCTCTAGTATTTGAATAGGTTTTTACACTACTATTTATTATATAACCCATTTGACCATGTAATTGAGGATTATTTTATGGCTACACTAATCAGTGCATCCATGCCACCAGAAAAAGAACAACAGTATGTGTCCTTTGTAAAACAGTACCATGACATATTCTCCTCGAGCCATGATGAAATTCTAGGGCTATAACCTTGCGTCATTTATCATCACTTGTGGCTCCCTGTGGGTTACAATGGGTAAAAAAGTCCTCCCAAAAAGATTCAACCCTCCCACAATGTCATGGCCAGGGCTGAATTTGACAATATAATTTATTAAACTTTATCTCGGAGGTCCAATATAAAATGAGTCTAGAAAATATCATCCTGGATAAGAAAAAAATAGGAAATCATTGTGTTCATAAACTTCTAGGGCCACATCCTCTATTTTATAAAGGATGCGTTTTCTATTCTAATGAAATAGTTTTTGATTGATGCTATAGTTGGGGTTCATGTCGTCTCTTTCATGGATGTATACTCCCCCTTTAATCATATTTAGATGGCCCTTGAGGATTAGGATTCTACCATATTTAGCGCACCCCAAGGAACGCTTTTCTACTATGTGATTCCTTCCATATTCATGAATGATAGATAAATTTATTTGTGGTACATTCACAATATATTTAATCTTTAAATGTTAATGGAGTGATATGTGGAGGATCTAGTGGTAAAATCCCTCCCACTTCAGAACCATATGAAGGATCTTGAGAAAGATTTTAGCTTCTTCTACTTGAGACATTTAAATATAAATGCCTTGAAGTGCATATTCCGGGTTACCTATAGAAAATTTCTCATAATTGTCATATGATATAGATGCATACAGGTTATCCTTACAAAAATGAATTTTATCAGTCAAATTTCTCCACCAATTAATAAAGGAGAATTCTAGGGAAACCAAAGACACTTGTCATACATACTACAATTTATTTAATATCTGACCAGAATGTGTGTGTCCTTTTCAAGGTTCAAGAAAAAAGGATTCATTTACCAGTGGGATAAAGACTACCATACTAACTTTCAGGATATTAAAAAGTACCTGTTATGGCCTTCGGTTCTAATTCCACCCATCTCATAAAATCCTTTTATCCTTTACATGACTAATTTAGAATGGTACCATAGTGAACTTATATCCTAAAAACATATATGATAGGGAAAAAAATATATTATCTCTTCTTCATGATCCTTGACATAGAAACTAGATATTACCGCATCAAGAAGATTTTACTCGCATTGATCATTGTTGTGTAGAAATTATGACATTGTTTTGAACACCATAAAATACATCTAGTGTGTTAGGTGGATCAGATAAATTTCATCCTCAATCTCCCTATAATGATGGGATGATTGGTGGACTAGGAAGTAATCCTTTAGTAGTTAAACATTAGGTTGGTCCTTCATAATATCCTTAATGTCCATGCATTGGTAGGCTTCCTAGCTATACTCCAACCCCTGAAGAACATTCCATGGATGTTGATTTTCTAGATGAATCTATTCTCTTTGTGGATCAGGTTATACAATGTTGGAAGATGCACTTTGAAGGTGCATCCTGAGGCCCAATTAGTATAAGGTCAAATGAACCTAATAATAATAGTGTAGGCAAAGGAATAGTTTTCATCACCCCAACATAGGCCATGTTTTCATACTCATTCATGTTGTAAAATGGCTTCACTAACAACAATGTAGAATGTAATTCTCTTATCACTGGTCTCGAGTTGGCCATTGAAATTGATGTACCCAAGTTACACATGGAGGTACACTCAAAGTTAGTCATCAAACAAATCAAGGGTGACTACATCATCAGAAATCAAGAGCTTGTGACCCTACTGAAATGAACTTATCAACTGATGGCCTAGTTTCCCTCCCAGCCAAAGGTAAACCATGTTCCACAGTCGTAGAATATTCGAGAAGATGATTTATCTAGTTTAGGTGTGTCCCTTTTAGATTTTTTCCAGGATGACCTGGCCATTCGGGTTTCACACCAGCGAGTTATCTCCCCCACTACCTTGGATGATGGATACCAATAGTAATATTAGTATTATACTGGTACATCCATGTTCGGTCCTTCAAATATCCTCATAGTCGGGGAAAGGTCTTATTGGATCACTCTTTTTCTAAGTATCTCTAGCATGGAATTATCTAATCGAACTGAGCCAGCATGAGCGAATTCTATAGCATGTAACACGGTTTACCCCCATAGTTTTCCTAACCATGAGAAACCCCTCTGTATTAGTGGGTTTAGTTGAATTTTCCTCTGTTACATCCAATAATATGAAATACCCTCGGTCATGCAAGAGGTTTACGTAGGATCCTATGGAACCTATCAAGTAGGATTGAAGATTTCTCGCTAAATTTGGAGTTTGGGATACATCTAGAACACCATGGTTCATAACTACATTGATTTCTCCAATATTTTCCATGTATGTTAGATCTATGTTGACTTTTTTCATAAACAACATAAGAATATCTGCACTACTAAATATTTATAAACCTTTGCAGTATAGGGACTCGATGTTCTGGGTCTCATCCTGCAAGCGACAACTCGATAATGAATGTTCATTTTGACGGCAACATGTTTATTCATGAAATGGGAGCATTTGCTTCCCCAAAAAGAAATCAAAACCTAGTACATGATTGAGTATTTGAGATTCCACATTATCAATCTATTTGTGGTTCCACACACTATTCTCATAGAAAACAACTCAAACATCATGGATTCCATGCTATGGAAAATGTACCCCAAATACAACATTCGTTCTAACCATAGTTATCACTATCAGGAGAAAAAATATAGGGATATTGATGTATTAAATAAGACACGATAAAACATATTGAATTAAATAGTGGTCTATAAGAAAAATATTTGTCCAAAAAAGATACTTAATTCCCATTTGTCCTATTGGGTTACAAGAAAAAATTACACCCAAGTGATCACATACTCCCATGTGTATATACCCGAGATAGTATTA
Organism: Viscum album; assembly: GCA_963277665.1. Taxonomy (NCBI): domain Eukaryota; kingdom Viridiplantae; phylum Streptophyta; class Magnoliopsida; order Santalales; family Viscaceae; genus Viscum; species Viscum album. The sequence continues at coordinate 193,652,833 of OY728136.1, read as the reverse complement.
ACCATTGATGTTTAGTTTTTGTCACTATAAATAGTTTTTATGACCATTAGTCACTAGAAATAATTTCATAAGTATGTCTGTATATATTTGTTATAAGACCTCGAGGAAAATTTGATTCAATAATTTTATAAAAAAGATAGGAAACTAAAAAAGGATAGAAAGAGAAGTAAAAAAATTATTCTCTCATCCTTCCTCCAGTGTGAAATTGTAGTTGCTGTTAGAATTTCAATGATACCCCATAAAAACCTATTGATGTTGGGGCCAAAAATGGGAAGGACCTTACATTATTCATGTGGTCCATTCCAATGGATCGTACTCTTTAATCATTGTAAATGGAGAGAATATCACACATCCCACCAACAACATGTGTCTCAAGAAGTACTCCGTGTGAACACATTTTAAAAACATTGAATCCTTAAAATTTTCCAATCAAGGTCCAAACACTATGAAATTAAACTAAAAATTGTCCCTTTAGTTTAAGCATTATAACCGTAAACTATTCATAGTTCTCATAGTATGAGTTTTATGAATTTAAATCATAGATCCCAAAATCCTCAAAATATGATGTTAAACTATGGCCTTACCATATGTACTAAGGGTAGGATGCCACACATACCATGTGTGAGATGGACAAAAAACAACAACCTCATTGCATTATGTTAAACTGTGTCCCCACCCTATGCAATAAATTGAGGATTCCTCACATACCAAGTGTGAGATGTCCAAAAAAACAAGTGTCATGAAACATAAAAAACAATGTTATCAGTATGTGATAATAAATTTTATCCTTAATACATTTCATAAAAATGATATTACCCATGGAAAATGAGGGATTCCTCAATTCACTCATCATAAAGGATCCCCCCCACTACGGGTATTGATATTCTACCACACTAAGTTCTATAACTACATGTTTCTTATTTCCCATTACCATGGGATGCGTAGTGATCCTTATACCCATATCTTCAGTCTCAAACTCTAATTCATCATGAACTCTTCCCCCCACTAGGGAGGAAATTATATTCTACAAAATTTACCCCTTTGTTCCCACTTATGGTTCGCACATTATGACATTAAAAATGTGTTGATTGTTTTAAAATATTTTTTAGGAACATTAGCATGCATCACCCACTTTTCATGTCATGTTTTATCTATTTCATTACATTAAAACATTTATAAAACAAATATTTCTGCGGTCCAAGAATCATTTCTTTAAACTATTTTTCATATTCCCCTACTCAAAACCTTATGTCCTTATATAGTGTTTAGCAGGTTTTAGGATTTCTTTGTGTGGTACAGATTCTCCTTTCCTCCATCATATTAGATTTTTTCTCTTTTACACCACCTAGGAATCCAAAATGTACATGTTACCCTTATTGTAAAAGAATTATTACCTTTGAACTATGTCCACTAGCCTCTTTTTCGATCCTCATCTCTATAGTTTCTTGCTTCCCTGGTGTTTCAATAAACCAATTTTCCTATATCTTTTTAACCACATCATCACCATAGAGGATTCGACCTTAACATTATTGGTATCCAACCATGCGTTGTACATGAAAAATGTGTGGATGGATTCACATTTCCCATGGTATATGTAGCGACACTTGCATCTCAGTTCATGGGTCCATCCTCAATCATCAACTCATTGCATGGATTTTTCTCCCTCGACATCATGATGTTCACTTGAGAGAGGATATATTTCTCCATCCTTTCACATTGTTTTATCAATATTTCATGTAAAATAATCCACCTTTGGACTCCCACAACATTTGTTCCAAACTCTATGAACATAAACTTGAAATTTCCCATATAGTATGAGTTATAAGACCTTAAACGAGTAGTAGTATTAGTCCAAGTTGAATTACTTTAAAGTGATAATCCCAATGTCCTCAACACTTGATATTAAAATGTAACCTTAACTTGTATACAAATGGGATCCTCATATGAATAGTATGGTATGGATAAAAAATGAACTTACACAGCACATGATGTTAAATTATAGGATTTCCCCATATAAAACTAGGATTCCTCATATGAATAGTTAGGGTTGAATAAAAAAAATTCGGCATCACATGAAGTTAAAATATAAACTTACCGCACATAAATTCAGGATTCCATGTATGAAAATTATTGGATTACCAAAAAACCAACATCTTTATCACATAATGTTAAATTATATCCTTACCCCATATAAAACCAGGATTCCATGTATGAAAAGTTTGGGAAGAAAAGATCCAATGTCCTTAATGTAAGATGTTAAACTGATGTCTTACTATATCAAATGAACATATGATTCTTTATATGACAACTATGAGAAGATTTTATTTCCTCAGAAAAGAGGAAAATTACCCTTCGACATTAGTCTCCTACCTCTCCGCATTCCAAAATTATATACTTATTAATTAGTATTCCCATGTGATACATAGTGACTCCTAGTTCTTATATATTGGGAATATCCCTACCATAAAATAACTTTATAGTTCCCCCTTTCAATCTAGTCTTGATCCTCTCATACAAGATTGTTCATGAAGGTAACTTGAGTGCGTGGTGGAATAACTCCTAGGGAACTTAACATTCCCTCCAAGACATTCCCTACTTTTACTTTTTAAAATTGAGACTAATTTTCTTTGGATAATCATTATCCACCCATTCTAAATGGTCTCACTAACATCAATGGTGCATTCACACACTGGATCACTTACCGTCCTGGGATTACGCCTCAAAATATATCTGGTAATATATAGTGGCTCTCAATGATTGATTCTACATTTTTAACCAAATACATTACCAGATCAGGTGAAGAACCAATGTTTAAAACATGATCAAAATGTGTTCCTCACTCTTCAGTCATTCCCATTGTACAATATAGGTGTTTAAATTCATGATCTACCAATGTGGGGCATCCTTAAGTTAGTCAATTTGTCTACTTGTGTTTTTCTCACCAGAAAATAACGGGAAATATATTCCACTCATTTTTTCTCGCATTGAGCATAGCTAACACAATCTTAGGATTTGGGTGGTTTTGTTCATCAAGGATGGTTGAGATTCATGGGTTACACTTTTTAATAAACTCCATGTCATTAAACTATGATCCCACATCTAAGAATTATGCCTTTAAACTAGGTAAAAGTCACCCTAGGAATGTGTTATATGGAATTGGGCCTCCTTATCCCTCAATTCTTATTGGGTTTCCACTCTCTTATGATACACATGTTCTATTGAGAATTTCACCCTTATGTCAGAACTCTAAGAACATAAACTATGTAACTAAGTCCAATAATCATGACCATAAACTATTTTCAAGTTGTCTCTTACATATTTTGTGTGGTAGAGTCTTCAAGGATCCTTATTCACATGAGGTTACCTCCCCCCTATGATAAAAAAATTCCATTGAGATATGCCACCCATGATACCTGAGCCTCCTGACCTTAAACTTTTTGTGACTCACCCCATAATATTTTATTAGTGTAGGGCCTCCTAGGCATGCATTTCCCTTCTGTTTGGAACCCTCTGTAACCATATGAAATTTTCTGGAGTGAACCCCCTAAGGTAAATAAATTATGAACTTAAAGTATTTGAAGGACCATGGTGCAATATCACACACATTAAACTATGAATCATGGTGTAAGAAGTTTGACCTTAAAGTATTTTCAGTTCCACGGTCCATGACTGATGACTATAAGCTAGGTTTCTGTGTCTGAGCACTATGAACATGAACTATTTTCCACCACATGGTCTGATGAATTTGACCATAATCCATTAACAACTTCTTTTTCTAAATATTATGAAATTAAACTACCAAAGTAAAGAGGCACAAACATCAATTTTTTTCAAACCCCAAACAAGAAACCTATTCCAGTCTCAAACTCCCCCCGCTATGTCACTCCCTTAACATGGGAAAAAATAAATGGATAAAAAGTAAGAGGTATATATCTATCAAAGACCCACTTTGGACATCTAAAAAAACCTGGTTGTGCTCGCTCAACCCATCAGTCTAGAAAATGGATAGATCTAAATTTTAAACACCCTTTGCCTCCATGCTTTTTTATGGGGTACCCCCACTACGTTACCCTTATATTCCCCCTATCACCTTATCTTTGTGGGTGTTATTCATATAGTTTGACTCAATCTGGTCAAAATATGATAAATTATTCTCTGAGTGTCCTAATCACATTATGATAAACTATAAGACTCATCATCCTCACTGTATGACATTAAACTATATGTACATCATCCTCACTATATAATGTTAAACAGCATTCACATCTTCCTCATTGTATGCCATTAAAATGTGTGTCTATTTTCCACATTGAATGATTTAAAACTATGAACCATCATATTATCTTGCCTAGGAGTTCCCTTTCTTATATTGGTGTAGGTCTCCTACTGTATCATTTATGTTCCTCAATCGTTGCTTGGGATTCAAGATGATGCTCCCCTAAGAAGACGATTTTAACATTTTTCAGTTTGATATGCCTACCCAATATGCTCAAATCCATGGTGGAACAATTATGAGAGTGTTAAACCCCATTAAAACATTCCATTACTTTATACCTATGATTTTCATACTCATTGACATGGATCCCCATTATCTTCCGTGTATAAATGGGACAGGTACTAGAAATGGTTCCTAGGTTCACTATCTCACCTACCATGATGGGCACATACCCCAAAATACTTCTAAATTTTTTTGTGATAAGTATCATGTTTAAAACATGGTCAATTATTTAAATTCTTTTTCTTTTCCCCGCCCTCAAAAAATGGTAGTAAAAGATATACATTGAACATGGTCAATAGTCAGCCTATATCATCACGCCACCCCTTTGACTTCCAAATCATGTGTGTCTCGATTCATGCTCATCATCATCCCCTCTTTGTTTGGGTAGAATTCAATGGTCCTCAAGTTACCTTGATTGTGTACCTAGATAATTCTTGTAAATCAAGAAATTCAGTTATTCATATACACTTATCATCAATCCATAACTCTTTTGGTCAGGACACTCTTGGTGGTTGATAAACAAGTTTGGACCCCGAGTGCCTGATTTTCATTTGGAATTATTGTATAAAATATCAATATAAGATTTGACCCTTTTTCCCACACTTATTATGAATCATGTGATATTTTGTATTCACTATTGGTTTTATTTCTAATATAATTGAGATACGGAAAAAAATAATGCATTGAAGCATATCTAAATTTTAAATAAGATATTCCAAATTTTGGGGAAGGTTATTCATGTCTTGTTTCCTATCATTTTTTTAGGATAGGTTATATTTTTGTAGGTATCAACCCTAGTGACTGGGCACGTGGGCTTAGTTATCCTCTGTTGAGTAGCCAATAGAGTCTTATGTCGCACCGCCATATTGGTTGCCTTCTCCTCTATAACTGTGTGAACTTCTTCATTCCCGATTCACACATGATTCTACTTGTCTTCCACTCTGCCATCAAAAATTACACCTCCACTAAGTTATCCTTATCCCCAAAAAAAATTTCCCTCAATTGCCGGATTATCCCCACTTGAGTAGTGATTGTGGTTGCATACACTCACTCCTGCTCTTCTAGGAAAGAAATCTCTTCTTCAGACACCTCGAGAGCCTGATTACCCAATAAATATTTCTTGTACTAGCTGAAATAAAACTACTACCACTCAGAACATAACCATTTAATAATGATATACTGAAATAGTCAATATAGGCCAATAGAATCCACTCATACAGTCCCCATGAAAACTAACTAATGGCAGAGAGATTCCACCCATTTTGAAAGATCTTCCAGTGGAGTGTGTGTGACGAAATTCTACACACTACTCCATAACTTGAGTAAAAAGAATTATATCTCCTTATAAAATTGTTATCTATAATCCTATAAGTCCTTATATAGAATAGGCACATTCTGAGGGAACACCAGGAACAAATCAGTGGTAGTTTCATCTCCAGTAAAGTCCTCTATTGGGTTGAGCCCTAGGTTTAGGAAAAATGTTTTCTCACTAGATCATTCACTAACCATGGGATCCTTATCCACCTTCTATGAAATTATATAGGAATAATCATGCATTTTAGCCTCCTAAAAATAATACTTCAATGGAATGATCTCATCCACCATCATTGAGGTCTCATCTTCCTCATCCACCTCGAATTTCACTTTTGAGATATGTGAGGTCATTGTAGACCCCCTGATCATCTTAGTTGTTAGCATGATTTTTGTCTTCTCTATTGAGGATTTCGATCTAGAAACTACATCATTTGGCACTTATATGGTATTATCAACTTAAATAGCCTCCTTGACCGCTTTCTTTAAAGAGGCAGCCTCATCCTCCATCACTGGCATAGGGTCATGAATCAGCATAGTTGGTTGAGCTCCAAACATGGTTTGAACTTCCAATTAAAGTAGTTTCATAGTCAATAATTACTTATAGGAGGAAAAACACAAAGGAAAAAATTAAAAAGGGGAAAAGGATTACAATAATGATACAAACTGATGAGAAAATTAGAAAGATCCATGGAAATCCATATTGAGATGGTGTTCCCCCAATAACAACCACCATGGTTGTATATCCCAATTAAACTTGAGATTGGCCAATTATAAACAAAACATTAATGAGAGGCCCCATTCATTCAACCTCATGGATTGATTTTATCACTTCCTATATTAGAGGATCATCATGATCCTCCCCCTCCTCTGTTCTTAACAATTCTTGTTCAAGTAAAATATTATTTAGATAAAAAGATTAGTTGTTGGATAGTGTCAAAGACACATAATATAAGAATATTTACCTGATCAATTGTCCAAATTTCATCCTAAGGGAAGTCCGAATCGGAATCTCTTCCCTAAGACTACTTTGATCCATTTCCCTTAGGCACACCAACATCTTATTGGTACTCAGAAATGCCTAGATAATATTTCATTCCCAGTAGAACCTTCACATTTTTGGTTAATTGATGCATGATTCTACGATGGTGGCTCAAGTCTTAGAGATCATCCATGTATTGTATCCCCTTAGCCCAAGAAATATAGAAACGTACCACTCACCCTCTACGTCGTATTTGAGGGAAGCCTCATTCCATGTCATCTCGAGTGATTTCCCACCTAAGAATATCCCTTGTGTATGCACTCTCCCAAATAAAATCACACTAATGGATGAGACCAGAAGTATTAGGGGAGATTTTAGTTCATTTCAGCCACCATAATATTCATACAAAAACATGTGTCATATATTCCTGAGGAATGAGGGTTGGAATTCACTACATAACACAATTTTTACATTTGGGGTGCTTTTTGGAGGCCTAATAATTACATCACAAACAAATGTGGGGTACATGGATCACAAATCACCTTGTAGTCGAATTTGGCCACTAAAACCCCCCATTTAATAGAAAATATTTATGATCACTACTCTATGGTCATTGTGCCACCATAAGTCATTGTTCCCATGAGAATGTGGAATCAATGTAAAATGAAGAGGTCTTCCATCCAGACCCTCTCCAGTGTATGAATTATGCCCAGATTGAGAGGTCGACTCCCTGTGATGTTGTGGATCAATGGAAGGAAGTTCAGATCGAGAGGGAATATGGGGTTTGGATAATCATATCCCCTTATGTATGTAGTGAACCAATCGTACGTGAAATTGAATGTCCAAAAAAATTGATGGGTATTTTTCATTGTCTCGTGTGGAACAACACCTTATAATGCTTCACTAACACTGTTAGTGCTGGATTGATGTGTTTCCCCAACTCCAGCATGGTCGGCATGATAAGGGTGCTCAACTACACCCCATGTGTGCATCCCAAACCGGGATTATCCACATGAAAATAACTATAGAAATCAATCCATACAACATAACCAAGTGATTCTCGGTCTTCATTTTGTATCCCTATAACAATGATTTGATCACCTTGAATATCTTTCTAGTATGAGTGCACCTTACCTCACTAAAATGCATTATAGAAATTGTGTGTCCACCCCTACAGATTTACTACAAACTCATTCAATATGTTTTTAATCCACTACTTGCAATGTGGTTAATCTCAACCTATACCAAGCATAAAAACCCATTATATGGCTATCATATGCTTCTAGTCATCCCAAACATCCTCTATAGGGACGAATTTTTTATACATTTCACCTTAGATTGGGATCTTATTAATATAGTAGAGATCACAAAAGATGAAATTGACTTACCTGTGATGCTAATGGAATTTGTTGGTCCCTAGTGACCACCTGTTCAATAGCTATAACATGATGTCTAGGTGATGGTATACATGGAAAAACGAGGACCATGCTACATCATAATTCCTAGCAGGCTTTATCTCCACCTCAAAGTTTTGGAAAGACTGGCATAGCCACTATTCTCAGTCCATTCATCCAGGAATGTTTCACCTTGGAACAAGTCCCATCCTTCTATTTACCCCTTTTGAGGGTTTCCCAAGGCTATCTTGAGAATCTTCTCATACTGAGAAGGGGATTCCCCTTCTTATAATGCCTCCTCCATTAAAGTTTTTCAGATGATTCCATTGGTTTTTTTGAAGTAATAGACTCATGTTACTTCAAAATGTGACTTTTAACAGCCTTATTCCACTAATACAGATTAGGCATGATCCTAAACTTGTACTCAGGCTCATCCCGATTAGGATTGGATATGAATACATTGTCCCTTATCCCAACCCATAAATTCGTAGCCTCATAGAAAATTTTTATTCTTGTTGAGCCTCCATCAGCAATATGGTGAGGGTGTCATGATCAAAATCGATCCCAACACTCTCCCTAGTCCTAAGCATTCCATCTGTATCTCTTTACAGATGCGTAAAGTATTTACCACCTTCATTGAACATTTTATCCGATACATAGATATTTATAGCATTGGTTTATCAAATTCATGTTTGTAAAACTTATAAAATGTATAGATCTATTATCATAATGGGGATTCTAAAAAAAGTTTAGTTTCACAAGAATTGAGGATTGAAATAAAAAAAATTACAAAGCTCTTGAGTGTCGCAAAAATAAAGAACTATAATATATTTTGCGAAAAGGTAGTAGTCCCCTAATGTACACTCACCCATATTTTTGGACACAGAGTCAGACTGGGTTATGCGAATGCAGCCTTGAAATCACTAATTTTATATAGTTGTCCCTTAGATTTTAACCTTACTTTCTTCCATCATATCCCATTATGAGGGGGCACATTTTTTTCCAATTAAGAATTTCATGATAGATTTTATGGAATCCATGGCCGATTCAAAGTAAATTTATCCCAAAACAGATAAATAATCAACTTATGGGTATAGTTTTCAATGTTAAAATGCATCATGAATGGTTATTGTTCACAGAAGTCCCCTACCGCACAAATATTTTGTTGTAACCTCCAAATAGTGTATGTCAAGTTCACAAGATTATATTTTTTTAAACTCACTGGCGGCATGTATTTGAGTTGGTAACCTCTAAGAAGCATAAATTTGGATTGTAGAAGACTCCGGACCGTGAAAAGATTATAAGATAATCTTCATGCAACATAACTCTAGTTTACAGAAACCTGTCACTTTTCAATGATCATAATATTCCATGGAAGCCTCCATATTTCATGAAACCAATTACCTTTCCTCAGCTAGACCAATAAATACATCCCCATGTCAGACTATTAAGGGGATGTGACTCTTCAGCTTCTAAAAAAAGATCTAAATTTTAGAAACTCAAAAGCTTCATGACTATGAGAGAGGATGTATTTTCAAAGGTAGTTTTATTTCACAAAACCAACACCCATGGGTTTTCGAAAACCTGAAACCATGGTGGAGATGGAATTCATGATGGTCCATGGCCTTTATATAAGATTAAATCACTTTTTAGATCTTGGGGTTTCACAAGATAATTATCCTTCGTGAAACCAACCCCATGGGAACCAAGACTTCACTATGAGGAATGTTTACCCTATTCTGTGAAACATGTTCATTCACAAGAACCCTAATAGTTGTGAAACACCCAAACTTCATGAAATAATCAACTTCACACAACCCCAACTTTTGAAAAACCAATATACCAGGCCTCCCAATGGTTCCTCCTTTCATCCAATCCCGTTTCGTAAAATTTGAATACCCAGGGACCCTATACCCATCCAAAAACGAGTTCAAATTCACCTAAAATCTCCATGTGACTAATTCCAAATACCCTTATGTACTCTACTAGAGTCTCAAATATAGACAAGACCATTATAATTCCCTTTTCTCCTATACTTCAGTACAATAATGACACCTTCTCTAAATCGTAGGCCCCACAACGTTAGGATCCTGAATCTCCAATCCTCCATGTTAGTTTCTATGTTATTCCCCATCTAGAGGTGCATGATCCGTAGACATGTAAGAACTAAAAGAAGAATCACTGAGGGGAATGGATAACCTAACTCAGTAAATAGACTTTTTGGGATATTTATTTTTCCATGAAACAACCCCCTTAGTGTGTATCCCCAACCCCATTAGATATTTATAATGTAAAACTACATAGCTCCACATCCTATTCATATAATGTTAAACTGCATCATAATGTCCTTAAAAAATGGAATTAAACTATTGCATTAACCCATGTGATTAGCATGGAATGATCTGTGTGTAATCATCGTGGAATAAAATCCCTATGGACATCTACCTTGGCCCCTCACCCCTCACCCCTATGGATTCCTACTTTGGGAAGCATATATATACAATCCCGAGACCATCCCTCATTGAAGATACTTCTAAGACATGAGCATCCTTACATCAAGGAGTTAAAATTCATGGACTATTCTCATCACAAAATAATAAATTTTTTGCATCAAACAACATGGGTTTTGATCCTTCTCTTAAATAGGTAATATATGATACCTCCATGAGTTTCAATCCCAATAGAGCATTATTACAACCAAAACCCAAGTGTTAAATCTCCCCTAGGTAAATGCTTCCCCAAATACCATGTGTGAAATATTCACCCAAAGGGACACACTAAATAAAATAAAAATATTGAAATATCCTCCCAAGGGACACACTTAACCAAATCCAATGTGTGAAATATTTCCCCTTAGGGACACACTTCAAAAAATCCTATGTGGGAAATCTTTCTCTCAGGGATACAATCCACTAAATCCCAATTCTAAAATATTTCCTCATATGGACACACTTAACCAAATCCCATGTGTGAAATATTCCCCCATTGGGAAACACTCTAATAATTACTAAGTGTGAAATTTCCGCCCTGGGGACACACTTAACCAAAACCCCATGCGTGGAATCTTCCCCCATGGGGACACAAACCACCAAATCCCATGTGTGAAATAATTTCCCATGGGAACACACTTTATTATATTCTATGTGTGAAATCTTATTCCCCCATAGGGACACACTTAACCAAACCCTCAAGTGTGATCATATTCCCCTCTGGATGCACACTTAACCACCCAATTTTCCCCAAAATATGATAAATAAAAATATAATCTATCTTCACAAGATGTTAAACCTTTTACCTCATCCATAATATCTACCCTATATATTGAAAATTGGATGGTTGAGGAAAAAATACTCAAAAGACTTACACCCCTAGAATCAACTACCTCATGGTTGATATGGGATACCTTAAGTTCCATAACTAATATTACTCGTATGATATTCCTTTTTCGTAAAAGGGGATTATTTTATAAATTCCCAACATTACCAATATCAAGAGATGACCTAACATTTCCAACCTTACTATCTTCACCAACCAAAGGTTGCTTCCCTATCAAGACAAGAAGAAGTGTAATTAATGGACATCCACCTTGAGATGGAACAAGGAAAAACATTCATGAACATGAGTTAAATCAATGATGGAGACCTGAAATAGGAAATGATATATGAAGAGGAATATTTGGAAGGATGAACCAACATTCCATCATCCTTTTTTGGTAAAAGAGATGACATATCTGATAAAAGTGATTGAATCCACCTACCTTTTAAAAGTAGGAATATAGGGAATCAAGAAAAGTACTCCATAGCAAGGTGGAAGAATTGAATAAATATCTAATGAAACTATAATTAGAAATAACGTAATCAATATTCTATACACATTTTTTCAAGAAAACAAACATTATTTACTTTTTTTATTCTAATCGCATTTTATTCAATATAAATGTTTTAAAAAAATGTTTTCAAAATTTTGTTAACATTCCCCAATGGATTTATTAATGAAATTTTATCTATTTTAAAATTTTAAGGATGTGTTTTAAAATTAATCTTTGTGTATTTTTCCAGACAAGGACCATTTTTATTTTATCAAAAATGTGAAAAGAATATTTTTTTTAACATGTATGACATGAATGGAATTTTCCACCGTTGAAACCACCTAATGTTATAAATATTACTTCATAAGTTTAAAATGTTATTTTCAAATAAAAGTTTTTATAAAATATTTTATAATTTTAAATATGTTTTTCAAAGTGTAAAAGTTATTTTCCTCAAGTATTTTTTAAATTTATTTTTAAAGATAATTTCATATATTTTCGTGGTTATTTTAAAATAAAATGACTTTGATAATATTTTATATTTTAAAAAGTGTTTTTCAATGTGGAAAGGCTATTTTCTTAAAGAAATGTTCCAAGTGATCTTTCAAAATCATTTACCATATAAGAAGAAATCCTTTTATGTAACATAATCTTTATTGGAGATATGATTTAATAATTTTATCTTTATTAATTATCTAGATGATTTATAATTATGATGAAAAAATGTTTCTGAAATATATTTTTCCATTGGTTATTCTATGATGAAGTGTTCAATTAAGCCCATTTATTTTCCTGGTTTCTTGTGTGATGAATTTTTTATTAAACCCATTTATTTTCATGGGTTCTGATATGATTAAAGTATTATGATCTTTTTTCTCATGTATGTATGATTTTCATTATGTTATGGGTGGGACTCATATCTACATCCAATACATTGGGTAAATACTAAAATATCATGAGATAAGTAAGACATGAGTAGAGTGTAATCCCAGTTTGGTAATGGATATGGGGAACTATGATAGTCTTGGGAGTGAACCTTGACTACAATTATGGTTTGGGGTGAGCTCATTCCACTATGATAGCCTTTTCAATGATCCTATACTACCATGGAATTGATTTTATATACCAATGTGTATGACACAATTCTATGTCTTATGTCGATGCTATGGTCTCATAGCTCATGTCCATTGATTTCATTCTCATTCATGTCTTATAAAATGTCAGTCTTTATTCAATGAATCAATGTTTTAATATTTTATAAATATTTTATGGTTTTTATATGTTATATACATGTTTTCATACCATTATTCTCATGTTATGTTTATGTATTTCCCTTATTTACCCATATGAACCATATGATCTCACTCTTTCTTATGTTTCTTCTCCCCTAGTTTTGATGATATTTGTTATGTGTGTTATGCCTAAGAATGGTGGTTGTAACACCCTAGAATGTTAATGGGATAAAATAATAAATGATATAACTCATGTCAATAAGGTGTGCCTTTATTTTTAGGAGCCTACCGGATTAGAACTCCATAGTTAATCATACATGGCCTGGATTAGTGATTAGGATGGTTACCTTTTAGGTTGTTTTTTATGGTCTATGTGAGTGAGGAAAACTCATACAGAAATAAAATCGGGTTTCATGGGGGAACATTCATATGTCTAATGACCCATTCAAGCATATGGGTGGGCCCCAGGCAGGGGATCATGTGTCTGTGGGGAAACTTGTTGTACCTAAAGAGCTAATAACCAGTGACCATGATAAGGTGGGGTGTATATGCCATCACTGGGGCCTAGTTATTAAATTAGTATCAGAGGAGGAAACTCAACTTATGTGTGGTTTCCCTAGAATGTTTTGGGGTTTAATGACTAAATGATATTACTCATGTCGACAAGGTCCGCTTTTATTTTTGGGATCATACCAAATAAGAACACCATAATTAAGTATTCTTTTCCTAGAGTATTGATCAATATGGGTGACTATCTAATAAGTTTACTAGGGTGTGTGTGAGTGAGTAAAAAATGAACTTAAGAAACATAGGATGGCCTATGGGGAAATTCCTTTATCTGATGGCCCGTTCCGGCATGTTGGTGGCCCTAGGTCAAGAACCAAGATTCTGTGACGCAACTGTTAGTACCTAGAAGTCCCGAACCTAATGACCATGTTAATCCAAGTTTTATGTGTCATCATTGTTGCATATTTTTAATATTGGTATCATATGAGGAACCCCAACTTAAGAATGGTGGAATTTCATGGTTTGATTTGTAGGGTCCACAATCAGGTTGTTTTTCTCTTCGGGTGAATGTAACACCCCGAAATATTGAAGGTTAAAAATACTAAATGATATGACTCATGACAATAAGGTGAAACATTAAATTCAGGATAATACATTATTATAACTCTTTATATAGTTGTTTTTGTCATGGAGTTGTGATCTGGATGGGTGACCTTTTTAGAAATTTACTAGTGTGTGTGGGAGTGAGGGAAAACACATTAAAATAAAATGTGTTGGCATATGGGAATATTCATTAGTCTGATGACCAATTTAGGAATATTGGTTGGTCCATGGTATGGACCATGTTTCTATTGGGTAACTGGTGGTACCTAGCTTGCCAGGATCTGGTGGTCATATTAATGAAGTATGTATGTGCTATCAGTTGGGCCCATTAATTATAGTGGTAGTAATGAGGAACTACTTTGGATACAATATATGACTTTTTTTAATCAGTCACTTATGTTTTGAGGTTTCTAAAGGCACTATAACTTAACCATCCTCAGGCGTGTGGTTGTTTAATGTAATGAATTTTCATAAAAAAGATTTAATATATATGTATCAGAATCATGGATCATTATAAAAACTCTAAGAAACATTTAATTAATTAAATTTTGGGATTAAGTAGTAATATATAAATTTTGATCCAACCATCACTTCACAAAAAATAGAAGGATCTTGTAACATTCTCCATTTGGTATGCTATTTGGGAGAATTAATTATCCAATACTGTGATTGATTTGGAAACCTCTATAAATATGATTCCTCACTCCATTCTATCATCTTTTTAGGTTGGGGAGATGAATCCTATGGTAATATCTGTTCAACTAGAGAATAAGTGTATCACACATTCCATTATTATGGAATACTGTGTTCTTGTGAGGGTAAAACACTTAATTTTACCTATTGATTTTTATATTATTACAGATTATGATGACAGGATGAATTCCCATGGATAAATTATATTGGGGGACATTTTTGAAGACTAAAAAAACATTAATTATTATATGTAATGATATATTATCAATGGATTTTATTAGTAACATTGTCATATTTAACATCTGGGATTGCATAAATAACCTCTCTGAAGAACATTCCTCTAAATCAATTAATTTTATTGATATAATATCTATCCCCATTAAATGTTTTCTTATTCACCACAATTCCCTTTTATGGTATTTATCATTTTTAGACATACTGGTTAATTATTCTTAGGTTGTATATTGTAATGATTTGGGAAAATTTCTAGCACATTTATTAATTGATGTTTTCATACGCATTAATGAATAAATGAACATCAATGATTTTGATCAACATGTACAATCTAATTCCACATCTATGGATATTACTATTGATAATTTAGATGATATAATAGACCTATTTATTTTTCATTCACTCTAATCAATCCATAAACCCCTAGAATTAGAACATAAACTAGTGGCTTAAAATTTATGTTTTTTATATATTTAAAATGATATCAATGTGTTTATAATCATTAATATTTCTATCAATATAGAGAATAAATTATAATTTCATAACCATTTAAGGGAATTTAAACAATCATTGGGATATAAACTTTATTAATTTCTCAAAATTTGACTATTAATATGTATATATAATATATTATAAAATGATAAGCCTAAACTAGTGAGGCAGGAATAATGATGATTAGAATAGAACATCCTTGATATTTTTAAAAATAGGTAAGAATATTATTGTGTATGGGAATCATTTTTCATATATTCTAAATCCAATAGGTTATTCTATTGTATGAGGTTCCTATGTAAATTGGTTTACTGGTCATTATATGTGAAAATAATAAATTAGGGGTAACCCATGTCAATAATAGTTAAGATTTCAATATAGATTATCATCTACTAAACTGAACACTCGGAATGACCATTACCCATGACCATTCATTGAAAAAAATCTATAGTGGTTAGTGGGTAAGTATCAATAATAATTTTATGATGATTATTCAAGATACTCTTAGATCCATATTTCCCTAATAAATTGGGAAAGGAAAACATTCACTTTCCCCATTAGAAAATTTTCATATAGTGGGATGCATTTAGATCCATGTAATTCTCCAAGTACATTCTAGGGATACACGGTTAGTATTTTTTTCAATACATGTAGAATTCCATGGAAGTATTCATGGATGATTTATCAATCTATGGGTTCTCTTTAATAATTATTTAAGTAGTATATGATTTTTTTTCATTATTTAATTGAAACTAATCTTGTATTAAATCATGATAAATTCTATTTCATGGTATCGAATGGTATAGTACATGGACATTTCATTTCTAGATAATGGTCCAAAGTGGATAAATCAAAATTTGATATCATTTCTTCTTTATAATTATTTATAAATGTGTAAGATGTTAAGACTTTCATAATATATTTAGAAATTTCACATCATTTTATTCATGAATTTTGAAATATTTCTATTTCCTATCTTAATTACTCGAAAATTATAAAAAATATTATTTAATAAAAATTATAATGATTCTTAAATATATGCTCAATCTCCCTCAATAATCTAATCATATCAATAAGAGTTTCCATTTTAGATCATGTGTAATGGTTTAAATTATAGAGTTTGAGAAGTATAATCACAACACGTTGATCAACCACTACATTCTATTACATATACCTTACACTCAGTAGACCCTTCCTAAAAACAACACCACATCTAAAAAAGAAACTATTACAGTGGTATTTTCCTTGGATAAATTCAGGTCATACATTTTAGAGTCCAAATTGATTATATATTATCACCATATATCCTTGTGGTATATCCATAAGAAATAATAAACCAAAACATATCTTATTTATTAGATAATAATCCATTTAAAATTAAATTTAAATTTTTGGTATATTAATGGAGCATATAATGTGCTTGATAGAAATATAATTAAGATCCTTCTATCCTTAGACATTGAATCACCCCCTATATTCTCAAAAATGACATGTTTTCTAATGATAAATCATACTAAGTGAAAAATTGTATTCCAAGGTATGTATATGTTGTAATTATTTGGTATCATATTATATTTCTATAGAAGTTTTATAAAAATTGAGATCAATGTTTTGAAACAGATACTCATTATTATATTTGGGATAACCCTTACATTTGTTTTGTATATATTGATCAATTCTAAAAAAAAATTTCTTATGAATGAGATTTAGTCTATCTTCATGTTTTATCACACACTTTCATGTGTGGGCCACTTTAGTCCCCAAAAAACTCTCAAGCTTATAGATTTTGAGCTATTTTATAAAATTTTATTTTTAGAATCAAATGATATTTATAGATATTTACCTCATTTTCATTATACTAGTAATGCCTTAGAAATAATTAAATGTCAATAACAGAACATTTATTTTCATAATATTTGTTTTATTTTTTAGACATTAAATTTATGTTTTCATTTACCAATTCATTTGGAAACATGTACATTATTATTTTTGTGTAATATGTATCTAAATAGTTATAAATATAAAACACAAATATTATTATCTCTAAGGAACATTTACATTTTTTGAGAACCAAAATTTTATAAAGAATTTTACTTATTTGGTTCAACATTAGTTATTAGTATTTTTTATTTTAACCACTACACAATGAAATCATTTTCCATTATTTTAGGGTCAGGCGTCAAGTTACCCTAGCTTAGAACCCCCAAAAAAACATGAATTACGAGGATTCTAGTGGATAGGTAAAAAATACATGACAAATTCCCTAACCCAATATAAGATATTTTTTATTTGACGCGATTATGTTTTTTGGTCTTAACAAATATATTTTAAAACATATATTATCATGTCACATTTTTTTTATTTTGTATGATATCACCTCCCCATTGAGTTTCAGCATCGAGACTTTGATGTTTTAAAAATATGAAATTCTGATCGTTCTAGTATAGGTGTTGAAATAAGAATATTGATTCAAGAGTTGGAAGAAATAGGAAGAGACACAAATGAAAATTCTTGAATCTACCATGAAAGAACTAAGCCTTTCTTTGGCCATATTATCATTCACCATTAGTTCCATATTGGTAATAAGGTACTTTTATAAAATGGGTGTTTAAATTTTAGTTCATGTAGGTTTTATTATTACGAGTACATCCCTTACACTATTATTAATGTATAACTAGTTTTGATTGTGAGAGTTATAAGTAAATAAACCAAATAGTCATTCACCTTCAATGGAAAATAGATAAAACACTTCCATGAAACCCTTGTAAATTCCCTTGTAGAGGAACTCTACCATTAAGAATCCCTATATATAAGAATATAAACAAGTTAGATAATTTATTCTCATATTTTATTTAATTTTCAATATAGTGAGTACACTGTAAATTGTATGTTTTTTAGGTAGTGGATACTTCCATTAGTTTGGGATTTTCTTTGATCATTTTTTTTATTATTTCATTTTTTTTATTTATCTATTTATTTTCTCTTATTTATAAATTTTTGGGTGCATAAAGTTTTTTATTTTTTATACATTTTTATCCTCTTATATAAAATAATACTTATTAAAAATGATTTTCTCATCATTAAAGTTATTTAAAATACATATTGAATTTCTCTATTTCCTGTTGTTTTAGCATGTGAATAAAATTTATTTCATAAAAGGTTTGGGAGTACAAAAAAGGAATAAAAATTGATGGGTGATTTCTGAAAAATTAATTATTTTATAATGCAGTGATTGATTTTATATTTATAATATTTTCAAAATTTGGATACCCTCTATATAAGGTTTTTAAGATAGTTATACCATTTAATATCTACCTGAATTATTTAATACAATCCCAAAATTAGAATCATTATTAATTAATTTAAGGTAAATGTATGTTTGGTTATTTTTAGTTATCTAGTAAGAATGATTTTTAGAAACACTTATTTCTCATATGATTGATTATATAACTTTACAAGGTGAACCTACGATTCAAACCTAACAATGTTATTATAAAAAAATTATTCAGTAATTCTAAAAAAATATAATAATGAAAAAATATAGGATTAATCAAAAAGGTTTTTATTATAATAATTACTAACTGTGTATGTTATGAAAAGTGGTCATAAAGGGTTAGTGTCGGTTGAGTGGACAGAAACTAAGTAAGATAAAGAAATAAAATGATCTATATATATTTAATAAAAACAGGATATATAATAATGAAATGTCTCTCATAAAATCACATAGGAATTTAATGGCATGAATGACATATGAACAAATTTATTAATACTAGTATCATTCCGCTAAATGAATTTCATTCTAATACAATTTCTGAGACACTTATTTTCATTCATACAAATATTTATTCCATGGATTAGTTATTTTTTCTCACATTTCAACCATGAAATGAATGATATTTAATATAAAATATTCATAGACCAGGGAATATCATCATTAATATATCATCATTATTCTTCAGAGTTAAATTAATATTACATTTCATCATAATTAAATTTTTAGATGTGAGATGTGATCTCCTACAAATTTATTTCTATGGGTGGATACCTAACTATATGGGATATTTTTTTTTATAATATGCTTAATCTGAGTTCATCAATTTGGAGGCCAAAAAGGTTTCATGTTTTTTGGAACCCAAAATTGTTCATCATTAAGAGGATAGTTTGGTATTTTGGAAATATCCCTCATTATTGAACTCCTATTTCTACCACATTTTATAGGGATACATTAAATATATAGAAATTAACCTATTTTAGAAAAATAGATAGATGAATCTTTGTTATCCCAAATTGGGGTTGGAAGTGTTATTATAAAAATAGGGTTTCAACACTACCTCCCACAATAGCTATAAAAATGTACATTAAGTACTCAATTTGAAATGTTTAGTAAATAGGGAAACACTATATTTTTTAGAGAGTAATGGGTTTATTTGATCATCCTAGATTCTTTGGATCTCCCTATCCTCAAAGAGAGTTGAAATGAAGAAGGTTAACCACTCAAGTTTCCTTTTCCTTTAGATAGAGAGCTAAATTATGGGTGATAATTTTGAGGAATATTCGAAATTGGAGAGGGAGTTACATACCCAATTTTACAACTAGTTTCCTTGAATTTGATTTTTAAAACTTCATGGGTTATAAAAAAATATAATTTTTATTTGAAACATTATAATATGATATATTTAATGAAATGAACTCATTTTTCTAACACAATATTTTTATGTTTAAATGTGGAAGCTGTGTTATTATTATTATAAAACATAATATGACCTTTATTTTCTTATACATATAACATACTAATATTATATTTTAGTCCTCAAATAACACAAAATATATGGGTTGGATATATAATAATGATGTTAAGGATCACATCTAAGTATAAATTTTCAAATGGGGATGAGGGTAGTTCAGATTCTAGATAACCTCAACCAAGTAAGTATATACAAAATATTCAAATTTTGAGAATAGTGAACCTACTAACAAGTGAATAAACCTTTGAATGATATTGTTACCATATCTCTATTAAATCCAAATACTTTTCAAAATAGTCACAATATTAGTTTAATATTTTTTATATTTTCTTTTACATTGAACCATTTAACCCCCCCCCCCCAATATTTAATTCGTTTATAAAACATAGATAAAAATACAAACACATTGCCTTTAAAACTCCTAGAATTACATCCTAAGATCTACCCAATATTATTTTTCTTATTTGAAAACCAAAATAATTTATCATGTCATGATATTGTTGATATTGTGGTCTTGAACAAATTTTATATTCATTTTAGGTGATAGTTATGTGATTGTTTTCTACAAAATCATATTAGGATAACTGAATTGAGAATGATATTGGTATTTCATGTAATTATGATAACCATATTAATTATTTATAGGATATTTCTTACTATGTTCCACCACACTAGACATTGATTTAATTGTAATATTGTTTTATTGATTATCCATAATACCTGAGTATTTGTACTCAAGGATTTTCTTTATAGAGTTGATGACATTGAGGATGAAATGATCTTATATTTTAGGATAGAGATGTTGTGTACTGTTTTTGAGATATTTTAACTCATGTAGTTAACTTCATGAAGGTTTCATGTATAATAATTAATGGATCTATGTTATTTTAGTTATATAAATAAATTAAACCTCCACCATTATCTCTTCTAAACATATTCTAATATAAGGACTTGATGTATAATGGCCATATGTGGAGAGCAAGTTGTCACATTTCTATAACATCCCCTTTCATGAAGAATAGCACTACACCAAAGGAACCAACATGACTGTTACATGGGATTATTTTATTCCTTGACAGGAATGATTCTTAGTTATGAAATATATTTTAAAGTGGGTTTATGACTTCCCATTTCATAAAGATTTGATTGGTTCTATATGATCCTCGAGACATTTAGTGAAATTTTCTTATAGATATGGGCATGGTTATCTATGCCCTATTTTGGGATTTTTTATTGTTATCAATTTTAATTGGAGATATATTATTTAGAGTGAGTTATGGTATGTGTTTTCCATGATTGTGTATGCCCTTGGATGATAAATTGTGTGATTCAAAGGTATATGCGATTTTTATATGATATATGGAAATACATTGAGGATTGAATACTCTCATAGATGATTGTAGACCTAACATACCACAAGGTAAACATGATCTGTGATTTCATGACTAAATATTATTATTTCAAATAATTATATAATTATACATGTATCATATTGGATTTACTACTTTTCAACACATAGTATTTCCTTCGAGTTTATTATTCATACCCTTTAATGCAAACTTTTTTGGTGATGTTCTCACCAATTTGTTCAAAATTTATATTTTTTATGAGTATAATGAAATTTTAATTTGTGTTTGTTGGTAAATATAGGTGAACTATGGGATTATCATTAGTGTTTTCTTGGTATGTGAGTATGCATCCTCATAGTTGAGGTTCTATTGGGTTGACATTCCTAAACATGTTTTTTCAGTTATTTCATTATGTTTACATTTTTTATTTTCATGGTTATTTATTTTTGTCTAATTGATGAATATAATGTCATTTATATATATTTATTAATGCATTATTAGTTTTGTTAAATATATTTGTTTCATTTTTCTTACAATTTCTAGTTTTTTTGTTCTAGGTTTATGGGAAATTACCCTCATTTTGTGGGTGTGCCTCTTAGTACTAGTCACTGATCTTAGACCATAGAGAGGTATACTTTGGGAGGCACAAGTGGTCATATCTATAACCCCATAAAGTTTCAAATTAATGGTGTGTGAAAAATCATAAAAATGAAAAACCAACAGAACTAAATTTAACCCAAAACCAAACTACAAAACCATATAAGATAAGGTGGGTCAATTTTTTCCAATGAGTTAAGTTATTTAAGAATGTTGGGTTACTATTTTTTTAGGTTGAACACCACCCACATACCCTTATTATAAAATTATTTTATACTCTCAATTTTAACATTATTTTAATAATTTATTTTGGAATAAAATGTTTTTGACCTGAAAAATACTATTTTATTAAATGAATAGAATTAAAAATTATATTTAAGAAATGATTAATTTTATAGTATGATTTCAGAAAGAATTATTGGAGTTTATTTAGTATTTAACTATTTGAATTTAAAATTTTATGTATTTTTAGGAATTATTATAACTTTTATCCAACCCAGATCAACCAACCATTAAAACCATATCAACCCAATATGTTGTGTTTTAGGAAAAATATCATGTTGGCATATTAAATATGGGTTGAAGAAAATTTCACCCACCAAATATGGTTTGGGTTATATTTATCTATAAACTGAACTCACCAACCCAATTTCACACTATTAGTTATAATAATGTTTGTTCATTTCAAATCCCAACATGTCATAAATGACCCAAATGTAATTTTCCTAAATTTTTTAAATGTATGATTTCTTTACTTATTCTTGATCATTTAATCCTATTTAAAATATTTAAAAATAAAATTATAACATAAAATGTACTATTAATCATTCCATGTTTAGTATACCTTGTGTCTAGGAGTTATTGATTCCGAAAAGTAAAAAATGGATCATCTATCATTTTCATGAATTTAAATGACCAATTGACCTCATTTTCTCATTTTTTATGTTTTCATGTTAGATTAAAACTTAAAAGGAAATTTGAATCTTGAAAAGTATCTTTTAATCATTATAATCTCATCTAATGTTAGATTCAAGTATGAATTATTTTCAAAATTAAAAAATGACCCTTGGGTTAGTATTAATAATTTATATGAAAAACATATCATATTTTTTTATTTTTTATCATTTTATGTAATTTTAATATTTATATATAATTTAAAATTATTTCATAAAAATAATTTTGATTATTATTTAGTTATTCTATATAAAATTAATTTTTCATTCATTTATAGTCATAAAAATTACATGTGGATCATTATTAATAATTTATTGGATAAAAACATTTTTTATCAATTATTAATAATTGTATGTTTATTTTTTATATAAAATAATAATAATCATTAAAATCACTTTTCATTATTTGGAGCACCTCGATATGAGATCCATGAATAGATCATTTTTATATATAATAAATTATATGAGGGTTATTTGGTTAATATTTTATGAAATTTTGATCTAATTTTTTAATTTTAATTTTTTATACTTCATTTAACATTTAAAAAGTAAATTATTACACATTTAAATGTACTTTTGAAGGTACCATAGTAGATTAAAAAGTATTTGTTGTTTTGGGGAAGTTGATGAGTGTTAAATTTCAATGATTTACCTCCTTTTTTGAATTTTGAAGGGGGAGATTTAAGTTGATCTAAATTGATACATGATCAATTTGGTGTGGATCACACACCAAGAATTGGAATAATCTTGTAGACATCATTTTATCCTATTGTGTGTTGTGTAGATAAACATCACAATGAATATATGTTATGACTAGACTCTTGAGGTAATTAATTTATAATTCTTAGAATTATTTTCATGTGGTATTGATTTAATAAATTATCATGGCTGAGTTATATTATCTTTATAGTTGAGTGAATATGAAAAGTTACAGAGGTTTTTAAAGTTAATGTTCCTCAAAACATGAAAATTATATGCCACTCAATAGCAGGTCTTGACTAGGAGAAAAAATAAAGTTCTATATGAGTAACCCACACCAAAATAAGATTTCATATGAATTAAATAAGTCCATGTAAGAGTAAAATTTTTATGTTAAATATATAGTTTTTATATGAAGTGAAATACCACATCGCAATAGTTCTCAAGTAAGAGTTAATTGGAGATATGTTATGGTAAATCATTGAGTTCAAAACTGTAGAGATGATGGTTATGACATAAATGGTCAATATGTAGGTTTATGGGAATAATTTCAGGATATAATAAAGTAATTCATGTAAAAAAAATCTAGATCATTCCATAGCATGTGTACCATAAGAATTATATGTCTCACTAGAATAAAGAGTTCTGATGCTCACACTGTGATAAAAATGGTTACTATAAAATATTTCTTCCACCTATAAAGTTATATATGAGATGATAAAGAACTTTTTCCATGAGTAATAATTCCACACCATGATGGAGATCATGGATCTATTGGATTTACCTTCTATATATATCATATCTAGCCACCATAGTATGAGTAATGATGTCACACAAAAATTCATGTATACCCTAAACATATAACAGGTTATTTCTTATAAAAAATAGAAATCAGTTGTGACGAAACTTTTTGTTACCCATTATCCATCCTAGGATAGTTCCTAGGACGTTTTGGCATTGATTTATAATGAATAATGGGGATTCACGTGTGATATAATTTCAATAGGAACTTGTGGTGAGGAAATTAATTTTTTATTAACTTATAGATTCTTGTTCTTGTATAATTTACTATTATTTTACGAAAATATCATTTCTATTTTTATTATTCATATATATAATAAAACTGTAATGTTCATAGCAAGATCCTGAATATTTCCCACCATGAATTTTCTACTTGATAACAAGATTTTATGGACCATGTATTTAAACATGTGTGTTTTTTCTCACTATTTATCTCTCTATTTAATCATAATTTAGAGATCCATACACACTAACCAATGATAAGGAAATATAGTTTGAGAGTTGGTGTTTTATGTCAAAAACTGATTCACCCCATCCCACCTCTCAATGGTGGTTTACTCTCCCTTTTGGACTATCAATTGGTATAAAACTATGTCCATTTCAAGGATTATTATTATTTGTTGTCAGATACTTTCACTTGATATCAATGAAAACTGCCATCTAATCAAGTGAAAATATTAGAAAGATATTATTGTGTGTTTTAATACAATATGACTTGGTACTTTTCTACATATTTTTGTTTATAATTCACTTATTATATCATTGATCGACGAGATATATGGAGTAATGAATTATTTAAAAAATAGAGTTCCTATATATGATTGAAATGAATTATATATATGGAGATAGAGAATGGTTCTATATATTTTATCACTCTGTTATTATGTTACTAATATCACGAAAAAATTATGTTAATCTTCTTAATGTTGAGAGGACCTATAATCTATTGGACAAAAATAATATTAATGTTTTATGGGATATTTTGAAATGAATTACTTCTATCCCTCTCATATAATAAGTTGACATGAGTTATGGGAAAAAATGAATATAATATAGAGTAAAATCCATGATAACCATAAGGGAGACAAAAAGGAGAAATATTAACAATTATTATTTTATCTAGATAAATTTGAATATATTTTAATTACATAAGATAAAATTATGTACAAATTATTCAATCAGGTGAAAAATATGTGAGTATGATTCAATTATACGGAGAAGTTATTTGAATGTTATAATATAGTAATGAAACGAATGAAAATCCACCTTGATAAATTTGATTAAAATATTTATTCCCAAGATAATAAAAACATGGATTAATTGATCAATGAAAAACTTAATAATGTCTTCATATATTATGATATGAGAAGAGGTTCATCCTTAAGGATAAAAGTAAAATATAAGAAGTAGACTATTTTTAAATCATAAAAATAATTTCAATGAACTATTATATTTATTATAAAAAGTAACACAATGAGGTAAAGGTAAATGTAAGGGTAATCTTCCATTTAAATTTTCTAAATATAAAATTATGTGACACATTTTATAAATTTCCCCTAAGAAGAAAGAAGATTAAAATTATGATAACTAATCTCAAATATCATTAAGAAATAATAAGGTTGAAAGTAATCAAAGTAGAATAAAATTATTCAGGTGTAATATAAATTTAACTAAAATTATTAATAATAATTTAATTTCAAATCATGAGGTCGTATATTATGAATAGATTAGTGATAAAGAGAAAGAGGAATTTTATAATTATTCCCAAAAAAATCTTTCATAGATAAATTTAATCAACCCAAATATCCCTTGAGTAAAAAATAATATTAGTGTTCTAAAGAGGAATGAATTAGTGGTGATGAAATACTTACCAGAGTTATAATTAAAAATATAGATCATGGTAAGTTTTATGTAAAAACAAAAACATGAGTGATAAATGAAATCACTAAACTCTAAGAATGATTCATTGATGAAATATCTTGAAGAATCAAAAGTTAAAGAAAACATCGAGATGATAGAAGAGTTCACATGAAAGATGGGTGATCCCAATGATATCATTGAATATAGAGACAATATTCTTGATATTACTATAGAAAATATCATTAAAAATAATTAATATTTATATGATCTTCTTTTAGAGTTAAAAAATTCTAAAAATCCATTTGGAACACTCATTATATGATTCAAAATTCTATTAGTGAAATTATCAAAAGCATAAAAACACTAAAGTAGGATTTTATATCTACCAAGAAAATTTTATATTCCCCCATAGTGCATAGAGATATTATTTTGGACACCCAATAATGTAATAAAAATTATTGCAGCAATAAAAAGGGTAAAATAGTATTTTGATATCAATTAAGAAGGAAAATACGCCTTTTAAAAAAATAATAATAGTTATAAAAATTCTAAAATAAATTTATTATGGGAGAAAAATAATATTGAGACTATATATAAAGGTAAGGTTATAATAAAAGAGAAAATTAATATTCATGAGAATGTTGAAAATAAGTTGTGTATTTTAAATTGAAAATCATCTTAATGAGATGGTTCTAGAGAACCTGTCTATTATTTGAGAATATTTATATTTGAAGGATGATGTTGGTGTTTTAAATAATATGAAAAAAAATCATATGTGTATTGGTATAATTTATAACTCACTCAATAAAAGTCAGGATGTGAACAGAGGGGAATTCAACTTAATGTTCTTGGGGGCCTAGATAGGTAACATCCAAACTAGAAAGTATTACTTCCCAATACATATTATTATATTAAAAAATTATGGTTGGTTTTAAAAACATAGAAAAACCAAAAAAAATTCCTTATACTTTCACTAGATATTCTAAAATAAAATAATAACTCCAAATCTATTAAGAGGATAAATAAGCGGGATCAAGAAATAGTGGTTGAGGTTACATATAAAGCATTATAAGAAGAAAATCAATGGATACATGGTAGTGTATTCTCATAAAATATGAAAAATAACATGAATCAATTTAAATATTTAAAAATTTATGATGGAATTTATTCTAATTTCTAAAATGATGGGTCACTTAATTTCAATGGAGTTGGATTCACCAAAATTTCAAAGACAAAATCTAGAGATTTCCTCTGTTTTAAGGGATGAAAGTAAATATATTGTGTGTTTCATAGATTTAGAAAAATAAAAACATAGTGATATTTCAAAAATATGGATGCGTCAAAAAGTCTATGAAGGATAGAAAATTCTTGATGAAGGTATAGTGAACAAGCCTCAATCTATTTCAAAATTTAGATGATAAGGACATGTTTTTTATTATTATGAAGGTGTAAAATTGATTATGGAATAGAATACTTGGATATTTGGGTGAGGAATGGGTAATATTATTAAAAATGATATTTTGATTAATCTAACAATGATACATTGTGAATGGATCAACACTTGGGACACATGTCACAAAGGAAAAAATAGTGAATAATTTCTACAATCCAGTGGTTATTAAAATAAGGAATCCAATTTAATTTGATTATAATGATGTGTGTGGACTAATGAACTTGAATTAAAACAATATAGATAACCATTTCATGATTTGTATTTACCATTTTACTCATATAACTTATATATATCTTATGTATAGTAAGTCATAATAACTTTAATGATTTAAACACTTTAAAGGAATTTTATAGAATTAGTTAGGATGTGTTATCAAAAAATCTATATATAATAATGTATTTTAATGAAAGAATAGACATCTTTAGGTGTATCTTGAGAAAAGTGGAAAAATTAATTAATATATTTCCCTATATACACCATAAAAATGGATTAGTTGGGCAAAGGAAATGATTTTTGGTGGAAATGAGAAGAACCATGTTGTCATATTATGAAAACATAAAATAATTTTAGACACAAAACAAAATTATATT
This sequence comes from Viscum album, assembly GCA_963277665.1. Taxonomy (NCBI): domain Eukaryota; kingdom Viridiplantae; phylum Streptophyta; class Magnoliopsida; order Santalales; family Viscaceae; genus Viscum; species Viscum album. The sequence goes on along the minus strand of OY728136.1, from coordinate 193,624,032 downwards.
TTTCTACACTCTTAAATGGGGCATATTATGATAATATTAATTAATCACAACTTATGAGTTATTATTTTGAAATAATTCGTGCTTTATATATTTGAATGTATTTAAAGGTCATTATTATATCAATCTTACTAACATTTGGTAAAGAAAGATTAGAGGGTTGATAAAGATATATTTTTTGGATACACACCTAGTGGTAAGAGACAAGAATGTTATAGAAAAAATCTGAGGAAAATAATTGATATATTTTATGTAATTGTGTGAAAAATTAAAATAATTTTCAATTATTGTTTCATATTAGTGTTTAAATTTTTGAAAATCTTGTAAAAATATTGGACTTAATGGGAGTGATTCAAATGCTCACGAAGATTTCCAAACCTCTCAGGATGACTCTAAAAAATTAATTAAAGAGAAAAAAATATGGGAAATATATAATTAATAATCATGTAAAAGTTGAGATAATATCTAGAAATAGTTGAAAACTAGTTCAAACCTAGATAAATATAAGTAATTCCAATAATATAAGCTTACTTTTTCATGTTGAACCAAATAACATTGAAGATTTTTTGAAATGTAAGGAATAATTAGAAGTAATATAAAGGGTACTATAAAATTAAAAATAATTAAACCTAAAATTTTTTATTTCATCCAAAATATAATCATTTTTTTATAAATTATCTATTTGTGAATAATCATAATAAATATAAGTAACATGGGATAATGTTATTCCTTTTTTCAAGGGATACACTCAAATTGAGAGTATTTATTTTGATGAGATGTTTTCCCAAATTATAGGGCTTGAAACCATTTGAATATATATTGTTAAATATTCCTAAATAAATTATAGATATTTCTAAATGGGAATTAAGTTAGTGTTTTCGAATGTTGAACTTGAATAAGAAGTCTACATTGAACATCCTGAAGAGTTATCCCTTAATAGTGATGTTTCTCGAGTTTTAAAGCTAGAGAAAGCATTATATGGTGCCAAAATAACACCCCAAATTGAATTAAAAGTTTTAAAATATATTAATGTCAGGATTTTTATAAAAATAAATGTTCATTTAAATACATATGTCAATTTTAATGAAACAAATTTACTCATAGTTATTTTTTATTTCTATAACATATTTTACTCAGTAATAAAGATGAAACATGTGATGTATTTATAGCCCAATTGAGGAGAAACTCTGAGATTTTAAAGATTATTAAAATAATATTTTTCTTAGTATTAAAATTCATTTTTATATTAGATTTTATCTATGTCCCATAACCAAAGTTTACTCATGATTTACTAAAAATAAATAGCTTTGAAGAATTGAGAGACATCACAACTACAATAACACACAGCACCATGTTTTCCTTTGTTGAAGTAGAATGGAGTGTAGATTAGTTTGAGTTACAAAAAATTATTAGTATCCTTTATTATTTGATGGTATCTGAACCCAATAACATATTTGTGGTTATAAATTTCACATGACTCCGTAGAATCCCAAAAGAGTCACATTTTGAAAATATGAAGTGGATCTTACACTATATTAAAGGTAATATTGATTTTTTTGAGGTATAAAAAGAAAATATTGGTTTGGTTTTATAGTATATTCAATGTTAATCTATTTAGTGATATGTTAGATCATAAATCTAATTATTATGGATAATCATTCATTATTGTAAGATGTTTTTTCATTGAAATTCAAGAATATGTTTTTCATATTAAGTAAAAAGGAATTTTAATTTGTATTGAAAACATAATTCATGACATAAATGATATGGATAATGTCATAGATCTAAGATATGAGGTTGGATGTATCATACCCTTTGAAATTTTGACATGACATTGAAAATATAATATACTTGTCAAAAAATCCAGTGTAATATTCCTGGATAACAAATTTGACATCATGTACCACGTCATCATGGATACAGAAAATCATAGTGATGTTTTAAAGGAACATGTTTCAAATAAATAGAATTTTTTGATATATTGATGAATCAAATAATTATATATTTTCTCCACTATTTTATATTTTCTTTGGGAGTAAATTATCTTTCAAAATCCTTATATGTCTTCTTGGTTTTTTCCCATCATTCTATCGCATTTGTTTAAAAGGTGAGAAAATATTAAAGTACCTTTAATTATAAAGGGGGAGAGACTGTAGTTTCATTTTAAAGGTGATTATCATGGATTATAATTGAGGTGTTAGTAACTAATAATGAATCTTGGAGAGACCTTTAATTGGATTGATTAATATATTTCCAACATATCCAAAGGGGGGATTGAAGGTACCATAGAATTTTGAAGAGTTGTGTATGATTGGAAGAAGTTTATGAGTGTTATAGTTTAGATAATCCTCTCATGAAGTGAATTAATAATGGTAATATATGGGTTTAATTCAATTGAATCATGTTAAATTTGGAATTTATCTTACACCAAGTGTTAAATTACACACATAAAAATCCTTTTATACATTATTTTAGTGTATATTTAACCTTAACATTGTAGGAATGCTATTAAAAGAATCTTGATGAAATTCATTGATAATTTTTGGATGTTTTTAATGATTTATTTATTGAAAACATGTCCAAGTATGTGTTGGAGGAACATTGGAGTTGATTGATGATATAATGTAACTGAGTTTTGATAATTTGATGTTCATAATGGAATAAATAGTGTATTCCATGTGAGATAAGCTATTGATTTGGAGTAAAACTCATTTTTTATATGATTCACCCTTATTGTAACAACCATGTGTATGAAAAAACTATGTTTATAAAAGAGTAAAACTAGTACTCTAAATGGATTACTATTCCATTATGAATAATACCATTCTATATAGGTACTCCAATAAGTGTGAACTATAGATTCATAATGGTACATCCTTGAATTCCATTCCATAGAGACAGTCGTTGTTCCATGAAAGATCGATATAATTTTTAGGAGGATTTAATCATAGTATAACTTAATTTTTTATGTTTTAAGTGGAAAGATCCTTCCAGAACACCTATGTTTTGTGAATTCCATTTTCCAAAGGAATAATAAATAATAATTCAATTACTATAGACACCTCAGTCACAACACATTGTGTCTTCCATATATAAAGGTAGATATTCTCAGATTTCAAACTCATTACCTAGGTAAGTGCACTATGTTGTGATTTTGTTTGAGAATATTCAAGATTCCCCTCAAAGGTTTCTAAATATAGACATCATTCTATAAGGAAGAAGGTTACATGACAATTCTTATCTACTATATAAATAAACAGGGTATCACCCAGAAAATGAGTGAGAAATTGTAAAAAACATTATTTTGGTGACCATTCATACACAAATAATTCTTTTGATTCTTTGGATAAGATTTGAGGAGAATAAAAAGGGTGTACATGTAACGAAAGGAGCCCAAAAATCATAGATCTAATGTCTACTATCATTTGCATTGGCATGATTACACAGAATCAAATCCCGAATGACCAAGAGTTTAGTAATCTTGGTAGACCACATATATACATGAGTCTTGTATTAAAAATTAAAACACTAATTACAACATAATTTTTCTAAATAAATAAATTTGATAATAACATTATTACATCTAGTATATCATTTCATATCCTTCTTAGTATTCTTAATAGATTGTTAGGGAAAGGAAACATAATAAAAATGAGTAGAAATGCTTAGTAAAGAAAATATATAGTCGAATAAATAACAAATCTATGAGATTAATAATTATATCGTGGTAAGTAAATATACACACATACCGTATAACTAAAAAACTAAGAATGAAGTTTAAAAATAACATGGTGAGGTAGTATAGAATTAAAATAACTAGATAAGGAAATAATAATATGTAAAGGTAAAAATTGAAACACATGTCAATTAATCAATGAACTAGATATGACATGTTTTAATAGATATGTGGACATAATATATCATGGATGAATAATAACTACATATAGTTATGGGAAATGATTATTTATTAGATGCCAAATTTCCTAGGTACATGGAACCATTTCCATAAAGGTCTACTCTCAAGGCAGTTTATACTACTCTAATTTGGCCAAATGGTTCATCTCATGAGACTACTGATGCATTCAGATCCTTGAATTAACTAATATATAACCCTTATCTTACCCGTATATTTTTCTTGGAGACAAAACCAAAGGGTTTTCTCTCCAAATAATTCATCCCATGACATTACCAATTCATTGTGATGCTATCTATAATTGGTCCCCACTTATAGGGCATTCCTTAAACTATCCCCAACCCATATAGAGCATGTCCAAATCATTTATGTAAACAAATTTCTTTATCAAATATCCATATTGAAAATACTATATATATTTACCAATATTTTCCAAAACAATAAATTAACATGCAAAGTAAAAACTGTGTGAAAAATGGTATACGGTTCAAGAAATAAATATATCCATGAAATATGATATGGATATCTAAGGGAAATTAAATGTCAAATAATCATAGGAAATTGAATATTTCAAGGATAATAAAATGAATAAAGGAAGTGAATATGAATATTACCCTTTACCAAATCAATCATAAACCATCTAGAAGAAGAATAAGGATGGTATCAATTAAACATATCCCAAGTGGAGTAAAAATAGAGGGTTGTTGTTATATATGAATATAAATACTATTAAAATATCCTTCAAAAAATTATTGAGGATAATAAAATTTTGCTTTGAAAAAAAATTAAAAAAATCATTGAAAAATCAATTTTCAAAATATTTTCTTTAAAAATTATCCTTTTAAACATGAAAATTAATCTTTTATGTAATAACAGTAGGTAAACTTTTACATCTCATACAAGGTAAAAAAACATTAATTTAGTATGGTAAATGGTTATAAAATTTCCTTATTTTTAATGAGATAATAATATTCCATTGAAAAAATTGCTAAAAGAAAAAATGGTAAAAATTTATTTACCAAATAAATTTAAAAACATTTTTGAAACATTTTAATGAAATGTGGTTTTTAGAATAATACAGGTTGTTAGACTAAAGAGAAAAATAAATTCATGTTTTCTTAGAAACATATTCTAAAACATCTTGAGAACCATAGAGTGGGAAAATAGTTCATTTACTTGAAAAGGTCATGATTGAATATAAGAGATGAAAATTAAATAGTTCATTGAAAAATGGTCATGTAACTTCCTCAAATGGAAATGAAGGATCAGTAAAATTATTCTTGAGTAAAATGATTTTTAAACATTCCAAATTGTTCCATTCCACTTTATAACATTTTAAATCATAATACTCGTGAAAGAATATAATTAAATAAAAGTTATATTATCATTATATTAAGAATATTGATGATATATCATGTAAAATGGAAGTATTTACACCATGTAAAAGAAACTAAGTTCATAACAACAAATAAGTATCAATGGAATATAAATTGAGATGAAATATCTTACCTTACATTTACTTTTGAGGGAAACATCACTTAACATTATTTATAATAAACTTATTTTAATTATTTACATTCTTGAGAAATTTTTTCATGTTTAACATTACTTTTATTTCACTTATTACCGTGTTGTATTCAACTACTTAAACAATTATGTTTACATAGGTTGTTTGGACTGAATTTGGTTTATGTGTCGAAAATATTTGGTAGGTCAAATATAACCATATGGGTAAATATATAAAATCTCTAGATTAATAAAAATGAAATAATTATCATATTTATACTTCAATTATACTTTTAAAAACAATTAGTAAATGTGGTTATGGAAAAATCAATCAATGTAATAATCATGGAGACGGTTGGTCGTATGAACTCATGAGTAGCATTCTCATTTTTTAATGATCCTTATAAAAAGAAGTTAAGTAGAATAATAACATTATATAATGATAATTATTTCATAAATACCATATTGATATATCATATATACTTATATATATAATTATAGTGATGTAAAAAGAATCACATCATTTCGAGGAGGTGGTAGCCTACACATTCACAGACGACATTATCACTTTTTAAGTGGGTGAAAGGGTAATAAATAAAATGATATATATTATGTTTATATAATGTTTATTATGTAATTAATATAATATATCAGTTTTTTATGTCACATATATTTATTTAAAACCATATTTTATATGTTATATATATAGTGTGAATGAATCTCATCGCTTTGAGGAGGTGATGGTCCACACTTCCACAAACGATGTTATTGTATTTATAAAAAATGGAAAGTATAATAATATGTGTTATAAAAGAATTAAATAAGAATAAATAAATAATAAATATCATATATAACATATATAAACATATTTTTTATCATAATTCCCAACATGAAAGGTGATAAAGAAAAAATGAACAATCATCATTTCGTGAGGAAATAGTTCGTTGTACATAGAAACAGTTTGTTCATTTACCATTAGATGGACGTGTGAGTAAGTTTAGGTATAAAACTTATGATAAAAATCATAGTTTAATGAGGATAGTTTTTTTATACAATCATATAATAATAGTATTCTAGGTGTTGGGAAATTCAAATAAAACTAAATAGGTTAAGGAAAGATGATACCTATTAATCAGGTAACTTCTTTTCGTTTGTACCAAAAGGCTTCCTTGGATGTATTTCATTTAAAGGGAGTGAATTAATTATTAGGGGTGAATTATTAAGAGCTATTTCCTAAAATCAAGGTTGGTAAAAATTAGATTTGTAGGTGTGAGGAAGTGGTAGGATATAAGGCCTTTTTATAATGGAGGAGGAGGGGCACTCCCATAATATTTTGAAAAGGGAATTCCATACTTGTTTTTCACATTTAATGTGAAACCCATAATTGTCCAATTTTGATCCATGTGGGTTTAGGGACTAAATATGTCCATAAAATGCATTTTTTAAAAGATTATATTTCATTTGGTCTCATACGATTAAGGTTTAGTCCCCTCTAAAGATTAATTTTCCCCTTTGTCATTATAATTAATTTTAATTACATTCACTAATAACATTGTAATGAAATAGTATTAATTTAATATAAATTATAAATTTTTCTTATTAAAAATATTTTATCCAATTTTTAAAATTCAAATCACATTCATGGATGATATTAAATTAAATTTAATCCCACAAACAGGATGACAATTCATGTTTTTAAACTAAAAATGTCCAAAATTTTGTTATGTTTTAATAGTCAATTTCAAAGTGAAAAATATTATGATGAAAAAAATTGGATTAATTGAAAAAAATTGTCTCATTAAATATTAAAACTAGTTTATAATTTAAATTAACTTTATAAATCAATCATTTGAAAAATACGTTTTGAAATAAAATTTAGTATTTTTCACTATTCATTAAAAATGATACCTCACAGAAAAAGCCAAAAAATCACTATATGATAATTTTAATGTTTATATTAAATATAAGAGGTTTATTTTGACATAATTAATTTATAAAAGAGTCAAAATTAGATTCAAAATTGATTCTTCATTAAAAGGTTGTGAAAATACCTTAATAAAAATAATGTATTTTATACATAAAATTGGGTTTGTTTTTATCTTAAGCCCATAAAATATATTGGATGAATATGAAAAATATATTATTGAATATATAATATATATATATATATATTTGAAAAAATATTAATCAATAATTGTAATTAATTTAATTTATTATGGTAAAACATATTTGTTATTATAAAAAGAATAATATTTTCTTCTAAATTTAATAAGTTTTCATATTCATTCCTAGTTAATTTGTAACTAATGAATTAATTATATATTTGTGTAAATAATATATTTTCATAAGTTATTTAACACTATTAATAACATATCGTATATATATTATTATATTAAAAAATAATATTTTAATAATATGTTATTTTTTGTTAAAACTCGGCCTTATATGTAATGCAAGCCATTGAAGAAACTCGTCATTGCATACGGCTTATATTAACATAGTTTCCTATTCATTAAAATTTAAAAAATATATTAAATTCATTTAAATTATTAAATATATTATAAATTATCATGGTATTATATTCCCATACATTCTTGGTGTTCATGTCATACACGCTATCAAATACAATGTTCATACTCTTGATTTTTAGGGCATTACATTCTCCCCACCTTAATTAAATTTCATTCTCTCAATTTAAACTCGATCCTAATAATATATTTTTTGATATTTCCTTTGTTGAAATACCACATCATTATAATGGTTCATAAAACAACCTCTAGATAAGAGGGAATGATAAGTACAATGTTTTAATGGACTAACATATAATTAGGTCTCTATATAATAGAAAATTCATGGAAAATAGAGATACATACTTGAGGGAAAACTCAATTATTTATAGGGATTTATTGAGGTCATCAATCACAAACAAATTAATAATCAATTTAAATTTTAGTGCCTCAAATCAATAAGACATTAAGTATTTAGAAACCATCAGTTAAAAAAATTAAGGTATTCGAAAAACATTTTTTTATATAATTTTCCAAATGTTTGATAATTTTTTTGCCTCCTATCTATACTTACTTATTATCTTTATATATATATATATAATTTCATCATTTATTTGTGCTTCATTCAATTTTCAAATTCATCCAAAAATTAATTTTTATTCCTAAACTATTAAAATACATTTCTAAAGGATCTTAAGGCCTATAAAAGAATGACAAGCCTTTATTTTTATCTCTAGGTATTTTTAAGAACTAATATGATAAGAACATTAATATATAAACCAAAAAAGTAACACTATTGTCTTATAATTAGAATTTATTCATTGAGTTTTTCAACTATAAAAAATAAAATATTAACCAAAACATTATGTAGCCTATTGGATGGAATGAAACCCTTATCATCATTCGGTCATTCGTTCAAGTCCTACAGGCATTCCAAACTTGATTGGTTGTTAGATAGCAAACATTTTTTCCTTTTCTAAAAGCATATTAATATAATTTCCAAAATAAATATTATGGAAATCCTTGAAATAATTTAAATCACTAAATATCCTTTTAACTATGATTTTCAATACAACCTCAATAGAAAAATACTTCATTCGTTTTATTTCCAAATAGATCTTTACTTGCTCAAGAGTCTATCCATAGTATCATTTATAGGATTTCTAAATCATAAGACCTTTTCTATATTCTAAAAACAATTTGGATTAACTTATGTTATTCATTGTCAAAATCCTTTATAGTGGTTTGTAAATAAAATGTGAATTTTCCTAAGCACATCCCCTAAGGGTGTCAAATTAGGGTTGCAATACGGCTCATTGTCGTTTACCAGGTTACACCGAGTCAGGCCTCACACACCTTGTTGGGGTTATTATTTAAGGGTAAATTAGTTCCAAAACCACATACAGTCTTAGTATCTAGACAAGGATGAATTGCTATAAAACCCACATAATCTTTACTTTACCAAAATTCTAGGGCATTCTTAAACACTTATCCTCAAATTAAAACTTATGGTTATGTTTTATAATCTATGTTTTACTTAATCTAGTTCCCATGGTTTCCACTAAACTTCCTTTGATACATATTATTGAAAACTGACCCCAGAAATGCTATAGCTAGTGTCTGTTATCAAATACATTGACATGATAACAAGGAATATAATCTGAAAGGACTAAGAGTTTAGTATTCTTTTTAAACCAGATATACACGTGAGTCTTTTATTTTAAATTAATACACTAATTTCAAAATAATTTTTTTCTAAATAAATAACACTAATAATAACATTATTCCATCTAGTATATATCTACACATTTTCATAGTATTTTTCTTAGATTCCTAGGGAAAGGAACCATAATAAGAGTGAGCTAAAAATGTTTTAAAGGATAAAATAAAGTGGAATAAATAATAAATCCATGAGAATAATAATTTTTTAGAGGAAAATAAAAGAACACAAATTCCATATAACTAAAAAAACGGAGAAGGAAGAGCACAAATTATATGGTAAGGTAATAATACATTCAAAAAAAGATATGGAAAAATAAATATGGAAAGGTAAGAAGGTAAAACACATTTCATTTAATAAATGAACTAAAAATGGAATGTATCCATCATTATGTTAAGGAAAGATCTCATGGATGAATAATAACTAGAACTAAAAGAGGGAAATTATTAATTATTATATTTTATATTTCCTAGTTATATGGAACTATTACTTTCAATATATATTCTCAATGTAGTTTAAACTAATGTAATTTTTCCAAATGATTCATCTTATGAAACTAATAATGCATCTAAGGGATTGAATTATCTATTTGTCAACATGTATCCTACTATTATATTCTTATGGAAAACAAACATTAAGGTTTTATCACTAGTAAATTAATCCCATGTGACTACTAATTCAACGAGGGGCTATCTTTAACCAGGTCCCGCCCATATGGATTTCCTTAAAAGGTCCACAACACATATAGTGCATGTACAAAGCATTTAAATAACCCAAGTTCCTTATCAAATATATATATTGAATAAAGTATATATATTTATAAATATTTCTTAAATAATAAAAATTCTTTCAATGTAAAAACTGTATGAAAATGTATAGGTTTATGTAATAATCATATCCAAAAAATATGATAAGGATATCTTGGGAAAATTCAATGTAAAATGATAATTATAAACTGAATTTTTCATCTGAATAAAGAGAATCAAGGAAGATAATATGAATACTATAATTGACCAAATCAATCAAAAATCATCTAGAGGAGAAATATAGATGGTATAAATACAACATATCCCATGTGGAGTAAAAATAGAGGGTTGTTGTCATTGATTAATATAAATACTATAAAAATATCCTTTAAAATATTCTTGAGGAGAATATTTTTTTGTATTGAAAAACATTTTGACAAATATTTTCTTTTAAAATAAATTGTGAAAAAAATTTCATTAAAAATTAACCTTTTCAACATGAAAATAATGCTTTGAAGGAATGAAAGCAGTGGGAATCTGTACTTATCATACAAGGTAAAAATAACATTCTTTTTTCAAGGTAAAAGGATATAAAAATTTCTTATTTAGAAAGTGACAAGTGTATTCCATTGATAAAATTCTGAAAATAAAAAAAGGGGGGAAATATTAACCAAATCGTTTTAATTTATTTTCTTTCTGATTCATTTCATTAAAACAAGTTTTTTAAAATGAAATGGGTTCTCCAAATACAGATATAAGTAATGTCGGGATTTCATAAAAACATTGCCTAAATAAAATTGAATACCAAAGAATAAAAATATTCTATTATTACTTAAAAAGGGGGATGATTAACTATAGGATAGGAAAATTAAACGGATTATTGAAAAATTGTCAAATATTTTCCTTGAATGGAAATTAATTATCAGTAAAATTAGTTTTTGAGTAAAATATATTTAAACATTATAGAGTGTCCCATAAAACATTCAAATATTTTAAATCATAATATTAATGAAGTAATAAAATTAAATTAATGTTATATTACCATGATAGTTAGGATATTCATTATATATCATGTAAAATTGTAGTATATACTACATATAAAATAAACTAGGTCCATACCAACAAATAAGTCTCAACGGAATGTAAATTGAGACGAAATATCTTACCTTGAATTTAATTTTTAGGTAATCATAATTTCACATCCTGTATAATATTATTATGTTAATTATTTAATTTATTCAGACCCTTTCTCATGATTATAATTTATTTTATTTCACTTTTTACCATTTTTTGTACAACTACTTAAAAAATTAGGTTTACATCGGTTTTTTTGTCCCAATCTGTTTTATGTGTAAAAAAACAAATTTGGTAGGTCAAATATAATCAATGTGGTTAATATATAATATATACATAATAATAATTAAATAATTATGATAATTATAAATAAATTAAACTTTTATGAATAATAATTAGATATGATTATGAAAAATGAACCAATGTTACAATAATGGAGATGGTAAGTCATATGTATACAAGTGTAACCATCTAATTTTTCAATGATCATTATGGAAATATGGTAAATATAATAATATCTTTCTATAATGACGATTATATCATAAATACTATATTTTTTATCAGGTAACTTATTTTGTTTTGTTCCAAAAGGCTTCATTGGAGAGATTTACTCCCAAGTTGAGGTTTCTCAGCTTAGGGGAGGGATTTGGAGAAGATTTCTTGGAAGATGCTAATTGAGCCAAATTGAAATTATATGTGTTATGAATTGGGATGAGGGGATGACTTTTATAATAGAGGAGGAGTGGCACTCTTGTAATATTTTGACAAAAGAATTCTATAAAAGTTTTTTACATTACATATCACTCCCATAATAGTAAAATTTATATCCAGGTGGGTATATGGTCGTAATATGGACATAAAATGGATTATGGAGATTTTTATAGATAATTTGGTCCATTAAGATTAAGGTTTAGTCACTTATTAAGATTAATTTTTCCTCAATCACTATAATTAATTTCAATTACATTCACTAATATTTTTTGTCAAAAAATAAGTTAACCATAATAGACATTATAAATTATTCTGATTCCAAATATTTAATCCATTTTCTCAAATTCTAATCCCAAAATTATTACTAATTAATTTAAATGTAATACTGCATATGGGATGACAATGTGGGTTTTTAATGTAAAAATATCTGAATGTTTGCTACGTTTTAATAGTCAGTTTCAAAGTGAAATTGATTATAAAGAAAAAAATGGATTAATTGATGAAATTTTTTTATAATTAAAATTTAAAACAAATTTAAAATATATATTAATATTATAAAAATATTAGTTGAAAATATAGTTTTGAACTAAAATTCAGCATTTTCCACAATTCATTAAAAAATGAAACATCAAAAAAACATACCAAAAATTCACCATAAGATAATTATTATATTTATCTCAAAAATATGAAGTTTATTTTAAAATATTAAATTTATAAAAGGTTCAAAAATTATATATATAATTGGTTCTTTCATAAATGTCGGTGAAAATGCCTTAATAAAAATATAGTATTTTGTACACAAAATTAAGTTTGTTTTTATATTAAGACCATAAAATATATTGGATTAATATAAAAAATATTTGATTGAATATATAATAAATATATATCAAATTAATATCACACACTAATTATAATTAATTTAATTTATTTGGGTAAAATAGCTTTGTGAGAAAAATAATAATAATATTTTCTTTTAAATTCAATCGGTTTTCATATTCAATTCTAATTAATTTATAACTAATGAATTAATTCAATATTTTTGTAAACCATATATTTTAATAAGTTAGTTAAATCTATTTATAACAGCTATTTTATATCTTATTATATTAAAAAATAAAATATTAAAAATATATTATTAATCGGTAAAACTCGGCCTTGCATGTAATACAAGACATTGAAAAACTTATTGTCGCATATGTAGAATTCTAACTCATTGTGACATGAATTTAAATATATAAAATATAATGAATTCATTTAAAATGTTAAATATATTATAAATTTAGGGGATATTATATTACCTTATAAGCTTGGTGTTGCATGTCACACATGCTATTGAATATAATTTTCCTATTTTAGATTTTTTGGGCATTACAGTACACAAAATCCAAATGATAGAGGCACTTGGGGTGGGGAAGTGGTTATTGATCAACATGTTATCAATTTTTATTATATATTATAGTTCAAAATCAGTTTCATCTTTATACTAATTTCCTTATTATAATTTTTGATAAAATATGAATTTGGGTAATGGGGTCATAATTATTTCACATCAAGGATTAGTCACTAAATAACAAATATAAGTGAATATTTTATTCACTCTTGTTTTTTTTTGTGTGTAATCTCACTATTTCTCTCATAATCACATTTACATTATAAAATCAAAACACGCTAACTGATGATAGGAAATCATTGTTTGAGAATTTGTATTTTATATCAACTACTGCTTCACCCCCCCCCCCCCCCCCTCTCGTGGTGGTTTACTCTCCCCTAATTCCAATCAGTATTTGATCATTCAATACACCTTAAAAAATAGTTTAGTATAAGGTTCATTCCTACATGTCACAATTTATATGGTGCTAATTTTCATAGTTTTTTTATTAAAAACCATTCTTATTTGGTTTTTTTTACTCTAAATTTACACTTAAAATTGAATTTTGATTATCCATGAACCATTGGTATAAAATTAACACTCAGTTAATTCTTATATGTCACAAATAATATGTGGGTCATTTTTTTAATTTATATGATTAATAACCAATATTTTCTCATTTTTTATTGTTTTATACTCTATGTGTATTAATGTATTGGATTCATGCATAATTTATTCCTTTTTGTTAAAAATAGAATGTAAGTTATTCAATAAAACCTATAGGAAATAGCCACCATTTTTATAATTTGATATCGTATTTATAATTAAAAATTATATATAATCCTTAAATTTTGTTTATGAATATTATGAGAACCTTAAATATCAAACTCAAACTCAGTTTTTTCTATAGGTAATAAATAAAATATAATTTATTTTCATTAATATCTCTATAATACTTACCTTATTTTCTCAATTTCCATCATTTTATTGTTTTTTGACACTTAAAATGAAAAATTAACCCTTAATAGTTGATTTTGAAAATTTTGACTACCTTAAAATTTGAATTTGAAAAATATTTCATTTATATATTCCAAAAAAAATGTGGTTCATTATGTTGATATTAAATGATAAATAGTCTTAGATTTCTCATTTCGTGGTCATTCTTTACTCATATAAGGATTAAAAATAATATTTAATTTGTAAATAATTTATTTTAAAATTAAAAATATCTCAATCATTATATTCAAGTATGGTTTATTTCAACATGAAAAAAATTCTCCATAAGTCGTTATACTAAATATATTAAATAAAAGTCCCATATTATTTTATATTTTAAAAATCATTTGATATTTAAAAGGTGTAAAATTCCCTAAAATATATTTTTGATAATAAATATATCTTTTGGCATTGGATACACTTATGGTTAATTATTACTAATTATAAATGAGTTAAATTAAAGGAATAATAATGCTAATTACTAAATTTCAAATAATTTAATGCTCATATTATACTGAAAATTAATAATTAAAATTTAAAATAGTTTTAATTACCTTTAATTGATGGAATATAAAAAAATTAATAAAACTTATAGTGAATTATTCCATCAAAAATTAATTTTATGATCATATTTATGTTGTAAAATATTTTATAGTAGTATAAAGCAAAGAGATTCATCATCTATTGTCTTCACCACATCAAATTGTGTCATTTACACTGATGATAAAATAACGTTAAATGACTCCAAACCATTAGGATAAAAAACCTTTGAGGAACAACCCTAATAAATTTTAAAATTATTTCACAACTATACTAACTTTTGGACACATATTCACCACTACGGTGTTCTTACTATTATATTAGAGGACATACCCAATGTGGAATTCCTTTTATAGATATGAAATTAAATATATATGATTTTAATTAGAAAATATAACATATGAAGTAAACATACAATATAGAAAATCAAGATGATAAAAAAATTAAACCAATGAGTTTATAATTATTATTAAACTTATAATAATTCTTATTAAGAAATTTTATACCACCATCAAAAAATAAAATAAGTTTCACCTATGGAATTATAAGAACAAAACCAATAACATTATGTTTTTTTATCACTTAGTCAATATTTTAATAAGAAATTACCCAATTACCATTTACCATTAACTAATACCCTTAATTCCCAATGGTGGCAAAAGTTTATAAATTGTAACACTAATTTCATAAATAAAACTACAAAGTAATATTATAGTTGATGTATAAGGTAATTCATATGAGGAACAAGTAAGTAAATTTATGTATTTAAATGAGTTTTTGTATTTAAATGACTTTATTAGAAGCTTGAATTATAATCTAAAACAAACTAATAAATTTACAACAAATAGTGGAAATGAATAGAGAAGAATAAATTTCCAAGAAAATATTTTCATTAAATAAAACAATATATAGTTTACACATAAAATTAATAAAATTATTTGGTGGATGATTATTATGAAAATTTGAATCGTATTGATTTATTTATGTCAATAATTCAATAATATATTAATTATTAATGATCAAAAAATAAAAATATTTAGAATGGATGAAGTTTAATCTTGTGAAGAAAAGAATAATCTGATTTATTGTTCATGAATTAATTACTTTTTACCAGGTTGGGTTTCATTAATTATTAAACATTCTTGATAAAAAAATTAATAACAAATAAATTATATCAATTCAATGAAAACATGATATTATAGAAGGAGATTAATTTCTCAGAGAAGAAGAATAAAAATTTCTAAACAAATAATTTTTCATCCATCACACTCTCTTCTATAAATTTAATAACTAATAGTTAATTTTTAGTTAATTTGAAATGAATTTAACATCATAGAAAATAGTGAACAATTAAAATAACTAAGAAATAATTAATGAATAATAGAACACTTTAATTAAAAATAAATTTCAAAAATAAGAAATCTCTAATTACACAATAAGATAATTCCTAAATAAATGAAATTAAATCTGATATATATTTATATATCTTACTCTTCTACCAAGATCTATCAAACCATCAGTAATGAATCCTTAATTATTATCTTAATTACTATAATCTATGGTAGACTAGGAGGTTTATTCCATTTTTCCATAGTATATAATTCATTTTACATTGACTAATTAATATTTACATATCATATAATACTTAATATATTCTAGTCTTTAACTATTAGTCAACTCTCATTGCAATTAACTTTAAATTATTAGTGAGACATTCTAAATAGCTCTCCAAAAATATATAAAATCTTCAATACTTAGTGGAGATATAAAATCCCCAAAATAAATTATAATTTCTAGAACCACGATAGGGATCATGATACTATGTGCCAGTTTTATCTAGTGGTGGGTATTAGGGAATATAATCTATCCAAATAATCTGTATATGTCTTTAAAACCATTACCTAGTATGATAAACCACAGTTTAGTTTCCATATTTCTTCATGTAAATATAAAAATTTCATATTCCATGTTATTTTACTATATTTTTTCATATATTATATCTCGTATCTTTAAACCCTGATATTGTGGTAAAAAATCATGATTATGTTTCATTGTTTCCTTCACTTTTAACCATGATTAAAGAATCTAAGGTGTTCCCTTCCTCGCTTTTGTTCATTAGTTTCACTCTATACTAAGTATTTTAAACCATGATACTATTTTGTAAACCAAAATAATATATATATATATATATATATAAACATTAAATAATAGAATCCATGGTTTTCCTTATTGTATTTTAAAATCCCCACTTTCCATGGGATATCACACTATGTCATAGTTCTGTCATCCATCCTCATTTATTTATTTATTTCTGAAAACCATGGTGTGGATTTTTCTTCACTATGTAATGGTTTTTTCTTAGTCAACCTCCCTATATATATGGTTTGTTATCTATTTTCTCCAAGATCAATAATGAAAAATAACAATAATGTATTATCTGAGTCACCATATTATGGTTTTATTCATTTTTTTAAGGTTACTCTAAAGTTCAAAAAACCATTCCAATTCTTCAATCCAGCTTTAAAACATAAAAAATACCATTATTTGATTTCATTAAATATTTCTAAAATCAGACACAATGAATATATATAAATATATGAAAATAAGTTATTAGATTCCCCAATACAAAAAAAAATATTTCTTAAGATAAACATCTCAATAATGACCTCAAATAAAACATCTCTTTATATAAGGAATTAATAATCAATCCTTACAAAAGGTAAAAATTTATAATTGAAAAATAATAAATTTCATATAATCATATTATTGGGTACTCAATCATGCCTTTTAATTTATTTTAATTCAATCAATTTCCTTATATTCACTCTCATATTTCAAATATTATTTAATATTCATGACAACTTGAGATTTAATTTTCTAGATCTAATTTCTCCCACACCCAATGTCAATTTATTTAAGTTATGTTAAATTTAATATGTCTATTATATCCATAATCATGTGATTTATATAAATTATAATGTTATAAATCAAATCACGCTCAAAATATGGGATTTTTAAAAGTTTTTGATGTGATTAAGGGTTGGTATAAATTGATATATAAAAAATTAAAGGATATTTGAGGAAATTTAAATATTAAATTATAATATATGATTCTCAATTAATTATAAATATATATTACTCATTATTTTTTTCCAAAAAAAATTAATATCTCATTTTTTTGTGCATTACAATGTTAAAAATAATAATGAATGTAATGTAAAATCTTCCACTATTATTCATTATTCATTCACCATAATTTAATAAAAGATAAATCATGTAATATAGTAATGAATATAACATATAAACATTTCCATTTTAACAAATATCAAGGATTTAAACTTCTCTTCATGTTAATAATATTATTCCCACAAAAATTCATGTAATATCCCATAATTCCATGTTTCAGCTAGAATAAAATCAAACATAATACTTAATAAATTGGGGAAGGAAAGGAAAACAATTGGATTGTAATGTGGTTATAATTATAATTTTCCAATATATTCTACAAGATAAAATAATGTCAAAATGGAAAGGTAATATCAGTGGTATTATGAGTTTAACATTGAAAAATAAATTAGTCAACTTAATGTGATTTAACTCCTATGTTTTGTTAAAATCCCAAATCAATTTCAAATTTTTGTTAATATCCCAATAATCTCTCAAGAAAGAGGGTACTATAAAAAATCAAATAATTTATACTACTACTCGAAAATGAAAATTTAACATTCTTCAATAACTAATTTCATGAACATAAAATACTCAATCAACTGATGTTTATTTTGGAGTAGTAAAATAATTAGAATAAAACAATTTGGTTGTCATTTTAAAACATAAATTGAAATAATAATATAATTTTTAACAATTTTCAACTATATAATTTAAATATATTCTTGAGTTATTTTTTTTACATAATTTGTGAAAATATATCTAAGAATAATTTTTTCATGATCATTTATCATCATAAAACAATTATATGGGAATTACAAAGTATACACCCCACACTTAAATTAAAACATTTTCCCAAGTTTGTTAATCAAGATTGAGAGATATTCCAAAATATAAGCATGGAATGGATAAATTTTATTCATTTATTTAATGTTTAATAATTCAACTTTTGAAAATATGTGATGGTTTTAAAATAATAAAATATTTTTAAAAACATAATAATTTAACTATCACTAAAATGAATTTCTAAAAGATTTAAAAACATAAGTAAATTATGAAATATATGAATGTATAATTAATCATCCCTTTCATATTGTGTTCTTTCTTCTATTCTTCTTTCTTGTAGAATTATACTTTTTTAACCTACAACCTCTGGATAAAACATATAAATATAAATTCTCATTCAAATTGAGATTAAAATTGCAAAAAAATTAGCTTCAACCACCAATAAGATTCTTAAAATAATTGTTAACACTAATTATTATTAAAATAATAAAAAATAATTTACCTATCAAATAGACCATTCACTAAATTATATAACCTATAAGTTACCTCACTGCATATCACATAATAGGATAAAAAATTCATAACTCAATTTGGACTTACATATAATTATAATCTTTTGTTCTCTCTAGAAATTATTCTCCTTATATACCATTGTTTCACTTAACACCATGTTAATATCAGAATAAAATTTTATAAATTATTAATGAATTAAAAATTAACTCATAGACTAACCCAAATTGTTAATACTCCTCCATATCTAATTCATATTACTTCCTCTATTTAAAAACTTATATATATATATATATATATATATATATATTTCAATAAATTTCTATTTCTGTATAAGTTTGTTAGGGTAATTTTTAAAAAACAACTTCAACAAATTAAAAAATATATCTCTTTCCACTACCTTTATTAATTTAACAACCTATTATTCATGTACCTTTAACTTTTCTTATGCTAGATCATTCACTACATGAATATATAAAAATGTTTTTCTAAAATTAATTCTATTTTTGTATATAATTATGTACTATTTGGACCATATCTTCTCAATCATTAATCATTTAATCCAGTTTATTGATCTTTGGTATGTTTATGATATTTTACTTTAAAATTAATTTCATTTATATTTCTTATGATTTCTTTCATTAATGTGTTTAGAATATAGAATCCTCTTGATAGATTTTATCATTTCACTGATTTTGTTCTCCTTCTTGAAATCAATAGTAAGGGTTACTCCAATACTAATATTTGAATTGATGAAATCTTAGACCATTTAATAGTATAAATCCATCATCCATTACTTTTCATTTAATTCTATCTAAATGATTACATTATTCATGTGTAAATCTCATATTAAATATGTGTATAATCAAATATTTTCACATATTATCAATACATCGTGTAAACTATTATGCATACACCACTACGAACAGCCCACATTCTTAAAAAGAAAAAAAATCAAAAAACTAAAATAAAAAAATAATAAAAAGGATAATAAAATTATTAGATATAATAAATTAGTTCTTGGTTGTTACTAGTTTTTGTTTTTCCTAATAATATATCTAAAAACCTAACTTCCTTATAGAATAATTAATTTCACATTATGGGAAATGTTTAGAAATTATAATAATCATTATATAATTGAAACAAATAAGAAATAGTATAGCTAAAGTGTAGGGTATGTCCCATTATGAAAAATGAATTCTAACTATGAATTTAGAACTACTTCTTATATCATTATCATTTTTTCAAAATTATAAATTAGAAACTCCACTCTTAAAATAAATCAAATTAATTGACATCCATTAGATATATTTCAATCAAAAACACATCAATGTATTATTTTTTTATTATTAAAAATAATCATAATTATTATAGTTCCCTAATTTTTATCTTATTTTTAAAATAATAATGTAATTAAATGTTAATGATTTAATTTCATCTACCATGTTTCATTTTATACATTGTTAAAAAATATCTTTTAATGAATTAACGACAAAAAAATGAGCATTTCAATCAAAACCTGATACTATTGAATGAGTTTCATTTACAAGTGAAGAAGAATTAAAACCTATAATGACCATACTTTTCCATCAATTCTACTCTCTTCTATATGGTTAGAAAATAATATATTATTTTCAGTCAACTATGAATGAACCAAAAAGTATATAAATGATTAAACTATTAAAATAACTAATAATAATTTAATAATAATGAAAAACATACTTGAATTAAGAATAATCATATGAATTATGAATTCTAAGATTATAAAATGAACTAATTAATATTGAAATGACAATATTTTTTATTTATATCTACTTATATTAGTCTCCTTACTCAATTTGATTAATCACAATTAATTAACAACTAGTCTATAAAATGAAAACCACAACTTATATTATATTGGTTGGTTGATGTCCTGTTTCTATAATAAAAATATCATTTTTTAAAAAAAATTAATTCATTTATGTATCTATTATATCTCTATATAAATTATCTTCTTTAGTTAGTCATTAAATCCTATTAAATTTTTCATTAAAATCCAAGTGATATATTCAAAATATATCCCTTAAATATATATGAAAATTTTCTCATTTATTGGAGATATATTATCCTCAAAATTAGTGTAAGTACTCCCCTTAGGTTCAGGGTATGGGTTTTCCATGTTTGGAATGGGATTCTAGTGACCTATTTTAATATTTATAATATCAATAAGGTATAATACCAATTTCCATATGAGAGGTTAGGTAAATCCTTTAAGGTCCTAGGCTTGTGTCTCCCATATATAGGATAATTACTCTCTAAACCAAGAGACTTATCCCTGAAAAAGATCATTTTAATCACAGTAACATTGTTTTTAATGAATGATTATTGGGGTGTTAAATTATTATAGATTTTATTATTATAAAAAAATATTCTAAAAACACAAATATATGGGTGTGTCTCTCTTGTGCCATGTATTTTCAAGGTATATTTGATATTGTTAAATGAAATGTAACTTTAAATTAGTGATCATATATTGATGAGTTATATATAATCAATATCCAAGGGTTTTTTTACATTTGAGGACATAATGTTTTCATTTAATCAATTTAATCTTCTATAATTTATTATGGTGCATGTTCTAAGAGGTGTGTTTCTCCATTAAGGTGTAGGGTTTATTTTTTATCATCCTCATTTTGATGGGATATATGGATTACTAATTTTCCCTTACTTTGTAATGAAATTTCCATTATCTAATTAATAATTGAAGTTATACATTCATATTGTCCATTATTATCTACTTAACTTTATGTTTTGATAACGGTTCTTTTTCAGTTTTATCCTCGGTGGTTATTTGACTTGTTATCTTAACCTTCTTTTTATATTCAATTCATTATACATGTTATTTTTTTTTACTCAAACCAATATAGTGATTCTATTTGTGTGTTATTTACTATTTATATGATGTGTAGTTTAGGGATAATCAAGGGTTATATGGAGTTAATGGAGTTAGTTCTTAGTTTTTCCTAGAAATCATGGCTGATAGTGTTGTTCATTTTAGGATTCATTACTTTATATAGGTTTCCTTTTTGCGTGTTTTGATTTTTCATATACCTTGGGATATTTGGATCTTTTTTTGGCTTTCCTTATTGGTTTTATACAAGTTTAATTATTATATACTTATATCTATCATATGGATTTTATTTTATAATTAGGATATTTTATTTAGGTTATTTAGTTCTATTTAGATTATATATATATATTATTTTATTTCACTTCCATTGGATATGTCCTCCCATGGTGTTTTATGACTTCTTAATGATATTAACCAACCCTTTAAATATTGGTGGGAGGATTGGAGTTGTATAATTATCATAACTACTATATTTGGAGGGTTAATAGTGCGCTAGTTAGGTTATAGTCGTGTCAGAGTGGGTTGTGAGTCTTAGGGATGGAGTTTCAATTTTTGAATTATGTGAGGTTTTTGTTCAGAAATTTGGGGAAAAAATGTTTGAGGTATTTGAGTCCAATCCTCAAACGATAGAGACAAAATAAAGTATGTGGTTACTAAATAATTCTTATATAGGGATACCAATGAATTTCTCACGAACTTATATATTTAGATAATTGATTGTGAGTTATAGTTATATTGGTTTATGCATCATTTAACAGTATGGTAATTTTAATATTCATGATATGGTATCCTAATAATTTTATTTCCATTATATGATATGGATATATACTTTATTTTTTTAATGTATTTATTTAAAGTATATTACTAAACTTCTTTGGATACTATATTGTAGCAATTGTATTATATTCTACCAAACTGTATCATAGAAAATTTTATTAGAAAAACATTATAACAAGGAGAGGGATCCTGGTTCCCATGATTTCTCGGTATAGGCACGGATTTGGGGAATCTGATCTCCATTTTTCATCAATTTGGTGTGATTACCTATATATATAATAGGATTGAATACTCTATTTGTTGAAATATCATGGATAAAGACTGAATACCATGTATAATAGATGGAGTTTCAATACTCTCCCAATGAAATTGTTAAAGGTCCTCTATTTACAGAGTTAGTACCCTCCACCCCCCCCCCCCAACCCTAATACCCAGATGTAAAAGGCGAGGTTCCTCCTTTAACCAAGTTGGTACCCCCTGATAATAGGGGTGTTGTTCCTCCATCAAGATATTCAATACACTAACCTAGAAATAGGGTTAATGTCTTCAATATGTGGAGTAAGTAATCTTATGATGATAAGGACATGGTTTCACCACTAGTGGGGTCATGTACTCCCTTTACTAATATCTATTTCTTTAATAATGTATGATTCCTCCACTAAATATCAGTGATTAAATAAATATTATCTAAAACATAGATATTTTTTATCATCTCACAGATAAGGGTGTGGTCTTAGGAATTCTTTTTTCTAGATCTGTATAGTATATCTATCTCTATCATTTAATTAATAAAGACTATGGTGATCTTAAAGAAAATCATGAGAGTATTGGTTTATTGGGTCTAATTAGATGTTTTCATTTATCTATCCATGAGACATCACATTTTTTAATTTTCTTAATTCATTATTTATAAGAAAGTGATGATCATTATAGTGATTATCCCACAACATTCAAGATTTATTTGATTTCTCATCTAGATATTCATAACATGATCATAATCCTCTGATATTATTCAGGATGAGAATTTATGGGATAATATGTACAAGTTTTAGTGATATTCCATTGGTATTTATTTTGGGGTATTATATAAGAATATTCAAATATCAGTTCATTACAATAGTGAATGAATATATATGAGTATTTGTTTGTATGAATAGTCAATTTCCCCCCTTATATATAATTTATTGCAACATGGTGATATAATTTTTTATAGAAATTATTTGTGATCTTTTTGTAAGTATAATGGGAGAAAACCCATGGTTGGTGGAGAAAATTTCATATCAATTACATTGATGGTTTAACAAACCATGAAGTATACCCACGATGGATGGATATTTAATATGAAGTGTGATTATATAGATTTGTTTCATGGTTTCATGAGTTGCATTAGGTATTTTCTAGGGGCCTGGAGTGGACAGGTCATAGTCAGCTGATTGAATCTGGATTTTCCACATTAGATTGTAGTATAATGGAGAACCTAAAAGTTGATATTTGGATGTATGGTGGTAGTTGGATGCATTTATTTATGTTTTATTATTATAATTCATTAAAGAGATATAGTGACCGTACCTTACCATAGATAATAATAGATGATAAGTTTTCAAAATTTGAAGATATGTTGAATATCCTTTGGGGATTAGAACAACCCCTAGATTTTTTATAGATTGAAGAGAACAAATAACATTCATATTGTGAAATGACAAATGAGGAGTTCTGATTAGTTCTTAATTGAGATATGGTCAATATAGTATTGATATTTACACTGATCAGTGGGAGAACTCCCAAAGATCATTTTATCATATTGTGATATGTTTAGATAACTTCGTTATTAGAGGAAAACTAGTAATTTTTTTTAATACTATTTTTTCATGAGTTTTAATATGATTTTCTGTTTTATTTTTTAAAAACATGTGCATGGATAATTAAGAGTCTATTTAGAGGTAAAACAAAATAAAATAGATGAATAAATTTTTAAGATGAAATTTTTATGCCATGAAAAGGATGGATAATAGTTTTTTGGAGATTCCTAAAATGTATTGGGAATAAATCCAAGGTAAACAGATGTTTTATAGTATGTAACTCTTGATTGACTAGCATTTGTCCATGGTGATTCCCAAAAAAAGTGTTCTAGTGTGCCTTTATGCTATAGATATTTTATAAAAAAACCCGTATAACATATGTTTATTGTAATACCATTATATTTTCTGTAATATTTTTTAAAAATAAATTTAATTTTTTTATAGCTTTGGTTTCATACAACATCATTTTTTCCTTGTGTTTTACACAACACTGTGAAAACAAAACATAACATTCTATTAAAATAAAATTATGATTGTTATCGAATATCCATTTGAATGGATGGTATGAAATTGATTAAATAAATTATAAAAATATATGCTTTCACATGTATATAAAAGTAATTTTTTTAAAAAAAATATTTATAAAATAAAATACAAACTATTTCAAAATAATGTAAATCACTTTCTAGGAAAAACTTTAGGCACATAAATGTGGATTACGTCAATAATTTAAAAAATAAATTTTTCTGAATAATATTAGTGATATTTATATATAATATATTCAATATAATATTAAATATTCATATTATGTTTTTTCTTGGAGAAAAATACAATTAATCCAATTTTTTGCTTAAATATTTTATTTTTAAAAAACAATTTTATTTCATTTTTCATTTTTTAAATAATATTTCAAACATATAGAAAATTTATTTTAAAAAATTAAATTTATTTTTCAAATCATCATGTCAAAATTTTATTATCGTAATGTTTTTCTATTTTTCTAAACAGTTTCATGTTTTGACGAAAAGTGAAAAATACTAATTTTTATTAAAAACTTCCTAATAATTTAAAGAATTTAAACGAACTATTTTATTTTAACATAGTTTTCATAGATAAATTATCTATATTATATATTATCTGATCCAATTTAGTTAATTGGAATCAATTTCATAATGAAGTTTGATATTAAAATTATTTCATCTATAGAAATTTTTTCTTTTGGAACCCTATTTTTTCGTCATGTTATTGGGTTAATTTTTAAATAAAAATATGTAACTTATGTGGTCTGAATTTGGGAAAATGGATTCAATATTCTTTGTCCAAATTATTTATATTACTTAACAAGTTAAAAATAAATTTTTACCCTAATAAATAGTTAAAATTGAAAAACTTATTTACCACATTTAAGGTTAAAATGGGTTTACTGGGGGTTAAACTAAAATGATAATGGTTAAAAACTTCATAAAACATGTAAAATTATTATTTTACGGTCATATTTAGAACATATATGTTATAATGTTCTACAGTTATCCATTTTTGATCCTTTTATAATAAGAGAAACATGGGTGTAACTCTTTATTTTCAAAAAATCTCAATATGTCATCTCTCCTACTTGTAAAATTTTTCCCCTATACTCTCCATTTAACATATAATAAACTCATTTTTTAATTAAATACATGAAAAAAATAAGATTCTATAATTCCCTTAACTCATTAAATAATACTATTTTTTATCATAAATTCAGCTTAGGAGGGATTTCGGTATAAACCAAAAGAAGTTGTCTAAAGAATAGGTAACTCCCTTAACCAAGAGTTGTATTTTATTTATTCTTCCACCTCCTCCAAATATTATTAAGAAATTATCATATAATAAATTTTTTATATCAAATATAATTATATATTTAATGATAATTTAATGATCTAAAATTATCTCTGCATTCCTCAAATGAGAAATGAAACCCTTGATTGTGTGTATGGTGAACTACCGCCTCAGGAATTGATATAATTTGTTTTCCATCACCGCTTCTCATAAATGGATATAATGATTAATTTAATGTTTATATATTATATTTTTTATATAATTATACCTTTCAAATTATAAAATAATATATACCTTTTTACCTTCTATTCTATAGAGAATATGACAGTATCGCTCATGTGTATGGCGGACAACTGCCTCACGATGTGATGTAATTTTTTTTAACTTATGCTTCATGTCGAAGGTAATAAGAAATACTTTTATGCATACATATCATATTAATGAAATATTAACCATTATATTATATTAATATATCATATAATTTATTACTGTATCATCCATTGAATAAATGATGACATCGTTAATGTGCACGGAATACTTCTGTGTCATGAAGCATTGTGATTAATTTTTTTATTATTACCACATCACATTGATAGTATGAGTATGGTTATTTAATCAAATAATATTATATTGATGACGTAATTATAATCATATAAAGATTAAAAAACACTAACTATAAGGACCCTACATTAAAACATTACATAATCATGAAATAAATGAATAATTCACATTGAGGAACTTTTCAGGTTTAGAGTTATAGAAAATTAGGCCATAAAAATTACATTACATCTCAAAAATTACAATGAAGACACTTCTACTCTGTTAAATTTTTTTTCATAAAATCAAAACTCTTGAAAAAAAATATTCATGTTTAGTTCCATGTTCTAGAAAGCATGACTTTTCCTTGATCCCATCCTTGACCCTATTCATCTTTAAGTCCTGTGAAAAAACATTTCAAAATGTGGGATGAGCATAAAAGGTTTAGTTAAGATTATAAAATAAAGAAAGAAAACATTATTCCATAAATAAATACCAAGAATATGCTCAAACCTTATGAAATCATCAAATTAATGAATAACACATAGAAAACATAAATCTTAACAGTAACATGTGGAATCTATAACATACATACATTGTAGCTTTCACAGCTATGTAGGGAGTTACATTTGGAATACCCATCACAATATATTCCCTAAATATCTTAGTAGAAACTTCCATGTTTACCTCCATCACGTTACCCAATGCATTGGAGAGCTATCTCGAGATCACCCACCCTAGGTTTATCATGGTACCGCCTGTATATGTAAATAATTCCCAAGAACCATAACATATTCATAACACATAAAAAATATAAAGGAAAGATATCATTTCCAAATTTCAATAAAAATATATAATTTAAATATATTGACATAACAAATCCATTGTCAAAACTATTTTGAATACCAAAATACGTATAAGAGTATATAATATTTATTTTCCTTTTAAAAACATTATGTCTTGTTAGAGAAGCCAAAGATCAAATAACACTCACGGCGGAGAAAAAGGTCGTTGTCATCGCTTACATTAAAAATAAAAATTATTTTTTTCATTTACTAAAATGACTCATAGAAAATTATTACCTTTTAATTAAATGAAAATTCAAAGGATTTTATATAGCATATAAAAGAAAGTCAAGTATAAAACAAAATATGCCTCAATGAAAGGAGATTGAGATGAAGTCCCTTACCTCATGTCCAACTTGACTTGTTCGTTCTTTAATATACTAAATAATAAACTAAAGTTAATTTATACTTGCTTAATAACCTTTTTCAAGTTTATTATTTCTTTTATATCAATTATTTCCATGTTATAAACATTATACAATCATTTAAGTTAATAATGATTGTTTTTTCGATATTTGTTACTTGAGTCAAAAATGAACTTCTTATAATTACAAGTTGTTAATGTGGTAAAAGTACATTATCTACATTCATATATTCATGATTTAGATATAATATATATCCTATATATCCAGTATATATGTATTTATAATAGTACATAACATTTGGAGGTACGAAATGAAATGCACCATCCTGGAGATGGCTAGTCACATGTATGCATGAACCCTACATTCATTTCTATTTCATTTTTAATGGAATGAAAACTTAATGTTAAATAGGTATATTATAATTAAATTATAATATCATATACAATTTCCATTACTTCATCCTCTATACATTCCACGTATGGCATGAATGAGTCATATAACTTTGAGAGGGCAGTGGTCTACACTTCCTCAAAAGAAATTATCATATTTACCAATTATAGAAACAATAATGGTGTGCTATAAATGAAAACTACATAAATATAGAGAGAATATAAATATAATATATTTCACATATAAATACATTTCTATATTAATGGCCACCATAAGTGGTGTTAGAAAAATATTGAATAATCATCGTTTTGTGAGGCAGAAGTTCTTCATCCACAGAAATAATATGTTCTTTACCTATTAGATGGAGGTGTATGTAAGTTTATTTTGAAACCTTCACATATAAACAACCAATTATATTTAGGATACTTGTTGTTTATAAAATAATGTAATAAAAAGAGTTTTGGGCGTTTGAGAAGTCAACTAAAAGATTGGAACTTAAGAGAAGACATTACCTTTAAATTGGGTAACTCTTTTCGGTTTGAACCAAAAGCATTTCTTGAAGTGCCTTCTGCCTAAGGTAAGGCTTCAGGGTAGAATAGAGGTATATTGAGAGAATTTTTTAATATTTTGTATGAGACAAGGTTCTTGAGTGATTTGAGTAATGGGTTAGATTTGAGGGCTTTTTATAAGGTGGGAGGGGCTCTTTAGGAAAGATTGAAAATATTATTTTATTCTATAAATATTTTTGTTTTCTAAAGGTCCAAAACATATTAAAGTCGAAGATAAGATGACTTTTATTTGAAATAAAATCATCCAATAATAATTGGACCTGTTTTGGATATTGTTTTAATTTTTATAATCATATTTATTTAAATTATTCATTAATAAGGTAAAGGTTGCATCCTTATTGTGTCATACATAATTTTATTTATTTGATGTCTACAAATTATAAATAAAATACTATGATGTAGGAAATATTTTTATATTCAAAATTAATATTTATAGTCAAATATATCAATTATATATCCCCACATTAAAATTTTTTTAGCAAAACAATACATGTTTATGATATTTTGTTACTTTAAATAAAAATTTATTAATGTCACTATCTTACCCAAATGGCATTTAAAGGCCCAAAATCTCACTCAATGATTTTATTGGTTGGACATGGCTCATCCAATAATGTTAGGACAATTTTTAAGTTAATTTTATATTATAATAATATTATTTTTACCTTAATAACCCTCTTTACCTTTAACCGCATCAAATAAAAGCTAAAAGTTACTATTCACCAAAAAAATATTTTTATCCTATTTAACCACATTTTACTTACTGATGACAACCATGTATGTTGGATTTTTGAAATTAAATTCATAGAAGAGGTAAATTTTCATTTAAATGAGAAATTCAGTTTTTTAACTACCACTTAGTGTTTTCATTATTAATCAAAAATTGAAGGTTTTCAGAAAAATTCCAAAAATTCAGCCTACGGAATATTTTATATTCAGAATTCAAAAATGATGTCTATTTTACCAAATTAAAAACATATAAGATTCATTAATTAATCTAAAATTAATTCTAATTGTCAAAACAAAAAAGTGTGTTTTAATGAAATAAGAACTATCAAAAGATTGACACTTGTTTATGTCCAATTTCAAAGTAAAATTACATCCAATGACCAAAATTAGATTAAATGGTAAAAATATAATCTAATTACACTTTAAACCCAATTAAGAAGATAATCCAACCATATATATAAATTATATTAAAAGGCTTTTTTGAATTAAAATATAGTATTATTCAATATTCATTAAAAAATGGATTTTGTCAGTAAAATACCATAAATTTACCCAAAGTAAATTTTGATGTCCTGATTCTAAAGAATAATTTTATTTTGTTAAATAGAACATATAAAACTGACCAAAACATGATTTAAAAAAGGTTCTCCATCAAAAGGTGGTAAATAGACCTTTTAAATAATATTAGAGTGTTTATGCTTAAAATAATATTCATTCACATGTTAAGCTTATAAATTTTATTGGATAAATGTTAAAACATTTAACAAAACTTTATCATCATATTGTAGTTAGTTCTGTTCATTCCAGCCAACACAATGGCTAGGTTTTAGCTACCATTTAAAATAATATTATATTATTATTTTTCAGTATTACTCAGCATTGTGTGCAACATTTGACTTCGGAGAAACCCATTGCTGTTTTTCAGGTACACAATCAAAAATTGCATCCCCTTTAAATAAAAATTAATATTTAATTCACAAATATGAAAATAAATATGAAAATGTCTTATTATTTATCTACCTAGGGTGTTACATCCTTCCCCCCTTTTGGAAATCTCATCCTCACAATTTTATTCATTTATCAAATAAATGGGGGTATTTATCCCTCATAGATTTTCATACTGTCACATTTCCTCTCCAACCATATGGTATTTTCAAAAAAATATTTACTCAATAAATTACCTTATTCTGTAACACATACTCTCTTGGGTCAAGAATCTGGACTGGTTGTTCCTCATAAGAGAGATTCTCTTCCAACTGAACTACATATGGGCTCAAAACATGAGATTGATCCAGTATATACTTTCTCAACATTGAAACATGAAAAACATTGTGTACCTGGGATAAAAATTGAGGTAAAACCACATTCTACACAACTGAATCAAATTTATCCAGGATTTCATAAGTTCCAATGAACCTCGGACTCAACTTTCCCTTCTTACCAAAATGAATCACACTTTTACATGGAGTATCTTTGAGAAGACATGGTCACCTACCTCAAAAAAAGACACTTCCTCTAGTTATTCGCACAAATTTTCTTCCTTCTCTGAGTTGTTTTCATGTGCTCTTAGATCAACTAATCTTTTCTTCTATCTATTCTACCAATTATGGTCCCTTAATCTTCCTTTCAGCTACTTCATCCCAAAAATCAAGAGTTCAATACTGCTTCCCATATAATTCCTCAAATAGAGCCATCAGTATACTGAAATGCAAATTTCTATTTTAATAAAATTCAACCAAATAATGATGGTAGTCTCAACTTCTCGGGTTACCCATTGAGAAAGCATGTAACATATCCTCCAAGGTGTTAATTGTTCATTCTAACTTCCCATCTGATTAAGGATGAAAAGCTGAACTAATATTTAATTCAGTACCCAATGACTTTTGATGGCCTTTCCAAAAGTTAGATGTATACCTGGGATCATGATCAGATACAATGGAGAGGGGAAATCCATGAAACCTGGCTATTTCTTTCACATAAAACCAAGAAAGTTGATCAAGAGACAAAGTATCTCGAATAGGAGTGAAATTAGAATATTTAGTCAATCGGTCAATAATAACCCAAATTGGATTATTACCTCGAGATGTCTTTGTTAATCCCACAACAAAGTCCCTAGATATATTTTCCCACTTACACTCTAGCACCGGTAAAGGCTGAATCATCCCTTTTGGTAACTACTACTCTGCTTTAACATGCTGAAAAGTCAAACACTTCACAGTAAAATTAGCAATATCTCTTTTCATTTCATCCCACCAGTAATACTTCTAAAAATCCATGTACATCTTAATACTTCCAGGATGAACATAAAATGGAAAACTATGAGCATCACATAATACCTCTTTCTTCAACTTTGAATCACAAGGCACAAATAATCTCTTCCCAAACCTCAAAACACAATCATTATCAATGTTAAAATCAGGAAACATACCCTTCTGAACCAACTCTACTGTTTTCTACAACTCAGTGTCTTCCTTCTGCTCTTGCTTTATTTTGTATGACATAGAGGATTTCACTGACACCTGAAACAAAAGATAGGAAATTCCAGCACAAACAACTTCTATGAAAAATTTCCTCAAAACTTTAATCTAAGGATCTTTTTCAAAATGTAACATGGGTAATGTAGCATTACTTTTTGGACTCAAATAATCAGAAACTTTATTTTCCTTTCTTATATGGAAATGAATCACGCAATAATAATCCTTGATTAATTCTAGCCATATACTCTATTTCATGTTCTATTCTTTCTGAGTGAATATATACTTAAAACTTTTGTGGTTAGTATATATTTCACATTTTACTCCATAGAAATGATGAATCCAATTTTTAAAAGAAAAAACAACATCAGCTAATTCCAAATCATGTATAGGGTAATTTAACTCATGAGGTTTCAACTGGCGTGAAGGATACACAATTACCTGATCATTATGCATAAGTACATAGTCGAGTCCTTTCAATAAAGCATCACTATTGATAAAGAACACACCATTTCAGGAAGGCAGTTCCAAAACAAGAGCATTCACCAATCTTCTTTTCAATTTCTGAAAACAATAATCATGTTCTTTTTTCCAGATGAACTTAATACAGTTTCGAGTTAACATAGTCATTGGGATAGATAACTATGAAATTTTTTAAAGAAACCTCTATTAATAACCTTCCAAACCAAGAAAACTATGGATCTCGGTTATATTTGTGGGTCCTGGCCATTCTTCAACAACATTTGTTTTAGTCGGATCAAAAGTTATGCCATTTTTTGAAATAATGTGACCCAGGTGAGAAATTTTTTGTAACCAAAACTCACACTTTCTGAATTTTCCAAACAATATCTTTTCTTTTATGGTTTTCAAGACAATCCTTAAATAACTTTCAGGTTGTTCTTCACTTTTGGAATAAACCAAAATGTCAGCAATGAACATAATCACAAACTTATTCAAGATCTCAAAAAAATTATTCATAAGATCCCTGAATACAGCAGGTGCATTGGTTGAACCAATAGACATAACCCAAAATTCATAATATCCATATATAGTATGAAATGTGGTATTCAGAATGTCTACTTCCTTTACATTCAATGGATGGTACACCAACCTCAATTAAATTTTCGATAAATACTGAGCTCTCTAGAGTTGATACTGCTTCATTAGATGGCCCAACATCTACTAAAGTATTTGCAAAGGATTTTACCATCCCATTCTGCTTATAGTACTACTTCTTTCCCTTGGTTGAGTTGTTTGTTGGACACTCATTTTTATAATGGTCCATTTCATTTCACTTAAAAAAATTTACTTATTATAAATCATATTTTATCTAACCATTACCCAGATCTTTTTTAGTGTAATTATGAGTCTTATGTCCCATTTTACCACATCGGTACCACTTACCATAATTCAAAAGGCATTCCCCAGTGGGATTTTTATCACAATTTTACATACTGTAAACTTAAGTTTCTTATCATCAAATTTTTTTGAAGAGTTCTTTCCTTTTGTCTTCCACCTCACCCTCTTATTCTGTTATTTTTCAAAGAACACCTTATCATCGGCAAAGTACATTTTCACATTCTCCACACATTGAAAACGTTTTTCAGAACTCTTGAACTCATGATAAGCTAAATCCCCTCGATACTTTTCCATTAGTCCCGAGTAAAAAATGGTTGATTTTACTATCAAGATCTTGTATGAAATTTGTATCATACCTTGCTAGTTGAGTGAAATTTTCTTTATAAGAAGCCACTGATTCATCCTCTTACCTCAATTCTAGGAGTTGGTTTTACATCGTAAGATAAACCACCTTAGGAAATTATTTCTCCAGAATCAAACCATTGAATTCATCTTAGTCAAGTTCATAAATCTCCTCCCTATCCCTGATATATTTCACCATCAACCAACATTGATCAGCTTCACCTTCAAAATGGTAAACATAAATACTATCCATTTGATTTTTTAAACACCCCATTACATCAAAAATATTTTATAGTTCTTTAATCCAACATTCATTTAGTACAGGGTCATATGATCCTCTGAATTTTGGGGGATGTTGCCTCATGAAATGTTCCACTAATGAAATGTTCCTATATGGTTGATCTGGAAGATCGTGTGCACAGATACCACCACAATTTATAGCCTGAATCAATTGTTCCATTAATGCAACAAACTATTTAGTTCTGATTCCAACCATCTGAGGTAGCACATTTGGAAGGTTGTCTTCATCCTACTGTCATCCCATCATAGCTGCCCTATTTCCTCTACAGAAAACCATTCTGAACACAAAAATATCTTAGACGAAGAAACATGGTAATCTGTAAATGCTGTATAATTTCAATATTATCATAAATTAAAAGTAATTTATGGAAAATAATTTAAGAATATCATAACATCAAAATATGTCTAAACCAACCTCTGGTACTAACTATAAGGACCCGACCTTAAAACATTACATAATCTTGAATTAAATGAATAATTCACATTTAGGATCTTTTCAGGTTTATACTTTTAGAGAATTAGACCATAATTATTACATTACATCTCAAATATTACAATATAGACACTTCTAATCAGTTTCCATTTTCTTTATAAAATAAAAACTCTTCAAAAAATGAGTAATGTCTAGTTTTAGGTTTTAGACAGCATGAATTTTCCTTAATCCCATCCTTGACCCTATTCATCTTTATGTCATGTGAAAAACATTTCAAAACATGGGATGAGCATAAAAATCTCAGTAAGGATTATAAAATAAATAAAGAAATAATTATTCTATCAATACATACCAAGCATAAACTCATACCTCATGAAATTATCAGATTTATGAATAACCCATAGAAAATAAAGATCTTAATGGTAACTTGTGGCATCCATTATATACTTACATTGTAGTTTTCACAGATATGTAGGTAGTTTCATTTGGAATACCCATCAGAATATATTCTCTAAATATCTTAGAAAAAATATTAATCTTTATCTCAGTCATGTTACCCAATGCATTGGAGAGCTATCTCAAGCTCACCCACCCTAGGTTTATCATGGAACCACCCATATACATAAATAATTCCCAAGAACCATAAGATATTCATAACACGCATTTAAATCAAAATATATCATTTAAATATATTGAAATT
Organism: Viscum album; assembly: GCA_963277665.1. Classification (NCBI taxonomy): domain Eukaryota; kingdom Viridiplantae; phylum Streptophyta; class Magnoliopsida; order Santalales; family Viscaceae; genus Viscum; species Viscum album. The sequence continues at coordinate 193,588,162 of OY728136.1, read as the reverse complement.
TAAAATCCATTATCAAAAACATTTTCAATACAAAAATACTTAAAAGAGTATATGGTGTGTATTTTCCTTTTAAAAACATTACAACTTGTTAAGGAAGTCAAGGATTAAATAATACTCACAGCATTAGAAAAGGTCATCATCACCGCTTACGTTAAAAAGAAACATTCATTTTTTTGTTTAGTAAAATGTATCCTATAAAAATATTCCCTTTTAATGAAATGAATATTTAGAGGCTATTATACAACGTATAAAATAAATTCATGTATAAAATAAAATATGCATCAATTAAAGGAGATTGAGACGAAGTCTTTTACCTCATTTTTGACTTGACTCGTTCATTCTTTAATCTCCTGAATAATAAAAAAATTAATTTGTACTGGTTTAAGTACCTCTTTCATCTTTATTATTCCTTAAATATGACTTATTACCATGTTATATAAATTATTCAATCATTTAAGTTAACAATGGCCATTTTGAGGATATTTGGTACTTGAGTCAAAATAAACATCTTATAATTACAAGTTGTTCATGTCTTCAACATTCCATTTCCTCCATAATTATATTCATGATTTAGATATCATATATATCATATATATCCAGTATATATATGTATTTATAATAGTACATAACATTTGGAGGTAAGAAATGAAATGCACCATTCATGGAGACGGTAAGTCATACGTACGCAAGAATGCTACTTTCATTTCTATTTCATATTTAATGGAATTAAAACATAATGATACATATGAATATTATAATTATAGTATAATATCATATAAAATTTCAATAACTCCATCCTGTATACATTCCATGTATGGCATGAACGAGTCATATCTCTTTGAGGGTGCGGTAGTCCACACTTCCTCAAATGAAATTATCGTATTTACCGTTACGAAAACCATAATGGTATGATATAAATGAAAAATAAAGAAATATAGAGAAAATATAAATATAATATATATCACATATAAATAAATTTCCTTCTTATTGGCCACCATAAGAGGTGGTATGAGAAGATTGAACAATCATCGTTTCATGAGGTAGTAGTTCGTCGTCCACAGAAAAAGTATGTTCTTTACCCATTAGACGGTGGTGTGTGAAAGTTTAGTTAAAATACATATCATGTAAAAAACTTATTATATTAAGGATGCTATTTTTTTATAAAATAAAGGAATAAAAATATTTTAGGGGGTTGGAGATGTAAAATAAAATAAAATAACTTAAGAGAAGACATTACCTTTAAATCGAGTAACTCACTTTGGCTTGAACAAATTGGATTTATTGAATTTCCTTCTGCCTAAGGTAAGGATTCTAGGTGATATAGAGGGATCTTGAAATATTATTTGGGTATAGTTTGGGTGAGACAAGGGGCTTGAGAGGTGTGAGTAACGGGTTAGACATGACAGTTTTTTATAAGGGGGAGGGGCTCTTTAGGAAAGTTTGAAAATAGTATTTAATAATATAAATATTTTTGACTTCTAAAGAACCAAAACTTATTAAATTTAGAGATAAGATGAATTTTGTTCGAAATAAAAATCATACAATAAAAATTGGATAGGTTTTAGATATTTTTTTAATTTTTATAAGCTTATTTATTTAAATTATTCATTAATGAGGTAAACACTGCATCCTCATTGTGTCATAAATAATTTTATTTTTTTGTTGTCTAGAATTTATAAATAAAATACAATGATATAGAAAATATTTTTATCTTTAAAATTAAAATTTATATTCAAATATATCAATTATATTACCCTGAATTAAAATTGTTTTAGTAAAATAATACATGTTTAAGATATTTTAATTTTTAATTAAAATAAAAGTTATTAATGTCATTATCTTACCCAAATAGCTTTAAAAGTACAAAAATCTCACCCAAGGATTATTTTGGTCTTCCATGACTCATAAAATAAATTTTGGATATGTGTTAACATCATTTTATATTTTTATAATATTGTTTTTACCTCGAATTACCCTATTTACCTTTAACTGCGGTAAATAAAAGTCAAAAGTTAATATTAATCAAAAATTACTTTCATATTATTGAACCACATTTTAATTACTGATTACATCCATGTATTTTTTTTAAATTCAATTCACAAAAGCGGTAAAATATCATTTAAATGAAGAATTCAGTTTTCTATCTACTACTCAGTGTTTTCACTATTCATAAAAAATTTAAGGTTTTCTGAAAAATACAAAAAATTCAGCATAAGCTATTTTTGATATTCCAAATTCAAAAATATTGTATATTTTTGAAAATTAAAAACTTAGAAGTTTCATTAATTAATTTAAAGATAATTTTTGTTGTCAAAATAAAAAATCAGGTTTTTAAGAAATAATAACTATCAAAATATTGACACTTGTTTATAGCCAATTAAAAAAGTGTAATTACTTCCAATGTCCAACATTGGATTAAATGGTAAAAATAAAATCTAATTAAACTTTAAATACAATTAAAAAGATAATCTAACCATATAATTAAATTATATTAAAAGGCAGTTTGGAATTAAAATGCAGTATTTTTCACTATTCATTAAAAATGAATTTTATCAAAAAATTACCCAAAGTAAATTTTTATGTCTCAATTATAAAAAAGAATTTTACTTTGTTAAATAGAATATATAAAATTTAAAAAAATATATATTTAATGATGGTTTTCCATTAAAAGGTGGAAAATCATCCTTTTAAAGATTAATAGAGTATTTATGTTTAAAATTAGATTCAATCAAATTTTAAGCCTCTAAATTTTATTGGATAATTTTAAAGACATTTATTAAACATTTATCATCATATTGTAGTTGGTTATTTTCATTCCCACCAATATAACGACAAGGTGTTAGCAACCATTAAAAATAATATTATATTATTATTTTTCAGTATTACTCAGCATTGTGTGCAACATTTGACTTCAGAGAAACAAATTGTTGCGTGTCAAGTACACCATCAAACATATCATCCGTTTTAAATTAAATTTAATATTTAATTCAAAAATATTAAAATAAATATGAATATTTTTTATTCTTTATTTACTTAGGATGTTACACTTACCATCCTTCCATCATGATCTTTGAAAAATGGAAATTTTATTCATGCGTACATTTGACATACCATCATCATAATTATATCGTGGTTAATTTTTCAAAACCATATTTCCTATTTGTTTTAAAAAGTATAATTTATGTATAAAAATTATAACTATTTCCTGTTTTCCATTCTATATAAGACTAATTAATAATATATTTTACACTGGTCAACTTACGAAATAGATTTTGTACATAAGATTCATTTAATGTTAAAACGTCTAATGTAAAATTAATTGGTTAAGTAATTGAATATTACATAGAAATTTTTAAAATAAAATGAATAATAAACATTAAATTGTATCTTAAATAACTAAATAATTAACATAATTTTATTTTTCTAGAATATAAAGATTGTATATAAAAAATCAGGCTCAAGGTAAGGCATCTCTTTAAACCGCCATTTCTTTCAGGTTGTGAAATTTATCACACTAAATCATTTTATCTCTCTATTAATGTAATAGAATGATTATAAATTGTCTATATATGCCTCTAAAATATATAATTAGATTATTATACCTTCCATTTATGAGTTAATATGTACCTTATGATTATTTCTCAAATAAATTTATTATAAAGTTTACATTGATTATGATTTGAAGCAACATTATGCCAAACATTTTCTTTCAATAGATAATTATTATTTTATTCATTATGATTTACTATCATTAAGTGGTATACATATATAATTAAAATGTAATGACGAGTTCACATAGATATTTATCCAATGCATTGAGAAATGATTTAGTCTCATAATGTCTCATTTATGGGACTAGGGGTAAACCTAATCCATTATGGGACTTTATCCACCATGTGACATTTTCTTGGAAGTTATTTGTGACTCATGTTTATGTCATGTTATAGTTTTCGGACATATTTTATATGATTCCATGATATTAAGATAATATTTTCTTTATGATATGGTTCTGTTAAATTCATCATGATCCTTCTCTTTTGTGATATCATGTTATAAATTTATATCGCATCTGATTATGTATCATATTTATTACCTTATTGGTCTTTTTAGCTCACCCCATTCTTTATGTATTTCCCAAGTAATCTAATTCATTTTTTAGGAGCTCAAATGAATTTTAGGATCCCTCTATAGAGAATAAAATAATTATTCCACATTTAGTTTACCTTTTATGTAATATGAACCTACTTTTCCAAAGACACTATGCCTTTATGATCCTTGTGTTCTAATAATGGATATTTATGTTTAAGAATCATGTAATAAATTGTGAAAAATGAATGTACTTCCATAATTTGTATTTGAGGATATTGTTTCTTAATCTTTGGAAACTGGGATGATAAATCTTTTCTAATACACCTAAGGATATGTCTAATAGTGTGTCAATGAATTAAAATATGTTCTAGAATTTTGGTAAAGGATAAAGTGAGTGGTTTTCCAAGTAACTACATCCTTACTGAAATACTAAAAGTGAATGTGGCTCTATAATATAGGTACATAGGGGTAATAAATCTAAATAAAGGAATTTATACATACTTTATAATCACGTTGTGCATGATAATGGGCCTTTATATACACCTGGTTTGACACTCACAGGGGATAAGATTTTAAAATTAAAAAACTTTTAGTATCAATTATGAAGGATTTAAATAATAAAAAATAATTTCCAGGATTAAGCCTAATGTTTCTAATATTTTAAAGAATATTTCATGATTTATATATCCTAGAATTGATTTTTTAGTATTATTTAATTTCCCACATTGAATATTTTTATGTACACTATTATTTTTTGTTTTAGTTAATGGAGAGAACCATAAGGAACTGAATTAATGTTGAATGTGATAGAAAATATGTTAATATGAAATCAAATTTAATGGTGACAAGAGTAAAGGATATTGTGATTATGACTAATCATTTTCAAGATATATAGTTAAAATCATTCACTTTAACTAAATATCAGACTCACCAAATAAGAGAAAGATAGAGTTAGATGAGATTTTCTGTGTTGGAGACCATGGAGGAATGAAAATTATGTTTTATATATGTCAATAATGTGATAAAAAGAACTTCATGGATGGTATTAAAGGAATGAGAAGGTGTTTAATGTTTGTAGAATAAGTATATAGAGTAAACAATTTCTATGTAAAAATAAAAAGATAATTTAACTCAGTGGATGAGCATAATGGTTTCCCTAATCCTTCTTCAATGGTTTATGTTTATAAATGTGGAATGTATGAGCATTTTACAAATTGACTTCCTACGGGAAAATATCAAGAACAGAATTAGAAAGGTGGTACATGTAAATGTTTTATTTTTGATGATTCAGAGACTAAAAATTACATATTAAAGGAATGAGGTGTTAAGGAATAAGATAATGAATCCTTGTTAATGGTTAAGGAATTAAGTACAATGATTAAAGTGTTAATGAATTCAAATTTGAAAATTATGAAACATTTAAGGATTATTCAATATAGTTTTTATTTAAATTATTTTTTAGAATATGTTTAATGGCGTTAATATCCTAAAAAATAAATTTAATGACAAGGTGAAATTTTATAGATTACATAGTATTAATGGAAGGTGAACCTTAATATGTTTCTACCATTGAGATAATGATATTTGTATTAAAAATGATGGATATGAATAATTTAAATTGTGTTAGTATATATGAAATTATAACTGATTAATTATTTGTGGAAAATTTGGTTTATGTTATCATTGATGGAGTTTATATCATTATTCAATCTATGGAATATATTCAATAATATGTAGATTTATTCAAGTAATGAAAAATTATGTATGTTTTTATAAATTTTTATGTCAATTATGGTTATTTCCAGGTTTCGTGACAATATATGATTAATATATTCACATATTTGGTATTTGAAATTAATAGACACTTCACATTGTTTGTGAGATTAATGATAAGATTATTTTTTAAATTTAGTGACCATCATTTTAAATTTTTAGATTATAATTTTGGTCAGACATGGAAGATCATTATGCTTAATTATTCCTAAAATGTATTAAGTTTAACATTGGATGTTATACGAATACCTATGCTAAAAATATACTTTTTGATAATTACTAGTGAATGAAGGAATAAATTATCATTTTTATGAATATTATGACCTAATAGTGCTTCAAGAATTAAATAAAACATCCTCATTTCATAAAGAAATATTAGATGTGGATATTGATTGAAGAAAAATCAAAGGATGAGATTGTGACTATGAAATGGAATGAAATCAAGAAAGTGTATATTCTCATGAAAATAACACCATACTAGGGAAAATATCATGAAATAGATATTTTTCCAATTACCGTCATTTTTAATGATATAAATGACCTTTTTCACACAACTTCTGATTATGGTTTTGTGGTTTTTTATTTTCAATTGATCATTCACTTTCTTGTCATCACTAATCTCTATCACTCTACATTATAATTTTGAAATTACACTTTTCTTCCATGTCTAAATATTTAGTTCCCACATATAAAATCTTATTTGGAAACCTAGTATGTGTTATTATAGATGACATAATCATGTCCTTTTTATCTTTTCAATTGGATGTTTAATTAACCCTTTTTATAATGTGGGTTTCCCAAAAAGGTATTTTCAAATATTAAAACCTTTTTTACCAAATACATGATAAAATAATAAGGATGAAATTTAATTAATAAAGGTAAAATAAAACAACCAAAGATTTTATAAAATGTTTTTATTACATAAATTTACTTTATTGATATCTTGTGTTACATGAAACACCGGGTTTTCGATGCATTACATACAACATCTGGTTTAAACAAAATGCTACATAGAATTAAAATATTATTATGATAGTTATCAACACGATTTTAGAATATGGGGTATTAATAGAATTAATTAAATTATCAAAATATAGGGTTCTAACATGTATACCAAGTTAATTATTTGGTTACCCATTAATTATAAGTGAAAATAAGAACCATTTGAAAATTAAAAAAATTATAAAAGACTATTTTTATGGACATAAATTTGTTTTATGCGAATATATTAAAAAATATCTTATTTTTAATCATAATAATTGAATTTGTTTCTAATATATTCAATATAATTTTTAACATTCTTATTAAGTTTTTTATTTTCATGATATAAAATCAATCCAATTTTATTCTTAAAAGCTGTATTTTCTAACAAAAATACTTTTGTCACATTTGGAAACCTTTTTTAAAATGAATTTTTTAATATTTTAGAAACAATATTTGAAAAAATTAAATTAGTTATTTAAATCACCGTGTAAAAATTATCTATGGGTAAATTTTTATTATTTTTCTAAAGAGTTTCTTTTTATGAATAGTCGAAAATATTAATTTTTAATGAAAACATCCTTTAATTTAAATCATTTAGAATAAAAAGTTTATTTTAATGTTTTTTAAATGTAAAATTAGTTAAATTATGTATATTAATTAATAAAAATTGTTTTATTTTAATCAATTTCATAATATATTTTGATATAAAAACATTTTCACCTTTTGAAACATTTTCTTTTGGAAAACCATTTTCAACATGTCTATGGGTTTAATTTTAAATTGTAATATTTAAATTATGAGAGTTTTATTTGGAAAAACGGATTCCATTTTTTAATTTAAATTTTTTATATTACCTAATAAGTAAAAATAAATTTTTGACCATAATTAACTGTGAAAATGGTAAAAATTATTTACCAAAGATAAGGTAAAAATGGGTTTACCAGGAGGTTAAACTAAATTTAATGGTTAAAAATGACACAAAACATATATAATTACTCTCTATCATAATTTATAGATATAATCGCTTCTAAATTTATAAAATTTTCAATTTTTTATCCTTTTTTGTGGTACTCATTTTTGAATAATTCTTTCTTTTCAAAAATTCCAAAACTGCCCTCTTTCCAACTTAAAAATGGCACCCCCACTCCTATGCATTCCACACATAATAAAAACCAATTGATTTAGATTATACATGAAAAAAATAACATCCCTAATTCTATAAAATAATCCTAGAAGACTTTTTTGTGTTAAAAATATATCCTAGGAAGGATTCTGGTTTAAACAAAAAGAAGTTGTCTGAATAGGAGGTGACGTCCTTGCCCAAGAATTTAATTATATATATTCTTCCACACCCTTAAAATATTATTAAATGTTATAATATAAAAAAATTATTGTCTTAAATATATTTCAAACTTTTTATATCAATTAAATTAGCTGAATTTATCTCAGCCTCCATCGAATGGGAAATGAAATAGTTGATCGTGTATACAACAAACTACCGCCTCAATGACCGACATAATTTGTTTTCCATTATTGATTTTCATGTATATATACAGTTATGCATATAATTTTTAGATACTATATTTATTATATAATTATACTTATGTAATTATAATATTATATATGAATTTTTACATTACATTTTGTAGAGAATACGATAGTGTCGCTCGTGTGTACGGTAGACTACCGCCTCAAGATTCTATGTGATTCTTTTTTCTCCTATGATTTACCAAGAATTTAATACATAATAACCTTATTTTTATATATGATATTCTTAAAACATTATCCATTATGGAAAATTAATATATCATATAATTTCTTACTGTATTATCTATTGAATGAATGATAACATCGTTCGTGGGTACAACATACTACCGCCCCATGAAGCATTGTGATTCATCTTTTTTAAATTTTATTATTATCAAATAAAATGGATATAATATGTAATGGTATTTAAAAAATAATATTATAAATATTATATAATCATCATCCTTTAAAGATAAAATAACAATTACCTTCATCCCATCACGATCTTCGAAGAATGGAACCGTTAGTCTTGCGTACGTACGGATTGTTGTCTTCATGATTATAAATATAGTTAATTTTTCATAACCATACTTCATTGTTGTTTTAAAAAGAATAATTTATTTATAAAATGATAATTATTTCATTTATCTATTTTGAATATGATAAATTAATAATCATTATGACCTTAGGCAACATACCAAAGTGATTTTGGGCATATTAGTCATTTATCTTTAAAACAGCCGATGCGAAATTAATTAGTTAAGTTATTGAATATGACTTGGTATAAATTAAAATAAAAGAAATAATAAAAATTAAAAATGTTATTAAATAATTAAATTATAAACATAATTTTATTATTTTTGAAGACAAAAAATGCACATGAGAAATCGGGCTTGTTGTTAGGGGTCTATCTAAACCATCCTTTCCTTCAGGTTAAGAAATTTTTCTATCTAACTCAATTTTATCTCTCTCTTAATATTATGAAATTATTAAAAATTAAATATATATATATTACATATATAACAATATTACTATACATTCTTTTTATGGTGTAATATATACCTTATTCTTTATGATATCATGGTATACCTTTGACTCGCATGTTATGCTTCATGATCTTGTTTATTGCATCACTCAACTTTTTAACTCACCCCTTTTTATGTATTCCCTTGGATATCCCATATAGTTTTAGGAGTTAAAATTTATTTTATAATCTCACTATGTATAATAAAATAAATATGAAATTTTTAAGTTTACTTTTATGTAATATTAACCTAGTTTTCTAAAGTAAATAATTCATTATAATCCTTGTGTTTATTAATGGATATTTATTTTTAAGATTCATGTATGAAATTTTGTAAAAGGATTGGAGCTCTATAGTTGGTATCAGGGGATAGGTTTAGTTTACCTATAGAAACTAGGATAATAAAATTTTAGTAATATTTATCAGGATATATCTTAGGATGAATCAAAGTATAAAAAATGTCTTGGATTTTGGTAAAGGATAGAGAGAGTGGTTTATAAGAAATTATATCCTTTAGTAGATAATAAAAGTGTTTGTGGATATCACACATAGTTACATAGGGTTAATAACACTAAAAAGGTAACATTGAATTGGAAATAATGATCACCGGATGTGTGATAATGGGTCTTACTACACACATGGTTTGACACTACTAGGGGATATGATTTCGAAATTCACAAACACTTTATGAACCATCATAACTTATTTAAATAATTACTATTAATGACCTATGTTAATCCTAAGATTTTATTTATTGAAAGTAAATTTTCATGGTTTAGACATAATATAAGTTATTTTTTATGATTATGTTGTTTCCCACTATGAATATTATTACTCACACTATGATTTATTAGTTAATGGATAGAAAATTAAGTCATTGGATTAATGTTGAATGTGATAGACAATGTGTTGATAAGAAACCAAATGGGATGATTAAATGAGTGAAATATATTTTTATTATACCTAATAATTTATCATAATATATGGTTGACAACTTACACCTTAACCAACTCTAAAACACACCAAATAAGAAAAGGATATAGTATACTAGGAGTTATAGTGGTAGAGACCATGGAGGAAGAAAGATTCAATTTCCAATATAATATAGGAACAAGCACTATAGGTAATGTCTCAAAGGAATGATAATATGTTTTATATGGGTTTAAAAAGTACATGGAGTAATTTATTGTCAACAAAAAATGAGAAGTTTAGTTAATAAAATGGATGAAAATAGTGGTTTCCCTAAATAATCATTAATGGTTGAATGTTATAAATGTTGAAAGTATGTACATTATATAAATTGTTTTCCTAGGGTTAAATATAAATAAGAGTATTAGAAAAGAGGTAATGTAATTTTTTTTATTGATGATGAAGAGACTACAAATAAATTATAAATGTATAGAGGTATTAAGTAGTAATAAAATGAATCCTAGTTTATGTTTTAAGAGTTAAGAAGAAATATTGAAGTGTTTATATATTTAAATTAAATAATTGTAAAATATATAAGGATTGTTCAGTATAATTTTTTCTTTAATTTTTTTCAATAATATGTTTAATTGTAGAAAAACATAGAAAAGTGATTTGGTGGAATGGTTATATTTTATGGAAACACGTGATTAATGGAAGATAAATCTTAATATATTCCTGATGTTGAGATTATTATGTTGGGATGAATAGATGATGGATATGAATACATTAAATTGGATAGTCTGATGACCTTGGAACTGGTTAGTTATATATGGACAAAGTAGTTTATGGTATTATTGATAGAGTTTATATCATTTTTGCATTTATGGAATATATTAAATAATATAAGGATTTATTCAAGGGATGAGGAATTATATATGTTTTCATTAAGATTTTATATTAATTATGGTTATTACCATGTTTTAAGAAAATATATGATCAATGTTTTCATATATTTGGTATGTGAAAATAATAGTTAATTCATGTTGTTTTTGAGATTAATGATAATTTTATTTTCAAATTTTAGTGAAACTCTTTATAAATTTTTGGATTTCAATTTTGGTCAAACAAGGGGGAGCCATAAGTTTGGCTATTCATGAAATGGATTAAGTAGAACATTACATGTTTTTACATAACCTATACTAACAATTCTATTTCTCATAATTACTATAGATGCAGGGAATGAAATATCATTATTTTATGGATCTTATGATCAACTAGTTCTTTTTGAATAAAAAAACATATTCATTTCATAAAGTAATATTTGATTTGGAAATTGATCAAATAAAAACCAGAAGATTATATTGTTCTTATGAAATCGAATAAAATCAAGTGAGTATATCCTCTCTTTGAATTTCACCAAAATTAGGAAAAGGATTTTGAAATAAATTTTTTTATTATTATCCTAGTTTATGATGATATAAATGAATTATTTCAAAAATAATTGGTTTATAGTTTTTTGGTTGATGATTTTATCAAGACCGTCCACATTATTAGGATCAATGATCTCTGTCACTCTCCATTATCATTTAAAATTACACTTTTCTTCCATGTCAAAAATGTCCACATCCCACATATTTAATCAAATTTGGAAACCAGGTATTTTTTATTTTATATGAACTTCACACATACATTTTCCTCTTCTCGATATTTTTTTATTATTAACCCTTTTTATGATGTGGGATTCCCACAAATGGACTGGTAAATGGTAAACCCTTGATTACAAAAAACAAGTTTAAAATATGTGGATGAAATTTATTTAATAAGGTTAGAATGTAACACCCTAAAATTTTATGAAACGTTTTTTTTCAAATAAATATTTGTTTTATATCTTTAATTACATAAAACACTATGTTTAGCTTGTATTATATGTGACACTATTTTTAAATAGAATGCGGCATACTATTAAAATAGTATTATGATAATTATTTTCTATCCATTAGAATGTTAGGTATGAATAGGATTAAATAAATTATGAAAAAATATGGTTTTCATATGTATATAAAATGTATTATTTAGTGATCAGTTAATTATAAATGAAAAAAAAACATTTGAAAATAAAGGAAAAAAATTCTGAAAAAACTATTTTTATGTATAGAAATTATTTTTACATAAATAAATTAAACAAATAAATTTTGGTGAATAATATTAATGACATTTTTTTATTATATATAAAATATAATATTTAACATTCACATTATGTTTTTATAGGCTTGAGATAAAACAAATCCTATTTTTTACTTAAAACTATATTTTTCTAAAAGTAGGTTTGTTGTATTTTATAAACTTTTTAGAATATAAATTTTGACACTTTTAGAATCATTATTTGTAAAAAATAAAATTAATTATTAAAATAATAATTTAAAATTTTTCTTATGGTAAATATTTGGTATTTCTATGAAAAAGTTCATTTTTTAATGAATAATGACAAATATATATTTTTATAAAAAAAAATTTATCTTTTAATTAATATATAAGATTTTTTATTTTAATATGGTTTTAAAAGTAAAATTATTTCTATAATATTTTAATTATTTCAAATTATGTCATTGTAATAAATTTAAAATGTAATTTTATATAAAAACATTATTATCTTTTGATGGTTTTTCTTTTAAAAAAATAATTTTTTTGTCCTGTCTGTGGGGTTATTTTTATGGTATAATTTGAAACTTCTGTGAGTTGAATTTTTAAAAATGGATTAAATATTTTTAATTATAACAATTTATATCATCTAATAAGGTGAATTAATTTTTTTACCACAAAAAATAATGAAAAATGTAAAAAGTATTTATCGATGTTAAGGTAAAAACATGTTTACCGAGGTTTAAACTAAAATAATAAGTGTTAAAAATGTTCCATATAATTTATAATCCCTATTATATGTTCACACTTCCTCATAATATATTATATTTTTATAAAAAAATTCATTTTTTATTCTATTTAAATGAGAAAAATTTGGATGTAATTTATTTCTTTTAAAATATCCAAGTGTGTCCTCTCCCTCACATATAAAAGGTCACCCACTCTCCGCTCCATTAAACACTTCCAAACCCCATTGTTTCATCCAATACTGGACCAAATAACTTACCTAATTCTATAAATCCATCCTAGAAGCCTTATTTCGGTCATAAATCCATCCTATGAAAAATTCATGGTTTAAACAAAAAAGAACTCTTTCAAAGAAGAGGTAACGTCCTTGACTTAGCATTTTATTTTATTTTTTCATCAAACTCATTAAAATATTATTAAACCATTATTATATAATAATCTAAGTATATTATTTATAATTTTATTTTTTTATATTAATTTCATAACCTGAAATCATCACCTTCTTCCTAAAATGGGAAACGAAACCATCGATTATGTGTGTGGTAGATTACCACCTTGAGAACTGATGTAGTTTTCTTTCCATCACCAATTCTCATGGAATGATATAATTATGTGTCTAATGTTTATATATTATATTAATTGTATAATTATACTTGATTAATAATAACATATTATTAACCTTCTTACTTTTTATTCTTTAAAAATTATGATAATGTTACTCGTGTGTACAGCAGACTGCCGCCTCACGAAACGATGTCATTATTTTTTCACATATGATTTACTTTTAAAGTAATAAGTAATTATTATTTTTAATATATTATATTAATAAAATATTAAAAATTATTTAAAATTTATATTTCATATAATTTTTTACCTAATCATCCATTGAATAAATGATAATATCATTCATGTATACGGTGGACTACCACCTCACGATGCGATGTGATTTGTATTTTTATTAATTTTATTATAACTTTATCACATAGATGGTAAGTGTAAGTGTATTTAATGAAATTATATGATATTAATGATATAATTATAATTCTAGATATATAAAATACCACTTACCTTATTTCTATCATTGTCTTTGAAAAATGGAAACGTTACTCTTGTGTACATACAGCCTACCATCTCCATGACTGTAACATAGTTCTTTTCTCATAAATTTATCTCTTAGTTGGTTTAAAAATTGTAATTTATGAATAAAAATGATAAATATTTTATGATTACTTTTATTTATATTTGTAACGCCCCAACCCCAGCTACCCAGAGCTGGTGCGTTACTTCGTAACATTGGAATGATCACAAAGATCAAGTCTCGAAAGACCGATTAGTTTAGTAGCCTTGGAAACACTAGATACATTCATAAACGTTACATTACATCATAAAGTGAAAAAATAATAACAAAGTCTTCATAGTCCACACTCATATCCCCTTCTGACTATCCCTGCAGGTCATTCATAAAATACTTCTTCACATCCTGGAAAATATTAAAACATTGAAAGGGGTGATCTCAGATGCTCAGTAAGGACAACAATATTGCGGAAGCTTTCATAAATAAACATAAAAATTTAAGGCAATGTATAACTAAAACAAAAGCCTTTTAATCTTGAACATCAACATAATATGGCAAAAGTAAAATGAGATAATGTCATTCACTTCTTCACATGGATATTCTACTGGTCGAATAATCACATGCAATATCAATAACCACTTTCATAATGATGGAATGCATAATGCCAGACTATCATAACCATGTAGTCAAGGCCTCGTGCCAAGACCACAAATAAGATTTTGTCAAGGCCTTGTTCCAAGACACTAGTTTGTCTTATGAGACCTGCCGATGCATCGAGGAGCTATAGCAGGCTCCACCCGTCACTTATTAAGTCCAATGCATTCCTCATATGAATAGGTTTAAACATATCATAAACCATAACATAATCGTATCACATAAAACATGCATAAAGGAAACATAACATTTCCACATTTCAATCAAGATATAAATACAACACATTGATATAATAAAAACACTTTCAAAACCATTTTCAATACCAAAATAAAAGAAAGTTAAAACTTTGTATTTATTTTTCATTAAAAAAAATGATGGCTTGTAGAAGAAGCCGAAACTCAAATAATGGTCACGACGGCGGAGAAGTCGTTGTCGCCACATATGTACAGAAAGAAAAACATTTCCTTTTTGTCATTTAGTAAAACGCTTCGTATAAAAAAGATTCCTTTTGAATAAACGTAAAAGTCAAAGGGGTTTATACACCGTATAAAAGAAAATTGTGTATAAAACCAAATATGCCTCAATGAAATGAGATTGAGACGAAGTCCTAAAAAGATAATTTTTAAAATAAAATAGATATATTATGTGAATTCACTATAGGTACACATAAAGAACATAAAAATAAAAAAATAGGACATAATAATATCATGACATAATTTGAAAGTAGGAGATTAACCCAAAGAATGGAAGTTGGGTTAAGAAATTCCCTTACCTTGCGTCTTGTACTGACTCGACCGTTCTTTAACCTCCTGAAGAATAAACTAGAGTTAATTCCTATTTACATAAGAACCTTTTTCATGTTCATTATTCATTTTATATCCCTTATTACCATGTTACGATCATTATGTAATTATTTAAGTTTATAACGGTCATTTTGTCGATCTTAGGTACTTGAGTCAGAAATAACATTCTTATAATTACAAGTTGTTCGTGTGGTGATATATCCATTATATCCAGAATTATATTCATGACATAGATATCATATATATGATATATATCCAGTATATACATTCATTTATAATATTACGTAACATTTAGAGGTAAGAAATGAAATGCACCGTTCATGGAGACGGTAAGCCGTACGTACTCATGAACGCTACTTTCATTTCAATTTCATATTTAATGGAACTAAATCATAATTATATAAATGTATAATATAATTCCAGTATAATATAGTGTATAATACTATTTACTCCATCCTTTATACATCCCACATATGGCATTAACGATTCAAATCACTTTGAGGGGGCGGTAGTCCGCACTTCCTAAAATAAAATTATCGCGTTTTACCCATAATGGAAATCATAAAGTATGCCATAAATGAGAAATACAGAAGGATAAGTAAAACATAAACATATTATATATCATATATAAAAATAGTTACATCTTAATGGCCACCTTTGAAGGTGTTATATGAGTGTTGAACAATCATCGTTTCGTGAGGCAGAAATTCGCCATCCACAGAAACCGTATGTTCTTTAACCATTAGATGTAGGTGTGTGTAAGTGTAGCTCGAATACTTCTTATAACAACATCCTAGTATATTGTGGATACTGGTGTTGTTACAAAATAAATGAATAAAAATAGTTTAGGGGGTTGGAGAAGAAAAATAAAACAAAACAACATTAGAGAAGACATTACCTCAAAATTGGGTAACTCTTTTTGATTTGAACCAAAGGCTTCCTTGGGAAGAGTTCTGCCCAAAGTGAGGCTTCTTGGAGTAAGAGGGGGAAGTTGGGAGAGTATTTGGGCAGAGTTAGGCCGAGCCAAATGGCTTGAAGGGGTGAATAAGGTGGGAGAGGTGGGGGCCTTTTATAAGTGGAGAGGAGGGGCACTCTTGGAAAGTAAAGAAAAGTCACATTATTATAAAATGAGTTTCGGATTTTGGAGGTCCCACACTTATATAATTCGAGGATAAGGTGATAAGGGTTCTAAATCTCCTCATACAATAGGCTTTGGACAAGTGTAAGCCTTGGATTTTGCATTATCTTCTCATTTTATTTAAATCGTTAAATAATGAGGTCATCGCTGCATCATAATGATGTCATAAATAATTTAATTTATTTAATGTCTAAAAATTATATAAAAAATACTATTATGTAGTAAATCTTTTTAGATTTCTAATGAATATTTATAGTCAAAGTTTGGACTTGTGTAACCCCACTTAAAAACTGTTTTAGTAAAATAACTCATGTTTGTGTCAATTTAATTTTAACATTAAATAAATATATATTAATGTCATTTTCCAACTAAAGTGGCTCCATGGGGTCCCCAAGTTGGCCCATGGGTTTTCGTGGTCGGCAATGACTCATCCAATAGGAGTAGGAAAAGTTTCATGCTCATCTCATATTATTAAAACATTATTTGTACCTTAAACTACACTAATTACCTCTAATCGCGATTAAGAACATAAAAGTTACTATTCACCAAAAAAATTATTTTAATCTCATTGAACCACATTTTACTTATTAATGACAACCATGTATGTTGGATTTTTTAAAATAAAAACACAGAAGTTGTAATATTTCATTTTAACGAAAAATCAGTTATTTAACTACCACTTAGTGGTTTCACTATTCATCAAAAATTGAAGTTTTTCAGAACAATGCCAAAATTTCACCCTAATCTATAATTGATATTCAGAATTCAAAAATGATGTCTATTTTACAAAATTCCAAAAATATAAGTTGCATTAATTAATTTTATAATTAATTCCCGCTGTTACAACAAATAGCGTGTTTTTAAGAAACAATTTATATCAAAAGATTTACAATTGTTTATGTCCAATTTTAATGTTAAATTAATTCTAATGACCACCATTGGATAAAATGGTAAAAATATATTCTAATTATACCTTAAAACCACTAAATAGTATAACTTATCACTATAAATTATTTTGATTAAAAAATTTGTTTTAAGTATTTTTCACTATTCATAAAAATTTGGAAGTTCTCAGAAAATTACAAAAATTTCAAATTTGGATAATTTCGATATTACGAATACAAAAATGAAGTCCATTTTGAAAAATAAAATTCCTATAATTTTAAAAAGTGGTTATTACTATTCATAACAGCTACTTTGATTAGTCGCGGTGTTTTAAAACTCGAAGTAGCGTACAATGCAAGCTATTGCATTATTCAATGAGAAGCGTATCGTGGAAGATCGGGGTGTTACATTCTCCCCTCCTTCAATAAATTGCGTCCTCGCAATTTGAAATTTTTCTTTGAAAATAAAAGGTAGAAAAGAGAAAATACCTTTTAGGAAAACCCACATCGGAAATAAGGTTAATAAATATATAACATTAAAAGAAAGAAGGATAAGTACAAAGGTCACCTGATATCGCCCATTCTAGGATTATATGAAAATATTGATATGGAGGAGAAACAAACCATCAAGGTCTGATGGAGAGTTATAGAAAACAGAATTAGGAGAAAGTTTAACCACAAGAAAATCACAAACTTGTGATTGGTTAAACGGTCATTGAATCCCCTGTTGGAAAAGTTAACCGACAACATTTTTGTTTTAAGTTACCTTTTATAATGTTGAGGAATTTATTTAGGAGATTTACTAAGAACTTAAGGGAATATACATACTTGTTATGTATACTTTCATTTGTTAATAAATTTTTTACCATAAACCCAACTTTATCTCCAAATGGTAACGGAACTCAAAAATATTCTATTTATCCTAATTGTATAAGGTTCAAAATGTTAACACATACCATTTAGATTAGTAAAACTATTTTGTAATAACCAGGGACTTCCTGTAGGCTAGTGGTAGGAAATAAAGTCTTGTCGCACTATGGTTGTGGGTTCAATTCCTGCAGCTTTGTCCGACGCGACGGGTTATTCCCCACCCTGCAGGTTGTCCTTTTTCCTAAAACTATAGTATTATAATATTCCAAAAATAATCTTCAGAAATGCTTTAACCATAAACAATACTATCCATGGTTCAACTTAATCCATTCCATCCCTAATAGTTATCCAAAATACCTCCGTCCAGACTTTCTCTAAAAGGTATCTAAATTCCAAAATCAATTGTAACATCAGATTCCCCAAACAAAGAAAAGTTTCTATTATTGTCACATACTAAAAATATGATTACCTTAATCATATTAAAACCTTACTGAAATCAAAAAGTAATGTAGTACAATCTTTATATATATCACATTATTCTTATAACCAGAATATAATCCTTGAGTCCAAAAGCACCAATACATTAATTATTCTGCTTCAACTGTAGTCACAGCATAAGATTGTCCTTGATCCCTTGGCCTTTTCTGAGGTAAGTTTCCTTGACGCTTAGGACATTCATTTGCATAATGCCCTGTTTCCCTACAATTGTAGCATTCAACTTTGACAGCCTCTTTCTTTCCCTTGCAATCACGAGCCTGGTGACCCTTTTCTCCACATTTATAACAAACTCCCATTCCTTTTAGGCAAGTACCAGGGTGATTCTTCCCACAATTATCACATAATGGAAAATACTTCTTTCCCTTTTTCCCCTTATCTGTCTCTTGTTCCACCATTCTCTTCTTCTCTTGCTTTACTTTGTTGTCATAAGACTTAGAGAATTCCTTTTCTATCTTGATAGCACACGAGACAATATCTTCGTATGATGAGAAGGATTGTGATACTAAAGCTCGACGGAGAAATGGTTTTAACCCATCAAAGAAACGATCAATCTTACTCCTTGGGTTACGTATATAATCGGCAGCATGCCTCGCTAACCTTGTAAAGTTAGCCTCATACTTTGCGACATTCTCATCCTCCTTCTGCCTCAAACTCAGAAATTGCCTTTCCATATCTGCTCGATGGTCACGAGGAAAGTATTTTTCTAAGAAACTCTCTTTGAACTCCCTCCATTCCATATTAGATATGTCATCATCTTCCTTTGTATTTTGAATCAGCGACCACCACTGATCGGCATCTCTAGTGAGGCGGTAAACTGCCATGACAACCTTCTCCCTTTCACTACTCCCCAAGGCATGGAATATTTTCTCTAAGGAATTTATCCATTGCTCAGCTACTATAGGATTTGTACTCCCATTGAAGGTTGGTGGTTGTTGCCTTATGAAACGGTCTAGCATTGATCCTCCACGTTGCGGATCAGGGTGCTCCATATGAGTAAGGTTATTATTCATAACCTGAGTGAGTTGTCCCAGTATGGTAATAAGTTGATCAGCACCAGTTGTATCTCCAGATCCACAATAATTATCTTGAGCAGGAGGGCAATCCCTACACGGAGTGCGTGCATTGATACGGTTTCCATTCCTTCCACTAGGCGCCATTTCTAAACAATGGAATAAACTAGATTAGTTTATGAATCAAAATACATAAATCCATACTTTTAAAATACTTAACATAAATTGAACTATTTATGTATATAATCCATAATCATAAAAAGGTTTTATTCGAGGAAGTATATACTCATAACCATTCATAGTGGTTTGTAAAGAAAATGAGAATTATCCTAAGCATATCCCCCGGGAGTGTCGTAACCAAGAGTACAGCAAGGCCCGTTGTCGTGCACCAGTTCCCGTTCGAGTCTAGCTCCAAGCGGTGTTTTCGGGTTTTACCCCTAGGTACATCTGTGCCAGAGCCGCCTCTACCTACTCGTATCCAGACAGGGATGTATTGCTCGGAAAATTCACAAAATCTCTACAATACCATAATTCTAGGAAGTTCTTTTATACTAATCCACAAAGTTCATCTTAGGTCTACGTTCTCTAATCAGAGTTTATCTAAATCTAGCTTCCAAGGTTTGTACTAAACTTCCTCTGATACCAGCTGTAACGCCCCGACCCCAGCTACCCAGAGCCGGTGCATTACTTCGTAACATTGGCATGATCACAATGATCAAGTCTCGAAAGACCGATTAGTTTAGTAGCCTTGGAAACACTAGATACATTCATAAACGTTACATTACATCATAAAGTGAAAAACTAATAACAAAGTCTTCATAGTCCACACTCATATCCCCTTCTGACTATCCCTGCAGGTCATTCATAAAATATTTCTTCACATCCTGGAAAATATTAAAACATTGAAAGGGGTGAGCTCAGATGCTCAGTAAGGATAACAATATTGCGGAAGCTTTCATAAATAAACATAAAAATTTAAGGCAATGTATAACTAAAACAAAAGCCTTTTAAACATTAACATCAACATAATATGGCAAAAGTAAAATCAGATAATTTCATTCACTTATTCACATGGATATTCTACTGGTCGAATAATCACATGCAATATCAATAACCACTTTCATAATGATGGAATGCATAATGCCAGACTATCATAACCACGTAGTCAAGGCCTCGTGCCAAGACCACAAATAAGATTTTGTCAAGGCCTAGTGCCAAGACACTAGTTTGTCTCATGAGACCTGCCGATGCATCGAGGAGCTATAGCGGGCTCCACCCGTCACTTATTAAGTCCAATTCATTCCTCATATGAATAGGTTTAAACATATCATAAACCATAACATAATCGTATCACATAAAACATGCATAAAGGAAACATAACATTTCCACATTTCAATCAAGATATAAATACAACACATTGATATAATAAAAACGCTTTCAAAACCATTTTCAATACCAAAATAAAAGAAAGTTAAAACTTTGTATTTATTTTTCATTAAAAAAATGATGGCTTGTAGAAGAAGCCGAAACTCAAATAATGGTCACGACGGCGGAGAAGTCATTGTCGCCGCATATGTACAGAAAGAAAAACATTCCCTTTTTGTCATTTAGTAAAACGCTTCGTATAAAAAAGATTCCTTTTGAATAAACGTAAAAGTCAAAGGTGTTTATACACCGTATAAAAGAAAATTGTGTATAAAACCAAATATGCCTCAATGAAATGAGATTGAGACGAAGTCCTTAAAAGATCATTTTTAAAATAAAATAGATCTATTATGTGTATTCACTATAGGTACACATAAAGAACATAAAAATAAAAAAATAGGACATAATAATATCATGACATAATTTGAAAGTAGGAGATTAACCCAAAGAATGGAAGTTGGGTTAAGAAATTCCCTTACCTTGCATCTTGTACTGACTCGACCGTTCTTTAACCTCCTGAATAATAAACTAGAGTTAATTCCTATTTAAATAAGAACCTTTTTCATGTTCATTATTCATTTTATATCCCTTATTACCATGTTACGATCATTATGTAATTATTTAAGTTTATAACGGTCATTTTGTCGATCTTAGGTACTTGAGTCAGAAATAACATTCTTATAATTACAAGTTGTTCGTGTGGTGATATATCCATTATATCCAGAATTATATTCATGATATAGATATCATATATATGATATATATCCAGTATATACATTCATTTATAATATTACGTAACATTTAGAGGTAAGAAATGAAATGCACCGTTCATGGAGACGGTAAGCCGTACGTACGCATGAACGCTACTTTCATTTCAATTTCATATTTAATGGAACTAAATCATAATGATATAAATTTATAATATAATTCCAGTATAATATAGTGTATAATACCATTTACTCCATCCTTTATACATCCCACATATGGCATTAACGATTCAAATCACTTTGAGGGGGCGGTAGTCCGCAATTCCAAAAATGAAATTATCGCGTTTTACCCATAATGGAAATCATAAAGTATGCCATAAATGAGAAATACAGAAACATAAGTAAAACATAAACATATTATATATCATATATAAAAATAGTGACATCTTAATGGCCACCTTTGAAGGTGTTATATGAGTGTTGAACAATCATCGTTTCGTGAGGCAGAAATTCGCCATCCACAGAAACCGTATGTTCTTTAACCATTAGATGTAGGTGTGTGTAAGTGTAGCTCGAATACTTCTTATAAAAACATCCTAGTATATTGAGGATACTGGTGTTTTTAAAAAATAAATGAATAAAAAGAGTTTAGGGGGTTGGAGAAGAAAAATAAAACAAAACAACATTAGAGAAGACATTACCTCAAAATCGGGTAACACTTTTTGATTTGAGCCAAAGGCTTCCTTGGGAAGAGTTATGCCCAAAGTGAGGCTTCTAGGAGTAATAGGGGGAAGTTGGGAGAGTATTTGGGTAGATTTTGGCCGAGAAAAATGGCTTGATGGTGTGAATAAGGTGGGAGAGGTGGGGGGCTTTTATAAGTGGAGAGGAGGGGCACTCTTGGAAAGTAAAGAAAAGTCACATTATTATAAAATGAGTTTCGGATTTTGGAGGTCCCACACTTATATAATTCGAGGCTAAGGTGATAAGGGTTCTAAATATCCTCATCCAATAGGCTTTGGACAAGTGTAAGCCTTGGATTTTGCATTATCTTCTCATTTTATTTAAATCGTTAAATAATGAGGTCATCGCTGCATCATAATTATGTCATAAATAATTTAATTTATTTAATGTCTAAAAATTATATAAAAACTAATATGATGTAGTAAATATTTTTATCTTTCTAATGAATATTTATAGTCAAAGTTTGGACTTGTGTATCCCCACTTAAAAACTGTTTTAGTAAAATAACTCATGTTTGTGTCAGTTTAATTTTAACATTAAATAAATATATATTAATGTCATTTTCCAACTAAAGTGGCTCCATGGGGTCCCCAAGTTGACCCATGGGTTTTCTTGGTCGGCCATGACTCATCCAATAGTAGTAGGACAAGTTTCATGCTCATCTCATATTATTAAAACATTATTTGTACCTTAAACTACACTAATTACCTCTAATCGCGATTAAGAACATAAAAGTTACTATTCACCAAAAAATTATTTTAATCTCATTGAACCACATTTTACTTCTTAATGAAAACCATGTATGTCGGATTTTTGAAAATCAAAACACAGAAGTGGTAATATTTCATTTTAACGAAAAATCAGTTATTTAACTACCACTTAGTGGTTTCACTATTCATCAAAAATTGAAGTTTTTCAGAACAATGCCAAAATTTCACCCTAATCTATAATTGATATTCCGAATTCAAAAATGATGTCTATTTTACAAAATTCCAAACATATAAGTTGCATTAATTAATTTTATAATTAATTCCCGCTGTTACAACAAATAGCGTGTTTTTAAGAAACAATTTATATCAAAAGATTGACAATTGTTTATGTCCAATTTTAATGTTAAATTAATTCTAATGACCACCATTGGATAAAATGGTAAAAATATATTCTAATTATACCTTAAAACCACTAAATAGTATAACTTATCACTATAAATTATTTTGATTAAAAAAGTTGTTTTAAGTATTTTTCACTATTAATAAAAATTTGGAAGTTCTCAGAAAATTACAAAAAATTCAACTTTGGATAATTTCGATATTACGAATGCAAAAATGAAGTCCATTTTGAAAAATAAAATTTCTATAATTTTAAAAAGTGGTTATTACTATTCATAACGGCTACTTTGATTAGTCGCTGTGTTTTAGAACTCGAAGTTGCGTACAATGCAAGCTATTGCATTATTGAATGAGAAGCGTATCGTGGAAGATCGGGGTGTTACAATATTAATAATTAACAATATCTTTGTTCTTAGTCAACTTACCAAATTGATTTTGGATAAATGAGTCATTTATAATTTAAACATCAAACATTAAATTAATTAGTTTAGTAAATGAATATGAAATGGTAAAAATTAAAAGAAAATTAACAATATACCAAGAAAATATTATAAAATAGGTAAATATTTATCTTATTTTTATCATTTAGGAATATAAATAACGCAGATGACAAATCGGGCTCAAGGTAAGGGATCTCTCTAAACCACCCTTTCCTTCAACTTATGACCTTTCTCTCTATAAACCAATTTATCTATATCTTAATGTTTTGGAATAATTTTAAATTTTTTATATATTCTTATCACATAAATACATAGATTACCCTCCCTTACATTTAGGGGGTAATATATGCCTTCTGATCATTTCCCAAATACCTTTATTACAAAAATTCATTTAATATTGATATAAAGAAAGATTATGAAACTAGTTTTCTTCCCATGTGTATTCTTATTTTTTGACTTATTGTTGACTTAATTGGCATGGAAAAAATAGTCCATGACCATTTTATGATGTGTTCTCTGTTATTGTTCTCCAATTTATTGGTAAAGTCATTATTCTCATGAGGAATTATGTATAGGATTAGGGAGTAAACCTAATCTATTATGGGACATTGTCCACCATTTGATATAATCTTGGTAGTTATCATTGACTCATTTTTATGTCATGTTATATGTTTTTTCCACATTTTTTATGATTCCATGATCTTATTATACCATTTTATTTCTGATGATATTATATAAAATTACCCATATGCCTTCTCTTTTATGATATCATGTTATATCTTTGACTCACATGTTTTGCATTCTTATAATATTTATTCCCTTACTATGTTTTTTGGCTCACAATTTAATTATGTATTACCTAGGTTATCCCATTTAGTTTTATGATCTCAAATTAATTTTAGGATCTCATTATGGGGAATAAAATAAAGATTTAATTTCTACGTTTCTTTTTAGGTAATATGAACCTGGCTTTCTAAAGACAGTAGGACTTTATGATCATTGTGTTTTATTAATGGATGTTTATGTTTTATAATCATGTAATAAAATCTGTAACTGTATTTTGTATTTATATTAATATGTTTGGATGTTGATTTAGAATAATAAATTAAATACATAGGAAGTGACCCTAGGGAACTAAGGCCAAAATTTTCCTTTTGGATCACATTTTAGAAGGAACCAATTATCTTATTCCACATTGTGAAGGTAAATGATCACATAGGTTGTTAATTTCAATATAATTTGTTGACCTATATGATATTTATAAATCAATAAAATTTTAATCATATATTTGATATTTTTAGGGTAGTTACTAGAGATTAACCATGGAAATATGAGGCTACAATGGGAATTTTTTGGGTGTCTTTGGTGTTTAAAATTGATGATATATCTAATACTAAACTTTATTCACTAAAACATCCAATTAAATAATGAATCTATGTTATAATTACATATTTATTTGATTTCATCTCCTCCACATGAATTTTTAATGAGACTATAACATAATAGTGATCCACTGATAAATAAATAATTTTTCACTTCTCTTACTATAATGAAAATTTGAGATACTTTTTCACCAAATTCAAGGATAAATCTAGTGATATTTTTATTAGAACTAAGTAAAAGAAAAATGGTTCCTATATTATCTATATACAGAAGGGACATAAATTTAGGAAGTAGAGGTTGATTGACATTTTGACAGTTCTCCTTCAATCTTGTATATAGACTTCATTACTATCTTCATACTATATTCCTTATTCTTATTTTTAATAAGATTAGAATATACACATTAAGATTGTGACCATTATTCACAAACTATTAAAAACTCAATAGATAGAGTGATTTAACCCTTTAAAATCCCTTGTGTGGTGTCTATAATGTCTCGCTCTATATTTCATCATCGCATCATTTTATTCGAGATCTAGTCTCAGTAACTGGTAAAGGGAAATTGATTTTCAGAGTTGTTTCTTAGGTAAGTAGTTATCCCTCCTCCCTCTAAGTGGTTGTATACTCTCACCTATCCCTTACACTTGGTATAAGAGTTTTTTGAAGTTATATCTAGATGGTATCATAGAAATCCATTATTGTGGATATTTATCACAATGGATCGAGGTATTTTTAAAATAATTCTAATTTTCTATTTCCTTCTAATATATTCTCATCAAAGAGATATGTGGAAAGCATATATCCATAAAAAATATAAATGTTTCAATGATTTATGGGATTTTATTGAATTTTTGGAAGTTTATATGGTGGTATAACATTAATATCCTATCATGTATGTTATTGAAATCATTGAGAATAATGTACATATTCTTATAGAGTATAGCGCAATCATTTCTGAATAAGAATAATATTGAAGATAATGGGAGAACATGAAATTTGTTACTCTCATCCCTCTCATATAATGAGTTAGTGCATGTTTTTGGTATAAAAAAAGAAAATATAATTTTGAGGAAACTCCATGATGTCCATGAGGGAGGTGATAAATTGAAGGAGTCATGATTATAAATTTTTTGGTCACAATATGAGGATATTCTCATGGGGGAATATGATTTAGAAGATGATTTCATTATTCAAGTGGAAAATTTGTATAGTTTATTTATGTCTATATATAAATACTTGAGGATTAAATTGTAGTGAATAAACTAATGAGAATTCACCTAGAGAAACTTTATTTATTTATTTCTTCTTTATAAGACTATGACTTGAATTATTAGACAATTGATAAAATCTAAAAATGTATTTATTTCCTCTAAGATGAGAGTAGATTTATTCTTAATGAAAAAAGAAAAATCTATAAAGGAGATAAATTCCAAATATTTAAAAGTTTTTAAACAAATTCATCATAATAACTTTTATAAGTAGTAATATAAATATTAATATGTTACTCTTGGATATTATGATCTTATATCATTCCATAAAAAATTATTGGAATGGGGAAAAGGAAAAAAATAAAAAACAATTCCTTTAACTATTTAAATTATGATAAGATTATATATTTTTTATTCAATTTATGTGAGAAAAATATTAATATGAGGAGGATTATCAATCCTAAATATCACCTAGAATAAATATGTTAGTTAGTTGTCATAGTGTAAGAAAGTATATCAATGGTAAAGTAAAGGACAATATGTAAAGACCTAGAATTTCCATGTAAATTTTTTTAAAATATATGGGAATTTTATGAGTCTATAAAAATTGATGGTGCATGATTATGAGGCATGGAGTGCCCAGAATGAATTTATGAACTTTATTTTGGGTATGTTCTGTAAACGTGCGAGCGAGTTTTTCTAACATTTGAAATGGTGCACAGAATTGAAATCTGAGTGTATTGTTGGACTCACAGTGCCGGTTTTCGCTTAAGAAGACTTTCACCTCGACGGCAGTTGGTCAAGGGTGAAAGTTAGTTTTTGGGTTTTTCGTGTAAGAATAAAATAAAAATATAAGTGTATGAATTTTTTATTTTTATTTGAAACACCCATGTGGGTGTTCGGAGGTGGGGTCCACCGGAACTAAAACGCCATATGGAAGTTGAGGTGTGGGGACCACCAGACCTTAACCTCTCATCAGATGATATATTGGTGGGGACTACCCAAACTATAACCTCCCATGAGAGGTTATGGTGGTGGAGACCACCAGGTACTAAACCCCCCATTAATTGAGAGAAACTCTAAAGCCACCTCATAAATGTGTAGAATCCTCTTGGCTTCCTCCAAATTAATTGTGTCAACACACGTACCATTAATTGTGCCAACCCTCATGCTTTAATTATGCCACCCACCATAATTAATGAAAATTTTTGAATTCTTCCAACAAAATAATAGATTGGTGGATCCTTGGGAGAAAATATCTCCAATGAAGAACTAATTCTCTGAACGAAGAACGCATTATACAAACGAAGAATGCCAACTAAGAATGTCGACCCCGACTTCAACTTTCTTCCTCAAAACATCCTTAGACATAGGATGTCTTCGACTACGATGAACCAACGTCTTTCATTTCCCAATGATTCATCTTCTTCCCTGTGACTTCGTCAAAGTATCAACCTGAGTTAGGGGGTTTATTTGCATGATAATACTTTCCTTTATTTCTTTTGCAGTTTGGGAAAGAATAATTGCATAGGTTGTAAAATTTGGTGTTCATTGTTCTTCTTTCTTGTTGATCCAAATGCTACCAACCTAAACGCGGAGGGTGTCAGCCAAAACAACATAGCTCGACCCCTCTGTCCTTCCTCTTTGTTTTACTCTTCTAAATGTAGGAAGGTGACGAAGAGGAAAAAGGCAACGAAGGAAACGGTGTCACCCCCCCCCCCCCCCCCCGCAGCCACCACTACCCGCGCCGCCCTCGCAGTGCTCCGCCTTCGGGGTCGAACTGGCCCATGCCCCTCGCGATGCTTCAACCGAACCGGCCTGTGCCCTCGTGGTTCCCCGGCTGAACCGGACTGCGCCCCTCCTGGAGACCAGGCCTAACCGGCCTGTTCTCCTCATGGCGCCCTAGACAAACCGGCATGCTCCCCTCCCAGCGCCCCAGCCAAACTGGCTCATGCCCTCCCGGCGCCCCAGCCGAACTGGCCAATGCCCCTCACAGCACCCTGGCTGAACCGACCCACACCCTCGCGGCGCCCTGGATGAACTATCTCGATCCCTCGCAGCACCCCCGCAGTCGAGCCGCCCCGTGGCCCCTGCGGGATCCACGGCCCCACACGGGCCTTGTGACCTACCGGACCTCCCAGTGGACCGGGCCGCATCACGGGTCGGCCTTCACCCAGAAGGTCGGGTCGGGTCGACCTTAACCGCATCGACCCATGCCAGGTCGGGGCGGGTCTGTCCGACTAGGTCAGACTGGACTTGGGCCTACTACGACCCTTTACGCTCTTTTGGCCATAACTTTGGCATCGGAAGTTTGTTTGATGAACCATCAGCGGCGATGTAAATGTTGGGGTGAGATGGTCCCTTTGAGTATACTTCACTGGAGTTTTGGTTAGAGATGGGAAATGGTCGGGTTGGATTGAGCAGGAATCCAAGGTTTCTAGAATGTGAAGCATGCTTGGTGTCGTGGAAGGCCCATTGTACTCGATAGAAGAGGATTTATCTAGAATCCAAGGTTTCTAGAATTTGGCTGGGGATGTAATATGATACTACTCCAAGAATAAATCTTTTTTTTATCTGAGTCAGTTTTTCTGTGTTTTCCTCATGATTGAGATGAATCACTTAATAACTTAGGTTTATGTATGGGCATATACCTAGGTAGGGTTATCTATTTTTTTCATTCTTTGTGGATTATCCTTGGTGGATTTTATTGAGACCTTGATGGTCTTGGGGTCCCTACTAAGTATCGATATAGTCACCCCTACACAGGCTATGCCTACAACATATTGTGTTGGATGCAGATCACAGACAACACTGACTGAGGCTGAGAGTACAAGGACTGGATGGTGCCTGGAGGTAGATCGTACGGCGTGATGGTATGCAGAGAATATGGGTGGACGTGGAGTGCTGAGGTTGCAATCTGTACCTACACTTTATTTGGGAACACTGTAGGATGATCAAGTAGTTGTCTTCCCTTGTCTTTCAGTTGTATATTATCACTATTTTACTTGTACTTTCTAGTTGGTCTTTTATTCTGGACCCTTTTTTCTATGCACTCATTTATTATATAGTTTACTTGGTGTTTCGTTCATCTGTGTGCTTTCTTGTGTGTGTTTTTTCAGGTTATAAAGGTAATTCCTTCCTAGTTTTAGATAATTATGCCTTTGGTGCTAGTCGTCTGCCCCTGGCCTATTAAAGGCAGGCTTGGGGTATTCAAGGCACGAGCCCCGGGGTGGACGGGTCATGAAAAATTGGTATCAATGGAGTCAGTTCTACTACAGAACTTAGGACTCTTATCTTTTCTATGAAGCAATAGTGTTAAGTGTAGTGAGTGTGTTTTTCAGTTCAGGCAGTCCAGTATTGTTGTGGCGACTGACATATCCATACACCAGGACCCTGACATCTGATTTCCGACTCAGTGCATGAAAACACAGATTGTGTGTCTTTTCAAAAGATTTATTAAGGTTATCCCACCAGGTCAGCTCACCATGTATAACTTTATAAACTTAGCTCAAATGTTTCTTTTAAGGATGCCTCCATGTAGAAATACTTCTAGAGTTCCAAGAGTTGTACACACTAATAGCCCACCAAGCGACGAGGCCTCGGTGCAGGGACCTCTTCCAGTAGAGGCCTCAGTAGAGTCACTAGCGGTACCTTTCCTCATTGGGTCACTGATGCCACTAGACCCTGCAGTAGATGGTGAATGCATCTTGAGCACATTTTAGGAGTTCCATCTCTATAGGCCACCCAGTTTCATGGGAGAGATGGACCCATAGGCGGTTGAGGATTGGCTGGAGGCCGTGGTGAGATTCTTTCGACTCGTACGGACCTCAGCCGATCTCATGGTGATCCTTGTCACCATCCTTCTAAAGGAAGAAGTAGGAAAATGGTGGAGCTTGATGATCCAAGTCCACGAAAAGGTGACGCTTCTCTGGGAAGACATTGAGAGCCTGTTTCAGGAAGAGTTTGTCCGAGCAACTCTTCGTGCAGTGCGTATACAGAAGCTACTTCCTCTGCAGCAGGGCAGAATGATTGTAGCTCAGTACTTAGTGAGGTTCACTGACCTCTCACGCAAATCCACATATATGGAGTGGGGCCCATTCTTCAGGGCCTGGACATTCGATCAGGGAATCAGGTGGAAGATCAGGTCTTCTTTGATCTCACTTAGCATCCCGACACTGGTGGGGGTGTTATAGAGAGCCCTCTTGGGGGAGAGTTTCCTTCCTGAGCAGACACCAACAGTGAGACCCACTACCATTCGTCACGTAGCAGAGTCTTATACAGCTAGAATCAATTATATGTCATAAAAATCCAAATGGACTAGGCCTACAGGTGGATGACTACATGACTCATGATCGGTTGTCCGGGTCACTCTATGTAGATATGGAAATATCAGGAGCAGGTAGTGTTTTACATGCGGTAGACAGGGTCACGTGGCTTCTGACTGTCTGACCCGCCATTCGGATGATCAGCAGACGGACAAAGGACCACCCATACTGAGACAGATATTCAATCAAGGTGGTCCTCTAGGAGCAGGTGGACGTGGAAGAGGAGTTGGTCGTGCAGCTAGAGGTGGGAAACGATTCGAGATATTACCAACACCACCACCACCAGGAGGTCCACCCCGACCCTAGGGAGTAGGTGGAAAGGGGAGAGCTCAGCTCTAGGTAGCTGAGGCGTACGACCACGGCGCTCCGAAGATGATATGAGTACAATATGTGTCTACTCCACCTTAGTTGTAGTACTTAAAGACACAGGTTCCAGTCGTTATTTTATTACCATTTCCCCCATTTGGAGGTTATAGATTCTGACGGAGCTGTTGGCTCAATTCTTACTGCTAAAGACTCTTACGGGAGAATATTCAACAATTACGCACTGGTGTTGGTAGTGTGAGAATACTCTAAGAGGCAAGATCTTCAGCTGGGATCTCCAAGTAGCAGCGCCAAGGCCTTAATACATCATCTTGGGTATGGATTGGTTAACTACAGTTCATTATCAGGTTGACTGTATTAGGCACAAATTGTGGTGTGTCTGCATGGATGGGACCAGGTTTACCTTCACCTATATGAGGGGAGCCTTTGCAGCATAGGATGGACTTGCTCGGAGGAGAGTGCAACCGATCACTCATCAGTTGGCTAGCCTTACCCTCGGAGCTGTTGATGTGGAGAGTCCGAGTTATCCTGTAGTGGTGGATCAGTACACGGATGTTTTCTCTGATTATGTCCCAGGTCTACCTCCTCGTAGAGAGGTGGACTTTTACATTTAATTTTACCAAAAGACAGCACTGATATCTACACTAGCATATTGGATGGCTCCCGCGAGCTTTGTGAGCTGTGGGTATAGCTGGAGGACTTGTAGGGGAAGGGATTCATTCGGCCTAGTGTTTCTCCCTGGGCAGCCCCGATTCTATTCTCCAAGAAGGAATATGGGATCTTGGGGCTTTGTTTTGACAATCGGAGCCTGAAATAGGTGGCCATGAAGAATAAATACCCACTCTTGAGGATTGATGACCTCTTTGATCAGCTGTAGGTAGAACGGTGGTTCTCGAAGATAGACCTTAGATCAAGCTATCACCAGCTCAGACTTCGAGATGAGGATGTGCAGAAGACAGCTTTCATATGTTGATACAACCACTACAAGTTCTTGGTTATGCCTTTCAGCATAACCAATGCTTCACCAGTGTTCATGGGACTCATGAACAAGATCTTTTAGACATACCTTGATTGCTTTGTCGTAGTCTTTATCGACAACAATCTGATCTACTCGACTACTGAGAAGGAGCATGCCTACCATTTGTGGGTATTACTGGACATACTCCGAGAGTACTAGCTTTATGGTAAGCTCTCGAAGTGCCAGTTCTTGATCTGAGAGGTTCACATTCTGGGACATGTCATCTCTGAGGCTGGAGTTGCAGTGGATCTAATAAAGATTGAAGCAGTACTTTCTTGGGAGCCACCTAGGAGTGTGAAGGAGGTATGGAGTTTCTTGGGTTTGGCTGGATATTTCCAGAGGTTTGTGCCAGGTTTCTCTAGGGTTGCAGCACCACTATCATCCTTGAAAAATAAGGGGTAACCCTTTGTGTGGTCAGAGAGATTCCAGTAGAGCTTTCAGGAGCCGAGGAAGATGCTGACTAATGACCCTATCTTGAGGCTTCTAGAAGAAGGTGTATGGTACATAGTCTACTATGATGCATTAGGAACCGGACACGGATGTGTCCATATGAATGAAAGAGCAGTGATCGCATATGGTTCTCAATAGCTGAGACAACACAAGAAAAACTACACTACCCATGACTTGGAGTTAGCAACAGTGGTCTTCACCTTGAAGATATGGCGATAGTATCTGATGGGAGAGCATTTTATCGTGTACTCTGATCAAAAGAGTATCTGGTATATCTTCTCCCAGAATAACCTAAACATGAGACAGCTACATTGGCTTGAGTTCCTCGAGGACTATGACATCAAGAAATTCTATACTCCTGGGAATGGGAACGTTGTTGCAGATGCACTCAGTAGGATATCTGGTATACAGCTACTAGGTGAGGCGATGGAGCAGCTGGTCGCTTTGTAGGTATCCTTTGTGGATAGAGACGGAGTAGATTTTCTATAGTCTCTTATAGTCACACCCCCACTTCTTCAGCGAGTCAGGGTGGCGTAGCATGGGGACACTGACTGTGAGACACGATGTGCTCATATGTCCATAGGCCAGGCACCAATGGGTTTTCTGAAGGTGGTTAGAACATCATCATCTTCAGAGGACATACCATGGTACCAGTATCACTTCAAGAGGAAGTATTGAGGGAGTTCCACACATACCCTCTATCGGTACATCTAGTAGTGGCGAAGATGTACCAGGACCTCCGATGATAGCACTGGTGGCTGGAAATGATTAAAGCAGTTGCAGAGTTTGTCTCTCGGTGCCTCACTTGTCAACAAGAGAGGGCGGAGCATCAAGTACCTGCAGGCTTGGTTCAGCCTGTAGAGGTCCCAAAGTGGAAGTGGGATGGGATGTCCATGGACTTCGTGATGGGTCTTCCACGTATATCTAGGGGACATGAATAAATTTGGGTGATCGTCGACCGTCTCACCAAGTCAGCCCACTTCCTACTGATCAGAGAGTATGGTTCAGTAGAGAGCTTGGGACACCTCTATGTGTAGGTGTTTGTATAGCTACATGGAGTACCCACGACGATGGTCTCAGATCGTGATACACATTTTAATTCCCAGCTATGGAAGGGGTTGCATGAGGCTTTCGGTAAACAACATTGTTTGACCACCACCGTCAATCCTCAGACGGATGTTCAGACTGAGCGGACCATTCAGACCCTCAAGGACATGATGCATACTTGTTTCATCAACTTCAATAGTAGCTAGGAGGATCACTTTACTTTGATGAAGTTTTCGTAAAACATTAGCTATCACTCCACCATTGGGATTGAACCTTTTGAGGCATTATACGGGCGAACTTGCAGATCACCCTTGTGCCGGACTGACCTAGGGGAGTCAGCACTAGTGGGACCAGAGATGCTACGGGATATCACAGAGAAGGTTTAGATCATCTAAAAGAGGATGAAGACTACACAAATTTGGCATAATTCATATGTCGTAAAGATACAAAGACCTCTAGAGTTCAAGGATGACGACCATGTCTTTCTATGGGTCTCACCTCAGCGAGGTTTGAAGAGATTTGGCCAAGGCAACAAGTTATCTTCAAGGTTCGTCGGACCTTTGTAGGTCCTCAAAAGAGTTGGGGAGGTGGAATACCGCTTAGCTCTTCCATCTCAGTTGCACTGGGTTCATGACGTCTTCCACGTATCCAAACTGCGGAGATACGTGCATGACCCTTCTCACATCATCGACCATGGCGAGCTAGATGTTGATGATGGGGTAACTTTTATGGAGGTTCCATTATATATTGAGGAGCGATAGGAGTGGGTCCTTCATGTACAATCCATACCATTGGTGTGCGTTCATTGGAAGCACAAAAAACTCCAGCAAGGAACATTGGAGTAGGAGGCTCAGATGCGTACTCAGTACCCCCACTTGTTCCCTTAGTTTGACTTGTGGCTTACGGGGATGTAAATCCTGATGTGGGGAGAATTTAAAGACCCAAAATTTCCATGTAATTTTTTCTTAAATATATGGGAATTTTACGAGTGTGTGGAAATTGACGGCGCATGATTCTGAGTCCCGAAGTTCCCGGAATAAATTTTATAACTTTATTTTAGGTACATTCAGTAAACATGCGAGCAAGTTTTTTTAACTTTTGAACCAGTGATCGAAATTAAAATTTGAGGGCGTCGTTGGACTCGCAGTGCCGATTTTCACTTAAGAATACTTTCTCCTCAACGGCAATTGGTTGAGGGTCAAAGTTAATTTTTGGGTTTTTCGTGTAAGAATAAAATAGAAATAAAAGTGTATGACATTTTTATTTTTATTTGCAACACCCATGTGGGTGTTGGGAGGTAGGTTCCACAGGAACTGAACCTCCATGTGCAAGTTGAGGTGTGGGGACCACCAGACCTTAACCTCTCATGAGAGTTTATGGTGGTGGGGACAACCCAAACCATAACCTCCCATGAGAGATTATGGTGGTGGGGACCACCCGGGACTAAACCCCCCTTTAATTGAGAGAAACTCTCAACCCCCTAATTAATGTAGAGGAGCCTCTTGACTTCCTCCACATTAATTGTTCCAATGTACGTACCTTTAATTGTGCTAACCCTCATTCATTAATTATACCACCCACCATAATTAATGAAACGTTTTGAATTCTGCCAACAAAATAATAGATTGTATAATCTATTATTTTGGGACACTTTTCATTTTGGTGAAGCCTTGGGAGAAAAGCTCTCTAACAAAGAACTACTTCTCTGAACGAAGAACACATTATTCCAATGATGAACTCCAATGAAGAATGTCGACCCCGACTTCGACCTTCTTCCTCGTAACTTCTTCCGACGTAGGACGTCTTCTACTATGACGAACCGACGTCCATATTTTTTCAATGATTCGTCTTCTTCCACACGACTCTTTCGACATATCAACCAGAGGTAGGGGGTTTATTTGCATGATAATAGTTTCCTTGAATTTTTTTGTGGTTTCGTAAAGAATATTTGCAGAGGTTATGAAATTTTAATTTCATTGTTCTTCTTTCTTTTTGAGACATATTCTACGACCCTAAACGTGGAGCATACGGGCCAAACCAACATGACCTGACCCCTCCACTGTTCTTATTTTGTATACTCTTCAAAATGGAGGAAGATAACGAGGATGATGAAGGCGAGAAAGTCAAAGGTGCTGCCACCAGCGGCCACTGCGATAGGTAGTGCCCGCGCGGTGCTCGGCCTTCCCGGTCAAGCCGGCCCACGCCACTCGTGGTGCCCTAGCCAAACAGGACCACGCCCTCGTAGCGCCCCTACCGAACCGGCCCACGCCCCTCGCGGCACCCTGGCCGAATCAGATCGCGCCCCTCAGGGCGCCTCGATCGAATAGGCCCGCACCCTCACGGCACCCCAGCTGAACTGGCCTGCGCCCCCCGTGGCCCCTCGGCCGAACCGGATCGTGCCCCTGCGGCACCCCGGCCGAACCATCCCGCACCCTCGCGACACCCCCACAGTCGCGCCGCCACGTGACCCCCGCGGGCTCTGTGGATCCTCGCGGCCCTCACGGCCTGTAAGACCTCCTAGCGGACTGGGCCGCATCATGGGTCAGGCATGACCCAATGGGTCAGACCAAGTCAACCTAAACCGGGTTGACCCATTCCAGGTCAAGCTAGGTCAGTCCAAACTCGGACCCACTACGGCCCTTTTACTCTCTTTTGGACATAACTTTGTCACCGGACATCTATTTGACGAACCATCAATAGCGCTGGAAATCGTGGAGCAAGACGGTCCCCTTGAGTATACTCCACTGGATTTTTTGTTTGAGATGAGAAAGGATCAGTTTGGATCGAGCTCGAATCCAACCAGGCCCCTGGGACTAAAAGGTTAATAACTCACAGACCGGACATCCGTTTGACGCATCGTCTACTGTGAGGAGACCCCTATGACGTCGCGGACCTTTGAGATACTTCTTTGTGGGACTTCATGAATGATGGAGTATCGACCAGTAGCTCATGGAGCGGATCCTCCCAGAGACGAGAGAGTGTAGTGAGGATACCTAGTAGCTGGCTGAGACCTGACGACTGCTGACTATTTTAACTCAGAGTGACTCGACTAGTCCAGTGGGGAGCGCCTTGGTGTTATGGGAGACTCATAGTGGGGAGTTCCTTGGTGTCGTAGTAGACCCACGGTACTTGACATGAGGAGTACCTCAGCAGGCTACGAGGGGGAGTTCCCTTGGAGATGTGTTAGACCCACGGTGGGGAGCATGCTTGGGGACACGACATATCCACGGTACTCAATAGGAGGAGTACCTCGGTAGTCCAAGGTTAGTGGGAAGAATGCTTAGTGTCGTGGCAGGTCCACTGTACTCGATAGAGGAGGAGTTCTCCAGCAACCAGTGATTAGACAATGTGACTGGTGATGTTACTTGATACTACCCCTAGAATAAATCCTGGTTTGAGTTGAGTCAGTTTTTCTGTGTTTTCCTCATGATTGAGATAGATCGCTTGATAACTTAGGTATATGGATGGGAATATACCTAAGTAGGGTTATATATTTTTTTCATTATTTGTGGTATATCCTTATTGTATTTTAGTGAGACCTAGAGGGTCTCGGGGTCCCTACTGGGTATCGTTATACTTACCCCTGCACGGGCTATGACCGCACCTTGTTGCGTTAGATGCAGATGACGAATAGCACTGACTGAGGCTGAGGGTACCAGGACTGGATGGTACCTAGAGGTAGACCATACAGTTTGATGGTATGTCGAGGAGACAGGTGGATGTGGAGGGCTAAAGAGGTGATATGTACCTACCCTTCAAGTAGAAACCCCGAGGGATGATCTGGTAGCTATCTTCCCTTATCTTTCAGTTGTATTGTATCACTATTGTACTTGTACTTCCCAGTTGGGCTTGTATTAAGGCCCCTTTTTCTTTCATCACTCTTTTGTTATATATTTTATGTGGTGTTTCGTTCAGTTGTGTGCTTTCTTGTGTGTGTGTTTATAGGTTATAAAGGCAATTCCTTCCCAATTTTCGGGAATTATGCCTTTGGTGCTAGTCGCAAGCCCCTGTCCTATCGAAGGCGAGCTTGGGGTAGTCACGGCACATGCCTCAGGGGGATGGGTCGTGACACAATACATCAGAGAAGAAAATATATATATTAAAATTGGTTTTCACATTTTATGACGAGGAAATTGAAAAGGATAACGAGTCCATAATGGATGAATCAATTATAGATTTTATATAAAATAAAAATAGTTCAATGATCCCTCTAAAAAAAATTGTGAAGAAAAAAGTAGTGATGAGGAGACACCAAAGGTACTTTATCTAAGAATAGATCTCATGGTGTGGTTAAAGGAAAATAATAATCTTTGGGGAGAACCTAATTTCCATAAAACTAAGAATAATTCATTAATTAAAACTCTTAATCAACCAAAAACCAAGGACATTGTGGAGATGGAAATGGATTTAAAAAGGAAAATGGGTGATCTAGATATAAACCTTGATGTAGAAGACAATATGATTTATATAACCATAGTAAAATCAATTGATGATAATGAGGATTTAAAATATATTGAGTAAAAATGGTTAATTATGAAAAATCCTTAAATAAAAAAAAGTTCCCTTTTAAATTTTTTTCAAAGAGGTTAATGAAAGAATAAAATTAGCTGGTGAAATTTTTGATACTCCCAAAAACTATAATATTGTCTTATTTTACCTAAAACTATTATATTAGACACCCAATCATACTATTTAAATGGTGTAATAAATGAAAAAATTGTGAAAGAAAGTTATCACATCAACTAAAGAAGAGAAATCATCTATTTCCAATCTCAGTAGTGGTTGATAAAAATCCAAAATAAATTAATTTTTGAAGAAGAAAAACTCTATAGGTAATCCTAAAGGGATATCCAAGGTAAAATTGGATTCTTTTAATTTTGATAAATTTCAAATATATCAATGTAATTATAATATAAAAGATAATAAATAAGTATATTTTAATTAATTGTATTTCTAACAAAATTATTTTCAATTTAATGGAAGATATTGGTGTAATAGAGTGTATAGAAATATTTATTGTGTGTGTTTAAATATTACATAACATCTTAAATTTAAGGGATTCACTGAATAAAGGGAGACTAAACATGAAGTGACTAAATTTCAGACAAGAAAATCAAGAGGATATGGTGAAATTTCATAAATTTTATAATTATATTAAGGAAAAATATGGGAGAACTGATCCACCCAAGAACACCACAAAAAATTATCTCACTATATTACTAAATCAATTAAATATGAATGATAACATAAAATCTATTATGGTGAGGAGTTGTCATGAAAAATAATTTATAG
Source organism: Viscum album (assembly GCA_963277665.1). Classification (NCBI taxonomy): domain Eukaryota; kingdom Viridiplantae; phylum Streptophyta; class Magnoliopsida; order Santalales; family Viscaceae; genus Viscum; species Viscum album. The sequence goes on along the minus strand of OY728136.1, from coordinate 193,548,569 downwards.
TTCAAGTGAGTTATAAATAAACAGAAGTTTGAAATACATGGATAATTGATATCTATTTATCATTACACATAACTATAAATAAAAAACTCATGACAGATATCCAAACTGTCACTTTTTTGAAATAATTTCCCTCATTAAAACCCTGCTGTTTTCAGTTGTAAAGACAAGTGTAACCGTTTAATTTCACTTATAATAGGCCATGGGTTAGTGAATATCACTACAGGTATCAGTCACATATATTGGATGAATTACCCTCTAAATTATTATAAAAATGATAAAAAAATTAAATTAACTCTATAAATAAACTAAAGATTTAATATATTTTATTCCCAAACATTAACTATATAAAAGTGTGCACAATAAAACCAACACCCTTAGTAACTCCCAACACCAAAGAAATAGAATATTAAGGGATTAGAAAATTATAGTAAATTAAATAAGATATCTCCCAAAAAATTCTTATCCTTGAGAATAAAAATAAATCCCTAGGGAAAGAGGATATAATATAAGTAAAATCTCTAAAAGTAGTGAAGACAAACATGAATCCAGTAAAATTATATTTCTTAAATAGTTAAGGGAAAATTTCATGACTGTATCTCAACTTTTTAAAAATTTTAATAATGTTATATTTTGAAATAATGGATGTGTTGTAATAATATTGATGGATGGAACTATCATTATAATGGTAAAATAAACCAATGGAAACTTATTTCAAATTTCCATTGACCAAAATTCAATTTTATTGATCATAAAATTGTATCCTGAACTATGGTATAAAATAATTATCTATCTGGGACAAAATATTGTGGTTAAAAATATAAAATATAAATATATTAATAAATGCACAAAGTTGACTCCTGAAATAATCAACAATTATGACACATGAAACAATGGAAAAAGGGTGAAAAAGGGTAACAATGTGGTGGAGATAAAAACGAATAAAACACTTGAGTTAGTACACACATATGTGTGTAGTGCAATAATATTGAAGTCAACTAATAGAGATAAGTATTTCATTAAATATTTTTATTATTTTACCCATATAACTTGTATCTATTTTATATCGAGAAAAAAACAAGATCTTAATATGTTTAAGAATTTAAAAGGGATTGATGAAAACTAAATGATATGCGTAGTCAAAACAAATTTCTCTAAATATGAATAGAATTAAAATAATGGAGACTTTGAGTAATATATTTATAAGAATTGAATAAAAAATATGGTGCTCTATACATCCCCCAAAAATCATGGTAAAAGAATTTTAGTTTTTTTATATGGGAAGAACTATATTGTTGGAGAATGGAACCTCATATTATTTTAGTATACAAGCTACAATAGTTGTTATATATATTTAAAATTGGTTCTTACATTAACCCAATTTAGTGAATACACCCTATTAGATGTTGTTTTGAATGAAAATTAATTAAATGTATGAATTTATTTAGAATCTTGTGTTACATCAAGATCGAAGATAAATATTTTGAGAAAATTGATGAAAGATCCAATACGGGGATATTCCTTGGATATAACCATGGTAGAAGAAGTTACATGTTTTTAATAAGAATATGAAGAAGATTACTAGTAGATTATATAATATTATTTTTTAAAATATAAAATAAAACATCATTTCTTATTGATGGTATTGATGAATATCATGGATATAATTATGGATAGCATAAAAGTTATTTCATTTATCAATAAAATTACGAAATTTACCATGATGATTCTAAAACATTTATTAATAAAGAAGGATTAGAGAAATGTGAATCTATGTTATAAAGTATTAAAAAAAATTGATCTTGAAACATCCTTGGAGATAGTAACAATGGTTTGAAATATATAGAAATGTCTAAGAATCTATTATCTCACCATCTTTCTCTCACGATTAAAATATAAAATTATTTTAGAGACTTTACAACATAAAGATTACATAAAAATGATAGAAGAAGAGATAAATAAAATTTATAATAATGATACTTTCCAATTGTAGTAACATCCTAAGTATAAGAATGTGATTGGGATAATGTGGTTTCTTAGAAATTAATATAACAGAATGGATAAGTAACATAGAAAAATTATTTTCTAGTATATATTATATACTATCAAATTAAGGGTAGATATTCTGAAGATCTGTTTTTATTTGTAAGAAGGATTTAAATGATAAAAATATTTATAACGATGTTTTCTCAAAATAATTATAACTTTTTTAAAATGTTTTTAAATTCAAAATTTATCATGTTTTAAACATTATTAACGGTACTAAATTAAAAAGAGAAAGGTTTCATACATAAATGTGTTGGTTCATTAGTTAATGACAAAAATAAGGATTTATAAACAACTAGAAAATGAGACTAATGCCATAGACCTATAGCCACGGTTTTCAGAACCATAGGAATATGAAATGGCTATAGCCACGGTTCTATGGCCTATAGCCACAGTTTTAGAACCGTGGATATATGCCTATTTTCGCAATGGCCTACTGCCACAGTTTTTTCAAAACCGTGGTAGTAGGGTTCTCGTGCTTTGGCGGGAAAACAATTTCCCTCCAAAAAAATTGCGGGAAGAACTACCGCTATAGTTTTGAAGATATTCCCATGGTTTATATTAATATATATATATATATATATATATATATATCATAATATATATATATATATAATGTTGTTTGGTGTAGTGGTAAGTACTCTAGTTCGTAGAGCAAAGGAGCAGGGATCGAAACCTGCTGGTGACATTTTGTTTTTAGGCTATTGCCATGGTTTACCAATGTTATGGAAACGGTTAAAACTGTGGAAATAGATTCCTATATCCACGGTTTAAATAGTGTCCATAGGTCAACTACCACGGGGGTAGTTTTTAAGTCCTATTACCACGGTTTTCAAAACTGTGGCTATAGGCAGCTATTACCACGGTTAAAACTCTATCAATAGGCTAGGACCTACTTCCACGACTATAGCGACCACGGTCATCAAAAACCATGTTTTTAGCATATGGCCATGGTTTTGAGGCGTATTTCCATGGTTTTGAATAGTGTAAATAGGTCTTTTTTCAAGTTGTGATATATCATTAAAAAATAATCTTAAAATTGAATTCAATATAGACAACAACTTAAGGATAATTTATTTTAATAAATTAAAGATGGATTATAATCTCCATATCCAAATATATGAAATTTACTTACTTATTATAAATTTTTATATTAAATCCAATATTTTCTATAAAAAATAGAAGAAACATGTGAAGAAATTTCCTCCAAAATGAAGAAACACTTTTATTTTCTAGTTAATTGTGAGATGAAATTATTTTGTTCTTCTAATTACCAAAAATAATATGTTATATCATTATTTAAAAAAAACATATGCTCATGGATTGTTAAATATGTTAATCATGGAATAATAGAAATTTTTATCTAATTCTATAACACCTGGGACCAGGTTATTCATGGATAAACTAAGAAACATTATTCATAAAATGGAGTTATAAATGTCTATATAGAATTATATTTTATTTAATAAAAAATTATTTTAATGGATTCATCTCTCTAAATTATAGTTCTTATAAGTTGGAGTTATGAAATGTGCATTAAATCAGAATAGGTCATCTCTAAGGTTAAAAAATCATAATAAGTTGAACTCTTCTGATAATATTTTTATGGGTATTAAAAAACATGAAAATTAAAAAAAAATTAAGGTCGCTAGGTTAGTAATCCGGATTAGATGCTTCTGATTAGTGATTCATGATTTTAGGGGAGTAGATAGTACCTTTTGAATGGATGTTACTTAGTGTATAATTTTCACGAGCCTTAAATGAAATGTGAGATAAAGTGGAAACATATCATTAATTGTAGATATATGATGTTCTTTAGGATTACAGAATTCTATTTAATCTATTTTTAATCCCCTTTATCATTTGGATTTAATAATAGAAATAATTAGTGTTTCTCTCTCATGTATATAATAATAATTGTATAAATCATGTTAATATCTTGTTTTTTTCTACTTTATATATTTATATTAAATTTATTTATATTTATATTAATTTTTTTATTCTGTATGTGTATTCAATCAAGGATGACTTTATGTAGTGATTAGGGTGATAAATCAACCTACATCTTGTAAACTCAGTTAGAGTGAACCTATAAATGTTTTTCTTTTCCATTTTTTATTGTATGTGATATTTTAGTGGATTAAAATGAAAATTTATAGTGGATTGTATGAAACATGTAGGATTAGGTAACCATAAATAATTAGGATCAAATTCTATGGTTTATTTCAAGAATCTTGAGTTTCATCACTTAACGGTTTATCTATTTTAGTGGGATTTCAATATAAATGAAATATAATGTGTCTAATGATATAAATTTGTGTGTGAATAGATTTTATGGAATTTATTTTCTCTTCTTGGGAATTAATATAGAGGATTATCTTGTTTAGAAGGACCTTGATACTTTACATACAATTGTTTTTCTATAGAATATGGAAAGGGAGAAATGGGAATTGATGGATATAAAATTTTTTCACTATAAATGATGTGGTTTGAAGTATTTTTTCTTTTAATATTCAAGAAATAAATACAATGAAAAAATTGATCATAGAACTAGATGAAATGTATGAGAAACATTTATCTTTGAACAAGGTTTTCATAATGCATTGGGTGTTGAATCTATTGTTATAAAACGTAATACCAATAAGAGATCATGATAATGACTTTAATATTGTAAAAACCTTGTATTTTGAATAAATTACTCTTTAAATAAATATTATTCCTTTAATATCAAGTGTTATATGCAACACTGAATTTAAACAAACCATAATATACTATTAAATTATTATTATTTAATGTGATAGGTTTTACCTAACTGTTGGATTGGAGAGAATTGGAAGGAATACCTAAATTAAAAAAAATTATATGGTTTACACATGTATAAAATATATTTATTGGTAATTAACTTATTAAAATGAAAATAATAAACATCAAAAACTAAAATAATTTTTTTTCTAAATTTTTTTTTATACATGCAATGTGTTTTAAACAAAATGAATTAAATTAATCACTATTTTTGAATGATTTTAATGTAATTAATATATTATAAAATAATTCTAATGTTTTATAATTCATATAACATTTTTTCTATACATGAGATAAGAATAATCTTAGTTTTATTCTTAAAAATATATATTTTTTAAAAACTGTTTCATCTCATTTTTCACACTAATTTAAATTTTTATTTCAATTTTAGAAAATTTATTTTAAAAAATAAAATTATTTTTTTATGTAATAATTTGTACATTTTCATAGAGTGATTTCTTTTGGATTTTCAAATAATATTAATTTTTCAATTTATAGTGAAAATACTAATTTTTATTGAAAACAATCTTTTCATTTAAAGCATTTAAAGTATTTTATTTTGATTTAAACCTATTTTGAAAATAAATTTATTTCAATTATATTAAAATTAATCAAAATTTTTTATTGGAATTAAATTTATTCCGATTTCTAACAAAAAAGCTTTTATACTTATCAAAAAAAAATTTAGTAACCCATTTTTTACTCATCTGCAGGATCGATTTTAAATAAAATTCTATACATTTGTGATTTAAATATTAAATGTTTAATTAAATATTTTTAATCATCATAATTAAAATTATTTAGTAATTCTAGTTTAATTTATCTTCAACATGAATACTAAAATTATAATAATTAATTATTATGGTTAAGGTTAAAACGGGTTTACTAAGGGTTAAACTATAAATATAATAGTTTAAATGACAAAACAACATGTCCAATTATTATTTTATGTACATAAAAACCTTATATCAACTAAGGATATACAATGGATCATTTTGGATCTATTTTGTGTTTGAAAAATGGGAGTATAATTTATTATTTTCAAATATTTCAAGTGTGTCCTCTCCCCCACTTATAAAAAGACTCCCCTTATCTTCTCCTCTCCACAATATAAGAACCATTTGGTTTTGAAATTACCTAAAAAATAATTTAATTAAATCCTTCCCCATGACTTATATCCCATTTTTTATCATAAAACCATTCCGGTAAGGCTTAAGTTATATACCAAAATTGATTCTCCGAAGAAAAGGTTTAGTTCTTAATCATGAGTCTTCATTTTATTTCATCCTCTACCACCTATAAATATTATAAAAATATTATAAAATAATAAAAATAATTTATATTAATTATAATGATATGTTATTATGTTATTATCATAACCTAAATCCATCACCAAATTCATTAAATGTGAAACAAGACCATCGATCGTGTGTTTAGTGGACTACCACCTTGAAAACTAATGTAATTATTTTTTCATCACTGACTCTCATGAATGTATATAATGATAGATTTCATGTATATATATATTTCATACTTATTACATAATTATACTTCTTAAATTATAATATCACATTTACCATCATACCTTATAATCCTTTGGGAAGTAATAACATTGCTCATATGTACATGTGGATAACTGCCCCCATGGAGTGATGCTATCCATTTTTCATATCTTCTTTACATGGATAGTAATAAGAATGGATTTAAGGAATATAAAAGATATAAAAATTATTATTTAATGTTTAAATATTATTTAAATTTCTTTTTTTCAATCCATGACAAAAATTTAAACATCATTTAATCACACGTATGCCCTACCGTCTCCATGAACGGTGTAATTCATTTTTCAATATAAATTTTATAGATAACCCTAAATAAATATAAAATGAAAATATATGATATTAATATTATTATTAATATTCTAGATATTATCGAACCATGATAAAATTATAAAGCCTAAAACTACAAAACCAAAACATACATGAAAAATGAAGCATTTAAATCCCAAAACGGATTTTTTAACAAAGAAGTCTTAATAAATAGGTGATAAAATATTATATGTAAATAATATATGATGTTATATATATGAGTATGGTTATATAATATAATTATATCAAATATATATCTATTATATAAGTGCTTCATACATGTACAAAATAAATCAGACTTGAGGTAAGAGTTTCTCATCACTCTTTTACATTTGTGACATATGCCAGATTCACTGCATATTTTATTTTTATGTTGTATATATTTCTCATTAATGTATTTTATTATTATTATCAAATAAATAATGGTATAAAAATATCAATATAAGGAATTTTATATTATAGGTCTTACAATTCTAATGTTACCAAAGTGTTGAGGGTTTATTTTACAATCTCATCATTATTCGGGATTGTTTATACTTGAATTCCCATTGAAGGAAATTATTTGATCATTATAAAATAAACCCAATTTATTTTATTATAATTTTGGTTATTTATGATTTATTCAATTAATATTACCATTTTCTCTCTTTATTACGTTAAAGGATTGATAACATATTTTCCAAAAAAGAAAACATTATTTCTATTTTCAGTCAAAAATGTTTTCTCTTCAATATCCATGTTTTATAAAAATGTTTTAAATTTTATTTACTATTATATTGTGATTATTAGAATTATGTTTTACCCATTAATGTATTTTTACAAAATATTTTCAGTGTAATCTTTCTATCCTTTTTCGAACAAGGTACTTTTTGACTTCTCGTATAAAATTTTGAAAGGAATGTTTTTTAACTTATAGGATAAGAATGTGATTTTAAACCATCATGAATGATGAATTACTTGAAGATTCATTTATATTTTTCCATGTTTATATTCAATGAAATTTTTTTTCTCATATTCAAGGAATTTTAAAATTTAAATTTTTATTTTTATAGTGAAAAGATAATTTCCCAATAAAAATTTTTTAATGAAATTTTCATCGAATTTATATTCATCAACAAAAAAACCATTATTTCCCATATTATCCACTTGTGATATATTGTCATGATAAAATCCTTATTATTTCTGTATATTTATAATTGAACATTTTTAATGTGGTTGTACAATTTTGATAATATTCTCTATATAACACTTTATAGCATATGATCAGCATGATTGGGGGTTTACTATTTTGTTACCATTCTCCATATTAATCTGAATGATCTTTGATTATTTTTAATGATTACATTAATTATTATAATTTATTATTACAGTTTTTCAATGTGAATTTTTATATTGATTATGTTTACCCCCTTCAATTTTAGGATTGAATTGGACTTGGTAAGTAATAGGTGGTGCCCTCTATAGCCCCTCAATGCATCAGTTGGTCTCATGAGATAAAATAGCTCTGGTAATTTGGATGATTCTTACCCATTAATGTAATATGTCTTTGAAGATGTTATTTATGATATTTTTATGATTTCTATAAATATGAATTCCCTAATCATGTGATTAGTTATTAATTTCCATGTTATTATTTTAATTGTTATGATATCCAAGGGTAAGTGTCAAGATCTTGTTATTAGTTATATTGAAATATTTTATCATCATTTATTCCTAACATATTATTATATATTCTAAGGCTATTTATTAAATATAATATGTTTTAAATTATTTACATTTCCAAATTGAGTGTGCCTTATGTTTTCATGATATCTTCTACTATATTCAAACTGTTAAAGAGAAAAATTGCTCACCCCTTTTATATTCTTCCAATCTCTAAAATTATAGGTGATGAATTATGATTGATATAAAAGGATTTTATAAAGGTAATAAGGGTCTTCTTAATAAAAATACAATGCTGTATTTTATTTTGTAAAATGTAATTTCAAATTTATGTATATATATAGTTTTCAATACAACTAATATATTTTTTACATTGATATTTGATAGCATATATTCTTGCTCCAATATATTAAATTAACCACCAAACATGGGCCACTATGGTCAGGGTATTTATAGTTGGTATTAGAGAAATTTTAATAAAAACAAGGGAACTAGATTTAGGAAAACATATATTAAAGAGCATGACCCTGTAATGGAAATTGAGGACAATTCGAAGTGTAAAATAACATCTGAATTTTTTGGTAAGGTATATATAATGTGTATTTACTAAAAATAATTCCATATATGGATACTATAGGTATATGTGGATCTGGAAAATTTTCACCTAGGGGTAATAAATCTAAAAATATACATTGGGATTTGACTCAATCGTCACCTGGTGCATGACAATAGGCCATGTTACACAGCTGGTCTATGACTCTAATGGGATATGTTTGGGTTAATTCAAAATTTATTTATAAACCTTTATAAATTATTTGAAAATATTTTTATGACTTTATAATATTCCCAAATATATAAATTTTATGATTTTGAAATTATTTATACATAAATTATAAATTTATGTTTTGTGTTCCACTAGTTATAAAATTATTCATTATTATTCATAATTTTATGATCTAATATGATGGATACCATTTTTAATAAATGGATCCCATTATAAGTAATAGAAATCATATTATTATATGCAATCTATGTAGATACTTCCCTCCTAGTAAAGATATTGAAGCTCAAGTAGTAATTGGAGCTAAATAAAATTATAACTATATTAGAATGTTGAAATAGGTTATAAGTAAAAATCTTTCCTTTATGGAGAATCCTACTAATCCACAAAACAATGGTACAATGTAATACCACTTCATGTATTATAAAACTTCATCATTTAATGGGACTAAAAATCCATTTTTAGTTTGAAAATGGATAAGTTCCTTGGAGAAGATATTTACCACTTGGGGATGTAATGAAAGGGATAAGGTTTTCTTGGCAGTTTACCATCTCTTAGTATATGTGGATTAATAGTAGTCATTGGTTCAAATTAATAATTATTATGAGTAAATTTAGATCATTTAATGGAAGAATTTTAATGAACTTTAATTGGAATAGTATTTTCTAAACAAACAATTAGTGGATATGGAGAGAAATTTATAGATTCTGAGACAAAAGAAACAAGAAAATGTTTTTATGTATGAAGTGAACTTTACAAGGTTATAAAGGCATGATTAGTATAATGTATATAATCCAAATATAAATATTAATAATTTCTTTTATGGAATTTTTCTAATTCATCAAAGTTAACTAGCCTATCAAACATTCTCATCATATAAGGACGTAGTATCATGTTCTATAAAGATATACAAATAATTTTCCTATCCATATGGATTTGAAGGAAATAAAGTGAATTGGAATAAGAATGGGTAAAAATAGATAATGGAAGAATATAAAGAATTATTTACCACTTGTGATAACTGTGGAAAGAGCCACTCTATTACTTACTTGATGGGAGTGGGAGTTTTCTTCAAGTGTGGAGAGAAATTCCATCGGTAATGTGAATATAATCATAAAAAGTAAACCTTTAATGTTCAGTATTTCAACTATAAGGATATGGGGCACTACACAAAAAATTCCCCAATAGTAAAGGGAATATACCTTGGAAGAATCTATGAAATCAAGGTCAAGATTAGGTTTCTATTACATCGAAATTGGAATAACTTACTTTTGTATTTTAACTCAATAATTATGTTATTGAAGTATTTTATCAGTAATATTTTGGTTATAATAATCATGAAATTTGTAATCATTGTACCACAATAGTTTTTCTTTAAGGATATGAATGCATAAATTTAATGTTACTAATAATAAGAAAAGTTTTTTAGTTGTAAGTTCATATTTTTGTAGAATACATAAATAAGGTAAAGATAACACTTAATATGTTTTAGATGTTGAGTTAATAATGATTATTTGGGATAAAGATAATATTGACATTGAATAAGTAAATGGTATAGTGTGAGTAACATTGATAATGGTTAGTGATTTGGTAAAAATATAATTTATAATAGAGTTTATTTCATTTTTTTGATTCATGGAATACACTCAAAAGCATGTGATTTCATTGAGATTTTATGGTGATTTAGGTTATTTGTGTGTTTTAAGATAATATATTATCAAGGTATTATCATATTTGGTTTTTGACATAATAATATACTTTATATTTTTTATAGATAAAATTATCATCAAATCTTTTAGATTTTGGGATTAGAATTTGGTCAGACATATTTTGGGGGAGTATTGAGGTTTATTATTTATTGAATGGATTAAGTGTAACTTTTGGTGTACTGTTTGGGTTTTATAGTTTATAATATTTTAATAGATAAAATTTTCTAAACATTTTTGGTTTTGTTAAATATTTAGATATGTATAGAAATACTTTTCACTCTATTATGGATCTTCTTATCTATTAAAATTTAATTATAATACCTTTTCCATAAAAAATTCATCTTGGATATTTATTTCTTGCAGTAAGAGATGGAGTTGGAATTAATTGAAGCACAACCAAAGGTTAAAATAGTACATGTGAAATAAAACAATATTAAGTATATTTTTTCATGTTCTCTTTCATGACAATAAAATAATTTAAAAACTTTAAAAATAATTATATTGAAATTAAAATTTTATCCTTTTACCTCAATTTTCATCACATGTTTATGGTATTGTGGTCGTAAACTTTCCCCTAACCATATTTATATCACTTTAAATTTATCCTTGAGAATTTGAGAATTCTTTTTCTCCTACAAGTCTATATATTCCCTTAATACTAATTTTTTAACAATTATAAACCTATTAATTTATTATTCTAGTTAACCTTTGTATTTCTCTTTCACTGATATCGATAAAAGGTTTTATTAACCCTTTTTACGATGTGGATTTTCAATAATGGTTATACCTATGATGAAAAAAATATAATTATAAGGGATAGATTTATTTTAGGGGGTCTAACATAACTCTCTAATATTTTAAAATATATTCCTATTTAAATAAAAAAAAAATTGATATCTTGTGTTACAAGCAACACTATGTTTAAATGAATTGTAATATACTATTAAAATTTTATTATTTAATGTGATAGTTATCACCTATATTTTGGATTTTAATGTATGAATATAACTAAATAAGTTATGAAAATTATATTTTTTACACATTTATAAAATAAATTCATTTTTTATAAATTAATTATAAATGAAAATAAAAATCATTTGAAAGTAAACAATTTTTTTTTCTAAAAACCTATTTTCATGCCGGCAATGTGTTTTTATTTTAACTAATTAAATTAATAACTATTTTGGAATAATTGTAATTAAATTTTTCTATTATATATTTATTCATCATTAATCTAAAATTTTTTCTAGTCATGAGATAATAATAAAACTAATTTTATGTTTAAAAGTGTATTTTTCTAAAAATCAGTTTCATCACATTTTGGAAAATCATTTCAAAATTGTTTTTTCAACTTTTAAAAAATTTATTTAAAAATTTCTAAATAATTTTTTAAATTATAATTTAAAAATTACCATATATTGAATTTTTTGGAATCTTTTTAAAAAGATTAATTTTTTGATTGAATAGTGAAAAATACTGATTTTTATTGAAAACTACCATTTCATTTAAAGCATATAAAAAGTTTCATTTTGTTTAAAAATTATATTAAAATTAAAATTAGTCAAATTATATAATAATTAATCCAATTTAGGTCATTTTATTCAAATTTATATTTATTTTTTATATAACAACATTTTATACTTAAATAAACTTTTCCATTAGAAAACTGTTCTTTGACGCGTTTACAGGTTTAATTTGAAATTAAATTCTGAAATATTGGGATTTTGAATTTTAAAAAAATATATTATATAATTTTAATAAAGGATATTAATATTTTTTAACAAGATCAACTTAATTTTTTTATAATCAATGGGGAAAATAGTAATAATTAATTATTATGGGTATGGTTAAAACAGGTTTACCTTGGGTTAAACAATCAATATAATGGTTAAAATGACTTAAAAATATGTCTAATTTATATTATAAGTATATATCTATAACTTATATAATCAAAGGTTTTTTAATGGTCCGTTTTGGTGCCATTGTTTATGTCAAAACATGTGTAAAATTTATTCTTCTCAAACATTTCAAGTGTGTCCTCTCCCCCACTTATAAATGGACACCCCCTCCCCTCTCCTCTCTACACTTATTGATACATTTGGTTTATCCAGTACCTACCAAAATACATTTATTACATACCTTCTCATGAACTATAGTCTTTTTTTTTTATAAATCCATTCTAGGAAGGCTTTAGTTATAAACCCAATGAGGTTCTACAAATAAGAGGTATAGTTCTTGACCATGCGAGTTTATTTTATTTCTTCCTATAGCCCCTCCAAACAATATCCAAATGTGATAAAATATTAACAACATTATTTTAATTATAATTTTTTTTATTATGTTAGTTTTAAAATCTAATTATATTCCTTTTTCCATCAAGTGGAAAAAGAAACTGTGGATCGTGTGTACGGCAAACTACTGACTCACGAACCGATATAATTTATTTTCCATCACCACCTTTCATAGTAGGATATAATGATGGATTTAATGGATATATATTGTTTTTGTTAAAAAATAAACCTTTTAAATGATAATATCATATATAAGTTATTTCCTTAAAATTATTTGAAAAAAATAAGGTCGTTCGTGCATACGTGTGGACTAATGCCTCTATATTGCACTGTGACATTTTTCATTTATGCTTTACATGGATTGTAATAAGGATTGATATAATTAATATATATATGTTATATATTAAATAATAATTATTATATAAATTTTTAAATATTATACACCTTTATTTCATTCCAACCATTAAAAAAATGGAAATAAAATTCATGAGTACATACGGCATACTGTCTCCAAAAATGATGTCATTGATTTTCATATCAAAATATTATGGATTAATAAATATAAATATACAATTAATATATATTATATTTATTTCAGGATTAACATTCTTTATATTATGAAACCTTTATCAACATAAAAATATCAAAACTAAAAAATCAAAACATACATGAAAAATAGAGAAATTATCACCAAAAAAAGTAATTTTAACAAAGAATTGTTAACAAAAAGGTGATAAAAGATTATAATTAAATTATATAAGGTGTGATATATATTACTATGGTTATAATATATATTTATAATTAATATATATTTATTATACAAGAGTTTCGGGAATGTTTGAATAAAATTATTACATAGGTAAGGGTTTCTTATCTCACTTTTACTTTTGTGCGACATATATCATGCTCACTAATTATTTATTTTTTGTATTGTATAGAATACCCATGAATGTATTTTATGACTCTTATCATGAAAATTATGGGATATTTTCATATAAATATAAGGATTTTCTTTCATGGGTCTTATAATTCAAAAGATACCAAAGTGGTAAGGGTTTATTTCACAATTAAAATAGCCCATATTTCACTTATGATTCACAGGTGATATGTTATAATTATACCATTATTATAATTTACTTGGATAGTTTATGGATAGTTTGAATTGGGATGTTCTATTTTTATATCATTCATTTTATTACTCTGGATAGTTTAAGATCATTTTTATTGGGGATGTACAATTTTCAAACCTTTTTACATATTATGGTATATGGTTTATGTTTATGTTTATTGATTTGGATAATTATGGACATTTCATATTCTAGTTTTCAATATGAATGTTTGAATTTATTATGTTCCTACACTTTTGTATGAGTAATAAATTTTACTTATTAAGTGATGGGTGAGTCCCGTTATATCTCTTTGATGCATTGGTAGGTCTAATGAGACCAGCAATCTTGGGTATTTGGTTTTGGACTTACCCATTTATATAAGATGTCATGGAATGATTCCTTGAATATATGTTTATGAATTTCAACATTATTCATTCCCTTATTATAAAAATATTTATAGATATCTATGTGATTATTTCAATCATTATGATCTCCATGGGTAATTTTCAGTATCATGTGGTTAGTTATATGAAATTATTTTGTTGTCATTTATTCATACCATATTATTATAAATACACGAGTTATTGATTAAATGGAATGTGTTTTTAGTTATTTTCCTTTTAATATTAATTATTCCTTATGAATTCTTGATTTATTCCACTGAATGTATACTTCTACTGAACATCTAAGATCACCCCATCTTTATATTTCACATCCCTATGATTCTAGGAGATGAATTGTGATTGATATGCGGTGATATGCTAAATAAAATATTTGTTTTATAAAATAAAATACAATTTTTTATTTTATGTTTCCAAATATGAGGTAAAATTAATATATATATATATATATATATATAAATCTGTAAAACTATTCAATCCTTGAGTATGTGATCACTACTATTTAGCACTAATGTAATAAATTAACCACTAACTCTGGAGTACTACGGTTGTGGTCTTTAAAAATATAATATGATGGTAGCTCAAATCAGTGAAGTTAAAGTCCACAAATGATTATTGGAGACTACTATTGTTGTAATTTATAGTAGATATTTGGGAATAATGGTGACTATTATCATTAAGTCTAGAAAAAATAGAATTGTTATTCAATTATGTTCAAAACCTGATCGAGAATGAGGATCTTGTGTAGAGGGAAGTCCAATAATATAAAATTATTTCTCTTAATTTTGATGAATTATGAATTTAACCTAAATAGAAAAAATTTTATTTTAAGAATCCATCAAAAAATAATTCATAAGAAAAATTTCAAGTCGAGTCAGTGGCATAGGAGCTTTACGTTAGAAGTACGGGAAAATGGACAGTTTAATGTGGATTGTAAGAATTGTAGTGAAAGATCTAGAAGACCATCAATGTTTTTAAGTGAAAATTACTAGGTTTTAATGGATGTTTGTGTATAGGTTTTCCATTATATATAAGATTCATTAATAATATATTTGACATTAGTCAACTTACCAAATATATTTTGGATATAATAACCTCTTCTTATTAAAACGACTGATGAAAAATTAATTAATTAAGTAATTTAATATAACATGGACACATTTAAAATAAATGGAATAATAAACATTAAAAATTATCTTAAACAAGTAAATAATTAAAATAAATTTATTATTTATGAATATAATGAACACACATAAAAAATCAGGCTCAAGGTAGGGGATCTCTATAAACCACCGTTTTCTTCAGGTTATGAACATTATCTCACTAAATCATTTTATTATAGAATTCTTATAAATTATTTATATATGCCTCTAACATATATACCAAGATTATTATACCATTATTTGATTATTTAATACATTCTTTATGATTATTTATCAAATACAATTGTTATAAAATTTCTATTGATTCTAATATGAAGCAACATTATGCCACACATTTTCTTTTAATGGATAATTATTATGTTATTACTTATAATTTACTTCCATTAAGTGGGATAAATATATCATTAAAATTTTATGATGGCTTCACATAGATAGTTATCCAATGCATTGTTTAAATATTTAGTCTCATAATGTGTTATATATGGGACTATGGAGTAAACCTAATCCATTATTGGACTTTATCCACCATGTGATATTGTCTAGGATGTTATCCTTGTCTCATGTTTATTTCATGCTTTATTTTGTTTCCATATTTCTTATTATTCCATGAGATTGAGGTATTATGTTATTTATGATATGGTTCCATGAAATTATGCTTGATCTTTATCTTTTTTGGTATCATTTTACACATTAAATTTCATGTTATTATTCATTATCATATTTATTCCCTTGCTGGGAATTTTAGCTCACCCCTTTATTTACTCTTGATCCTTCTCTTTTATGTAATATAAACCCAATTTTACAATGATACTAGTCGTTTACGATACATGTGTTCTAATAATGGATATTTATGTTTAATAATCATGTAATAAAATGGGTAAAATCCTTGTACTTAAATTTTTTTTATCTAGTGATAGGATAAATTAAACATTGGAAACTAGTATGAGAAACCATTAGTAATATGCCTAAGGATATGTCTAAAAATGTGTCAAAGCATAAAACATCCTAGAATTTTGGTAAAGCATATAATGAGTGGTTTCCAAGTAATTACATCCTTATAGAGAAACTAAATGTTAATGTGGCTCTAGAATATAGGTACTTAGGGGTAATAGATATGAAAACTTAACTTTGATTGGGACTTGATCATCACATGGTGCATGAAAATGGGCCTTTCTACACACATGGTTGGATATTCCCATGGGATATTCTTTGGAAATTCAAAAACTCATTAGTAAAAATCGTTGAGGATTTATATAGTGACCACAAATGACCTGGGTTAAGCCTAAGGTTTCACATATTGAAAAGTAAGTGTCATGATTTAGATATCCTAGAAGTTATTTTTTGGATTATTTGGTTTCCAATAATTAATATTTTTTGGCACAATATTCTTTTTGGTTTTAGTTAATGATATGAACCAAAAGGAACTATATTAATGTTTAATTTGGTAGACAATGAGTTGATGAAAAATTAAATTGGATGGTGATAGAAGTAAATGATGTTATGAGTATGACCAATCAGTTTTCAAATTATATGGTTAGAAACTTTCACCTTAACCAAATATCAGACTCACCAAATAAGAGATAGATAGAGTTAGATGAGAGTTCAGGTTATAGAGACCACGGATGAATGAATATTACATTTTATATATATCATGAATGTAAAAAAAATAACTTCATGGAATGTATCAAAGGAATTAGAATATTTTTAATGTGTGTATAATAAGGATATAGAGTAAACTATTTCCAAGGAAAAATGAAAACATCAGTTAACTCAATGAGTGAGAATAATGGTTTCCTTAAAGAATCATTAATGGTTGAATTTTATAAATATATAAATTATGGTATTTATACAAATAGATTTCATAGAGGAAAATCTCAAGAGAAGGATTATGAATTTTGTACAAGGAGAGGTTTTATTAGTTATGATTAAGATACTACATATTATATATGAAAGGAAGGAGGTGTTAAGGAATAATATAATGAATCCTAGTTAATAGTTAAATAATAAATTCTAGTGATTTATGTGTTTATACATTGGAATTCAAGAATTATGAAACATTTAAGAACTTTTCTATATAATATTTTCTTAATGGATTTTCAAGAATATGTTGAATGGTGATGAAAAAAAAAACAAAATAAATTTAATTTCAATGTGACATTTTACAGAAAACACGAGATTAATTGAAGATAGACATTAATATGTTCCTAGAGTTTAGATAATGATATTGGGATAAAAAATTATGGATATAAATATTTTAAATTGGATTAGTATGGATGAAATTTGGACTGATTAGTTATTTTTTGACATATTGATGTATTTTGTTACATTTTTTGGATCTATGGAATATATTTTATAATATGTAGATTTATTAAATGAATGTGAAATTTTTTATGTTTTCATTATGTTATTATGGTAATTCTGGTTATTACCTTGTTTCAAGAAAATATATGATTAATGTATTCACATATTTGGTATGTGAAATTAATAGCTACCTAATATTGTTTGGGAGATTAATGATAAGTTGATTTTAGAGATTTAATGACCATATTTTAAAATTTTTAGAATTACATTTTGGTCAGGTATGGAAGATCATTAAGGTTAATTATTCATGAAATATATTATGTTGGACTTTGAATTTTATTGGGTAACTTATGAAAATATATCTTTTATAATTAATAGTGAAATAAGGAATAAATTATTATTTTTTAGGGATATTATGATCTACTAGTGATTCGATAATTAAAAAAAATCATCCTCATTTACTAAATTAATAGATGATTTGAATATTGTTTGAATAATAACCAAAGGATGAGATTGATCTTATAAAATAGAATGAAATAAAGTAATTTAATCATCTCATAACAATAACCCAACGTTATGAAAAGGATAATGAAAAAAAAATATCCTTATTACCATTATTATTAATTATATAATTGAACTTTTTCACACCTATTTTGATTATGGTTTTGTGGTTGTTGATTTTTTAATGACCATTCACTTTCTTATGATAACTAATCTCTATCACTCTCCATTATTATTTTGATAATTCACTTTTCTTCTATGTTAAAATATTTATTTCCCACATATATTCTACTATTTGGAAACCTAGTATGGGTTATTAGAGATGAAATTCTCATATAACTTTTCCACTTGTCTATAAGAAGTTTTATTAACCCTTTTTACAATGTTAGTTTTCCAAAAAGATTTCTTCAAATGTTAAAACCTTAATTACCAAATACCACTTCAAATTGTAAGGATGAAATTAGTTTAATGGTGAAAAATGTAACACTCTAATATTTTATAAAAAAATTATCACATCAATTTACTTTTTTTGAAATATTTTTTTACAGGAAACACTGAGTTTATCTTGAATTACATGCAACATCATTTTTAAATGAAACAATTCATGATTTTAAAATATTATTCTGATAGTTTTCACCTAGTTGTTAGAAGAGATGGTATGAATATGATTAACTAAATTATTAAAATTTATGTTTTTAACATGTATATAAAATTAATTTTTTGTTGAAAAATTAATTATAAGTGCAAATAAGAA
This sequence comes from Viscum album, assembly GCA_963277665.1. Classification (NCBI taxonomy): domain Eukaryota; kingdom Viridiplantae; phylum Streptophyta; class Magnoliopsida; order Santalales; family Viscaceae; genus Viscum; species Viscum album. The sequence continues at coordinate 193,529,184 of OY728136.1, read as the reverse complement.
CAATTTAAAAATAATAATAATAACTTTTTCTAAAAATTATTTTTATGCACACAAATGTGTTTTACAGTATTAAATTAAAAAAAACACTTTTATTGAATAATATTAATTAAATTTATTAATTATATATTCAATATAATTTTTAAAATTCATGTTCTGTGTTTTATATGTATGAGATAAAATCAATCCAATTTTATTCTAAAAAGCTTTATTTTTAAAAATAATTGTTTTCTCACAATTCGAAAACTTTTTTAAAGTTAATATTTTATGTTTTAGAAAATATATTTTAAAAAATGAAATTAATTTTCATGACCCAACCCTACTCGGGCTCGAGCCACAACTACCCCTAGCCCGTCTCCATAGGCCAGGGGTTGGCGACCAGTGTTGAAGGCACAATAACTAGGGGAGGCCTTTGCCTAAGTACCTATACACACACACGTCGCACACTCAATGCAAAAGTGCAGAGTAAAAGATAAAAGACAAGTAAAACAAAAGGTAAACTGCTATAAATAAACCACAAATGTGCATAGACCTCTACAGTACAAAGAAAAAGCTTAAGGTACACTGAAAAGAAAAGGGGAAAAACACGCGCCCAACTAGAAAAGTGCCACAACCCGGTAACAGGTAAACTAAAGAAAAACAGATGGAAGGGTTCCCCACCTGAAACCTGACCACGACCGTCGCACGGGGTCCAAGCTCCTGAACACCTAAGCTCCACTGAATTCACGACCAACCTGTCCATCGTCTGCAAGGGCACACCAAGTGCGGGCAAAGCCCAAGCATGGGTGAGTACAAAAATACTCAGTAGGATACCCCAAAGGCTCAAGGGAGCAATAAAGGAGGTTCCGAAGGGTGAGAAGTAGAGTGAACAGGGAAAATTAAAGGAGTACAACAGAAAGTGCAGTAAAGAGTACAGTAAAGAGTCCAGCTCAACCCAACAAGAGGCAAGAAGGATGACTCGTCCAGACACAAGGAGCTGGAAACGGTGAGAAGATGAACTTCACGTCGATTCTTCGCTACCTATAGCAGAAGAGTAGACTCGTCCCACCACGAGAAGCTAGACACAGAAAGCACGTGGCATACCCCACGCGTCTTTGCCTCCCCTGAAGGAGAGTAACCAAACCCAAGAAGTGGGTACCAAAAATGTAGAGACCCGTATCCTGACGTACATGGACTTTACATTACTTTTGCGGAATACTTAGTACATAACAAAAACACACACACAAGGATCGTAATAGTTTAGTGTCTTTGGAAACTCGGAATAAAATCTTCTAATCGTGGGGAAAGATCTTCAACATCTCCCATAAAGATCTTCCTTTTTTTTTACCTAAAACCTTTCTTTATATCCTGGGGAAAAGAAAACATAAAAGGGTGAGCTCAAATGCTCAGTAAGGGTATACAAAAGAAATAAAAATCATATCATATTTTTTTGAAAATCATAACCTGCAAAAGAGATCATAATATCTTAACATGGAACAAATCATAGAAGTGAAAATGAGATCACCATAATCATAACATGAAACTTGAAACTTTGTGGCATGCATACATAATCATGGAAAATCATTTCTTGTTAGTCATGACTCATTGCCAAGACTATCTTAGTGGACAAAGTCCCTTTCTGAATCGAGTAATCCTCGTTTCAGTCCTGTTTCACTGAACCAGTATAACCTACCATTCCAGCCATGTCTATCTCATGAGATATAAAATCTTTACCCAATGCATTGGAGGGAGATATAGGTCCCACCCATCTTATAATGAATCCTTTCTTATGTGTGCCACATAATCATAACACATACATCATCGCATAACACATGTAACAAAAATGGCATTCTTGAAACATCATGACATCATAAATCAATTCATATAAGATAAAGGAATTCATAAACATAATTCCATCACAACATAGTCAAATCAATGTAAAAATATGGATAGAAACAGAACCCTTTATTATCTTAGATGGAAAATAATTTTGATAAAACACTTGAATTGAATTCTTGAGGAAAATATCCTTTCTTCTTCAAAATCAATTTCTTTTCACAAAACATCATTCAATTTTAAAAGAAAGAGATTTTATTGAAAATAGTCATGAAATATTTTAGAGGAAGCTTCATTAAAATAAGGCTTTACAAAACAGTAGAAATCCGTTTGTGCCGTATAAGTTAAAAAAAACATTCTTCGTACTTTTGTCGGAAAAGTCAAAAAGTACCTCGTACGAAAAACGACAAAAGATTCCTTTCATACGTATTACTAAAAACTCACCGAAGGGTAAAAATGGATTTAAACAATTTTAGGTGGATGGAAATAATATTACATATTGAGTAAACATGGATGTGGATGATAAAATACACCCCAGTAAATACTTACGAATAAACAATCTCGGATAAAAATGAGATTGTGATATTTCCCTTACCTTAGGTCCGACTTGCTTTGTAAGTGTCCGAACCTCCTGTATAATGATTTAAATCATGTTATTGACTTATTAAAGAATCATATTAATTGTTATGATATCATATATGGTTCACTTATGACATTATATTACCCGTTCTTTTGTAAATTCCATGTTAAAGAAGCGTTTTGGGTAAAATCGTTTCATTTATCGTAGGTGTTTTGACTTGTTGTTCTTGACATCATTATTACTTATATCATAATTTACTTACTTCCAGAATATAAAATATGATTTATATATCATATATATTCAGTATATATATATATATAATAGGTAGATAAATAAAATGAAAAACACCGTTCATGGAGACGGTAGTCCGTACGTACGCATGAACGCTGTTTTCCTTTCCTTATTGTCTTGAAATGGAAGTAAGTAGATGACATACATATGTATATATATAAATAAATACAGTAGCTTTATAATGTCATATATTTCATTATTATTTCTTATATATACATTATAATCATTCTTAAATGGTTAACATGGAGAATGAATCTCATCGCGTTCGTGGAGACGGTATTCCGTACGTACGCACGAGCGATGATATCATTTCTATAAATATTGAATTGAATTGGAGTGGATTATACAATATATCAGAATCAATATGATGTTGTAATAACTATGTATAGTTATTATTTACACCATTATACCCATCCATGTAAGGTGGTGGTGGAAAATAGATTACACCACGGCGTGGAGACGGTATTCCGTACGTACGCACGCGCGGTGATTTCTTTTTCCGTAGGATGGATAGATGGTGAAATAGGGTTGTTTCATACTTATAATAACATATCAGTATATGAGTGATACTGATGTTATTAATTCATAATGAAACAACCTAAGAAGAAGAAGTGGAAGAATAAATAAAGATGAAAGAATTGGTAACGGTAATTACCTCTTCTTTGAAGTGCCTCTTTGAGACCTCCTCTTAGGGCACTAGAATTGGTCTTTGAGGAATACCAAAACCTCTAGGATGTTGCTAGGGAAGTGGAGAAGGGATTTTGGCAGGGGTTGGCCGAGCTTGAGTGCTCAAATTGGTGTGAGGAGGAGGGGGAGGAGGTGTCCTTTTATAGGGGAGGAGAGGGGCACCTTAGGAATTCTTAAAAATATTAATTTATAATAAATCTAACCCCACTTAAAAACCTCCAAAAATGACTCATATTAGAAGATTAGATGAGATAGGGTTGTAATCTCATCAACCAATCAAATTTAGACATGTTTGGATTTTATTTTAAACCTTATCAATTAGATTTAACTCTAAGTTAAATAATTTAACTTTTACCGTGTCTTTTTGTTTTCTTTCACTATATGGTTAATAATATTACTATAACATGCCAAAAGAACCCCAAATTGTTTATTATTAATATATATATCCTTATCTAAGTCATTTGGCCGAACCTTAGATTTTTAGGAATACAATAACAATTAATAATATAATATTTGATTTAAAAACTATTTTGTGTCAATTTTGACACTATTTGATATATGATTTTTGTGAAAGTCATAACAGAATTAAATGTTCTAACCAAGTTTATTAAATCAACATTAATATATCATAGTAACCTAGAAAATTAGTGGAATTCATAAATATTTTCAAATTACATTTATTTTGGTGTTTATAACATCAATTATGTCAATATTTCATTAATAAGATAATTACTGCATCATCGTTGTGTCATAAATAAATTAAATTATTTGATGTCTAAAAATTACAAATAAAATACCATCATGTAGGAAATCTTTTTAGCTTTCTAATGAATATTTATAGTCGAATTTATCTTATGTATAACCCCATATTAAAAATGATTTACTTATTAAACTTTGATTTTAACTATTTTAACCCTTCTTTAAATAAATTAATAATAAATGTCCTAATCTAATCCAAGTGGGCCTAAATGGTCATATTTTATTCCTAAGTTTGTTTTTGGTCGAATTACACTTGTCCAATAGAATTGGGACATGTGTTAGGGTAATATTGATATCATATTTACCCTTAGTTACCCTATTTACTATTAACCGCGGTAAAAAAAAGTAAAAAGTTACTATTCACCAAAAAATTATTTTCATCTCATTGAACCACATTTTAGTCCTTGATATTAACCGTGTCTCTCGGATTTTCGAAATTCCATTCACAGAAGCGGTAAAATTAAGTTTTATGCAAAATTCAGTTTTTAACCTACCACTTAGTAGTTTCACTATTCATCAAAAATTGATGTTTTTCAGAACAATGCCAAAATTTCATCCTAAGCTATATTTCATATTCCGAATTCAAAAATGAAGTCTATTTTACCAAATTCATAACATAGAAGTTGAATTAATTAATTTTATAATTAAATCCCGCTGTTAAGACAAATAGCGTGTTTTTAAGAAACAATTTCTATCAAAAGATTGATACTTGATTATGTCTGGTTTAAATGTGAAATTACAACCAATGACCAGCATTGAATTAAATTGTAAAAATATATTCTAAATATACTTTAAAACCACTCAAATTAATGATTTATCACTATTAATTATTTCGATTAAAAAAGTTGTTTTTAATTATAATTTAGTAATTTTCACTATTCATCAGAATATGAAAGTTATCCGAAAAGTACCAAAATTTCACCTTAGGCTAAATTCGATACTCCGAATCCAAAAATAAAGTTCATTTTGAAAAATAAGATTTACTGGATTTCAAAAAGTGGTTATTACTATTCATAACGGCTAGTTTTTAATAATATTTTTATAGCATATCGTTGTTTAGTGAAACTCGGTATTACGTACTACACACGCTATCGAGGAAGGTCGTGATTGCGTGTAATGCAAGGCAAGTCAAGGATGTGTGTTGTGCAAGCTCCTTTTGGTGTAGCGTACAACACAAGACATTAATAAAATTAAAAAGAATATATTTTTTTATAAAATCTTGGGCTGTTACATTCTACCCCCCTTAAAATGAATTTCGCCCTCGAAATTCGTCGGGGTTATAAATGGTTTACTATTTGAAAGTTTCTTTAATAGAAACCCACATCGTAAAAAGGAATATCAAAACCAATCTTTAAAAACAAAAGTATGAAACGTAATGGTTACCCAAATAAACTAATCATTGGGTTTCCACATAGGTGAAAATATGGATATGGAAGAGAAATCTAACCATCATGTTCTGATGGAGAGTGGTAGAGAACATGGCAATGGAAAAGCCAGTAATCACAAATCCATAAATTTGTGACGATCTAAGGTACCATCCGATTCATCAGGTATAAGATCACTAGGACAACATTTTTGGTTTTCAAGATCATTTCCCTAAAGTTGAAAATTTGAATTGGAATAAATACTTACTTTATTTTGGTACAATCTCACTGTTGTTCGTTCCCTGAACAATTTCCACTTCATCTCTTAAATAAATGAATTTGAATTTGTTATTCATGAACTGTTAGCAGATCATGTGATAGAATGACAGGTCATTCCATCTGTCTCAAACAAAAGGTTAGCAAAAATTATATGCATAAGTCGATCTATAGTGAGATTAATCATATATGGTTCCTAAAATGGGCTTATACTTCATATATCATACTGCTTAATATAATAAAACTAGTTTCTACTAAACAGGGACTTCCTGTAGGCTAGTGGTAGGCGATAAAGGCCAGTCGCACTTCGGTTGTGGGTTCGATTCCTACAGCCTTGTCCGAAGTGATGGGTTGTCGCCCGTCCTGCAGGTTGTCCTTTTTCTAAAACTATATTACTATAACATCCCATCAATAATATCGAGAAAAACATCTATCCTTAAACAATACTAACTTGTGTCCAACATAATCCATTCCAATCTTTAGGCTTATCCATAATACTACAGTCCACTCTCATAACATAGTGAAAATGATTTCCAGAGATTTAATACCATCGTTGATCCCCATATATCATAAGATATATCTCGTTGGTCACATTCTAATCATTCAAAGGCCTTAATCATGTATTCCCTTGAATACCCATTGAACCTTATTGAAAACATGAATGCAGTTAAATGTTAACACTTTCCACATACCAAAATCCTCAAAATTCTACATACTCAAACCATGATATCACTTAGTCCTTATATCAATCATGAGCTCATGAATATAATCAAACACCCCATTATCTTATTATTCCTTCATTGTGCGCATATCATCTAAATTCTAAAAATATCTGAATAACCATTCATGGATAGTGGTACTTTCATAACTCAAGGAAAGACAACAGTGTAACAATCCTTAGACGTCTCTTTATTCCATAGTACCATGAGATTTCTTATACAACATTACACATGATAAACATGTAATCATTTAAACCATTGACCGAGCTTCAAAAATTCTTTCATCTCACATATCATTTGTAGTCTCTTCATCATCATCCACATAAATACTACCCATATGACCATACTGATTCTCTTCATGAGTCTTTCCCTTAGGGAATTTGTTTGCATAATGGCCATACATTCCACATTTAAAACACTTAACCATTTTTGATGTCGTAGCAATACCATTATCCTCATTCATGGTGTTAACCGACCCTTTTCCATTGCACTTACTTTCTTTGTGTCCTTCTTTTCCACACCCAAAGCATCTTCCAGTTCCCTTGAAACATTCTCCTTGATGCCTCTTCCCACATGATTTACATAGGGGAAATTGAACTTTCTTTCCTCTATGATCATCATGGAACTCCATCTTTCTCTTATTAGTCGAGTCAGGAAACTTACAAAATTTTACTTTATTGATCATATTATGAGATTGCTGATTCGGCATAATAATGATGTTTGGACTTCCAAATCCCATTTCGTTTGGTTGCTCATGAAGAATATCATTCCATTGTCCATCATATCCTCCATTATCATGAATCACCTTGTTTCCAACCATTGTCTAAAACCCAAAAAGAATAGTGTTAGATGCAAAAATCATAATAAAGGGGGACTAACTTAAATATCTATCATCTTTGGTTTAATCTAATATCGTTACCATAGTTCTAGAACTATATCCTATATGTATACTTATCCTTAGGGGCATCCCTAGACATACCTTAGAAATATCTCTAGGGATCTTACTAACGTTTTCGCGTCCTAGTTTCCAAAGGTTGACTAAACCTTTCCTATGATACCAACTGTAGAGACCCGTATCCTGACGTACATGGACTTTACATTACTTTTGCGGAATACTTAGTACATAACAAAAACACACACACAAGGATCGTAATAGTTTAGTGTCTTTGGAAACTCGGAATAAAATCTTCTAATCGTGGGGAAAGATCTTCAACATCTCCCATAAAGATCTTCCTTTTTTTTTTACCTAAAACCTTTCTTTATATCCTGGGGAAAAGAAAACATAAAAGGGTGAGCTCAAATGCTCAGTAAGGGTATACAAAAGAAATAAAAATCATATCATATTTTTTTGAAAATCATAACCTACAAAAGAGGTCATAATATCTTAACATGGAACAAATCATAGAAGTGAAAATGAGATCACCATAATCATAACATGAAACTTGAAACTTTGTGGCATGCATACATAATCATGGAAAATCATTTCTTGTTAGTCATGACTCATTGCCAAGACTATCTTAGTGGACAAAGTCCCTTTCTGAATCGAGTAATCCTCGTTTCAGTCCTGTTTCACTGAACCGGTATAACCTACCATTCCAGCCATGTCTATCTCATGATATATAAAATCTTTACCCAATGCATTGGAGGGAGATATAGGTCCCACCCATCTTATAATGAATCCTTTCTTATGTGTGCCACATAATCATAACACATACATCATCGCATAACACATGTAACAAAAATGGCATTCTTGAAACATCATGACATCATAAATCAATTCATATAAGATAAAGGAATTCATAAACATAATTCCATCACAACATAGTCAAATCAATGTAAAAATATGGATAGAAACAGAACCCTTTATTATCTTAGATGGAAAATAATTTTGATAAAACACTTGAATTGAATTCTTGAGGAAAATATCCTTTCTTCTTCAAAATCAATTTCTTTTCACAAAACATCATTCAATTTTAAAAGAAAGAGATTTTATTGAAAATAGTCATGAAATATTTTAGAGGAAGCTTCATTAAAATAAGGCTTTACAAAACAGTAGAAATCCGTTTGTGCCGTATAAGTTAAAAAAAACATTCTTCGTACTTTTGTCGGAAAAGTCAAAAAGTACCTCGTACGAAAAACGACAAAAGATTCCTTTCATACATATTACTAAAAACTCACCGAAGGGTAAAAATGGATTTAAACAATTTTAGGTGGATGGAAATAATATTACATATTGAGTAAACATGGATGTGGATGATAAAATACACCCCAGTAAATACTTACGAATAAACAATCTCGGATAAAAATGAGATTGTGATATTTCCCTTACCTTAGGTCCGACTTGCTTTGTAAGTGTCCGAACCTCCTGTATAATGATTTAAATCATGTTATTGACTTATTAAAGAATCATATTAATTGTTATGATATCATATATGGTTCACTTATGACATTATATTACCCGTTCTTTTGTAAATTCCATGTTAAAGAAGCGTTTTGGGTAAAATCGTTTCATTTATCGTAGGTGTTTTGACTTGTTGTTCTTGACATCATTATTACTTATATCATAATTTACTTACTTCCAGAATATAAAATATGATTTATATATCATATATATTCAGTATATATATATATATAATAGGTAGATAAATAAAATGAAAAACACCGTTCATGGAGACGGTAGTCCGTACGTACGCATGAACGCTGTTTTCCTTTCCTTATTGTCTTGAAATGGAAGTAAGTAGATGACATACATATGTATATATATAAATAAATCCAGTAGCTTTATAATGTCATATATTTCATTATTATTTCTTATATATACATTATAATCATTCTTAAATGGTTAACATGGAGAATGAATCTCATCGCGTTCGTGGAGACGGTATTCCGTACGTACGCACGAGCGATGATATCATTTCTATAAATATTGAATTGAATTGGAGTGGATTATACAATATATCAGAATCAATATGATGTTGTAATAACTATGTATAGTTATTATTTACACCATTATACCCATCCATGTAAGGTGGTGGTGGAAAATAGATTACACCACGGCGTGGAGACGGTATTCCGTACGTACGCACGCGCGGTGATTTCTTTTTCCGTAGGATGGATAGATGGTGAAATAGGGTTGTTTCATACTTATAATAACATATCAGTATATGAGTGATACTGATGTTATTAATTCATAATGAAACAACCTAAGAAGAAGAAGTGGAAGAAGAAATAAAGATGAAAGAATTGGTAACGGTAATTACCTCTTCTTTGAAGTGCCTCTTTGAGACCTCCTCTTAGGGCACTAGAATTGGTCTTTGAGGAATACCAAAACCTCTAGGATGTTGCTAGGGAAGTGGAGAAGGGATTTTGGCAGGGGTTGGCCGAGCTTGAGTGCTCAAATTGGTGTGAGGAGGAGGGGGAGGAGGTGTCCTTTTATAGGGGAGGAGAGGGGCACCTTAGGAATTCTTAAAAATATTAATTTATAATAAATCTAACCCCACTTAAAAACCTCCACAAATGACTCATATTCGAAGATTAGATGAGATAGGGTTGTAATCTCATCAACCAATCAAATTTAGACATGTTTGGATTTTATTTTAAACCTTATCAATTAGATTTAACTCTAAGTTAAATAATTTAACTTTTACCGTGTCTTTTTGTTTTCTTTCACTATATGGTTAATAATATTACTATAACATGCCAAACGAACCCCAAATTGTTTATTATTAATATATATATCCATATCTAAGTCATTTGGCCGAACCTTAGATTTTTAGGAATACAATAACAATTAATAATATAATATTTGATTTAAAAACTATTTTGTGTCAATTTTGACACTATTTGATATATGATTTTTGTGAAAGTCATAACAGAATTAAATGTTCTAACCAAGTTGATTAAATCAACATTAATATATCATAGTAACCTAGAAAATTAGTGGAATTCATAAATATTTTCAAATTACATTTATTTTGGTGTTTATAACATCAATTATGTCAATATTTCATTAATAAGATAATTACTGCATCATCGTTGTGTCATAAATAAATTAAATTATTTGATGTCTAAAAATTACAAATAAAATACCATCATGTAGGAAATCTTTTTAGCTTTCTAATGAATATTTATAGTCGAATTTATCTTATGTATAACCCCATATTAAAAATGATTTACTTATTAAACTTTGATTTTAACTATTTTAACCCTTCTTTAAATAAATTAATAATAAATGTCCTAATCTAATCCAAGTGGGCCTAAATGGTCATATTTTATTCCTAAGTCTGTTTTTGGTCGAATTACACTTGTCCAATAGAATTGGGACATGTGTTAGGGTAATATTGATATCATATTTACCCTTAGTTACCCTATTTACTATTAACCGCGGTAAAAAAAAGTAAAAAGTTACTATTCACCAAAAAATTATTTTCATCTCATTGAACCACATTTTAGTCCTTGATATTAACCGTGTCTCTCGGATTTTCGAAATTCCATTCACAGAAGCGGTAAAATTAAGTTTTATGCAAAATTCAGTTTTTAACCTACCACTTAGTAGTTTCACTATTCATCAAAAATTGATGTTTTTCAGAACAATGCCAAAATTTCATCCTAAGCTATATTTCATATTCCGAATTCAAAAATGAAGTCTATTTTACCAAATTCATAACATAGAAGTTGAATTAATTAATTTTATAATTAAATCCCGCTGTTAAGACAAATAGCGTGTTTTTAAGAAACAATTTCTATCAAAAGATTGATACTTGATTATGTCTGGTTTAAATGTGAAATTACAACCAATGACCAGCATTGAATTAAATTGTAAAAATATATTCTAAATATACTTTAAAACCACTCAAATTAATGATTTATCACTATTAATTATTTCGATTAAAAAAGTTGTTTTTAATTATAATTTAGTAATTTTCACTATTCATCAGAATATGAAAGTTATCCGAAAAGTACCAAAATTTCACCTTAGGCTAAATTCGATACTCCGAATCCAAAAATAAAGTTCATTTTGAAAAATAAGATTTACTGGATTTCAAAAAGTGGTTATTACTATTCATAACGGCTAGTTTTTAATAATATTTTTATAGCATATCGTTGTTTAGTGAAACTCGGTATTACGTACTACACACGCTATCGAGGAAGGTCGCGATTGCGTGTAATGCAAGGCAAGTCAAGGATGTGTGTTGTGCAAGCTCCTTTTGGTGTAGCGTACAACACAAGACATTAATAAAATTAAAAAGAATATATTTTTTTATAAAATCTTGGGATGTTACAAAAAACAAGGTATACACATATCTTTATGCTTATAAAGAAGCTTGAACAACATCTTAAGGGGATATTTGTCCCGTAACTCAGCCCAAGAAAACGAGTAGCCAACAGTCCCAGAAGTAAACTCCATCGATGCCCAGCATCCCTCACGTCTGCCCCGAACCGCAAGCCAAGGGGCTCAATCACTGCACCTCGACACTATGGTCTTTGGGCGGCACTGACTCGCCTGCACGGTTTTAGATCACATCATAAGGATGCGTCTCGGTGGGGGAAAGCACCCCTCGTACTTGAATGTTCTTGGGGAACGTCAAACCACAACATGTCACTGCCCCGCAGTTGAGAGGTCTTCTCAAAGTCGTCAGGCAACCCCCTGCCCAGCCCCGCTGGAGGGTCCCTGGAAGTTGACGGGTTCCCACTATAGGGAGACCCGGACTGTCGACGGGTGCCACACTGCCCAGTCCCATAACAGTGTAATCCACTGGAGGGAGACCCGGCTAAAGTTGGCGACGAGACCACTGCCCATCCCAGCTAGAGGTAACCCGGCATCAGGGACCACTACTCAACCCAGCTGGATGTAAGCCTGGCATCGGGGACCACTGCCCAGCCCAGCTCGAGGTAAGCCTGGCATCGGGGACCACTGCCCAGCCCCGCTAGAGGTAAGCCCGCCATAGGGGACCACTGCCCAGCCCAATTAGAGGTAAGCCCGAAACTGCTCTCGTCATCCCTGGTGGATGGGACTTCTCGGTGAACACCGTTGTACCGGCCATCCATGCTAGATGGTAACACACTAGCGAGCCCTTCTCGAAACAACCCCAGCCCTGCTGGTAACAACCTCATCCCTGCTGGAAACAACCTCCTAGGTAGAGGATGGGTGCCCGTGTAAAGTGTTGGTTACACTGAATCCACAAGAACTCGGCCAAAGAACACGGAGTGACGGGAAGAAACTCCCCAGGCCTCATAAGGCAATCCCGCTCCAATCCACTGAGTCACTGTCGAAGCATACCGAGAAAACTCATCCGAGAAAGTGGGAAAACACCCACACTGTATGAGCACACATAGTAATAAATGGTGCTACAGTCTGGTGAAAGGGCATGGTATTGAAACCCCTCACGGAAGAAGAAAAATAGGAACCAAACCATCTCTACGGGCCAAACTATCAAGAAAGAAACCAGGGGGAGACCACTCAACCCTGCTGGTCAAACAAACAAACACAGAGCCAGGGGAAAACTCTACCCAGCTAGTCAAAAAACGAGCACAGAGGGACCCTCTAAGTCGCGAGAGGTCAAAAGTACGTAAAGCAGAAAATGTCACGCACATGGGGCCCACACGACGTGTGGCCCCAAGTCAACCCCAACCGAACGCACAAACATTCTCAGGTACAAACAACAACATGTACCTCCAAGCATTCCCATATACTCCCAGAGTATACCATGTTCCATCCCAAAGGATATCGTACACATGGCCCCCAATGTCAACACGAAGGCATGAACATAACAACTCCACCTCAAAGGCCCAGGCATGACCAACAACATCTCTTTAAACATTTACTTCACTCTCACGGGACTGAACGCGATCACACACCAAGGGTTCTCTGAAAACATGGTAGGACGAACCACCACTGGATCACATTTTATTCAACATTTAACAAGATCACGCAACAGGCTCCGAACAACCAAACGGATCACTCTATTTTAATCCTCACAGAAAAACACGCGAGATCGACTACTTACTCACCTCAAATGGATATCCAATGAAAAAGGCACCAACACTGCCTCACGCCCGAACGACGTCCTTTGATCCCGAGCCTCGGCCTCAAAAATATTCAAGCGTATCGTACCATTGCGATCCCCTTGGGAAAACACGTCCAAAAGACTGCTCACTTGAGCGCAACGGTTATCCGGAGAAAAAGATGCATTCCGGCGCACCACACACGAGCGGTGCTACATGGGACCCACATCCTAGTCCCAAAACACAACGAACGGATTGCACCATTGCGATCCTCTTGAAAAAAGCACACAAGGTGGACTATTCACTTGTCCAAATCTGTCACCCAGTGATAGGGATAGAAAAATCATCGTCGACGCCCAAACGGCCCTCGTGGGACCTGCACCATCGTGCCGAATTAGAGATGATGGATTGCACCATTGCAATCCCCTCAGAAAAACATCCATAATCGACTTCTCGCACGCCCCGAACGGATGTCCGACGAAAAAGTCGTGAAACGCTGCACACAGCTTAAATGACGGGTCATGGGGCCCGCACCTCAACTTCGGCATCAACGCCTGAAACAACCTTGGTATGCTCCGCCTCGGTGGTAGGGTCCCAACTCCACTGACGACGCTTAAAACGGGCGCCCGTAGACCAAAATACGAGCATCCAAAAATTTTAAAGGTGGGGGGGACCCCCTTGGGCCGGACCGGGCCGGTCTGGCCGGTCCGCCCCGCTCTGGCCGGCCCGCTGGTACTATGGCTGAGCCGCCTCCCACGGGACCGCCTTGCCCGCGGACCATGAAAAAAATATAAACAACATTCAAGCATACGTATGGCCTACCATCTCCATGAACGGTGTAATTCATGTTTCTATATAAATTTTATGGACTAATATAAATACATATACAAAGAATATATATAATATTTATATAATTCTTAAAATTATTAATATTATTTAACCATGATCAAATTATAAGGACCAAAACTATCAAACCAAAACATACATGGAAAACAAAGTAGTTAAATCCCAAAATAGATATTTTAACAAAGAATTGTCAATAAATTGGAGATAAAATATTATAAGTAAATAATATATGGTGTTATATATATGAGATTGGTTCTATAATATAATTATAATAAATATATTTCTATTATATATTAATTCAAACATGAATGAAATAAATCAAACTTGAGGTAAGGTTTTCTCGTCACACATTTCCATCTATGAGACATATATCAGATTCACCACTTATTTTATTTTTATGGTGTATATATTGCCCACAAATGTATTTTATTATTATTATCATGAATGTTATGGGATAAATATATCAATATAAGTTATTTTATTCCATGAAACTTACAATTATAAAGTTACTAATGTGGTAAGGGTTTATTTTACAATCTTATCATTATTTGGGATTGTTTATGCTTCAATTTCCATTAACGGATATTATTTGATCATTATAAAATAAACTATTTTATTTTATTATTATATTTTATTCATTATTTTTTTAACTAATATAACTATTTTCCCTCTTTATTACTTAAAATTATTCAGAAAATATTTTACAGAATATATTACTTTATTTTTATCTTCAGTCAAAAATTAATTTTCTTCCATGTCTGTGTTTTATAAAATTATTTTAATTTTTTTCTATTATATTATTATTCTTATAATTAATTTTTATCCTTGATTTTTTTCACAAAATATTTTCAATGTAATCTTACAATCATTTCCTGAACATGGTACTTTTTAAATTTTGTTACAAAACTTTGAAATGAATGTTTTTTAACTTATATGGTAATAATGGAATTTTACACCATCATGAATGATGAATTATTTTATGATTCATTTTTCATATTCCATGTTTAACTTCAAAGAAAATATTTTTTTTAATATTCTAGAAATTTTTTAATTTGAAAATTTATTTTCAAAGTGAAAATGGTATTTTCCTCAAGAATATTTTTAATGAAATGTTCATCATAGTTCTATTCATAAAAAAACCCATATTTCACTTATAATACACTATGGATATGTTGTAATGATACCATCCTTATTATTTCTATAGATTTCTAATGAACATTTTTACTATTGATGTACTATTTTGATAATATTATCCATATTACTCTAGATGGTTCATGAATAGCTTGATTGGGGGTATACTTTTTTGATACCATTCTTTATATTAATCTGGAAGCTCTATTATTATGTTTATAAATTGGAGAAGTTATTAAAATTCCATATGCTATTTTTTCTATGTGAATTTTTATATTGATTATGTTTATCCCCTTTCATTTGAGGAATGAATTAGATACTGTATGTTATGGGAAATGACCATTATATCACCTTAATGCTTTGTTAGGTCTCATGAGACAAAATAGATTTGGTATTTTTATAATAACTTAACAATTTAGAGAATATATCTTGTAAAAACTTCTTGACAGTAATTATAGGATTTCCATCATTATTAATTCCCTCATCATTAGATAAGTTATGTATTTACATGTGATTATTTAAATTTTTATGATATATAGGGATAAGTGTCGGGGTCTTGTTATTGGTTATATGAAATTATTTTAACATTATTTATTCCTACAATATTATTCTATGTGATCAATTTATTGATTAAATAGAATATGTTCTCGGCTATTTATCTTTCCATGTTGATTATATCTTACGTGTTCATGATATCTTCTATTATATTCAGGCCCTTAAATAGAAAATTAGATCACCCATTATATATTTTTCTTTTATCTATGATGCATGGAGATAGATTATGATTGATATAAAAGTATATTCTAAAAAAATAGTGTTGTTCTAAAATAACAAATCATTTTTTTCATATTTTCTAAAATGTAATATTAAATTAATGTATGTATCTAGTTTTCTAATACAACTTATATATTTTTCTTATGAGATGTGATATCCAATATTCTAGAACTAATATCATAAATTAACCACCAAATATGGGCTACTAAGGTTAGGGTATTGTATTTGGTATTAGAGAATTTTTCGTAAAAATAGTTTATCTAGATTTAAGATATCATATATTAAATAAAAAACCATGTGATTGACTTTTAGGATAATTATAAGGATAACAGAACATCCTAATGTTTTTCTAAGTTAGATATTATTTGGATTTTCTAAAAATGCATCCATGTCTAGATACAAAATTTTAGATGTGGCTATGGAATAGTTTTACCTAGGGGTAATAAATATTAAAAGGGTGCATTGGTATTTGATTTTATCATCACCTGATGCATGCCAATGGGCCTTGTTACGCACCAAGTTTCAGACTCTGAGGATATATGTTTGGGGTAATTCAAAGTTAATTTAAAAACCATTATAAATGATATGAAACTATTTTTATGTCCTAATAATATTACCAAATATACCAAGTTTATGATTTTTAAATTATTTATACTTAAAGTTTTGATTTATGTTATGTTTTCCACTAGTCTTAAAATTATACATTATGATTCATAATTTTATGATCATATCTAATGTATACCATTTTTTATAAATGGAACCTAGTATATGTAATAAAAACCATATCAACACATTTAATCCATGTAGATACTTACCTCCTAGAAAAGATATTAAAGCTTGATATGTAGCTGAGGCTTAAAAAATTATAACTATATTAGGATGTTGACTAGGTTATGACTAAAAACAATTCCTGTATGGATCATTCTACGGATCCGAAACTCAATGAAACAATTTTATACCTCTTGATGCATCAAAAACCTACATCATTTAATGGTACTAAAAATCCATTTGAATTTTACAAATGGATAAGTTCTTTGGAGAATATGTTTATCATTTTGGGATGTAATGAAAGGGATAAGGTTGTTATGATAGTTTTCCATCTCTTAGGACATACATATAAATGGTGGTAATTAATTCAAAATACTATGTATGAGGATTAAATATAAATCATGTAATTGAAGTATTTTAAGGAACTTTTATTGGAAGAGTATTTTCTTGAAAAAAAAGGAGTGAATATGGAGAAAAATTATTGAGTCTAAGACAAAAGATAGAATAATATTTTTCTAAGTATGAAGATGACTTTACAAGTTTAGTAATTAATTTTTAATAAAATATAGATAATCAAAATAGAAATATTAATAGTTTAATTAATGGTGTTATGCCAATCCTTTAAAGGAAACAAGCCTATAAAACATTTTCATTATATGAGGACATAGCATCATGCTCTATAAAGATATAGAAATAATTCTCCAAGACGTATTCATTTTAAGAAAATAAAGAGAATAATACTGAAAATGATTAAAAATGTATTAGGAAAGAATAGAAAGAAGTATTTTTCTATATGTGATAATTATGGAAAGAAACACCCTATTACTTACATAAAGGGAGTGATAGTTTGCTTCATGTGTGGAGAGAAATTTAATTGGTCACATGAATGAAATAATATGAAGTAAACCTTAAATATTTAGTGTTTCAACTATAAGGATATGGGTCACTACACAAATAAATTCCCTCCTAGTAAAGGGAATAAGCCAGGGAATAAGATAAGCAATCAAGGTCAAGATTATTTTACTATAACATCCAAAGTGGAATAAAGAACTTTTGTATTTGGAATCATGAATTATGTTGTTGAACTATTTTATAAATGATATTTTGGTTATAAAAATCATGAAAATTTTTAAGAATTATACCATAGTAGTTTTTCTTTAAGGAATTGAATGCATATGTTTAATGGTATTAATAACAATAAAAGTGATTTAGTTATAAGTTGGTATTTTTTTAAAATACATAAATAAGGGAAATATAACACATAATATGTTATATATTTTGATTTAATAATGTTTATTTAGGGTAAACATATGATTGAAATTGAAAATTTTAATTGGATGGTATGAGTTTCCTTGATAATGGTTAGTGATTTGGTGAAAAATTGATTTAAAATAGAGTTTATTTCATTTTTTGCATCATGAAATATACTAAGTATCTTGTGATTTCATTATTGTTGTATGGTGATTCAGGTTATTATTGTGTTTTAAGAGAATATATGATCAAGGTATTCTCATGTTTGGTTTGTGACATGATGGGCTACTTTATTTTTATTTTGGATAATTTTTTAATAAAATATTTTGGATTTTAGGATTTGAATTTCATCATATGTATTTTGGAGAGTATTGAGGTTTAATATTTATTGATTTGATTAATTATATCTTTGGGTTTATTTGATAGGGTTTTAGATATTGATTTATTATGTTAGATAAATTTTTATAAACATTTTTTGTTTTGGTAAATATTTATAGAAGAATAGAATGAATTTTCACTCTTTTATATATCTTATGATCTATTAAAATGTAATTGTTATGATTTTACCATAAAAAATCATCTTGGATATTTATTTATTGGTGTAAGAAATGGAGTGGAAATTAATTAAATTACAACCAAAGGATGATATTATAATGATGAAATAAAACAATATTAAGTATATATTTTGGTTTTCTCTTTAAAGATAGTAAAATAATCCCTTAACATTAAGAAAATGGCCTTGAAATTAAAATGTTGTCCTATTACCTTAATTTTGACCACATGTTTATGGTTTTTTGGTTGTAAACATTCTCCTGTCAATGTTTTCTGTCACTCTAATTTTTTCCTTGGACATAATTTTTCTCCTCCATGTCTAAATATTCACATCCCACTACTATTTTACTACTAGTAAACTGAGAAATGTATTTTTATATTTGACCTTTATACTTCCCTTTCTCTCTTATCAATAGAATGTTTTATTAACCCTTTTTACGATGTGGGTTCCCAATAATGGTTAGACCTATGATTAAAAAAAATCGAATTGTAAGAGATAAATTTATTTAATGGGGTAAAATATAACCCTCTAATATTTTAAAATATCTTCCTCTTTAAATTATTTTTTTATATCATGTGTTACATGCAACACTGAGTTGAAATATACCGTAATATACTATAGAAATATTATTAGTTAATGTGATAGTTATCGCTCAGTTTTATGATTGGAAAGTATGAATAAGACTAACTAAATTATGAAAATTATATTTTTTACACAAGTATAAATTAAATTCATTTTTTATCAATAAATTAGAAATGAAAATAAAAAACATTTGGAAGTAAAAAAATTATTATTCTAAAAAACAATTTTTATGTGTCTAGTGTGTTTCTATCTTAATTAATTAAATTAATCAATGTTTTTGAATGATTTTAATGAAATTTTTATTGTATATATTTATCCAAATTTTTTATCATTCATCTAAAAATTTTTCTAGTCATGAGATAATAAAAAAAACTAGTTTTATGTTTGAAATTATATTTTTTTTAAATATTTTCGTCACATTTTGAAAACATATTTTAAAATTAATTTTTTTCAAATTTTATAAACTCTATTTCAAAAAATTAAAATAAAATTTTAAATAAAATTTTTAATAATAATAATTTCAAAATTTCCCTAGATTTAATTTTTTGGATTTTTTTGAAATGACTAATTTTTTGAATGAATAGTAAATATAATGACTTTTCTTGAAAACTGCCTTTTCATTTAAAGCATCTACAAAGTTCCATTTTGTTTCAAAATTGTATTAAAAGTAAAATTAGTAAAATTATATTATAATTAATCCAATTTATTTCATTTGATTAAAATTTATATTTATTTTTTATGTGAAACATTTTATACTTAAATAATCTTTTCCTTTGGAAATCAGTTTTTTGACGTGTTGATAGGTTTAATTTCGAATTAAATTCTGAAAATTTGGATTTTTGAATTTGAAAAAACGTATCATATTATAGTAATCCTGATAGTTAATATTTTATAACAATTTTAAATTATTTTTTTCATAATAAATAATAAAAACAGTAAAAATTAATTATTATAGTTAAGGTTAAAAAAGGTTTAATGGGGGTTAAATGAAAAATATAAGGGATAAAATAAAAAAAATAGTTATAATTTCTATTATATGGATATATTTTGAACTTATATCATATAATTTTTGTTAATGGTCCATTTTGGAGCCATTTTTTGTCAAAATATGTGTATAATTTATTCTTTTCAAAATTTCAAGTGTGTCCTCTCCCCCACTAAAAAATGGGCACCCCCTCTGCTCTCCTATCCACAATTCAATATCCATTTTTTTCGACCAATTCCTACCAAAATTCCTTTTTAAATACCTCCTCATGAACTATAGTCTTTTTTTAGTAGAAATCAATTATAGGAAGGCTTTAGTTATAAACCTAAAGAGGTTATCTAAAGAAGAGGTATAGTTTTTTGACCATGCAGCTTCATTATATTTCATCCTATAGCCCCTACAAACATTATAAAACTATGATAAAATAATAACACCGTTATTTTAATTATAATTATATTTTATTATGTCTATTTCATAATCTAATTTCATCCCTTCTTTCAACAAATGGGAAATGAAACTATCGATCGTATGTATGGAAGACTACAACCTCACCAACCGATATAATTTGTTTTCCATCACCACCTTTCACAAATGAATATAATGTTGTATTTAAGGTATATATATGATATTTATGAAAAGATTATACTTTTTAAATTATAATATCATATATACTTTCTTACCTTTCAATCCTTGGGAAAATAATAAGGTTGTTCATGCATAGGTGTGGACTACCGTCTCTTAGATGTGATGTGACATTTTTCATTTCTACTTCATAGGTATGGTAACAAGGATGTGTATAATGAATATATATGGTATATATGACATAATAATTATTCTATAAATTAGAAATATTTTTTTCCTTTCTATTATTCCATCCATTAAAAAATTGAAATAGCGTTCATGATTACGTCCATCATACTGTCTCCATGAACGATGTCATTCATTTTCATATCAAACTTTTATGGGGTTATATAAATAAATATAAAATGAATATATATTATATTTCTATCAAGATTAATATTTTTTATATTATTAAACCCTGATCAAAGTAGATGTACCAAAACTAAAAAATCAAAACATACATGAAAAATAAAGAAATTACAACCCAAAATAGTGATTTTAACAAACAGTTGTTAATAAAAAAGTTTATAAAAGATTATAATTAAATTATATAATTTTTGATATATATGATTATGGTTATAATATATATTTATAATAAATATATTTTTATTATACATGAGATTCAGACATGTTTGAAGGAAATTATACATGAGGTAAGGGTTTCTTATCTCACTTTTACATATGTGTGGCATATGTCATCCCCGCCAACTATTTCTTTTTTGTATTGTATATAATACCCATGTATATATTTTATGACTATTATCATGAAAATTAGGGGATATTTTAATATACATATGAGGCTTTTTATTACATGGGTCTTATGATTATATAGTCACCAAAGTGGTAAGGGTTTATTTCACAATGAAAACAACCCATATTTCACTAATGATATACTATGGATATGTTATAATGAAACCATATTTCTAATTTATTTGGATGGTTTATGATCAGTGTGTCTTGGTATGTACTATTTGTATATCATTATACATTTTACTTTGGATTTTTTAGGGTCATTTTTATTGGGGATTTACACTTTTCATACCATTCTCCATATTACTCTCGATGGTTTACATTTATGTTTATTAATTGGGATAATTATTAACATTTTGTATTCTAGTTTTTCTATATTAATGTTTGAATTTATTATGTTACTCCACTTTCATATGAGGAATACATTTGACTTTTTAAGTGATAATCAAGTCTTTTTATATCTCCATGATGCATTAGAATGTCTAATGAGACCAACTAGATTGGGTATTTGGTATTGGCCTTACCCATTTATATAATATGTCAGGAAATAAGGCCTTGAATATATTTTTATGGTTTCTAACATTATGAATTACCTCATTATTAGATTATTTATTGATATCTATGTGATTATTTTAATTGTTATGATCTCTATGGATAAGTTTCAAGATCATGTGATTAGTTATATAAAATTATTTGGTCATAATATATTCATACCATAGTAGTATATGTACTCGATTTATTGATTAAATGGAATTTTTTTAGTTATTTTCCTTGGAATATTAATTATGCCTTATTTACTCATGATTTATTCCATTGAATGTATACTCTTAATAAATATATGATATCATCCCTTTCTTATATTTCGATTATCTATGAGTCGAGAAGATGAATTGTGATTGATATGCAGTGATATGATAAATTGAATAGTGGTTTTATAAAAAAAATAATATTTTTTATTTCTATTTTCAAATATAATGTGAAATTCATTTATGTATCAATTTTATAATACTACCAAACTATTCAATCCATAAGGATTTGATCACTTGTATCAAGCATTGATTTCAGTAAGTAACCTATAATTCTGGAGTACTAGGGTCGAGGTCTTTACAAATATAATAAGAGGGTAGCTCAAATCAATAAAGTTAAAGTCCATAAATGATGATTGGAAAACACTATTTTAGTCATTGCTACTAGATAGTTTGGATACATCATTGACTTCCAATTTTAACTCAAGATACAAAAATATAATTGTTGTTCAATGATATTCAAAACCTAGTCCTAAATAAAGATATTGGGTAGAGAGAAATCTAAGAAACATCCATTAATACTCATAATTTTGATGGATGAGTAATGTCACCTAAATGTAAGAAATTCTATTAGAATAAGACATCAAAAATAATCTGCATGAAATATGTTAAGCCAAGTCATATGTTCGGGACCTTTGTGTTAAATGTATGGGAAAATTGACACTTTAAGTAGGATTATATGAATTGTAGTGAAATTTCTAGAAGACAATCAAATTTTGTAAGTTTAAATTTAAGTGATTTAATGGAATTATGTGTATAATTAGTCATCTATTTAAACATTCTAGTAGTTTGAGTTTGTAGTTGACTCAAGTGCATCATTCCATTCAATGTTATTGTAGAGATGCATTGAAAATTATGTATTAGAATGTTTTTTGAAATTTTAATTTGGTGGATAATAAATCTCTATAGATCATTAGAATATGATATCATAATAATTAGAAAAATGATCGGGTATTTTTGAAACTTAATAATGTTAGAGATACTTGATGGAGTAAAAGAACATTATTTAAATTGGACATAAAGATATGGTAGGGTATGGAACTAATTTTTCTAATGGACTATTGAAATATACTATAAGCTCTATAGTGGTTCTGAAAGGATTAAATGATGGGATTTTGTATCTGACAAAAAGATTAGACGCACTTGAACTAGATAGAAGTTTAAAAAATATATAGTCTTCGAATTATGAAATTATTCAGATTTTTTATAATAATATGTAGGTTCTAACAATGAAATTAAAAATGAAGATTTATTATATAAACATAAAAATGAGTAAAATTTGTGTTATATAGAAATAAAGGTTGTTTCATTCAATTTAGATGGGTAGAAACCCTAATCAAGAGAGTTAGAACTTGTTCATACTGATGTTTTGGGATCTATTTTTGTTCATTCCCTAGGGGAATCCTTGTATTTTATAACCTTTATTAATTATTCTATAAGAAATGTAGGGTTTCATATTTTAAAATTGAATTATAATGTTTTTACGCATTAATTCAATGTATTTCAATGATGTAAAGAGAGTGTATCCATATGATCAAATGTATTCTATCCAACAGTGGTGGTGAGTACACACAATATTACTTCTAGAACTTTTGAACAAATATCTGGATAAGACATGAGAATATGGTGTCTAGAACTCCACAGCAAAATGGAGTGACTAAAAGGATTAATAAATCATTGATAGAGAATAATTTTAGTATGAGGTTTCATTATGGAATGTTCAAGGGAATTTATATGTAATTTCTTGACACATCTGCATACCTCATAAACAAAATACTAGTATCCTGAGTTTGGAAGGAATTACCAGAAGAGTTATGGTTTGGTAAATGGTTATAAATTATCCACCTGAGATTATTTAGAATCATTTAATACATGTATATTGAATATAAATATAGGGAAAAGATTTATGGAAAGAATAAAATTATTTTTGGTTGGGAATAACATCCATAACATTATATATAAACTATTAGATAGATACAAGATAAATGTTATTAGGATATGATATATTCACTTCAATGGTGGGGTTTTGTGAAGGATAAAAACACAGTGAAGAAAAAAGAAGAAAGAAAAAAATATACTATTCAATTCCATGTCGATTTTAGTGGGATTACTGAAAGGAGATATGTTCTAGAGAACATTGATAAAACCATCACAAGTTCAATGGTAAGATAAGTTCAAGATGTAACAGAAAGATTAAAGGTTGTTACAGCTCAAGTGGGAGTAGCAGAAGTTCATGTACCAAAAAGAGAGTATACCTAATATTTATTCCATGGAAAATTTATTTGAGGATATCAATCAAAGTAATAAAAAAATTAGATATTTGGGGATGGAATGAACATCCATTTATTAATGGATATATTTGAACTAGAGATCCTTAAATAGGGATTCGTACTTAATGATTCTGAATAATAGAAGTTGTCTTTGGATGAATATATGACATCATTAAAGTTCAAAAAAATTGGTATCTCACGATCATAGAGTAATGAAATGAGAAACTTGAAAAATAAGTTCTTTTCTACTTTTGAAAGAAGAATATGATTGAAAAAAGTGTTATAAAACATGACTGGTAGAAAATTTATTTCGACATAATGAAGGTGTTTATTTATCCAAAATTTTCTCACTATTAAATAAGTTTTCCTATCATATATATGGTTCTGATAATGGTATCATTATAATATTTACATGTCAAATATATGGATGTAAATATTTCCTTAATTTTGAGTTGGAGTAAAAATATATAATAAGTAGATAGTAGGTTACACAGAATATGATGATTAAAAGTTGTATTTCAAGATTAAGATGTTTCATATAGTTTGAAGCTAGTTCAATGATAATGGAATTGTAAGCTAAATTAATTTATGATAGAATAAGGTTTCAAAAAAGTAATTCATATCATTTTTTTTACCAAAATTAATGAGATATTAATAAATTAATTAAATTACTTATATATGTGGATGAAATATTATTTTCAGGGTCAAATGTAGGAACAATCATGAATATTAAACATGTTTTGTCCAAAATATTAGAGATAAAAAATCTTGGTTGATCCAAGAATATTTTTGGGATGAATATTGATAGAGATGGAAGATATGACCCCATGGAGGTATCTTTGAAGGACTACTTCTAAAAGGTGATTCAAAGACTTGGGTGCTCATTAATAAGTCTGTATTGAATCCTTTATTTAGAGAATTTGCCTTATCTAAGGGGAACTCAAATAAAAAACATAATTTGACTTCAAGTATATGGAAAAGGTACCATATGCATTGGTGGTCATAAGTTTTACGTATGTAACATTTTCCATTCATACGGACATCATTTTTTTAGGGAGTCATGATTCAATTTATGTCCAATCTAGGAAAGCTATATTGGGAGGATGAAAAATGGATCCTTTAGTATTTGAATAGAATATAGCATATGGATTTTTTTATGGTATGGATGATCCCTTGTATGAATATTTTTATGATGAATTCATTGGTGATTTATACACTTGAAATATCACTAGAGTTTTTGTTTAACTATGATGTAACAATGATTAACTATATTCCCTAACTTTAAAATCATATTAAATTGAGCACTATAGAACATGTGTCTATAAATTGAAGTAAATCTAGGAAATAAATGATCGAGTTAATAATATTGATAAAGTATTGTGAAAGGAATCACAATGGAGGAGTTATTTTCTATGACGTCCAAATTGAAATTCACTTGTTTGAAAATATTATGTTTCACACAAGGACCAACAAATTTACCTAAAGTATCCTATCATTTGGAATTTGTTGGGGGAAAGAGTGTTGGAGCTACATAATATAGTGGGAAGAAAAAAATAGAATTATAAATTTAATAAAATGATGGTTCAAGAAATCATTAGGAAACATCATGCCTCAGAGGGTCTTGGGTAAATTAGAGAAGTATTGGAGAAGACTGCTTGTTGTGATTGAATGATGACTTTCTAAAGTATGGAGTGATTTTTAGATTGTTTAAAACACATATTCAAGTGCAATAATTTTAGGAGTGAGGTTTGTTTTTTTAACTATAAGTACATTCAATGGATTTAGGACACTTGAATTGTGTTCATTTGAAATTGGTGAGGTGAAATTTGTGGATAGTGGTTCTGTGAGGGTATCATTCTCCAAGGGTAGAAAGATCATTATCATTTTTCATGTTATCATGGTTTTATGTTGGTTACTAAAAGTTCATAATTTTAGGAAAGTTGAAAGGTCATACCTTTGTTAATCAAGATGATAAATTCATGCTTAGTGATCCATGATTTTTGGATAGTAGTTATTACTTGTTGATCAATTGAAAATTATTATATAATTGGGTGGAACCTTTATAGAAAATTTAGTGAAAGGTAAACCAGCTCAATCATTATATATCTATGAATCAGTGAGGATTAGTTGTTTTTTATAATCTATTAGTAATCACATGTATCTTCTTGTTGTACAAAAAACAAGAAGTAGTATGTTTCTTTCATGCATGTAAGACTTAATATCTAAGGAACATTAATATATTATGTTAATTTCTTATTTATATATTTCTATTGAATATATTTCCATTTTCCTTGAATGTTTGTGGGTATGATTATTCATGTGATCAAGGATATTTTTTTTTTGGTGAGTATGGTGTTAAGCCTACATAATTCTGGTATACTTAGTCTAAAAGAAATTATAGAGGTTTAAATTTTCCATTTTTCTACAACATGAGATGTTTTAAGGGATATTTGTGTGAAGTTCGTATGGATTATCATAATCATGGAGGATTAGTTTTCCTCAATATTAAAGGCATATTGGTATCCTACTCTATATGATATTTTTTGAAATAAAATTATTTTTTGTTTAACCTTTATGAATGATTACAAATAAATCTTAAGGAGTCGTATATTATTGTATTGAAATGGATATTGTGATGCATTAGTTGTATTATCAATTATGGATTTAGTTATGAAAAGGTATATATTTCATCTTTATGAAATTAAAAATTTAGATTGAAATTGACATGTGGGTGATTAAAATATAATTCTAGAAGTGAATTCTTTATCAGAGTAAGATGCATTTCATGGTACTCTAAGAATAAAAATATAGTCACTCTAAGAAAAAATATAGCTAATTATGTTATGTAATTTTAAGAAACAACACAAATGATTTGGAAGAATCCATAGGTCAAATACATGTGGGTATATGTATAATACTCATTGGTGATTGGGTGTTACAAAAAAAGTGAAATCAATGTGTCAAAGAATTTGGAATAACAATTAGGTTCAAATAAAATTTATATAAAATAAAACTTAATTAATGAGAAGGTGTAATGAGGTGAGATTTTATTAGAATATATTTCAAAAAAAGAAAATATTATGGATATCATAACAAATCTCATTACTATGGATACCTGTCAAAACTTGAGAGTTTTTACAGAGTACATTCTCCCCTATCATCACTATAAGTATTGTGGTTTATTTTTTTCCTCTTTAATTCATAGTTATTTATTAGAATGGTGGGTTAATAAAAAGTTAATAATCATATAAATGGGTAGATAGTCTATTTTTTTTAGTTGATGATCAAAGGGGATATTAGAAATTTAAATTTCCTTATTAGAGGAGACTTGAGGTGTTGGTAGTTGAGGTTTAGATAACAGTACATACATTGTTTTACATGTTTCTCAAAAAGAAAAATGGATAAATTGAGGATACCTTGTCTTATTAAAGATAACTTGGATTTTTCAGAGATTTAAGATAATAAATAACCCTCATGAAATTTATTGAAAAAGGGAGACCTGTAAGTTTTTCTCAATTGATACACGACAAATATTTTATTGGTATTTACACTAAAATTTTGAATAAATATCAACAAAAATATTATATCTTGTGGTTTGATATATAAATAACCATCACATTAGATTAATATTATTAAATATTTATTGAGATACCTAAAAAAGAAATTTGAAGGTAATTTATTTTTATTTATAGAAAATATGATCTTTGATGATTGAGAATCTATTTGGGGATAATCCTAAAGTAATTTAATTAATGATTTTGTAGGATGAATTATTTATGCTATGGTGAAAGTGGAAAATAACCATTTCTATATTTATAAAACTTCTTATAAATAAGCCCTAATTAAAAGGTTGTATTAAAGGATGTCTCTACTTGACTGACAAGTTATTGAAAATGGTGTGGCCAAGAATGGGTATTTTAGTGTTCCCATATATAATGGATCATTATGAAAACTCATGTAGAATGTATATTTGTGGTAATGGATTGGGATAGAAGACTCAAGGTAAGACCTTGGGAGTTAACATAGTGAACCATGATCAAAATGGGTGTTTTTAATCCCATATAAAACTGAAAGAATTCTTATATTCCACAATTTTAAGGGAAATGACTATAATGAGTATAAATTTATAGAAAATTTGATGATCCCTATGAAACTGATGACATGATAAAATAGAGTAATGGATATAATATTTTGAGGATAGTTGTAGGGTATATACCATGAGGAGATAAGGTAGGTCTGGGAAATTTGGAAACCATGTTGTGTTAAATATGATAGGATCTATGATTTTTAACTTGAACCACGTAATCCTGGTTAGAATATATAATATATCTATAACTGAAATTTATTGTGAAAATTGGATAGATAATTTAGATATATAGGTGAAAATTTTGGATCTAACTATTGTTAGCTATGACATTCCAATTTCAAATTAGACTATGTCATGGTGGTGATATGATCATTAATAAATGATGTGTTTCTCATATACAAGTATAAAAAAACATTGAGGTAACCATTTTTCTACTTTAGAGGGATTTCTGAATAGATTTTGGCGAGGAATGAGGAGAATAAAAATGGTGCACATGTTATCCAATTTACATAGGTACTTGAGCTCAAGAAGTAGAGATTGATCGACTTATTAATACTTATATTTCTAACTTGGATTTTAAGGCTATCTTCCCACTCCATTACATGTTATTTCTAATAATAATATATGAAAATTTTTAGTGGTATCGTAGTCCATACTCCCCAAGGATTATACACTCGGTAAAAGGGGGAGTGGACCTTATAAAAACCCTTATAAAATATATATTATTTCTCAATTTATCTCTCATCATTATATAATTTCATTCATAATCTAAGAAAACTAACCAGTGATTAAAAACTAATTTTAGGACTCAGTGTTTAGGAAACTATTGATTCACCCCTCACTATCATTGGTGTTATAATCTCTCTTGGTCCTTATATGTGTGTTTTTGTGTTCCTTCTGTAGGTTAGGAGAAAGAATAAAATAGAAATGAGGGTATTGGTGTTGTTATCATATTGGGATTTGGTGGTACTGATATGTAAGAATCACTCAAGAAGTGATACATAGGAATAAAAAAAATATCATGATATATAACATAGATAATATAATTAAGATAGTGTGTTAAAGTTATTAATATATCGACGGTATAGTCTTATATGGTTATATAATCAATTTTTTGTAGTATTTTGGATTAATAAATAAATTTGGGGAGCATGAAACTCTGACCAAGAGATACCATTTAAAACAAAATATTTCAAATTTGATGTTGATGGTTCATTTTTCTACATCATTCTAAAAAATTAAATGGTCTGTGTATATGGAAAATAGAAATTTGGTGAAAGGTCCTTCGAATGATTCATGAAAAACAATTGTGTGTGTATTGAAGAATTTCCTAGAAATTAGACAATGATTATTGTGCTAATGTATTAATGGAGGCCCTAGAAACAGAAGTCCCAATAAATATTATAGAAATAGAACATTCATGCATGTGCCTTGACAACATAGTGATCCTTGGAAATTGGAAAATTAAGTAATCATGTCAAAATAATATAGGTTTCATAAACATTAATAATCAACTACAACAAGGGTGTGTCTTGGACTCATTCTGTCACATGGTTCGGGAACAATAGAGTTCAATAGTGGAAATTACAGTGAACAATGTAGACCAATAGTGGGAATTGTAGCAATTATTTATATTGTCTAGGGATTTTCTATAAGAAGAATAATATTTTATATTATTTATATTTTTATCAAGTTCTATGATTTTAAAATGCGACTTGATCAAACCATATGAGTGCATGCTCATTTATTTTTCAATTATATAGGGTGTGTGACCAATATATACACATTATTTTATAGTAAATGAAATGATCCAGGTAGTATAAATACACATCAATCACACCTCAATTTTCACTCACTATGTGTATTAAAAAAAATATGACTATTATAAAATAATACACTCTCAACTTCCATTTTTGGTTCACATTCAATATTAGATAAAGTACATGTTATTTACTTTATACTCTTAGATTTTATTTTATTTTCTCACCTGAGTGGTGGAATTGAGAAAAATATAGTTCATTCTGGGTATTATTTCAAATGGAACATGATGGTCTAATTCAATTATAAAATAAAATAAATTTTTTATGGATTCAGGTTAGTTTGATTATTTTCTCTATGTAGTGATGAAAACTGTGTTTGGGATGGACATTTAAAATAGGAATGGGGTTCGGTACTCCCCTAGGGACATGTTGATGATAAGTCATGAGTCCTTATTTTTATATTATAGTTTAATACATTCTAATATTTTATTGTTTTCCAGTGACTCATCAATGGATAGTGGAAGAATAATGGGTAAGGAAAATCACAAACAAGTCTTCAAGGGTTCCCTCATAGAAGCATTGAAGTTGAAGGAGGATTTATGTTAACATAAAACATATATGTATTTGTTTATTCCAATATACCCCATGGTTGAGGTTTTTTTAGGTATCATTAGGAAGGATTGTTATGGGAATAACTGTCAATTGTTGGTGCCTGTTTTTCAAAACAATCTACTTGAGATGGACAATTTTAAGTAGTTACTCCCATTTATAATTTTCATGGGATTAATTTAAGATCTAGAGAGTATATACCTAGAATTATTCTTGGTTATATTTCATTATCAAATTATTTATTTCCATAATGTCAATATAAATATGATATCAAGGTAGGTAATCACTTTTTTTAAGATAACTTTAATGATTTGTGGGTTTCCCTTACATTGATAGACATAGTAATCCCTCAATGTATGGGGCATAGGTTATCTATGTGGGTTTCTAAAAAATCATTTTTATATTTATTATATCAATTATGTGGGGAAATAACCAATGGGGTGGGTTGTGGGTCTCCAATCTATAGGGTTTTACTCCCATGACTAATTAACATCTCCTCGGTGAACTGAAGGTCCTCCATTGAAATAGTTATTTTGATGTGGTATTATTAGGGTGGGATTTTATGATTGGTTGTCTTATAATAAAATATTATTTTAGTTACAATGATATGTGGGTGTGTTCAACTCAATTAATATATTATTCAGTTAGAAGTTATCTAATGAAAGTATTGTAGCTATGGATTAGTGAGATTATATAGGTTATCTCTATATAATCAATTAAATTAGATGTATTGTTTTGATCTTATTTCATTAACTTGTAATTAAATCAAGTATCTATATTATATTACATTATTATGAGGGATTCGGGATATATAGTTCTTTCCATGGGGTATGGAGTTCATTTTCTTATGTCATTATTTTGTTTGGATGTGAAAATTATAGTTTATCCCTTCATTAGTGAGGAATTGGTCATTTCCCAATTAATAAGGGAATTTATATCTTCATACCATCCCTTCTTATATTCATTCCTATCCATTTTTAGTTGTTTGATTATTCAATTTCATCAATGGTTATAAGCTAACATGTTATAGTATCCCCCTTTTTTGGGGTGTCCTACTAGGTTTTCTTATACTCACACCTGTAATTGAATCCCACCCACACTTATTGTGTTGTATTAAAATAATACTTAGTTTTGGGAATGTCATGGAGGTTGTAGAGATAGTATAATTTGTGTTTAGTAGTTTTTTGTTATGACTTTTTTTTGTAATGTTGATGATAGGAGTCATTATTTCATAGAGGATTCCTTTAGTTTTTTTATTAACCTTTTACATAGGTTTTACAAATATTATATTTTCCATTAGTTATAGAGTTTTTACACGTTTATTTATTATGTATTAGTGTTTTATTAATGCATTTTATTTTATAGTTGGGATATTAGATTTATATTAATTGATCCTCTTTGGGATGTTTAGATGTGTGGTTTTATTGAATACTTATCAAATAAGGACTTTTATGGTGTGTTAT
Organism: Viscum album; assembly: GCA_963277665.1. Classification (NCBI taxonomy): domain Eukaryota; kingdom Viridiplantae; phylum Streptophyta; class Magnoliopsida; order Santalales; family Viscaceae; genus Viscum; species Viscum album. Next base: position 193,496,435 of record OY728136.1, on the reverse strand, counting down.
TCCTTCTTGGTTATAGTCTCTAGACCCTATCCTATTGGTGGGATGTTTCATATGGCACACTCCACCTAACTTCTAACCCATGTGGTTCTTGGTGGGTCTGTTCATGTTAGGTTTTCTTTTTCTTTTTCAGGTGATAAAATATATGAGAGCGACTCTTCTCAATTTTCTTCAAGAGAAAAATAAGAGGCTAATCACTGCACCTATACTCAAGATACCCTTTAGTAGAGATGTTTTTGTGATAAAATATGATGATTTATGTAAGTTAATTGGTTGAATCCTCCTGAAAATTATAAATTAAAAGATTATGCCTCATGTAAATTGAATACCCATAAAAAACCCAATATATGGTTCGAAATTTTAAACTATGGTATTAACATTGATGATTTGGAAGAACTACCTCTTCAAGATGAGGTTTGACATATATACTAATCACAAGAATTTTGGTTCAATATTCACAAGGATGGTTTTGAACATTCATAAATGAATATGGTGGGAGTTAATCAATGAATGTGACTACTTAATACACTTCCTTCTATAGAAGGTTAATAAGTTAGTTGATTCTCTTAAAAGAAATAAATTTATTACCATATTTATGATGATGATTGAAAAAGAAACAATCTATATGTACATTCCCAACATGAATTTAGAAACCATAAAGGTTGGGAAGATATCCTACCATTCGCAAATTATTTATTAAATATTCATCTAATATAAACTTAATGAAGCAAAAATGGATGATTTAAAGTAGTAAAATATGTTTAATGAAACTAAGGAAAGTAAACTTCATAAATAAAAATTTATTAAAATGTATTTATTAATTTTCAAACTGGATTATATGTTCCATTGGAGCTATAAAGAAAGAATAATTTATTATTTGATGCACATAAATTATTTTGATCTTTCTACACAGGAATTATTGAGATGTATTCATACCTTCAATATCATTTTTTTAAGACATCATGAAAAAGGATATTTTATAGTACAGCTAAAAGTATTTGGTATAATAGAAAATTAAGATAGATTTTAATAAGTACAAGAATATGATTCAACCATTTCCCATTAAAATATGTAAATAAGAGAACATCACCATGAATATTTTCACAGGACCTCCAGAGAAATTTAGATGAATCAATTCTATATAGGTTTTAGTGGATCATTTTACTAGGACTACCCACATTATCAATATTTAGAAATATTTATCACTCGATCAACTTATAAATATATATGTCAATGAAGTGTTGAGGCTTTATAGGGAATAGATTTTTATTTTACTTAGTCAATATCCACGGTTTACATCATTGATATATAGGATTATTCAATATGTAGTGAATGATAAAATATATGGTTAGTCTAAAATTAACATACATACACTTATAGGGTAGCCAATGAAGATAGTTCATCATAGAAACAAAGTTATATATAATGAGATAACTCAACTTATTAGGTACTTTAAAGAAATAATAACTATGAATATAAAAAATAGAAACCAATGTATGAAATAAAATATAAGTACAACAATCTATTATTGAATGAGGATATGAATTTAAATTACTAGGATGAAATTTATATATGGTAAAATAGTATAATGATCTAGATTTTTTAACATGAACTTATTCTTCTTAAAATATATAATTTTTATTTCTAGATATTGTTTAAATAAATAAATAAAACAATAGAAAAATTAAACACTATTTTATTTCATAAATATAGAATATCACAGAAAATTGATAAATACATTTAATAAGAATAATTTTTGAATAATAGGATAATAAATTGAAGAAAATAACAAGATAAAAATTTGGAAATCCATATGTTCATGGTCTCTTATAAATACCACTATCATAAAAACTGCTATAATATGAAAGAAAATGATAATAAATAATTTAGAAATTTGGAAAATAAAATATACAAAAACATGAAAGAAAACTAATTGAAGTGAATTTTTAAGATTTAAGTAAAATATGATAGATGATATTGTTGAAATTTCATAGGGATCATTATTACTCTTTACTCATGAGTAATCAGGTCATTTATGTATAAGCAAAGGTTATGGGATACAAGTGTATTTGGATGAATTTAAAATGGTAAATAACTAAAAGGATAATTTGAAGATGTTTTTCATAAGTGGGAAAGTAGTGTGAATGTTTTTAATCTAATTTTAACAATAGAGATTCATATCCATCAATAAAGTGACTCCCTCTTTTATTTAGTTACTACCCAAATTTTTAATTAATATTTATAACTTCTTTCCCAATTATTTTCATATATCCAGTATAATTATTGCATAGATTATTACTAAAGACTATCCAAAGTCTTACTAATTACGTTTAAAGTCCCTTTGAGGTTTTCATATCAATATCCACTTTGTAAAATTAAATCTGATGAATTAGTGGTGTTTTTCATGACACAACTTCCCAAATAGTCCTTGTATAAGATTTATGTGTTTTCATGACATAAATGTGTGGGATATCATTATACAATACCATCCCTCAATTGATAGTGTTTTTTATTATAATTCCTAGTGTAAACATCAACCATCATTAATTAATCACACCCTTGAATTATCAATGGGTATGAAATAAGAACAAGGAGGCTAAATTGACTCACCACCATTCTCATAATAAAAATAATCAGTTAAATAATTAAAATATCATCCCAAAAGAGTTCATTATTGTGAAAACCTATATATTAAAAGAATAAAATATGAAAATTTTCTGTAATGGAGGTGAAACCTCATTAGATATGTGCATGGTCCTTTCTACAGGTTCCACCCAATCCATATACAAGTTCCTCTTAAAATAACACAAATCCATAGAAATATTCCCTTAGTTTCAACTTCGGTTAAATGATAACTGATATTCGCACTAATTCCCTGGGTTACTGTCTTTATCCACTTTCAACTATTTTTTTGTAAAGTTTAAAAAAAATATAAGCATAAATTTTAAAAATCATCCCATGTATACAATAGTTTTATGGATCTCCTCCATGTAGAGTCCCTCCAACCTTTCCTTCTTGGTTAAGAAAACTATGTTTATAGCACATCCATATTTATTTTCTTAAAACCATTCTACCTTTAAAGAATGTGGTCCTATTTACCAGATTGGATACATAAAATGTTAAAAATAATTCTTATTGTTTATGTATTTCATATAGTCCTAGGATCATCTCAAAGGAAGTTTTTATGATTTTCACCCCCTGTTTTTTATTCTACAATTCATGTGATTCTCTAAGGGATTGTGTGCATAAAATGGTGTGTGTAGATTAAATTGGGAAGTATATATTCCATGATGAGTAATTTAATATTATTTTATCATATTTAAAACCAAAATGTATCATATTCTATGGTATCAATAATACACCATGTCTAAGGACTTCATATTTTATGATAGGAGAATGGAATATGTGCTGATGGTATCATGGGAGGTGGTATATATTTGTCACTTCTTACATTAGTTTCTTATTTTTTTTATATCATTATATCACATATAAAAATAAAGGTAATCCATCAGCTGCTATCTCTTTTCACCATCTTGTTGTGTTAATGATACGGTGTCATAAATGTTGATAAGACTATATGAGAACTATAACTTTGTTATAAAAATCAAGTTTCATGGATTTTTTAAAATATCATGTTACCAAAATGAATTTAATCCTCCATAAAAAATATTGGTGGGGATAAGGGAAATGACATTGAATTTTCAATACTTGAAATATTATTATTCCATCAATAAAAATATATATCATAGTGTATGATCATTCTCTATCATGGAATATGGAGAGTGGTGAAAATCAATACCCCCAGTTGATTCATTTTTATTCCCATTTACCATATTTTATCTCTACCTAAAAATATAAAAAAAAATTGTTAGTTATTTTCAAACATGATTAAAAGAATGAAAGAGTAAATTTACAATACATACATGCTTAAAGTGTAAAAAAAATATTTAAAAAATAATTTACCAAAATAAAATTTGATGTTGAAATAAAATATACAAATATAATTAAAATTTATTCGAGTATGGAAAATAAAATAAAATAATGATAAAACATTAAATTCAAAAAAAAGACTCGAATTATGCATTAAGGTTTGATATTTTTTATGTTTCAATATAAAACATAAAACATATAAAATGGGATATTTTCATGGAATTTTAGTATTAAAAACAAAATATATATATATAACAGAAAAAATATATCTCAAAATATTCATTATCATCCCATGCATGCTTAAATAATGATTATCCACATGCATCAACCTAAATATTATCAAAAGGCACATCACTCTATAAGTTGAATATTATTCATATTCATTTTGATATATTAAATCATATATTTTAATTATTTATTAATACTAATAATAATTAATCTTTATATTCCATCACTCTCTACATAAATTCTACAAATATCAGTACAAGTTACTCCACTCTAGATTTTCACCTGAATTTTTTAATTATTTTTGATAAACAATTTATTCGTATAGAAAATATAAATTATATTTATTATTTATCTCCTATTATTAGAAATAAAAACACCACACTATTTTTAGTTTTTTATGAAATTTTATTTATATAAATTCTTCAAACATGAGTTATGAAATTTCAGGAATAAATAAATTTAAATCTGCGGGCACAACCTAAAGTTAATTAAAATAACATGGTAATAAATGAAACACTCGGTTATTTTATCTGAAATTTCCATTAACTATTACTCATATATTTATTAGTTTTTTCACTTTTAATTTAATATACATTTTTTACAGACACTACCCATGAAAATTTGAAAACATTAAATTCCATTTGTTATACCATGAATACTACTCTAAGGAATTTTCATATCAATTAAAATTGTGAAGTAAAATTTTTATATTTATTCAATTATAAAAACTCACTAACTCATTCAATTTTTGATTTTATAATTAAATTTATTATGATAATTTAATAATTCATACATATCCATTTCAATTAAATGTTTAAAATGAATATAATATCCAAACCAATTCATTAAATCTAATCTTGAATAACATATATCCTAGGTCCTTAAATATAACTTGACTCAAATGGGTAATAATACTAAAAATTACCATAACACATAACCTAAAATATTTTTTAATTAATTTAACTAAGTAAGGTAAGAAATAAACACATTAAGAATTATTATCATGTGTGAAAAATTTTAAAAATAATGGAAAAATTAGAATCCCTAGATGTGAAGTTTATCTATTTCACTTGGTAGTGGGTTGGGCCTCCACTACATCAGACCTCCTGATAATTCTAGGGTTTTATAAATTAAATGTAAATGATTTGAAATAATTTCGTGGTTATTTATTTTAAATAAAATAAACTAACTAACTAAAATAAATAGAAATAATGTGAAGAAAATTACCTTAAGTATCGGGTTTCCTCCCAACAATTGTTTTATTTTAATCCATTATCTAAAATTTTTTGTGGAACTATCCCAATTTGAAGTGGGGTTTTCTTCCTCATTTTTACCACCATGTTTTAGATTCTCAACTAATCCATGGTTTTAACACTTCTTTTACATCTTGTAAGGCCCTCAAGCACCATCCAAATCCTTCATGTGTTATAATGTACCCTCAAATTTTCTTCTACACAATGAAATATTGTTGACAATAAACCTCCTCCTTAGTGATTAATGTACTTTTTATATCTAGGGAGGCCAATAATTTAATTTTAGGATCCTCTATTGGTTTTTTATGTACTTCATAACTTTTGGAAATGTTCTTTATGTCTCTCTCTTGTTTTTTATTCTTTTAGACATCCTTATATATGGTTAGATTATGGACTATGATCCTAGTCATATCTTATTCATATGAAAATTTCCTTATCCTCAACCCATAATTTTAACACCCCATGTTTTTAAAAGAACACTATTTTCAATATTGTATACGACACGTAACAACGAGCCTAAAAACCCTAAAATATTATTATTTAACTATGGTCCTTATAACATAGTCATTAAAGTGAAAATATGAATAATATTAAATAATTTATGAAATATATAAAAATAACCTACTATATTCAAAATAATTGATTAATTATTATGAAATATGTACATAATTTTGAGTAAAGTAATTTCATACTTCAGAAATATGTTTTATTCAAAAATGAATTTTATTTCTTTTGGGGATATAATATAATAATTATTTTATAGGACTTATATAAATTAAATTTTATAAAAATAATATTATTTTTTCAATTATAATATCAAAATCATCTTTGGTTGAATTTTTTATATTTTTCTAAAAATATTTATGTTCCAGTTAATTATGAAAAGTACTAATCTTTAACAAAAATTGTATTTTTATTTTAACAATTTACAAAGTTACATTTTATTTAAAAATGGTTTAAATTTCATATTTTTTATATTATATTTTTAATACCTAATTACATTAATTTCAATAAATTTTTTATTTAATTTGGTATAAAACATTTTTATACGTAAAAAGGAATTTTCATAAAATACTCTATTTTTATAAAAATTATTTCCATCACATTTGTTGTACTAATTTTAAAAATAATTTAAAAAAATTATATTTTTTTAATTAGATAAAATTTATTCCATATTTAGAATATTTTGGATAAAAAATTTTAAATATAACCCTTTTATTTTTAGGCATTATGAATACTAACTGTGGTAAAAATTTATCATCTTTGTACAAGGTAAATCGGGATAATTGCGGTTATAACTAAATGATAATGCTATAATTTTTCATTCAAATTTTTATTGGATGAATTTAATTTTACCTCTATCATATTTGGCTCTAAATATATTTATTTAATGTAATTTGATCTATGAAAATGACATATTTAATATTTAATAAAAAGAAAGTTACAAATTGTCACTCTCATTGTTTTAAATATGTCTTATATGTCAACATAATTAAAAATAAATTTATGAACATATATAAATATATATTTTCATATTAATGAAATTGTTTTCATGATATAAATTTATTTTTAATTTCCATAAATTGTATAATTACCTAAAATGCTTGTTCAAGGCTAAAATGGTATTTATTTAGTTAACATAAAATTAAAAAAATGATTTTAAAAATATTAAAAGTGATATAATTTGAATTATTTAATTTTTCCCAAATAATTTATATATATATGTTCAAGATTATTTATTTTTTAAATTCATATGTTTTAATTTCCCCTTTTTCATGATGTATGAAAGTTCAAATTAATTGAATATCATTAAAAATGACACGAATGATATTTTATAATAAATAATATTTTATTATATGATTTAAAATTGATAAAAAATTATATTCATCCAAATAAATGGGTTATCATTTTAAAAATTAAATGTGGTTCATTTATGGGACTTTTTACATTTTATAGTAACATTATTAACCATTAAATGGTAGAAACTCGTAATATTATGGTAATTACGAAAAGGTTTAACAAGGGGTCAAAACAAAAAATAAGGGTAAAAATTTGATCCAAACATGTCTAGATTTTATTGTATGAGATAATTTATACTCATATTCATCTTATCTTTTAATAATATCAATTTGGATCTATTTTCACTTCAAAATTAATTTAAACTAATTTATTATTTAAAGAAATTATGAAACTGCCCCTCCCCTCAATTATAGAAGGCAACTCATCCTTTCTCTTCTTCAAAACACATTGATCCTTCTATATATAAAATAACATAACATAATACATTATAAACTTTTTTATTTGTATTCTATATTTTTTGTGCCTCCTAGAAGACCAACACTAGGTTCCTTAATGGGATATCTACATGATTTTTTTTTAAAGAAGAGTCAATCTCCTTAACCAGCCACATTCTTTTTAATTATTATTTTAAATTCTAAAAATAAATTATTTTATTAATAAAATATTAAATTTCATATAATAAATATACTCAAATGTTATTATGATTATTAAATCATCATTATCCACCCTCTTTCTCATCAAATGATAAGTGAAATTATCGCTCATGCATACGTACATCTTATCATCCCCACATAGTGATACGATTAATTTTTTGTTACCATATTTTATGGATGGGTCATTATAAAGGTTTTAAAGTTTATATATTATATTTATTAAATAATTTTTATTCTATAATGATAATATCATATCTAACTTCTTACGTTTTAATTTGTTGGAAAATGATAACGTCAATTGTGTGTTTATGTGGACTACCACCTCGAGGATGTGATGTGATTTGTCTTTTAGTAATATTATAATTGGATGGAAATAAGGATGGAATTGATGAATATAAATTATCTATATTATATAATAATAATTCATAAAAGTTGAATTATATTTTAACATTATATTGTTCCATTCATCAAAAAATAAAAATTGTGTTCATGCGTATGTATGATTTATATTCTCCATTAATGGTGTAATTCATTTTTTTATATAGGCCATTTTGGATGACTATAAACATATATATAATGAATATATATGATATTATAATCATGTGAATTATTTTGGTATATAATTATAATATATTTAAATTTGTAATGTAGTAGGTAAAAGAACATTCTAATCAAGTCGATCTCAAGGTAAGGGATTTTCATCTCACTTTTATTTTTGTGGGACACATGAAATATTCACCACTTGTTTCTTTAAATGTATATACTAACCATAAAATATATTTTATGATTATTATTGTGAAATTTATGGTGATTTATTAATCCATCTATGTTCATTTTCTTCATGGGCCTTATTATTCATAAGTTACAAAAGTTATAATGATTTCATGTTACAATCTCATTTTTTGTTATGATTGTTTATGATTAAGTTATAATGATGAAATCTTATGATATTACTCTACAGATACTTATGTTTTTATACACTTTTTATTTCTTTAAAAAACAAATTTTCCTTTCATTTTCCTCATCTTAAGTACTCAAGAGATATAAAATTTGTTTTTAAAGAATATTGACTTTATTGCTTTCTTCGATCAAAAATCATTTTTATTCCAATCCATGTTTTCTAAAAAAATAATAAAGGTTTTTACTATTATTTTATGATTTTTTAAATTAATTTTAATACCTTACTGAATTTTTTAGAAATTTTTTAATATGAATATTCTTTTCATTTTTTGAATGAGGTAATTGTTTACGTTTTCTAAAAAATTGTAAAAGGACTATTTTTTTAATTCTTATGTCATGAAGGGAATATTCTGACATCATGGTAAATCAATTTTTTAAACCATCCATTACAAGATTCCAATATTTTTTTCAAATTAAAATGTTTTCTTTAATAATTGGGAACTTTTTATGTTTTAAAATGCTTATTTCAAAGTAAAAAGGCTATAATCCTCATGAAATGTTGGAAATGATCTTTCAAAATAATTTTCCATCTAAGATGACATCCTTTGATGTCACTTAATATTTAATAGAGATATGATCTATTGATACCATCCTTATCCTTTCTCAAGATGTTTTATGTTTATGATGAAGTTGTGTTTACGAAACTCATTTCTTTTCTATAGGTTGTACTATAATGAAATGATGAAATGTTTATGAGACCTATTTCTTTTCTATAGGTTATCATATGACGAAATCTTTATAAAACTCATTTTTTTCATGGGATATGATATGAAGAATATTTTATGATCTTGTGGAACACATATATATGATTTTCATTATGGGATTTGTGGGACCTATATCTCCCTCCAATGCATTGGGAAAATATGAATAACTCATGTTGTAAATATATTATGCACGAACCTGATTTCATGTTCATAGTTTTATGCATGGACCTGGTTTTCATGTCTATAATTTTATATATGGACCTGGATTTCATGTCTCTAATATTATTCATGGAACTAGGTTTCATTTCTATAGGTTCATGTGTGGACCTAAATTTTGAGTCCATAAGATCATTTATGGACCTATTTTTTGGTCCATAAGTTAATGCAATAGCCTGATTTAATGTCCCTAACTTAATGAGTGAACCTATATATATTTATATTTGTTCACCAAGTTATAATTATATATCTATTTCAAAATTTCGTGTCTTATTCAGAAGTTATGCTATCATGGATCATGAAATTTGATTCTTTTATGATTCAAGTTTTTTGAAATTACATGATTTTTTCCATGTCTCAATATTATGATCTATGATATGTAGGGTGTGAATTTTAAATTTTAAGATCATGTTCTCACACCCTTATACACATGTTATGCTTATTTGATCATTGATATCTCTCTTATTTCCCTTAATGATCATCTCAGGTCACCCATTCTTATTTTTATTTTCCCCATGTTATAAATAAATGTTTCATAAATAATATATCGAAGAAGGGTGCTATTTGTTACGAACTTAGTGGGATACAATTTAGATCATTTATAAACCTAGATTTTATGTATCTAAGATTCCAAAGGCACTAAAACGATAAAATTATATCATTGATCATTTTTTAATGAATATATATTTATTAATATGTGATATATATGTATTATATGTATAGATCACTATTGTTGGTATCAAAGAAAGGTTTAGTTAACCTTTAAAATCTAGGACGAGAAAACATTATTGAGAAAACTAAGGATATGTAAGAATCTAAAATAACATCCTTTTATTTTTTTAATGATCATGAATGCCCTAGGATATACCTAAGGTTTCATGTACTGAAAATATTGTCTCTTTATTTAGATATCCAATTGTTTAAATGTGATTCATATTGTACAAATGGCTGATGGAATGGCTCAATGGATAGTTACCCATTTTTCATTATTATGAAGGGTTTCACATATGGTATGATGTCCTTGGATGGTCTCCAATGGATTTATTCATGGAGCTAGAAACACCCAACCACCCTTGTATCCACGATTCATGAACCTGCATTCCAAAGGAAGCTGCTTGTTGGATGACAATTTGGCCAATGACACTTCAGGTCTCCATTAGGCAAGAGGATGGGAGGATGGGCTCATCGCACCCTTTTGGGGAGAATTAATGCCTAATTTGTGACTCTCTTATAGATTTAAGTAATGATCATATGTTTTCCAATCCTTAGTTCTTTCCTAATATGGTGTCTGTGGATTACCCCCGGGTTCAAAGGTAAACCATATATACCCATGGGTTGGGAATTACGGAGACGACACTAGTTTAAGCCCTATGACAAGGTGAATGGAGTCTATCATCATCCTGGGAGGATGAAAATTTCTTTGATATTGGGATCAAACCCATAAGATTGGCTCCTTATGTATCCTCATGAGAGGAGTCATAACCCATATAGTTTAGTGCCACTGAACTAGACACATCACCTTTTAAGGTTGTGTGACGGGGACCCATCAATGCAGTTTTAGTGTCGTGCGGATAGGATATCTAGGAAGAGGATTACTATTCAATATTTTGTGTCGTACTTACACCGAAGTGGACCAAGATGCTCATGAGAGGCATGGTCTCCTGGGTGGATATGTCCCAGTGGACACTAAGGTGATTCGGGTGCTGGATTTGGACCATAGGAAGGATGCCTATGTATCCCGGTTATCTGGGAATCAAATCCCTTGTATTTCGGTTTATGTTGGGGCTTATACTGTAAATAAGGCCCTGTTTATGGGGGCATGATTTGGGATTGTTCTTTCAAAATGATCTCCCTTGATCTCGAGCAATTATATAGGTATCCTACATATCATGTTTAGAGAAGGAATCAATGTTTTCTTAGTTCATTGGGTGGGGATTACGTGTGTAAAATGCCCATGTTTCTGGAACCATGAGGAGGATATTGACTCACAATGATTCGAAGGCTAGATTGGGTCTTACACCAAAGGGAATGCCAATGTTTTGGGATTACGTTGGTGTCACAACCAATGCCATCCTCTATGCCCACTTGGGTCATACCCGACGTGAGAAACAAGAGGAGAAAGTAGATTTGAAGATTTCACATCCCACATCATCTGTTGATAGCTAATACATGAGCCCAAATGAAGGGATAGAGAGAGGATAATTCAATATACCAATTTCCTCTGTCGTGTTGATATCCAGGATAGTCATGTTCGAATTTTTATCTGAACATGTCTTTGGATGAGCCTAAGAAGAGAAAAAGAACCATCTCCCATGGAAAGGTTATTGGTTTTCCTTAGAGATAATTCTATTAAATGACTTCTGAGAAGCATTTCTCCTCATCAGAGGGAACGTATTCATGATCCCTATGTCTTTTCATTATTCCTCATTGAATAGAAAATCTAGTGATTACACTTTATCCCTAGAATAGGGAGGTTCACATGATTATTCCATGTATGGGCCTTGGGATACGATTGGAATGTAAACATAGAAAAATTTCGAGGGTATACACCATTTCTATGATTACCCACGTGACTCTGCTTACCATGGGTATGTAAACTCAAAAGGATGTACTGTTGCACCTGATTAATTTATCAAACATGTTTGGTGGCTTCAGTAGAGGATTTGGCCTAATGCCAAGGGACTGGATAGTGGAGGGTATTAGAAGGATTGGATGGAAATAGAAGTGAATGATCGGGACTAGAAGACAGAAATCCCAGAGGTAGACCGTTATATGTACCACTTTTTCATGAGAGGTGGGGTACCCTCCGCATGGTGTACTTCTTTGCAGTTAGAGGGGGCATCTGCATACTAAGGTGGTATGTGTACCCATATATCATCCGTATACTACGGTGGTATGAATACCTAGATGTATTATGTGTAATATAGTGGTACGCGGACTTGGTTTCCATCCACATATAGTGGTGGTATGCGGTGATGGAGTCCATCTGTGAAATGGATCACTATGCAGGTCAGGGTTTCATCTGCATAAATAAGTGCTATGTTTTATGCCATATTGAAGAAGGGGAATTGTACCAAAATTTCTTGGAAAGGTCATCTGTGAATGGGGTATGGGTCATGGTTCAGCAATTAGGTTTTCAGGTTTGCACATATTATTATCTTTCCTTCTTTTTATGGTTAGCAGCATGTTTGTACCTATTGGAACCCATTCATGGTTCCAAGCAACATAAATCATTTTCCATTTAAGTATTTCATTTCTAAACTCCATGCTCTATGAAAATCATATCCTCTCACTTCCAGTTATGTTCACTTTTATAGAGTGGTGGGGAAGACGTATCTTTGGGCACATGATGTCTTTTTCAGGAGCCCGTGGAGGAATCATCCAACTTGCAGACGACTCAGTCAACCTAGGTTTTCGGTGTTACAGTTCAAGGAGGTGGAAATCACCACCTCAATCCCACAAATGATGTGGTTTGTAGGACACTTAAATTCCTGCCTCATCCTCAAACAACTAAGTCTGTGGGGATGGTTTGTGGAGACTTACTTCTCCATCATGTTTTCTCAAATGAAACAGTTTACGGTGCCTTGGTTTTTTATTTTCATCTCATCTGTGAACATCTTGGTTCGTTGGCCAATGCTTCGTGGGCCAATTTTTCATAGGTTGTCTGTGTAATTCCTAGTTCATGGTATGAGCCTTCCAAATACCTTTATTGGTAACCAATATATGGTCCATTTTGGGTCTTTTTCCAAATTATATTTATTTAATATTCTCCTAAAATTTTCATCCTCACATGAATCTCTTTCCTATATCTTATTTTCTAAAGTATTTTCTTTCCCTTTGTAGAGGTTTTCAGGACCCTAGAAATTCTCCCCGTCAGAATGGGGTCTAGTGGAATCAAAGAGGAGTCTATTGTGATGTAGAAAATGGTCTTGAACTGAAATGGTTTGCAGTTGAAAGGTGGAACCCCTAGTGGGACCATGCCTATATACAGGGTGGCCAGGTCATTTGTCTTTTACCTTGTTTTCTAGAGAAAAGTGCTCCTCAAAGCGCACTCAGCTTTACTTTCTTCTTTATTTCAGATCCTTCACAAAATTCTCCGTCTGTGAACTACACCTTGCATTCCATGAACTTCAAATTCTTCAGATTTTCCTTGGCTGCAAATCAACTTTTGAATCCATGTACCAAACTATGGAACTTTAAAATGTAAGTTCAATTTTCCACATAGTAAGATGCTACGTGGATCAACTATCTAGCAGACATAACTTCAAGCCGGTGAACTAAAATTTAAATTTCCAAATAATAATTTAAACCTTCAAACTATGAACATTGAATATCAGCATATCGAGGCTCGGTACGCAGCTTTCCCATTCCGTGAACTGATCGATTCACTGGCCAATGCTTTGCGTGCCTGCATCTTATGGGGCATTCCGTGTACTGTCAGTTCTTGGGGAAAGAATTATACTAACCACTAATAGGTTTTAGTATACATAGCCTTTAATTTGGGATAATTATTTGTTATTTTTCCATTTTTTTTCTTTTTGTGACATCATTTTAATTAGACTGACACATTTTCATGACCTTTTTAATGTGGGATGAAATGTCTCTCCCTCAAGCTATTGGTGATGATGTTGTTATTACTAATGTTTCTAATTATCCCCTTCCAACTATCAATAAAGGGAAGAAGGACTTGTAAAACATTATAGATGATAAAATCCATGTCGCTTCATTGTATCATTAATTATAAAATTTACTCACAGTGGGTCAAAGGGAATATTCGAACTGAAAGAGGCTACCCATTACAAATTTGGCTTGTTGGATAATACACCTATCCCAGAGCCACATGTGGTCAACCAACATGCTGCTTGGATATTTAGTGTTTCCCTTACTAAGGCTCTCATCTCATCTATAGAATGATTCATACCTAAGGATACTGATATTGGGTCCTCATTGAACTATGCCCCATGGAATTCGGAGTGGGAATGATGAAAGCAAGATGAAACGACCCATTGTAATCATATAATTTCCCAATGGGACATAGAAAATGAACAGTATGGATGGTCCTCAATATATAACCTTTTCTCCAGGGGTTCATTTGGTTTATATTGGGGGTGGCCCTTCTGGGTCCATCAAAGCTAAAAAAAATTCCAGGTTGAATTATAAACCATGGGTCTATATGAGGTCATCTGGGTATCCCAAACATACACTCATCAAACCAGTGACCTCATCTCATAGCTTTTGAGTAGGTGGAGTCTAGACACTAATAAATTCCATTTGACTCATATAGAGGTTGGCATCAGCCTCTGGGACGTTTGGCTGATTTTGGGGTTCCCCATCATCGGGGATATGTATGATGAATTTCTTCCCCCCCCCCCTTTAACACCTTGAATGTTGAAGAGATTAATCCTCCTTTGGATAAAATGATCATTTATCAAGTAGAAAAACTTTTGGGGAATGTTCACCCCTTCCCAGAACAATACATCTCCTTCTCGAAGTCCATTAGTTCCTTCTCCAATTAGAGTGAACCAAAGCTTGATGTGCACTGACTCATGTATTGTCCATCCAAGGAAACATGAAAGAGAGTAGGTTCCCACTATCCTTCCTTGGATGAGGGTCGGTTCCGTAAATGAGGATAGGATATCACCCCTAATGTGTACCATTTTTTTCGGTGGGTGGCCTTCTTGTCCATTTTTTTGAGCAGCTCGATCTTACCAGTATGAGATTTGGCCAATGTAAGAGTCACAACCTTCATCATGGTGGATTAGCTAGGAACTGGAAAATGTATTAACATAGCCATTCCTATATGTGACAAAATTTATCATCTACTGGTTCGGATCAGTGAAGTAAATTCACCTTGGTGTATGTTTTGTCCCTTAAAAATACTATGTGGTTGGATAGGATCCCATATGGGGGGCTACACATTTATCAATTCATTTTTGATTCCTTACTCTGTTCTTCGGCCATATCTTCAGAGCACCAATGGGGTTATGCTGAGAGGCTAGGCTACACAAGATAGGCATGAATACTGGACTGAATATAATGATCAAGAAATGATGGAATAAATCAACTACCATTATCGCTTCACCTATCATCCTTATGATTCCCCCACTGACACCATAATGAATTCTAAATTCGAAGTCTTTTTTAATTGAGGGTACCTATTTTCATTAAGGGACGGTATCTTGGTTTTCCGTATTGATAGGGTGGTTATCTGTGAGGGATACACACCTTTTATATTTATCCATTAGTTTAACTGTGTTCAAATGTTGTGTCCCATGACTCTTAACAGCACACTCTAGGAGAAACATCTTATGATATCCCATCAATGGTGGATAACATTCACTTAGGGGGGACACCCAGTGCAAGGTTAAGATCCTAGATTCTAAGGGTTTTGTTCCCTTACTTACAAAATGTTACGTTGATTCCTAGATTCAATTATATACAGCTGGTCATTTTTCAAATATAGTTCCCACTATTACAACTCCCAAGTAATCTGAGGCTAAGGGGATGGGGATGCGGAAGGAAGTGGTTGGGAATTCCTGCCAAGGGAATGTTATTCATAATCCTTTCGGTCCTCCCCTAAGGAATGTATTGATACCATGGGGTGTGACCTCAATAGCTGCCAATGCTGTCGCTAGATACCAACCACTCATCCCATTTTATACTGAATTTCTAGTGTCTTGGAAGCATTGAGATACTTTGAAGAGTCTCTAGGATTTTCGTGATCAGTCCCCTCATGTTGTATGGCAGTTCCTCTAGGATAGGGAAGTCTCCCTTACTGATATTGGATATGTTTCATCACCTAAAAACATATCTTATGATAATCAGACTGATAGGAAAGATCATTGCCTTTAGGACCTTGAAACCATGCTCTATTCTTGGAACGATCACTGCAAATACTATCATTAGGTACTTGATGTGCTGCGACAAGAGTCTGACTGAGAGGGTTATAGTACTGATCGTTTTCCTACTACAGTTGTGGAAGGGAAACATCCTCATGTGCATCTAGATCCCCTAAATAATTCAACTAAATATAGTCTCAGGATTGTAGAGGCACCTACCATGTCGACCCTCTAGCATTGGCCATCCTTATTACAGTCTCTTTTCTTGATCTTTGGAGAGTTTGGGATGAATTGAGGGAAAATTCATCCAATGAATACATTTAGATGCTGGTTAAAGGTGGAATATTTTACATTATTAGTTTTGGGGGAGCAATCACCCCCAAAATGTATTTATTCTAAAGAACATCAATATGGGTGGTCATTTACCTGGGTGAAATAGAAAATTTTCTTCCTGATCCCTAAAACAAACCATACTGGTCTGACGAGGTGACATCGATGGCAGTACTCTTTCGACCAATGAATATCAATGGATAGTTAATTTTATTTACAATCACGGAATTTAATTCCATTAGCTATGAAGATTCTAAACTTTACCTCCTTTACTTTTTCAAGATACTAAGGAGTCTTGGGAAAAGATTATTTCCCTAATATACACCCTCATAAGAACCGCAGTTTGGGAGAGTGTACCCTTAGATGTGGGAGTTTCTAAGGAATTTTCTCCTAGTGTTGTAAAACATATGGGGGAAGTCATTGTAAAACCTTATATGGAATTTCTTACCTCGTATCTACTTGATATTCCTTCCATAGATTCATCCCCCTGGCATGCCAAGAAACATTGGCAGGTGTCTCAACTGTCAAAGTGTATCAAGAATATGATTATTAGTAACTTCCACACATGTTTATATGTTTATCATACCATGTAATTTTAACATTTTAACCCATCGTCTCATGCATGTTTTTATATAGGACCAATAACTAACCAGGCGGTAGTTTCCTAGGTATCTATGGATTCTATCCCTTCCTTAGAGGAAGAATGACCACCAGCAATTGTGGCTATCCTATATTAGAATATTTATGTCACAATGGTGGAGGAACATTAAGAAGATAATTTATCAACCAAATGTGTTGATCTTGCTTCCATTGATGATGATATGATTACCCTAACAGTAGCAGCTGATCTAGGTGAGGAGCCCCAATCACCCTAGTACATTAAAGGGATTTATAGTTCTGGGGAGTCAACTACTCCAAAAAATATGGTCACTACCCTTGAGGAGAGAATTCCCTTAGAATAATATACCTCAACCAAGAAATTTGATCCTACCTTATTAGAGGTCGCAAACATATGTAAGTTTGGTATCCTAGCTCCTATGAACTTAGAAAGTTCTATTATGTTGTTTTCTCCAATCACAAGAGATACCATGGTCCCAGTCCCTAGAATTTTAGGGTCGTCCATCACACATTTCTCAAGAATGATTATCCTTCCAAGACTAATCTTAGTAAGTGATCTTCAGGAGGCTACTGTAGTGTTTTCAGGTCTGTTTGGGTATTACCCCGAGAAACAGATGCCAATGAATTACTCTAGGTCTCAACTTCTTGTCATAGATGTAGTGCCATCTTTACCAGGTGATGATACCGCCATGGAGGATAAAGGAATCAATGCTTTAGTAGGTTGTGGTTAGTTTTATAGTCCTACTAACTATTTCCCATATTACCCTTTTTAAGGGATCGGGGATGTTTATTGTTTTTCTTTCTGTTTTCATGATCGTAGCCAAAAACACTAGAGAATTTAGTGGATTTTTTAGTCATGAATGTTGGCATAACTATTAGGGGTGATACAGCTAAGTGATCGAGTTGCACTGTAGTCATTAAACCAACCAACCCCTGGTGATCTTCATTCATGAATATATTTCATAATTATGGATTTATTATAAGACTAGTCAAGAGAGCCTAGTCAACCTTTATCCTGGCTACCAAAGGGAATGGAAAAACATCTGGAGGTTAATTTTTAAAACACCACTTGTACACATGCCGAAGAAGCTACCAGAGCTACACTGTTAGTCTATGGTTATGGGTTTATAAGGATTCAATTATCACGAAATCTATGACATAGGGAAATAGGTGGTTATTACCAGGGTGGCAATTGGCATGCTTGATACTCATTTTCTACTACAGATTATACATTTCACCTTACTATTTCTTGGAAAATATTTATGAATGATGTTGTTGATCAAGATGGAGTATTCTCAAGGCTATAGAGTGAGCTCATGAAGTAGTGGCCCTTAGTATAATATATTTGATCAGGAATTGGAGCAGCATAGTATGGAATTAGAGTTCCTTAAATAGGAACACTCACATGTTTCAGCCATAGTTGATGAGTTGTAGAGGCGAGTAGGGGAAGGGAAAAAGGTTGGCCTTGAGGCAGAAAAGAAGGCCAAGGCATTGTGGGTAGGTGCGGAGGTTGAGACTTCAACTTTTTTAAGGCTACGTTATGCCATTGAAGATTCAAATAATACATTGATACAACTCTGTGAGTTTGATGAACGTCTTCTGTAATGGCCATGTCCTGACCATATAGAGAGGATCTAGGTTTTGGGTACCCTCAATATTTTTATTCAATGAGATGAAAATATTTTTCCCTCAAGTACTCCTCCTTTATCCTTTTCCATCAATATCAATCATTTATAATCAACTTAATTTTAAATTATAATTTCAATTGGATAACAATTTGAGTCATAATTCAGGATAAGTGAATAATCAAGATATACTCTAATTTTTTGCTGAACTGAGGGAATCAACACGCATAGTTTGACTCCTACTAGGGTAACATGTACAACCCTACAAACATTGGGACTTTTTCATTATCACCCTAATTGTTTCCTATTCTTGAAATGGTGTGGTATTTGTTTGTATAACTTGAAATTTTCTTTTTCTACCCTTTGTGTGTTTTTGAACTAATAGGCTTTATGTCTCTTTCTATTTTTTTATTGGATTATGTTTTTCCTAAACTATATGTAGCATAGGTTTAGAAAGATAGAACTCGAATTTTTTCTAGGGTTCCCTTTGTGTGTTTTTACCCTAGTGAGTGTTTTGTATTTTTCATTGTTAGTTTTGAGTCTCAAAAATTATGCTATTATTACTGAAATTTTAGGTCGAATATCTTTGACCGTGACTTGCGATGCAAGGGCCCCAATTTAGTACTCATTAACCGAGAATGTCCCAAAAACATTCAGTCGTGGATGAGGGATTTTTCTTAACACTGAGTTGTGATTTATAGATATGTGAAATGATATGGGTCATGGAAGCCATGGGGCATATGGAGATAGGAAAATCCTCTCCTGGGGACGAATTTACCATTGATTGACAGGCCATTTTTGTGGGCAACATATGCAGAGCCACTGAGGCATAATGGGCATAGTTAAACAATGGTGTCTGCAGGACACTTGCCTTCCATTTGGGATAGCCAGTAAGTTTTTATAGAACTTTGGATTTATTTTTCAATTGAGGACCATAGGTGATTTCTTGTTAAGGGAACAATATTTTAAATTATGCGGTCATTTTTATTGGTTTTACTTTAAAAATCGATCCCACGTGAATTGAAATTGTGTAAAGGAGGGCTAGGACATAGTGTAGATTAACGTCATACAATTGGTACTTTTGATACTTATGGTGATAAATTCTTTTACTCTGACTAGATTAGGTTAAATGATTATCCTTTCCCACATTAGTTTGACCAGAAATTTCCTTTACATTCGGGTGTTGAAAAAAAGAAAAATGTAAATCGTAATCAAGAGGGTATCTAAAATAAGGGAATGCAGTGATATGTAGACATCATGAAGGCATATAGAGATATGAAAAGCCTCTCCTGAGGATAAATTTTACTTTGGTTGACATGCCATTTTTTGTGGGAAACGTATACAGAGCCACAAGGGCATAATGTTCATAGTCAAACAATGGTGTTTTAAAGACACTAGCCATCCATTTATGATGGTGGGGGTGGTTATGGGGATTCATACATTTCTAGACACAGATTATGGTGTGTGGAGAGGGGTTCCTAATCATACAAATGGGTACTTTCAGGTTTAACGTTATCAGGAA